>JALAZF010000027.1:22275000-23002500 GCA_022829125.1 Lathyrus tuberosus | reverse complement strand
CGAAGGGTATGGGCATATTAGGGCTGAGTGTCCTACTTATCTCAAGAAGCAAAAGAAAGGGTTAACTGTTACATGGTCTGATGAAGATTCTGAGAGTGACTTTGATGATGAATCTGCCAAACTTGTCACTGCACTAACTGGTGTTTGTACTTCAGATGGAGACTCAAGTGAAGATGAGTTAACTTTTGAAGAGCTTGCAGCATCCTACAAAAAGCTATGTATCAGAAGTGCAGAAGTTTGTCAACAAGGGGAAAAGCAGAAGAAACTTATAATCAAGCTGGAAGCTGAGAATAAAGAACATCTTGGAACAATATCTCAGTTAAACAATAAAGTCACCTTGCTGAATTCAAAACTTGATCAGATGACCAAGTCTATCAGAATGTTGAACAGTGGAACTGACACACTGGATGAGATTCTTCAGACTGGACAGAGTGCAGGAGATATGTCTGGTATAGGATTTGCAGGAACAAAGAAATCGTCTTCAGGAAACAGTCAACCAGAACCTGAATCTAGTATGATGAATCAGATGTCAAAACCTATGTTTCAACATCATGATAAGGGTAAAATGAATCACACAAGAAAGAAATTCCAAAGACGGAGATGTCATTATTGTGGTAGATATGGGCACATAAAGCCATTCTGCTTTAGACTGTATGGATACCCTGATCAAACTCCATATTTCAGACCTAAACAGAATCAGCTCATTAAGAAGCAGCAATGGAGTCCCAAAGTTGTTGCCTTAATAGCTCATACGTCCCTCAGAGTATCAGCCAAAGAAGATTGGTACTTTGACAGTGGGTGTTCAAAGCATATGACTGGAATCAAAAATCTATTAGTTGATGTCAAACCTCATGCTACCAGGTATGTGACTTTTGGTGATGGAGCCAAAGGTGAAATCAAAGGTGTTGGAAAACTGGAGTGTTCAGGAGTTCCAAATCTGGATGGTGTTCTACTGGTAAAAGGATTGACTGCCAATCTCATCAGCATCAGTCAACTCTGTGATCAAGGTTATCATGTTAACTTTACAAAATCTGAATGTATGGTCACAAATGAAGAAAAAGAAGTGATTATGAGGGGTGTCAGGTCTAAGGATAACTGTTATTTGTGGATATCTCATGAACCTAGTTACTCATCATTTTGTTCTGAAACCAAAGAAAATGAAGTAAAGCTATGGCATCAAAAACTTGGTCATCTTCATTTAAGGGGTATGAAAAGGATTATCTCTATGGAAGCTGTAAGAGGGATTCCAAAACTACAGATTAATGAAGAAAGAGTGTGTGGTGAATGTCAGGTTGGCAAACAAACCAAGATGTCACATCCAAAGATTAAACATCTTACCACATCTAAAGTTTTGGAATTGTTACACATGGATTTAATGGGACCTATGCAAGTGGAAAGTCTTGGTGGGAAGAAATATGCCTATGTGGTTGTTGATGATTATTCTAGATATACCTGGATAAATTTCATCAGAGAGAAATCAGATGTTTTTGATGTCTTCAAAGACCTCTGTCAAAAGGTTCAAAGAGAGAAGGAAGGCTGTGTTGTTAGAATTAGAAGTGATCATGGAAAAGAGTTTGAAAATCAAAGATTTGCAGAGTTCTGTTCATCTGAAGGAATCAGTCATGAATTTTCATCTCCCATTACTCCTCAACAAAATGGGGTTGTGGAAAGAAAAAACAGGACACTTCAAGAATCAGCCAGAGCTATGATTCATGCCAAGAAACTCCTTATCCACTTCTGGGCTGAAGCTATGAATACCGCTTGCTATGTTCATAATAGAGTGACCTTGAGAAAGGGAACCTCCACTACCTTGTATGAAATCTGGAAAGGAAGAAAACCAACTGTCAAATATTTTCATGTGTTTGGTAGTAAGTGTTACATACTAACAGATCGTGAACAAAGAAGGAAGATGGACCCCAAAAGTGATGAAGGAATCTTTTTAGGTTACTCTACAAACAGCAGAGCCTATAGGGTTTTTAACTCTAGAACAAGAACGATGATGGAATCAATAAATGTGGTGGTTGATGATTTGCATGAGGAAGCAAATGTCACAGATGATGTCAGAACATTCTTGGATATTCCTGCTGGTACATCAAATAAAGAAGTTGACTCCAATCCTACTACCACAGAATCTGAGGGTGAACCTATCAACAAGGGACCCTCCACCAGAGTGCAGAAAGATCATCCTAAAGAACTTATCATAGGAGATCTCAATAGTGGAGTGACTACAAGATCAAGAGAACTCATCTCAAGCTCTTGCTTTGTGTCAAGAATTGAACCTAAAAATATCAAAGAAGCTCTGACTGATGAGTTTTGGATTAATGCAATGCAAGAGGAATTAAGTCAGTTTAAAAGGAATGAGGTGTGGGAGCTTGTTCCAAGACCTGAAGGGACAAATGTTATTGGTACAAAGTGGGTGTACAAGAACAAGTCAGATGAGCAGGGAGTTGTAACCAGGAATAAAGCAAGGCTTGTAGCTCAAGGATACACTCAAGTTGAAGGGGTTGATTTTGATGAGACATTTGCCCCTGTTGCTAGACTTGAATCCATCAGATTGCTATTAGGAGTGGCTTGCATTCTAAAATTCAAGCTGTTCCAGATGGATGTGAAAAGTGCCTTTTTGAATGGCTATTTGCATGAGGAAGTTTATGTAGAGCAGCCTAAAGGCTTCATTGACCCAACCTTCCCAGACCATGTGTACAAATTAAAAAGGGCTCTTTATGGACTGAAACAAGCTCCTAGAGCTTGGTATGAGAGATTGACAGAGTTCCTCATTAATAATGGATACAGAAAAGGAGGGTTAGATAAGACTCTTTTTGTTAAAGATGAAGGAGGAAAAATCATGATTGCTCAGATTTATGTGGATGATATAGTGTTTGGTGGAATGTCAGATAGGATGGTGAAACACTTTGTTCAACAAATGCAGTCTGAATTTGAAATGAGTCTTGTTGGAGAACTGACTTATTTTCTTGGGTTACAAGTAAAACAGATGGAAGATTCAATCTTCCTCAGTCAAAGTAAGTACGCAAGAAACATAGTCAAAAAATTTGGAATGGAGAATGCAAGCCATAAAAGAACACCTGCACCTACTCATTTGAAATTATCTAAAGATGAAAAGGGGATTAATGTTGATCAAAGTCTATATAGAAGTATGATAGGTAGCTTACTGTATCTCACAGCTAGCAGGCCTGATATTGCTTTTGCAGTTGGAGTGTGTGCCAGATATCAAGCAGATCCCAAAGTTAGTCACATAAATCAAGTCAAGAGGATTCTCAAATATGTGAATGGAACTTGTGACTTTGGTATGCTGTACTCTCATGGGTGTAATCCTATTTTATCTGGATATTGTGATGCTGATTGGGCTGGAAGTGCTGATGATAGAAAGAGCACATCAGGAGGATGCTTCTTCTTAGGAAACAATCTCATTTCATGGTTCAGCAAAAAGCAAAATTGTGTCTCCTTATCCACGGCAGAGGCTGAATACATTGCAGCTGGAAGTAGTTGTTCACAGCTAGTATGGATGAAACAAATGCTAACAGAGTATAATGTCACACAAGATGTCATGACACTATATTGTGACAACCTAAGTGCTATCAATATCTCCAAGAATCCTATCCAGCACAGCCGTACCAAGCATATAGACATTAGGCATCATTTCATTAGGGATCTTGTGGAAGACAAAGTAATTACCTTGGAGCATGTTGCCACTGAGATGCAGCTGGCTGACATTTTTACAAAGGCTTTGGATGCAAGTCAATTTGAGAACCTAAGGGGTAAGTTAGGAATTTGTCTTTATGAAGGCTTATAGCAATTAATCACATGTGGAAACATTGTCCGGCACATCTTAGTTTTCCAAGAATTTGTACCATCAAAATATATAAATCCTTTCCCCCCTCTTTTGCATCATTATCAAACGCTCTCCATTCCCACTCATACACGCCATACTGTTTATCTTCTTCTCTCCAAACATTCTGTCACTGCCAACCCTCATTTCAGATTTTCGTCTATCACTTTGCCTGTGAATAACATGTCTCACCAACAAGCTTCGTCCCCCTCTAAGCCAGTGTCTCCTAAGACTGTTTCGTCTTCTGATTCTAGGGCACAAGATATGGATCATTCTCCCAAGGATGTGGTTGATGCTGTCCCGTTAAATATGGTGCTTGCTGATGTGCCTCATGTTCAAAGGCATAGAACTCAACATGCAAGAAGACCTAAAGAAAGTCCTTCAGGTAACATTCCCACATCGTCTTCTGTTGATCTTTCTGCTATGGCAAGGGAAGGATCTGAGTATGTTCATAAGACTGTTGATAGCATCGTTACTCGTATCATTAATGAAGATCATGCTGTGGCTGGGATCTCTATCCCTTTGAGGCAACTTTCAGCCCCTCAAACTAGTCAGAAGCATAAAAAAGATGGTGATATAAATCTAGAAGATATTCAAGATGTTGCATGTGATGTTAAGACCTCTGTTGCTGAAGATACCTTTGAAAGTGTGAAGGATGCTGGGAGTAAACCCTCTAAAACCAAAGATGTCATGGCTGATGATGTTGTGGATCTTGATGAGATTGATGACAACGCTCTCCTTGCCAGCATAGCTAATAGACTTGTTACTAGGAAAGGAAACAAGGGTGCTAAGCAAAGTTCTCCCAAGCACAAGAATGTAGCTAGTCCAAGTCCTTCCAAGCGCAACATCAAGAAGGTTGGTTCTGGTCCCCCCAAGGGTTGGAGCAAAGTGGTTGTCAAGAAGAGAAAGATTAGAGTCTCTTCTGATTCTGAAGATGATGTTGAAAGTGATGTTCCTGACATCCGTCTCAAAAAGAAATCCTCTGCTAGCAAACTGGCTACCAGAATACCTGATGCTCCTCTAGATAATATCTCTTTTCATTCTGCTGAGAGTGTTAACAAATGGAAATATGTGTATCAGCGGAGGTTGGCGTTAGAAAGAGAGCTGGGTGAAAATGCTATGGAGTGTAAGGAAGTAATGGATTTAATCTACTTTGCTGGCCTGTTAAAGACTGTGACTCGCTTCTCAAAGTGCTACGAGACACTGGTTAAAGAGTTTATTGTTAATCTTTCTGAAAATTGTGCTGATGGTAAATCTAAGGAGTTCAGAAAAGTGTTTGTTAGAGGAAGATGTGTCAATTTCTCCCCTGATGTGATAAATTTTTACCTAGGAAGGACTGGTGAGCCTCAACCTGAGTTGGAGGTGTCTGATAATCAAGTCTGCACGACCATTACAGCGAATCAAGTCAAGAAATGGCCTCTAAAGGGAAAATTATCTGCTAGCTTACTAAGTGTCAAGTATGCGATGCTGCACAGAATTTGAGCTGCTAATTGGGTTCCCACTAACCACACATCTACCATTGCTACTGGTCTGGGCAGATTCATTTTTGCTGTTGGAACCAAGGCAAAATTTGATTATGGGACGTACATCTTTGAACAGACATTGAAGCATGCAGGTACGATGGCTGTGAAGCTTCCCATAGCTTTTCCCTCTGTCATTTGTGGCATTATCCTTAAACAATATCCTGGAATTTTAACTGAGTCAGACACTGCTTGCAAAAGAGAAAGTGTCTTGTCTTTTCATTACAAGCTGTTTCAGGGGACCCATGTCCCTGATATTGTTGTAACATCTGCTGAGACATCCTCTAGCAGTAGACCTGTGAATAAGTCTACCATCATTTCTGAGCTCAAGGAGACTTGCAAAGAGCTAGAAAGCAGAAAGTTGAAGCTTGAAACTCTTATCAGAATACTTGAGAAGGAGGAACGTGAGGATGGTGATAATGCAAAGACTGAAGCTGACAATGAGGGTGAAGACTCTGGTGGGAGTGACAATGAGGCTGATGCTGGTGGAGAGGCTGAAGATGAATCTGGGTCTGGTAAAGAAGCTGAAGATGTTTCTGGTTCTGATGAAGATTAAGTTTTTTTTGCCATATGTTTCCATATTGGTTCTTGTGGAAGTTCTTTTGGTTTGATGTGCTTCTGCACCTTGTGTTAGTTTCTTTTTGGTTATTTGGCTTTTTGGTTGTAAAGACTATGTGTTTTTTTTGGTTTGGCTCTCTTTATGGCTAAAAAGGGGGAGCACTGGATATTTCTGTTTCTCTTAACTTTGGAAGTTGCTATTTCTGATGCTATGCTGCTTACTTCCTTGGATCTGCTGTTTCTTTTTCTGCTGCTGCTATTTCTGATTGTTGTTCGATTATTATGTTTTAGCCAAAAAATTTCGCCAAAGGGGGAGTTTGTAAGTGTTTTTAATTGGCAGCAATTTTTGGTAAAACATACCTGTCAAGGCTGATGTCACGACATGCTTGGGTAGCCTCTCTGCAGGTATGAAGTACTGCCTGTAAGCAGCTTTCATCAGGATGTCAAAATTGATGTCGTGACATGTTTGTTTCTGATCAGCTCGTTGGGCCTTGGATTGTGTACGCGCGCTTTGGGTTTTGCAGTGTGTTTCTGTTGAGATTTTTTAGGCGCTTTTATTTTGGAAGATTCTCCTAATCGTGTGATTTGCTATTTCCAGAAAGTATTCATTTGTTTCTATTTTCTCTCCTTGATTGTTGGTAATTAACCTAATTAGGTTAAAAGCTTCTGGGGAGCTGCTGCTGCTGTGGGATATATAAATAAACAGCTGCTATCATTTGTTTGTGTCACGATTTTTAAGAGTTTGAAGTGTGGTCATAGTTTTCTTGTGAACCAAAGCAATTATTGTTTTGATGATTGTTTTGGAATAGGTTTATTGAGTTGTAAGTTTTTACTCTTAAGCTTTTAAGCAAAGAGTATCATTGTGCTTGATTGAAGCTTTTAAGCAAAATCAAGTTGTGTCCTTGAAGAGTGTTCTTCTGTCTCGTTTATTTGTGTCTGTTATTATCACTGCTGTGATTGAGGGGGAGTTTGTAATTGCATTGGGTAGGGATTAAGTGAAGGTTGTAAACTGTGTGGTTTGATCCTGAATTGATACTACGAATAGTGGAGTTCCTCCCTGGCTTGGTAGCCCCCAGACGTAGGTGTGTTTTGCACCGAACTGGGTTAACAATTACTTGTGTATTTTATAATTGTTTGCGTTATTTATTTTGTTCGTTCTCAAAACCAAAACAGATATTAGTGTCGTAACATTGTATTCGACATCTCGTATCTGACACCAGAATTTTCAACAAGGATGCCACATTTGAAGAAAGAAAACACAATCACTTCTCATAAATTTGATACATAACACAAAATGGAATAAACCTAAAAGGGAAACTTTTTCCAAGGAAAGTTCAATTATGGAATAAAGCGGAAAAATCCATAACTGACTTGTTTTACAAAATAAATTGTTTTATAACATCAAAATATTCATACAAAGGTAATACAAAATAGATCCAACAAATGTATACGTATATAACAAAAGCGTTCCCTGACTCCCGTGTTACGTATCAGAGCAGACAGACCGACAAAAGGATGGAGAACTAATCTTCACAAAAGCCTCCAAGACACTAATCTGCAATTGCCTCATAGAGCAACAAACCACAGCAGAAGGGTGAGAAATGACAACTAAATCAAGATTGCATAATAATATGCAAACACATATAAATTCACATGCATCATTATTCTCACCGCAAGCATCACATATTAATACATATAGCATGCCACATATACATAACATATATCTAATAATCCAACAACATAGCATATTTCAATTATCCAACATAATCACATATTCACACATAATGCATATCAAAGTTATGACATATGGAAACACACCACCACATCACATAGCATATGTCTATACACAAAACATATTATCCACAACCAATGCATTTATCATGAATGCATATCAAATCACCAATGCTATCACGAGCTCAACACATAATCAATCAATTCACAATTTCCCACACATAATCAATCCATTCACAAATTCCCACACATAATCAATCCATTCATGATTTATGCAAATGCACAGAGACCGACACAACGACTCTATGCAATGCAATACGGTACCATTCCATCCATCATCTCATCATTAATTCACTCAGGAATTATTGGAATCATCGCTTGTTACTTAGTGTAACTCCCCGTCGGGCAAACGATGTTCCCCGTCGCTTTAGGTCCTCTTTGTATAAGGCACACGACTTTTATTGATCGTTTTAGGTCCTCTTTGTATAAGGCACACGATCCGATCACTTTAGGTCCTCTTTGTATAAGGCACACGATCGTCTATAACGTCGCTTTAGGTCCTCTTTGTATAAGGCACACGACCGTTATAGCAGATTCCCTCTGGAATCGTTTCGTCGCTCACACCCACTAGGGCACACGACATCACAAGAATGCATATTATGATGCTTGGCATACAATGACTCATGACAATCAAATGCATCTTCACAATCAACAATATGGATTATCTCATCGTCAACAATATGGATTATCTCATTGTCATTATTCATGCATTGGAAATCAATTCAAACAATGCATTTACTTGCCATAAGGCCACCAAATAACACACATTGAATTTCACATAAACAATTCATTTCATCATAATCCACAAACCACAACAATTAGCATTTTAGCATATACACTCATATCAATTCACATCAAGAATTACTCACCATCAACCACAACAATCCCACAAAACATCATAACAACATACATTGATATTCAATCAAACAATGTATTTTACCACACAACAACATCATTATCACATGCATCCACATCCTATAACAGCACACAAGTCATATGTTATATATCCAAAAACATATCACATGAATACACATCAATCGCACACAATTTTGACGGTAAAAGTCGACAAAACGATACGTTTCCAAATTCCCGACACAATTAAATCGGCCACTAATCTTAAAACCATTTTTATAAGAAAGAACATCTCATTAGCTTTTCAACGGTACTAAGAACGTCTCGATCTGAGTTACGGATCAAAAGTTATGCATTTTCAAAGAAAATAAATTTATTGAAAATCCCCAAGAGCGCCCGGCGGTACCTATTTTCGCCCGGCGGTGCTCCCTTCGCCTCTGTATCTCCTGGAAAAGCAGCGGCGTAAAACCTCCAACCAAAACTTAAAAGAGTCAGCAGCGTGACAAGCTGCGCCTCTTGGGTATTGCCCGACGGAGCAGCGGCGCAACACATGCGTCGCCCGACGCTCAAAGCATCGCCCGACGCTTCGTATTAGATGCAGAATTTCTCTGCTGCGTTTTACACGATTCCACATCCCAAAAATCCCATTTTTCTTCCCAAATCAATTCCAACAGCAAAACAAGTATCAGCAATTGTTCATAAATAGAGTGTGATCATACAACGCGATTTATATCGATTTCGGACCGTGAAAACATCGATTTCTATCTAATTGATCACAAATTATCAATAAGTAAAAGTTGTGAAACAACCAAAACAATTACAACAAACAACACATATACATACACAAGCAAGATATAATCGAAACTTCTCACCCTTACCCGATTAATCGTGCTTGAAACAGAGTTTTCTTCGATTTTCCTCTTCTCCTCTCTTTCCTCTCCTTTTCCTTCTTTCTCTCTTTCTTTCCTTTCCCTTTCTTTTCTCTCTTTTTCTCTCCAATCTCTATTTATAAAAATATCTAATTTTTCTAAAATATCTTACCTCTCAAAATGACCATTTTACCTCTCAGCTCAAATATCTCGCAAACGCCCTCAAAACGCGATAAAACATAATAACGATGAAAAATAATATATTGTCAAATAAAAGTCAAGAATAAAATAATATAAAAATGAAAATAATTAAATCGACTTGATTAAATAAATATAACAAAAACCGGGGCGTTACAATTCTCCCCCACTTAGAAATTTTTGTCCTCGAAAATATAACTGATACGAACAACTTCGGATACGACTCTCGCATCCGAATAACAAACTATCATGCCAACAAAAGGCACACCACGAATAACACAATCTGACAAACCACCTTGCTAACAACAGCTACAACAACAACACAACAACGACGACAACTACAATGACAAGATGCAAAGCCTATACAATGCACTTGACGACCAACTCACAACTCAAAGAAAACCCAAATTACGAACACACAGGTTCACTCTCAAACCGAAACATAACAAGATCGTTACCCTCATCCTAGGTAACACTCCTCTAATTCCCCACACAGGAATTAACTACTCGCACTCGACCCAACACGATAGGAACGAGGCAACAACACAAACAAGAACACAAGTTCCACGACCCAACATCGTTTCAACAACCTCTACATAACCACAATACCAACAACCTTGTCACACAACATCATTACAACAATGCTACGATTCACCAATCGAACATACAACCAAAACATCCATCTACATAGTAGCCCATGAATAATATTTAAACCTTTCACCTAACACTTCCATTCTGAAATGTCCAATGGTCTCATCATTCCAACATGTTTCCAATGTTCAACCTATGAACTCTTACAAGTCACACACGCATACACAAAATGTGCCACATCACGCTTCCGTTGCGCACTCTGATTACTCGCAACAATCAAATCCACCAATTTCATATCCAAAGTCTAACTCTTTCTCATATTCACCAAAAATCACTGTTCACTGTTAATATACCCAACCTCACACTCTGCTGTGTTAGCTTACACACCAGACCCAAGTCTCGGAACTGCTCAAATAATTCTAACTCCCTGACTGTTATTTCTTTGATTTTGTGGTTGGCATTTATTTTGCTAAAACTATTCTAGCAGCAAGATGTTGAAACAAGATGTTCTAATACTCTGAATTTAACATGTCGGATAAAGATGTCTCATCCTGGATCATAGGACATTGCGTCTGATTTTGGCTTAAAAGGAAGATTTTGTTGTTGGTATTTGTTACTAAATATTCTGTGAATATTTAGTTATCCCATGTGGCATCCAAAGTATTTTGGGTTGAGTTTTTGTGTGCTGGTTTTTGGATTTTCAGCGGTTTCTAAGTATGGAGACATATTAGGAAACTTTAGATTGAAGACCTATTTTCTTGGAGTTTATTTTGCAGAATTGTGTGCAGTCTCTTTGCTGCATTTTGAAGCCCAATCCAGTCCAGATTTAATGCTATATATTGACTGATGAAAACCTAGTTTAGGTGTGGAACTTACGTGTGTTTTGTTAGGGTTTGTGAGTGTTATTTGTGAGCCTAACTAGTATTATTCTGATAACAGTACAAGGACTGGTTTTTGTGTTGTAAGTTCTATTAGTTACTCATAAGCTTTTAAGTATTGAGTTTCTTGTGTGTCAATTCTCATAAGCTTTGAAGTATTGAGAATTGTGTGTTTTGAAAGTGTGGCTTTCGTTTTGTTACTTGTGTTGAAAGGAAACAGTCACGGGTTGTGATTGAAGAGGGATTTGAGAAGGGTCTCATACCTAGGTGAGTCTTAGGTATAAGTCATAGGAAGGGTAGTGATTAAGTGAGCGGATTGTAACCGGGTGTGGTTGCTATATGATCTGTGAATTGATACTATCGTATACTGGTTTCGTCCTTGGCTTGGTAGCCCCCAGAGTAGGATTGTTGATCCGAACTGGGTAAACATATCACTATGTTCTTTACTTTCTGCACTGTTATTATTATTGTTAACTTGTTCATTGTGTTGGATATCAGTGTCTCAACATCTGAGTAGGACATCTGATATCTGTGCCAGAATTTCAATTGGCATCAAGAGCTTGCACCTGTGTTTGGTTCTGGGTGAGATTCAGGGAAGGTACTTTCTGGTAAAATGGACAAGGATGGAGGATTTTTGAACAAACCACCTCTGCTTGATGGTTCCAACTATGACTACGGGAAACCAAGGATGGTAGCATTCATCAAATCCATGGATGATCAAGCATGGAAAGCTGTTATCAAAGGATGGGAACCCCCAAAGGTTAGAGATGCAAAGGGTAATCCTACTGATGTGGTGAAGGAAGAGGAACACTGGGATGATGCAGACTACAAAGGGTCCTTGGGAAATTCCAAAGCCATGAATGCATTGTTTAATGGTGTTAACAAAAATATCTTCAGGTTAATTGAACATTGCACCATTGCAAAAGAGGCGTGGGAGGTCTTGAAGGTTGCTCATGAAGGGACTTCAAAGGTGAAGATGTCAAAACTTCAGCTTCTCACTACCAAGTTTGAGAATTTGAAGATGAGAGCATTCATGATTTTCACATGAACATTATTGAGATAACTAATGCTTCAAGTGCCCTAGGTGAAAAGATGTCTGATAGCAACCAGGTCAGAACAATCCTCAGATCTCTACCTAAGAGATTTGACATGAAAGTGACTGCTATAGAGGAAGCTCAGGACATAGATAAGATGAAAGTGGATGAACTTGTGGGATCACTTCAAACATTTGAATTGGGGATCAGTGAAAAGTCTGAAAAGAAGAAGAGTATAGCTTTTGTGTCAAATGCTGGTGATTCGGATGAGGAAGATAACCTGATCGGAGATGAAGGGGTGTCTAAAGATCTGGTATTGCTTGGAAAACAATTTAACAAAGTGTTGAAAAGGATGGACTGGAAGTCAAGAGCAAATGTTCAAAACAAGTAACTCGATATCAATAAAAACCAGGATGGAGGCAGAAGGTCCAGAACTGAAGAAGACTCCAATCAAGGGAAGAGAGTTCAGTGTTTTGAATGTGAGGGATTTGGGCACATAAAAACTGAGTGTCCCACGTATCTCAAAAGGCAGAAGAAGGGTTTATCTGTGTCTTGGTCATAAGGAGAGTCGGAGAGTGATCTTGAAGAAGAATCAGCAAAATTGGTGACAGCCTTGACTGGAATCTGTAAATCTAATGGAGAAACAACTTGTGAGTCTGATTCTGACAGAGAATCTTATATTGGAGAACTCACTAACCAGGAAGTTATCACTGGATTCTCAGAGTTGTATATCAAGAATGAAGAGAGGTGCCAGATAATATTAGAACAGAAGGTTCTGATAGCTCAACTTGAAGCCGAGAAGGAAGAACATCTATCAATCATTGCTGATCTTAAAGATGAGGTTGTATGGCAAAAGTCAAAACTTGACAATATGACCAAATCTATAAGGATGCTGAACAATGGTTCCACGCAGCTGGATGAGATTCTTCAGACTGGGAAAAATGCTGGAAATGTACAAGGTCTTGGTTTTAACAATCAAGCAGAGAACTACAAGAAACCTGTATTAAAGTTTGTTCCTCAGAAAATAAAGCAAGAGGAGGAGATGTCAAATCACATGTTTCAACATCAGATGAAGCATCGGAGAATAGTATGTAGTTCAAAGTATAAACCATGGAGATGTCATTACTGTGGAAAGATTGGTCACTTAAAGTCCTTTTGCTACAAGTTGCATGGTTATCCCAAAACTGCTCATCAACAAAATAAAGGACAGAATTGGGCTAAAATAAAGAAAATATGGACTCCTAGAAATATGATGGCTGGGTTCATAGCACATACCTCTCTCAGAGCATCTGCAAGGGAAGATTGGTACTTTGACAGTGGTTGCTCAAGACACATGACTGGTGTGAAGAAATTTTTGTCAGATATCAAGCCTCACTCTACCAATTATGTCACTTTTGGGGATGAATCAAAAGGTGAGATAAAAGGTGTTGGAAAGATGGACTACACAGGATAACCAAATTTGGATCGTGTTCTATTTGTCAAAGGGCTGACTGCAAATTTGATAAGTATAAGCCAACTATGTGATCTAGGACTCAAAGTAAATTTCACAAAATTTGAATGCCTAGTAACCAATGAAGAAAATGAAGTTGTCATGAAGGGAACCAGGTCTAAGGATAACTGCTATCTGTGGAATCCGCAAGAATCAGAAAGTTTGTCTACCTGTTTGATGTCAAAGGAATATGAAACCAAACTGTGGCATTAGAAATTGGGTCACTTACATTTGAAAGGGATGAAGAAAGTTCTGTCAAGTGAGGCTGTTAGAGGTATTCCCAAGATGAAGATTGATGAGGATAGAATATGTGGTGAATGTCAAGTTGGGAAGCAAACAAGGATGTCACACAAAAAGCTTCAACATCTTACCACAACTTCTAGAGTTCTGGAGCTGCTTCACATGGATTTAATGGGACCTATGCAGGTTGAAAGTCTTGGTGGAAAGAAGTATGCCTATGTTGTCGTTGATGATTACTCCAGATTCACCTGGATAAGCTTTATCAGAGAGAAGTCTAAAGTATTTGCTGCTTTCAAAGAATTGTATCAAAGGATTCAATGAGAAAAGGATTGTGGTGTTGTACGAATCAGAAGTGACCATGGGAAAGAATTTGAAAATAACAGGTTTGAAGAGTTTTGTTTATCTGAAGGAATCACTCATGAATTCTCATCACCAATCACTCCTCAGCAAAATGGTGTGGTGGAACGCAAGAATAGGACTATTCAAGAGTGTGCAAGGGTCATGATTCATGCCAAAAAGCTTCCATATCATTTTTGGGCTGAAGCCATGAATACAGCTTGCTATATACACAATAGGGTGACTATCAGATCAGGTACTTCTGTTACTCTTTATGAGCTATGGAAAGGTAGAAAGCCAAATGTGAAATATTTTCATGTTTTTGGGAGTAAGTGCTATATCTTGGCGGATCGTGAGCAGAGGCGAAAGATGGATCCTAAGAGTGAGGAAGGGATATTTTTGGGATACTCTACAAACAGTAAAGCATATAGGGTATTTAATTCCAGAACTAAGGTAATGATGGAATCCATAAATGTGGTGGTTGATGACTCTGGCAAAGACGAAGATGTCCCAGATGAGGTTGGAACATGTTTTCCCATGAACAATGAAATCTCACAAGACACTGAGTCCGTAGAAGATAATGCACAAGAGACCGACACTAGACCTGAGAATGAAGAGGCAGAGGATGCTAACAGGGGACCCTCTATAAGGGTTCAGAAGGATCACCCTAAGGAGTTGGTTATTGGAAATCTGAATGAAGGTGTAAGAACCAGATCGAGGGAGGCTGTGTCAAATGCCTGTTTTGTTTCAAAGCTTGAACCAAAGAATGTTAAAGAGGCATTGACAGATGAGTTCTGGATAAGTGCTATGCATGATGAGCTTTGTCAATTCAAGAGGAATGAAGTGTGGGAACTGGTACCACGACCAGCAGGAACAAATGTGATTGGAACAAAGTGGGTGTATAAGAATAAGTCTGATGAACAAGGAGTTGTTACCAGAAACAAAGCCAGACTAGTTGCTCAAGGATACACACAGATTTAAGGAGTAGATTTTGATGAAACTTTTGCTCCTGTGGCTCGATTGGAATCCATTAGATTGTTGCTAGGAGTGGCATGTTTTTTGAAATTCAAATTGTTTCAAATGGATGTCAAGAGTGCTTTTCTGAATGGCTATCTTAATGAGGAAGTTTATGTTGAGCAGCCTAAAGGGTTTGTGGATCCAAATTTTCCTGATCATGTCTACAAGCTAACGAAGGCTTTGTATGGTTTGAAACAAGCTCCACGAGCTTGGTATCAAAGGCTGACTGAGTTCTTAGTCAAACATGGATACAGGAAAGGTGGTATTGATAAAACTCTCTTTGTCAAGGAGAAGGATGGGAAACTAATGATTGCTCAGATTTATGTAGATGATATTGTGTTTGGTGGGATGTCGGATGAAATGGTCCAACATTTTGTCAATCAAATGCAATCTGAATTTGAAATGAGCTTGGTAGGTGAATTGACTTACTTCCTTAGATTGCAAGTCAAGCATAAGGAAGATTTCATTTTTATTTGTCAGAGCAAATATGCAAGGAATATTGTGAAGAAGTTTGGATTGGATAATGCCAAGCACAAGAGAACTCCTGCTCCTACTCACTTGAAGTTATCCAAAGATGAAAAGGGAGTGAATGTTGAACAAAGTTTATACAGAAACATGATTGGCAGTCTGCTGTATCTCACAGCAAGTAGGCCAGACATAACCTTTGCAGTTGGTGTATGTGCAAGATACCAAGCAGAACCCAAGGTCAGTCACATCAATCAAGTTAAGAGAATTCTTAAGTATGTGAGTGGTACATGTGATTATAGGTTATTGTACTCCCATGACTCAAGTTCCATTTTAGTAGGATACTGTGATGCTGATTGGGCTGGAAGTGCTGATGATAGGAAAAGTACCTCTGGAGGTTGTTTCTTTTTGGGAAATAATCTTATTTCATGGTTTAGTAAGAAGCAAAATTCTGTCTCTCTTTCTACTGCTGAAGCTGAGTACATAGCAGCTGGAAGTAGTTGTGCTCAACTGGTGTGGATGAAGCAAATGTTATCTGAGTATAATGTCACACAAGATGTCATGACATTATTTTGTGACAACCTGAGTGCTATTAATATTTCTAAGAATCCTATTCAACATAGCAGGACTAAGCACATTGATATCAGGCATCACTTCATCAGAGAACTTATGGAGGACAAAGTCATAACTCTTGAGCATGTTAGCACAGAAAATCAGCTTGCTGACATATTTACCAAGGCTCTGGATGCAGTTCAGTTTGAAAACCTGAGGAGTAGACTTAGGGTTTGTATTCATGAAAACCTATAGCAATTAATGTTCTTTCTGGCTGCCAGACTAAAAAGAATAAAGGTAATTCTGGTAGTGCAGCTTGTGCAGATGTTTGTGAAGGGAAAGATGCTGAAGTTTGTGCATGACATTTGGTCATGTGATGTTGTGTGCATCTGCTTTCTGATGCTATTTATTCTAGTCTATGACTTGATCATTTCTCAAAATTATTAACTGTTCTACTTGCCTTTGTCATATTTCTGGCTAAAAAGGGGGAGTAGTGTGCTTGTGGTGTGCTTGTGCTGGTGCTGCAGCTGAGGGGGAGAACTGAGAATGTTGAATGTTGTTGTGTTGCTGCTGTTGAGAGGGAGTTTTTTTGTGAATTTTTGCTGCTATGTTGTGTTTTGTGTTGGTGGTGTGTTGGTGTTATGGTGTGTTTTTCGCTGCTGTCTCTGATATAGTTGTGTTATCTTTGCAAGATTGTTTGGTGTGTAGTTTTAGCCAAAATAAGCCAAAGGGGGAGATTGTTATTTCTTTGATTTTGTGGTTGGCATTTATTTTGCTAAAACTATTCTAGCAGCAAGATGTTGAAACAAGATGTTCTAATACTCTGAATTTAACATGTCGGATAAAGATGTCTCATCCTGGATCATAGGACATCGCGTCTGATTTTGGCTTAAAAGGAAGATTCTGTTGTTGGTATTTGTTACTGAATATTATGTGAATATTTAGTTATCCCATGTGGCATCCAAAGTATTTTGGGTTGAGTTTTTGTATGCTGGTTTTCGGATTTTCAGCGGTTTCTAAGTATGGAGACATATTAGGAAACTTTAGATTGAAGACCTATTTTCTTGGAGTTTATTTTGCAGAATTGTGTGCAGTCTCTTTGCTGCGTTTTGAAGCCCAATCCAGTCCAGATTTAATGCTATATATTGACTGATGTAAACCTAGTTTAGGTGTGGAACTTACGTGTGTTTTGTTAGGGTTTGTGAGTGTTATTTGTGAGCCTAACTGGTATCATTCTGATAACAGTACAAGGACTGGTTTTTGTGTTGTAAGTTCTGTCAGTTACTCATAAGCTTTTAAGTATTGAGTTTCTTGTGTGTCAATTCTCATAAGCTTTGAAGTATTGAGAATTGTGTGTTTTGAAAGTGTGGCTTTCATTTTGTTACTTGTGTTGAAAGGAACCAGTCACAGGTTGTGATTGAAGAGGGATTTAAGGAGGGCCTCATACCTAGGTGAGTCTTAGGTAGAAGTCATAGGAAGGGTAGTGATTAAGTGAGCGGATTGTAATCGGGTGTGGTTGCTGTATGATCTGTGAATTGATACTATTGTATATTGGTTTTGTCCCTGGCTTGGTAGCCCCCAGAGTAGGATTGTTGATCCGAACTGGGTAAACATATCACTGTGTTCTTTACTTTCGGCACTGTTATTATTATTGTTAACTTGTTCATTGTGTTGGATATCAGTGTCTCAACATATGAGTAGGACATCTGATATCTGTGCCAGAATTTCAAAACAGACATGCATATAAGCTTTCGACTTAACTCATCAGGCACGACGTTAACTTTACCAATAGGATAATTCGAGCCAGGGTCATAACTAATCAGGAATTTCAACCATCTAAACACCCTGAACCTAAAACCCTCAAAATAATACCTCTAGATTCTCAACACAAAAGTAACCGCAACCATCTTGAAATCATGAATCCTCAATTGTCGTAAAGCATAAGCTACGACTTTACCCTCTTGCATTAACACACTGACTAAACTCATCAAAGACACATCACAATACCTCACAAACAGTTTATTAGGATCACACAGAATCAAAACTGGAGCCGTAGACAACTTCTACTTCAACTCTCTGAAACTTTCCTTACAACGAACATCCCAAACAAACGACTTACCTTTTGCAAGTCAGTCGAAGTAACGAAAACGCTAACTTGGAAAAGCCTTCCATAACCTCTAATAATAACCAACTAAAGTCCAAAAAGATTCTAATATCCTTAACCAACTTCAGAGCCTCTCATTGTAGAACTGCATCTACTTTCGATGGATCCATAACCATACTCTCATTTGAAATAACATAACCAAGAAAACTAACCTCTTTCAATCAAAATTCTCACTTCGATAATTTAGCAGAAAGCTCCCTCTCTTCCAACCCTTGTAACTCAATCCTCAAATACACTACATACTCATCCTTTGATTTAAAATAAATCAGAATATCATCCAATAAACATCACTATAAACTTATCCAAACGAGTATGGAAGATATGATTCATATACTCCACAACCATAACATATACAACCTTCAAAATTCGTCCTGAGCTCGAAACAATTTATCCAAAATAGCTTAACAATATCTGGTTACCACATTCCATATCAATTCTTCTTACGGGGTTCCAACTCACTCAAGGTTTCTGCTGACACGAGATCTCAACCCATAACAAAAGTAATACCTTCAAGGAACTTCAAATCGTTCGCAATTCGTCACAATTCAAAACTCAAGCTATCCAGAACATAACCGCAAGTTCCCATACTACTCACTGATTAACACACAACCTCATGCTATCATCCTTTTCCTTACCAACCATGGTGGACCTCTTCAAGTCGACACACTAATGTTTCATCCAAAAACACATCTGAAAACCATGCACAACTGACGGCCCATCACTGTGGCTTCCTGCCAATTCCAGAACACTATTATCACAAACATAACAAACATCTTGGTCTCACTTCCTAAAAGTTCTCCTACTTACTTAGCAGATCCAAACCTCAAATCCTCACCTTAGTCAAATTTGAGTTCACACTCTACTCTCTGAGAACAACCATTAACGATACCCAATCGTTCTCTCTCAATGACTTCCCAACTGGACCAACATACCAAAACCTCTAATCCATCTCATCTTCCGATATTAGAATCTTCATCGACTCAACAAAACAATCCGTAACCATTTCCTTAATTCCAACAATTCATTGCACACACTATCAAAGCCGGAAAGACACGTCTATTCCATCCAACATAATTCCGTCTACTATCAACAAGAGATTAAGGGTGATCAGTTCCTCAATTTGTCAATAGACAGCCGACAATCATGATGGGGCATAAACCGTCTTTACCAAACTATAATAGCATTTCTTGCATCTTGTGCACAAAACTACCTCAGGCACAAATCCTTAGTTGACATAAACCTTACCTCCGCATTCCCTCCAGAACCGGGAACAACACTGTCCAAACAACACTTACAATCTTGCAATCTACAACACACTGAGCCAACGCTCCACACCTAAAGCAACTTGGAGAAGCACCAGCTTCTCCCCAACTTATGTCATTCTAAATCCTGAAGACAAGGATTAGAAAACCAGAAAGTACTGACGGTGTTTCACATATATATCACATACTAATGAACAAACAACGTTGACAGTATTCAACTGCCACACCAATTGACTCAACAACTTGGCCGGACGGACCGACCTGCTCTGATACCACTAATGTAACACCCCAATTCCCGTCGCGAATAAATAATACATAAATAAATCAGAGTAAATAAAAATTTATTATTCTTAGACAGAAACAAGGATGCCACATTTGAAGAAAGAAAACACAATCCCTGCTCATAAATTTGATACATAACACAAAATGGAATAAACCTAAAAGGGAAACTTTTTCCAAAAAAAGGAAAGTTCAATTATGGAATAAAGCGGAAAGATCCATAACTGATTTGTTTTACAAAATAAATTGTTTTATAACATCAAAATATTCATACAAAGGTAATACAAAATAGATCCAACAAATGTATACATATATAAGAAAAGTGTTCCCCGACTCCCGTGTTACGTATCAGAGCAGACAGACCGACAAAAGGATGGAGAACTAATCTTCACAAAAGCCTCCAAGACACTAATCTGCAATTGCCTCATAGAGCAACAAACCACAGCAGAAGGGTGAGAAATAATAACTAAATCAAGATTGCATAATAATATGCAAACACATATAAATTCACATGCATAATTATTCTCACCACAAGCATCACATATTAATACATATAGCATGCCACATATACATAACATATATCTAATAATCCAACAACATAGCATATATCAATTATCCAACATAATCACATATTCACACATAATGCATATCAAAGTTATGACATATGGAAACACACCACCACATCACATAACATATGTCTATACACAAAACATATTATCCACAACCAATGCATTTATCACGAATGCATATCAAATCACTAATGCTATCACAAGCTCAACACATAATCAATCAATTCACAATTTCCCACACATAATCAATCCATTCACAAATTCCCACACATAATCAATCCATTCATGATTTATGCAAATGCACAGAGACCGACACAACGACTCTATGCAATGCAATGCGGTACCATTCCATCCATCATCTCATCATTAATTCACTCAGGAATTATTGGAATCATCGCTTGTTACTTAGTGTAACTCCCCGTCGGGCAAACGATGTTCCCCGTCGCTTTAGGTCCTCTTTGTATAAGGCACACGACGTTTATGGATCGCTTTAGGTCCTCTTTGTATAAGGCACACGATCCGATCGTTTTAGGTCCTCTTTGTATAAGGTACACGATCGTCTATAACGTCGCTTTAGGTCCTCTTTGTATAAGGCACACGACCGTTATAGCAGATTCCCTCTGGAATCGTTTCATCGCTCACACCCACTAGGGCACACGACATCACAAGAATGCATATCATGATGCTTGGCATACAATGACTCATGATAATAAAATGCATCTTCACAATCAACAATATGGATTATCTTATCGTCATTATTCATGCATTGGAAATCAATTCAAACAATGCATTTACTTGCCATACAGCCACCAAATAACACACATTGAATTTCACATAAATAATGCATTTCATCATAATCCACAAACCACAACAATTAGCATTTTAGCATATACACTCATATCAATTGACATCAAGAATTACTCACCATCAACCACAACAATCCCACAAAACATCATAACAACATACATTGATATTCAATCAAACAATGTATTTTACCACACAACAACATCATTATCACATGCATCCACATCCTATAACAGTACACAAGTCATACGTTATATATCTAAAAACATATCGCATGATTACACATCAATCGCACACAATTTCGAAGGTAAAAGTCGAAAAAACGATACGTTTCTAAATTCCTGACACAATTAAATCAGCCACTAATCTCAAAACCATTTTTATAAGAAAGGACATCTCATTAGCTTTTCAACGGTACTAAGAACGTCTCGATCCGAGTTACGGATGAAAAGTTATGCATTTTCAAAGAAAATAAATTTATTGAAAATCCCCAGGAGCGCCCGGCGGTACCTATTTTCGCTCGGCGGTGCTCCCTTCGCCTCGGCATCGCCCAGTGAAGCAGCGGCGTAAAACCTCAAACTAAAACTTAAAAGAGTCAGCAGTGTGACAAGCTGCGCCTCTTGGGTATCGCCCGGCGGAGCAGTGATGCAACACATGCGTCGCCCGACGCTCAAAGCATTGCCCGACGCTTCGTATCAGATGCAAAATTTCTCTGCTGCATTTTGCACGATTCGACATCCCAAAAATCCCATTTTTCTTCCCAAATCAATTCCAACAGCAAAACAAGTATCAACAATTGTTCATAAACACAGTGTGATCATACAACGCGATTTATACCGATTTTCGACCGTGAAAACATCGATTTCTATCTAATTGATCACAAATTATCAATAAGTAAAAGTTGTGCAATAACCAAAACAATTACAACAAACAACACATATACATACACAAGCAAGATATTATCGAAACTTCTCACCCTTACCCGATTAATCGTGCTTGAAATGGAGTTTTCTTTGATTTTCCTCTTCTCCTCTCTTTCCTCTCCTTTTCCTTCTTTCTCTCTTTCTTTCCTTTCCCTTTCTTTTGTCTCTTTTTCTCTCCAATCTCTATTTATAAAAATATCTATTTTTTCTAAAATATCTAACCTCTCAAAATGACCATTTTACCTCTCAGCTCAAATATCTCGCAAACGCCCTCAAAACGCGATAAAACATAATAACGATGAAAAATAATATATTGTCAAATAAAAGTCAAGAATAAAATAATATAAAAATGAAAAATAATTAAATCGACTCGATTAAATAAATCTAACAAAAAACGGGGCGTTACAGAGGTACCCATAGCGAGGACGATTGGGGAACTGCCTAATCAAATCGTGTTTGTTCTCTCTTTCCCTACTCTTTTACGTTTGGATATTAATCGAACTTGTGAAATATCAATTGATCGAAAATTTCTGATATAGTGTAATATAGAGCTGAAAAATTAATTTGTAAAAATGATACAATCCCTTGGATTGCATTTGGAATCAGCTCTACATTCACATTACTTAGAAATTCACACTTGGTGTGTCGCGCATGCCGAGTGTTTGATAAATTGATTAAGCGCAAGCTCTACAGCACATTGTGATTAAAGTTTGTCATTTTATCTCGTTAGTGATTGGATAATTTCAAGTAAATAAAATTTGGTTGATTACATTGTGTTCCTGTTAATTCATTTATTTTTCTCTTCCGTTGCATCATTCCGAGCGGCTTTACGCATATCCGATCTTTTCGGTAGTGGTTCGTTGTAGACGAGTGATTCAGTGGTTGCTTCCGTAATAAAACCTTTAAAACCAATTTTGGAACACCATTAACGTGTAATAAATTGTGGGATCTATTTAACCCCCCTTCTAGATCCAAGTCATCGTCTAACATGATGGTCATGAGATGGTTTCAATACCCTCTCAAAATTTAATGTTTTCTTTATTTAGCCGAATAAATGCTCTGGTCTGTAACGTCGGGGGTATCGGCGTTTGTACTTTCATATTTGAATTGTAACACTCTTTTGAGGAGTTTTTCATAAATGTTTTTTTACTCATGAAATGTTTTCGTTTGTCTTTTGTTGGGAATTACTTATTTGCATGTTTATGTATGAGAGTATTTGGTGAAGGAACATCCTATGTATGGTTTTATCTTTAAAAAATAAATAAATTTGGGGTTTATGGTGTTACATCTATCCCTAACATATAAGAGGGAGCCTAGGTGAACAAGTTCACGTTTCTGATGAGTTGGTGGACTAACTCGCGTTCTTTTTCCTCGATAAGTGAAGTGCCTATCTTTGTCACTTGATGGGCTAAGGGGCATATCCCAATTGCACGAGTCTTTCGATGTCAGCAATCAATTTAGGATTCCAATAATCAATGTCAGCATCTAGGGTTTTAGGGAGGGGAGCGCCCATAAGGGCGAGCTATTCCCTTTCCGTTGCGAGGTTGCTCAAGTAACACTCTTAAGCACTTTGCCGGTCTCCTCGAATAGTCTCGTATCGCCCACCAAGCAGTGGGTACTTCAGAGGCAGATATTGGATGGAAATAATAGCTTCTGGTGCATTGATGCAGGCCAACCTAGAATAACGTTGTAGGGTGACAATGCGTCTAATATGAGATTGGTGACTTCAATTCTCGTGGAGTTTATTCCCTCACCACAAATTGTTTCTAGGGTTACATTGCCCTTCACTTGTATCTATTTTCCCAACAGTTCTATTAACAAACCCTATAAGGTTTTGATGTCATTGGTATCGAGTTGAAGCCTCTGGAAAGCATCCTAGAACACGACGTCAGTAGAACTTTTGAATCTATCAGGACTCACTTGTTATCCCAATTGCCATGTTGCACATGTCGTGATGGATGATTCTAGCGGCATCATTTCCAGAGAAGGTGATGTTGATTCCCGTTTCTCCATGTTTCTTTTTGGGGAACCCTAGGGATATGATGTTCATGGTCATCACCTGTCTGACGTATTTCCTCCAGAAGGAGTTAGAACTTCCTCCACCGACGAAACATTCTGCTATGGTGCTGACTCTGGAATGTAGAGTTTTGTAAGCCATCCTCAGACGAAGATGAAAAAGATGACGATGAAAGAGGTTTAGCCCAAGTTAGTCTTATCGGAGGCCCACGGTGGGTGCCACTGGTAAAACATTACAGTTGTGTGTGGTATTTCTACACATGTAGGGGATACTCAGAAGCATTGGTAGGTTTATAACTTTTAGGACCCGCAACGGTGAGAGGCCTTGTATGGTGGTGTTATGGTGTTTTTGGTGGTAAGAGAGACCCGTTCACGTTAGGGGAGAAGTATTTATAGAGACTCTTGGACTTAAGGTTTCCTTGGGAATGTTAACTGCCGCTAGTAAATGGTGGATCGTTGAATCCTTTCTTTATAAGAGGACGTTGATCAACTATTAACTCTGACTTCTCTCTGTCCAAAAAACGTCTTTCTCATAAGTACGCGAGGGAGAGACGGTTATGACAAGGCGATTCCCATCCGTGGACAACCCTCTTATCTTTGCTAAACCTTTTGCAAATATAATACTACATAACTTTATATATATATATATATATATATATATATATATATATATATATATATATATATATATATATATATATGGGTTATGCTAATGCACACCCGTGTAGGTGTGCATTAGCAACATACACCTTAGTGTATTTTTGTGTAGGGCACACCAATTTTGGGTGGGACCCACATTAGAAAGATGAAGAAAAAAATAGATGTAGTGTATTTTTGTATGGGGCCCACCAATTTTGGGTGTATGTTAGCATTTCTCTCTCTCTCTCTCTCTCTATATATATATATATATATATATATTCATTTTATCTTTTGTTATAAAAAAAGTATAAATAAAAACTTAGAGATTAAAGGTAGTGCACTGTCAGTATAAACAAGTTTTACACCATCATCCAATAGATTGGGAGAGGAAGGGAAGGGCGACGGGTAGTAGATCAGGTGAATTGCGGGAGTTCAGAGAGTTTATTATGGATAGCGATTTGATTGATGTACCTTGTAAAGGCAAGAAATTTACTTGGTATAGTGGGGATGGATCCTCAATGAGTCTGATCGATCGTTTTTTGCTCTCGGAGGAAGCAATTAATAAGTGGGGGGTGATGGGTCAATTTGTCGGGCCTAGAGACATTTCGGATCATTGTCCCGTTTGGCTTGTTGCGAATGATTCAAATTGGGGCCCAAAACCTTTTAGAGTGAATAATGAGTGGTTCAATAACAAGGATTTCATTCCGTTTGTGGAAAAGGAGTGGAGCAAGTTGCGGGTTACCGGTAGAGGAGATTTTGTTTTAAAGGAGAAACTTAGGCTCATTAAGGATAGTCTTAAAAAATGGAATCGTGAAAGATTTGGTAAGTTCGATTTAGAAGTGGACAAGTGTGTCAAGGAGATTAACGAAGGCGATGAAGCGGCGGAATTAGCTAGTGACGTTTTGTCGGAGGATATTTTAATTAGCCGGAAGAAAGCTTCGAACCTTTTTTGGATGAATCTTAAAATAAAGGAGAACATGCTTATTAAAAAATCTAGGATTAAATGGCTTAACGATGGTGATAATAATTCTAGGTTTTTTCATTGTGTTATGAAAGAAAGAAGGAGAAGGAACTACATTGGTCATGTAAATTCGGAAAGAGGGTTATTAACTTTGGTTAAGGATGTTAAGGAGGAAGTGAGATTACACTTTGCTTCCAAATTTGTGGAGCCGGAGGTTAATAGACCTTTGTTGGAGGGCTTGCCGTTTAAAATGCTTAGTGGGATGGAGAAGGAAAATTTTGAGCGGCCGTTTTCACAAGATGAAATAAGGGAGGCCGTTTGGAGTTGTGAAGGATCAAAAAGCCCGGGCCCCGATGGTTTCTCTTTTGTTTTCATCAAGAAATGTTGGTATTTCCTTAAGAAGGACTTCTGTCGCTTTTTTCATGACTTTCATGGAGGTGCTTTGTTGTCAAAGGCTATAGTTTCGTCTTTTTTGACTTTGATCCCAAAGGGCGACAACCCTTTGGGGTTAGACGACTTTAGACCCATTTGTTTGGTTGGGTGTCTTTATAAGGCCTTATCTAAGCTTTTGGCGGCTAGACTTAAGATGGTTTTACATTCTATCGTTTCAACTTGTCAAAGTGCTTTTGTTCCGGGTAGGCAATTGCTAGATGGAGTTTTGGTTGCCAACGAACTTGTGGATTATGTGAGTAAGGAGAAAAGGGCGTGCTCGCTCTTTAAGGTGGATTTTGAGAAGGCATATGATAAAGTAAGTTGGGATTTCCTTAGGTATTTAATGAAAAGGATGGGTTTTGGGGAGGTGTGGATGAGTTGGATGGAGGTAACTATTTTTTCTAGCAATATGTCGATTTTAGTCAATGGGAGCCCTACTAAGGAATTTAAGGTGGAAAGAGGATTAAGACAAGGAAATCCCCTCTCCCCTTCTCTTTTTGTCTTGGTTGCGGAGGGCCTCACGGCTTTGGTAAGGAGGTCGGTTTCGTTGGGCGAATTCTCCGGGATCAATATTAATGGGAAGTGCTTCATTGCTATTCTTCAATTTACTGACGACACTTTGTTGATTGGTGATGGTAGTTGGAGGCATTTGTGGGCCATAAAAGCGGTTCTTAGAACTTTTGAATTGGTGTCGGGTCTTGGTATCAATTTTCATAAAAGCAAACTTATAGGAATAAACGTTTCTTCTAGTTTTTCAGAAGCGGCCGCTTATTTCCTTTCTTGCGTGACGGAGAGAAAAAAGTTTTCTTTTCTTGGTATACCTATAGGATCTAACCCTCGTAGGATTTCCACGTGGACCCCTTTGGTTTCGAAATTGAAAAAGAGGTTATCTTCTTGGCATGGTCGTTTCTTGAGTTTTGGAGGAAGAATTACTTTACTTAAATCTGTCCTTAATAGCCTTTCTATTTTCCTTCTTTCTTTTTACAAGGTTCCAGTCAAAATCCGTAAGGACATCATCAAAATCCAAAGCGGATTTTTGTGGGGTGGGTCGGATGCGACTAGAAAGATCCACTGGTTAAATTGGGATTCTTTTTGCCTCCCGCTCGATAAAGGGGGTTTAAACTTGAAAAGGATTAATGATTTCAATATTGCCCTTCTTCAAAAATGGAGATGGAGAATTTGGGAGGGGTCGGAGGATATGTGGTATAAGATGTTGAAAGCTCGCTATGGGGACATTAAGATGAAAATGTCGTCTCACGGCCGAGTGGATTCAAAGAGTAAGTCTGTTTCGATTTGGTGGAGGGATTTGATCTCGATAGGTGAATTCTATCACGACGATATTCTGGTTAATAACAGCTACTTCGAGATAGGAAATGGTTTTGGTATACCGTTTTGGCATGTTAATTGGACTGGTTCGGACAGTCTTAAGAATTTGTTTCCGAATTTGTTCTCCCGGTCCAATTTGAAACATGTAGCAGTGGCGGGAATGGGTGGGTGGGTGGATGGTGTTTGGGTGTGGGGGGATTTAGGAATTACTAACGATAATTTTTCTGCAGGTACTGCTCAGGAATTAAGGGAAAATCTTGATGTTTTTTCTGCTATTTCTAATCATGGCCATTATGTTTCTGAACACATGGCTTCTGGTTTCAACTGGGCCGAGGGCACTGCTGATGATGAACCTTCTGTTTCTCTATCAGTTTCGAATATTACCTCCTGTCCTGTTTCCAGTCGGGCTGTTGATGGCAGTGTGAATAATGCTGTCTTCATTTCAGCGTAGGTGGAGGGGAGCAATATAATGCCGGTCGGTTTTGGAGGGATTAACACTGCTGTAACAGTTGACAGTGTTTTTGCTGCTGTTACGGTTCCCTGTTCCAGTGTTGTAGGTAATTGTTGTGCAACTGACGTCGGCATTGCTGCAGTTGATGGTTCTGCTTCCATCTTGGGGGATGACATCGCTGCTCAGACTGCCAATTATGTTGCTGCCAGCGATGATGCGGCTAGTATCCTGTACATGTCAAACGGAATTTCTGATTGGGAGATCTTGAGGGAGTTGTTTTCGCATTGTAGGCCGAAGTTTGGGGTGGAGGATTTAGTTTGGTGGAAGTTGGAATCTAATTACTGTTTTTCGGTCAGCTCGTTTTATCGCAAGGCTGCCGCACTCTATCAACCTTATGGACCGGTGAATAGAAACGACGAAGCTTTTGATCTTGTTTGGAAGATCGTGGCTCCTTTGAAGATTAAAGCTTTCGGTTGGAGAAGTTTTTTGAATAGATTACCGACGAAGGACATTCTTTTGGGCCGTCGAATTCTCCCTGGGTCGAGTGATGCTAAATGTGTGTTTTGCAATTCTTCTTTGGAATCTCTGAACCACTTGTTATTATTTTGTTCAGTGGCAAGAATGATTTGGAAGGATGTTGCAGTTTGGTTGGGTTTTCAAGATCTAAATCGGAGGGATATCAAGGAAACTTTCTTGGATTGGTATTCTTATTGCAAATCTAAGAAGGTAAAGAAGGGGAGAGAAGGCGGCGTGTGGTTGACAGTTTGCTGGAACATTTGGATTCTTCGAAACGACGTCCTTTTCAAGAATGTTACGTGGAATATAGTAGACACAGTTTGGAAGGTGAAGTTCACAGTTTGGAGATGGACTTTCATTAGTGATATTAGCTATCCCAATTGCAACTTATACGAATTTGACAAGGGCCCTTTGTTTTATTTAGCTTAAGTTCCAATTGGTTGTTAATTTTGCCGTTTTTGGTGGTTTTGTGTTTTTTCTTTGTACGATTGGTTGAGTATCCTTTGTACTCTTTTTAATGGCAACTTGTTTATTAAAAAAAAAAAAACTAACCATTTTCAATACTAGTTCTAAATATTTATGGCAACAACTCTTCTAAAAACTTTCACGCTCATCCACCATGAATATTCACATGTACACATATATCTACAACCATTGTGCATCAACTATTTTCAAAACAAATACTTCGTGAGGTTTATATATCAGCAAGAGGCTGCCTTAAAATACAATCAAGACCATTTTTAAAAAAAAATATGTTACAAAACTTAACTAATAAAAGAGAAAAAAAAAATGATAAATTAAAATTTTAACTCTAAAAAAACATGATAAAATAAAATCACAAATATGATTAGGTTATTACATCATGCTGACTCATCCAATATTAATCATATCATATCATAAAAATGAAAGAAAAAAAAAAACCGCTAGAAAATAATTTCTGCAATCGTTAAATTATAGATAAATCAACACCGTCACTTCCGTTGACTCATCGTTGACACCGTTAATAACCGAAAAAACCACCAAATCACTCACACTGTACCTACTCACCGGAAACCTCACGGCTCCGGCAGCGCCACCGGCACCACCGTAACAACCACAGTTGATTATGAAGTTAACGTGTAATACAGGAAAAACCTTTCGATTGAAGATCTTGTACGGCACACATTATCGAAGATCCTTCCTTTCTGCAAATTCTCACCTTGCCTTATTCCGTAATTCATTCTTTTTCTCGTTCTCACTTCTTCTTCATCTTCAATATATATTCATCATCTTCATTTCTTCAATTTCCATAACCTTCCATTTTTCATCTATTCGTAAATACACTTTTCATGCTTTTTTTTTCCTTAAATTTTATGCATGCTTTTAATTAAATTTTTCTTGTTTTTTTCTTAATTATTATTGGAGTAAATAGAATAATATTTTAATGTAATCTAATATTAATTATTTAATATTATGTTCGTGCTGTTTGTGATCTTGGTGATTTTGCAGTTAGTGTTAATGCCACGTTCATTTTAGTGGCATGATTAGAGGATGCATGATTTTACATAATCTTAGTTTAATTACTCTTTAATTTCCATAATCTTTTTCATTAAGTGTTTTTTAAGACGGTAATTATTAAGTTACTTCTTTATAATTGTGTGATAAACTTGGAAGATTTTACTTATAAGTTATGTTTGTTCATTGCAGTGCTCTTCATCTTTGTGAGAAGCTAAAATACTGAATTGACTACTTTACCCCTGTGATCATGCCTGCTGAAACAATTGATTCTAAATTGTGGAAATCGGATGAACTGTCCGAAGGAAATGGTTAGTATTACGATTCTGTTCGATTTGATTCTCGCGTTACTATTAGGCACTGACGTGTTTGTCTGTTCGCTTTTTGATTATCTTATTAGTTATTACTATCAAGTCCTAACGTGTTTGTTCGTCTGCTTTTTTATTGTCTCGTTACTATTAAGTATTAGCGTGTTTGTTTGTCAGTTTTTTGATTCTCTTGTTACTGATAAGTACTAACGTATTTATCTGTCCGTTTTTCGATTCTCTCATTACGATTAAGTACTAGCGTGTTTGGCAGTCTGTTTTTTTATTCTTTTGTTACTATTAAGTACTAACGTTTTTGTTTGTTCTTTTTTTAATTGTAATGAAGTTAATAAAGTTTCTTCTCGGGACGAAATAACCCTCTTTTCAAGTTCTTTATCGGATTTGTTTAGCAGAAAATGTAAGTCTAGTTTAAAAATATGTATGCTAAAGTTTCTTGTAAAAACTGTTGGTTAATATGCTATGTGTTTGTAATGTATGTGGTTCTGTTTGCGCAGTGCGATTATCTGCGAGTAATGGTTTACATGCACATTCTGTGGATGCAATTGCAACGCGTTACGAGGAAGAGAGGCTTTGTGACTCTCTTGAAGAACTCGAGGCTCGAATAATTGTAAGTCTACTCCCGGACGAGGATGATTTGCTTTCTGGAGTGACGGATGACCTCGTCATTCCGGATAGGACGCGTGACGAGGTCGATGAACTAGACCTTTTTAATAGTGGCGGAATTTTTGAGCTTGAGGATGATGGTAACTCGTCGTCCAGAGAAAAGAAGTCTGAAGTCGTTGGTGGAGATCGTAATAATAACTCAGTGGTGGGAGAAAATCATTCTGGTGAATACTTTTCTAGAAGATTATTTGTAAAAAATATTGACAGTGATGTTGAAAACTCCGTATTAAAAGCCCTTTTTGAGGTATAGACACTTCAAATTGAAAAACGTAAAGTGGATTTTGTAGACTCTGATAATAACTTACCTTTCTTCTTTTTGAAGCAATTTGGTGATATTCACAGTTTTGATAGAGCTTGCAAGCATCAAGGGAATGCTATGATAACATATTATGATGTCAGAGATGCCCAAAATGCAATGAGAACACTCCAGAATCGTCTCTTCGGCTGCAGGAAATTCGACATTCATTATTCCATTCCTAAGGTTTGAAGCTGCATTTTTTATTCTCATGGAAACAACTTGTGACATGTCATATCTTATATGAAAACACTTATAACTTATATAGATTGAATACAAAAAAGCTTATACATAAGAACTTTTATGATAACTGTCAATGATTTGACAGATTCATCCCGAATTCGAACGGAAAGAATGTAACCTCTGTCTATGTCAGAACTGTCCTCCACTTAACCCAACAACTGGCTTCCAAGGTAGAGAAGGCTTGCATCATGGGATCTCTCCAAGTGTTCCGAACACGTCACCGTCTCTGATCATACATAAATCAGTTGGAAACCAATGTGAAATTTCTGAATCAAGTTCCTCAGGCCAGTTGAATTTTGATCCTCAGCCTGAATTAGCTTTTCAACCTCCTTCCTTCTCAGAACATCATCGTAATGGTGTACGCCACAGTCCCCTTGAAGTCGCTGCAAACGTCAACCTCGAAACACAGGAAAGAATCGATAACATGCAGTTTTTTCAAGTAAACTCCAATAGACCCTTCATGGATTTTGAAGCATGTGGTAAGTCAATGGTGCAGTTGATTAGTAACCGAAATATCGTGACACTATGCATTTTTTCGTATCTAACAAGATATTTCACTTTTTTATCAGTTTCAAAATCCTCTGGTAATGGATGTTCAAGCCTCCCTCTTCCTGGCCATCATGAAAATTGGAGCAATTCCTATCCACCTCAAACTATGTTGCAAAATTCACCATCATTTTTCAATGGAGCTTGTGCAGCACCTACTCTACAAAGATTGAACCCAATTCCTATGCCACCATCACATATGCTAACCACTGTTTTACCAACAAATAACCATCTTGTTCAATCACCTCCTCTTTGGCACAGAAGATATTCTTATCCAGCTGAATCTATAACACCACACCGTGTCGACTTTGTTCCTCAAAACATGCTCCCTCATTTTGCACTCAACTTCCATAACCAAAGGGGCATGGTGTTTCCTGAAAGAAACCATATGATTAATTCAGTTGATACTACTTATAAACGCGTTCGAAGCCGTAGAAATGTAGGCACGTCGAACTCGGCTGACTTGAAACGGTTTGAACTTGACATTGACTGCATTAAAAGAGGCGAAGATAAGCGAACAACGCTTATGATCAAGAACATTCCCAACAAGTAAGTAGTACTACCATTTTGTATCGATTTATATATTCATTAGGTATGTTTTTTTATTATGACTTAGATCATTTCTTTAACATTCTTCGAAGATATACTTCGAAGATGTTGTTGGCTGCAATCGATGAACACCATAAAGGAACTTATGATTTTCTGTATCTACCAATTGATTTCAGAGTAAGTGTTTTTTCTCATATAGTTCTTAATTTATTTTCATTCCTATTATTTTTCCTAATTATTCACATGGAATCAACACTGCCTGCAGAACAGATGCAATGTTGGATATGCATTCATCAACATGACTGATCCTAGCTTCATTGTACCATTCTACAAGGTTAGCATTAATCGCAAACATCACACACACCCGTGCACACGTTGTATTGCTAGACTAAAGTCTAAGATGTAATTGTGGCAGGTATTTAATGAGAAAAAGTGGGAGAAATTCAATAGTGAGAAAGTGGCATCACTCGCATATGCTCGCATACAAGGGAAAGCCGCTCTTATTGCTCACTTCCAGAATTCAAGTTTGATGAATGAGGATAAGCGTTGCAGGCCTATCCTCATCAACACGGATGGTCCAAATGCTGGTGATCAGGTACAATAAGATTGACTCTAACTCATCCATACATAACCGGTTTGTAATGCCGAAATATGACATTGTTTATAATCTCGTTTAAACTTTCTCTCTTTTAAACGATTAGTTGTCCATTGCTACTAACTTTTCTAGCAAAACAGGTACCTTTCCCAATTGGTATAAATGTTGGCAACAAAAATGGAAGAGATAGAAGCAACACTCATGAGGATAACACTCCTAATTTGGGAAACTTGCAACCATCATCTGATAAAGACAGTATTTCAAAAGAATCAGACTAAGGAAGTCTCACATTTGTTTCTTTTGATGTCTCATTAATTTTAATTAAATCACTAACCATACAAATTAATGTATTTTGGTTAGACAAATAAAGGTGCTTACATTAAGAGTATATGTACATAGGTATACCAATACTTCACTTAAGCCAAGAAGTTTTTCAATTCATTGTTTTTTGTTATTATATACGAGCATGTTAGATCAATATCGTGTAGGTGTCTATGTTGATGTTTGAACATAGGAGAAACTTGTATTGTTCCTTTTTTTTATTCAAGAAAAATTTTTCCTTGTAAATTTTAGGTTTACATTATCAGATTTGGAGTCCACCTGTCATATAATTTGATTTTTCAATGGAAATTGTAATGAAATAATTATTTATTTTGCTGAGTCCTTCTTTGGTGTATAAATTTCGATTGTTCATCACAGTTAATATTTAGTATTCATAGTCTTCTTGCAAAAGATATTTTGATTGTTAAGAACTCAGCTCCCAGTTATTTGAAAATATCAAAATATTATTATTTGAAAATATCAAAATATCTCCCTGGTCTAAATGACCAATTATTGATTTATTTTTAATTAAAATTCATTTCTTATTGGTTGAATCTCTTTCTTAGATTAACACAGTTTATTCTTTAATTGTTTCAGAAAAAAGTAATAACACTTCTAATATTCATGTTGACTGTTGAGGAACCAACCTCTCTTATTAATGCTTTTGATGCTAAAAAATCATAAGATCGTGGAAAAGAAAGTTCCATTGGTTTTAGTAACAAAAACAATTCGAGATATTGCACTCACTTTTAAGAAAAAAATTTAGATAAATATAAACATAACACTTGGCTTTACAAATAAACAATCATAATTTTTTTATTAATTAAAAAATAAAAATAAAATATTCTCTCTCCTTCATTATCACAACCATCCATAATTCCAATTAAAAAATAAATTAAATTTAAAATAAATTAAAAATTTTCTCAGTTCTTATTGGTTATTTTTATGAATAAAAATTTAGGTTCGTTTCTATGCAAGTTTTTCTCCTCACTTTAATCGACATAAGCACACAATTTTTTCCGACTTAAGCACACAGTTGAGAATTGATTGAAAAATATAGACATCCTTATTAAAATAAGACCAATTCTTATGCCAATGACTCATGTAGTGAGGTTCTTGAAAACCACACTTCGATTGGAAACACCTATGCGATTTATATTGGAAACACTAAGAAGAGATTTTATACAGGTTGAACAAATACAAAGTTTTAAGTTGACTATCTTTTGAATGGAACCGAGATTTTATACAGGTTGACCAAGAACCGAATTGAGACTTTTACTAGACTGACCAAGAACCCGCTGAGTTTTTATACTGGGTTGCACTAAAAAACAATCCATAGGCCAATTAAGTGACCTAATCGATTAGGCAATACCAATAATTGATTGTGGATTCTTAGAATATAAGGTTTATGTATAGAGCTATTACATATTATTAAGAGACTGTCATAATCCATTAAAAACTCGATTAGGCATCATCTAGTCGATTAGGCAATAAATCTAATCGATTAGACAATTCAAAAAATGTTTTCCTAATCTAGCAGACAATCATCTAGTCAGCTGACTAGGCCCAAAAAACATATTTTGGTTATTTTAATTAAAAAATGAAAGGTTTCTCAATGTTTTAAACAATGTTTTAAGAAGTGGACCAGAGATTGAACCAGTAAAACTTCTGATTTAAGGTTTCATTGGTTCAATTAGTTAAATCTACGGTTGAACTGTTTATTAAATAAACTAATAATATGTAAATAAATTTCATAAATATATGACACATAATCATATATTCACAACTTAATAAAATAAATTTTCAAAAATCTATTACAAACTTAATACAACAATATCAACAATAAATATATTAACATAACATTGATGTACACTTCATTTCAACAATAATTTGAAAAAATTAAAGAGTTACAATAAAATTAGTTAAATTAATTCAAACTAAAATTAAAATAATAGAATATAATAAATAAAATAATGTTCAAATAATTAAGAACACTTAAATTAAATAAGATAAAATACAAAAAAAAAACAATATACTTAATTAAACAACAAAAAACGAACTATGACAAATAAGTCATAATTGACAACAACAAACAATATTAACTTGAACGATAATCAATATTGAGTTGGACAACGTGACTATTTTTGAACGAAAATAACATGAAAAAATTTAAAAGTTTGTATGGTTGTAAAAAGAACACGAAATTCTTTTTTGTAATTGGGAAATGTATGTTAAGTTTTGATATTGACATATTAAAATTTTTAAACAAATTATAAAAATGGTCAATTTGATGCATTTTCTTGAACTGGTCGGTTTTACAAAACCGGCTCCGATTCTTTGGTTCGAATGATTTTGGACGGTTCAATACAGTTGTACTCCGGTTTTAACCCACTAACGATTTTGAAAGGTTAACCCAACCGAATTCACCTTCGGTTCCTGGTCCAATCGGTTGAACCGGCCGGTTTGGTTTGGTTTTTAAATATATGCGTGTGTTATTTGACCATAATACTTCCAAAAATGCCCTTGTGTCTTTACAAGACACTAATCACTCAAATAGTCTCGATCAGACGAGCTTCCACACTTCCTTTCTTGCACACTCTGAAACTTCAAGTCTTTATGTAATTATCTTTAATTTTAGCATTACACAAGAGGCATGAGTCTTCTTGTTGAGACTTGAGATATTTTTGTATTAGTTATCATTATGTAAGATGTTAAAAGTTTAAACCAACGATGATCATAAACCTTATGTCTTCACTTGAGAGTCGTTGAACTGCAATGTTAACTTTAAGCGAATGTTTTTATCTTGATTCAGGAGGATAGTTTGATCAACCATCTTGTGCATCTTTGACTGCTTGAGCTAACTTTTGCAATTGTTTGACGTCAAGTGTTGTCATCATAAAAACCATACATCATCAAAACCATGTCATCATCAAAACTAAGCAGTTGTTGATTGACTTGTATCTTGCTATTCATAAGCTTCACCTTTTTGGATCACTACTTGATTTTTCATGCAAACATATAGATCCACGGTTTATACAAGTCACAATTCTAGTATCACAATTCTAGCACCAATATTGTGGGTTTCCCCATGTTCATTCTTAATAAAAAGTTTCAAATCCTAAAAAACAACCTGAGGACTTGGAATAGAGAAACCTTTGGGAATGTTCAAGACATGGTCCAGGAAGCAACCAACAAGCTAACTCACATTCAAACTCTAATTCAAAATGATGTGGCCTCAGATTCTTTAATTAGAGAAGAGAAGAATGCCCATATTAAAGTAGATAAGGCTCTCAAAATTGAGGAAACTTTCTGGCAAGAAAAATAAAAAGTTACTTGGCGTTTGGAAGGCGACAGGAACACTGTCTACTTCCACATACTTGCTAAAATTAAAATCTCTCTCAGCCAAATCATTATTCTTAAAGATAGAGTTGAAGTCTTCACTGTGCCTTAGGAAATCTCCAACCATGTAGTCTTATATTTCTCTAATTTTCTTTCTAATGTAGCTACAGGTTAAGACTATTCTCTAACTTATAATGTTATTCCTTACTTGGTCATAGATGTTATGAACAACCTGTTGTGTGTTATTTCTTCCCTTGATGAGATTCAAGCTGCAATGTTTAATTTAAGTAAGGATAGCTCTTATGGGCATGTGGCTTTGGAGACTTATTCTATCAAACCTACTAGAGCATTGTTCAACATGATGTTAGTAAGGCAATTCTTCAGTTCTTTACATCTAGTTGAATCCACCCTAATTTTAATGTTGGCACCATTATTCTTTTGCCGAAGTCCAAGTTTGCAGACAGTATTGACAAATTTAGACCTATTGCAATGTGAAATTTCAAATTCAAGATTATTTTCAAAATTATTGCTGATAGGTTAGCCTCCATCATGCCCTTGATTATCGCTAAACATCAAAATGGATTCATAAGAGGGAGGAATATTAAGGATTGTGTTTGCTTAGCCTCTGAAGCTTTCAACATACTAGACAAGAAATCCCTAGGTAGAAACTTGGATGTTAAGGTAGAAATGAATAAGTCATTTGATACTTTGATATGGTGCTTTCTTCTGAAGGTGTTAGAGACATTTAGCTTTGGAAATTCTTTCTGTAGTTGGATTAAGATCATCCTAGAATCTTCTCGCCTCTCTGTTAATATTAATGGGGATTCTCAGGGATACTTTAATTGTGGTAGAGGGGTCAGACAACGTAAGCCTTTATCTCCTTTGCCCTTTTGCTCGGCTGAAGAGGTGCCTAGTAGAAGCATTGCAAATCTGGTGGATAGGGGCCATTTGAAATCCATAAAGAGTTAAATACTTATACCAATCCCAACTTATGTTCTATTTGTTGATGACATATTGGTATTTTGCAAAGGAACCAATGCCAACATTCAAGCTCTAATCAAGATTTTTTCTTACTATGCCTCTATCCCTGGTCATAGCTTTAGTCCATCTAAGTCTTATTTCTTTGCAGGTGGTATAAGCATTCCAAGAATCAACTAGTTTCTTCACTACACTGGTTTTAATATAGGAGTCATGCCTTTCATATACCTTGGCATCCCTATTTTCAAAGGGAGGGCAAGAGTCATTCATCTGCAACCTATAATTGATAAACTTATCATCAAACTCTCAACTTGGAAGGGTTCACTTCTCTCTATGGCTAGAAGAACTGTTTTGGTATAATCTATGGTTCATGCTATGATTAATCATTCTATTTACATTTATTCTTGGCCCATTTCTCTTCTCAAGAGGATTGAAAAGGCCACTAGGAACTTCACACGGGATAGAGATACTAATACAAGGAAGCTGGTAACTGTTGCTTGGAAGAAATTGTGTCAACCAAAAGATAATGGAGGCCTGGGTATCAGGTCTTTATTGTGCCTCAATGAAGCTTCTAATCTTAAGCTTGTATGGGATATGGTTATCTCTCAAGAAGACTGGGCTAATATTCTTAGGGTCAGGGTTTTGAGAGGACATGGAATTATCAAATATATCATTATTTCCACTTTTTGGCAAGGTTGTAAATATGATATTTCAACCATAAAAAATCAAGCCTGTTGGTTGATTTGAGATGGCAAGAGCAACAACTTCTGGAGGGACAGTTGGTGTGGTGAGCCTCTTATCAACCTCTTGGATCTCAATTATGATATGCATCACTCTACCAACCTGTAGGCCATGACATGTCGATGATTGGGTTTCCAACTTAGAGGAAGGATGGGCAAGTTGCCCCTGTTAATTCTGAAGTGAATGATGTGATGAATAATGTGAATGAAAACATTGGTAATATTGTTAATGATTCTGTCAGTGTCGATGAGGGTTCTATTCATAAGAACAACGAAGTTCATGTTGGATCTGCTCCTATCAATGAAGGTGTTACTAAAGATGCTGGTCTTAGTAAAAGGTATGAAAAAAAGTCAAAGAAAATGGGTGGAAAATAGAAAGGTTGTGTTGAAGGATAAAAAGACTCATTCCAAGAAGATACCTACTCCTACCAAGGCAAAGAAGACACCCAAGAAAAAGAAGAAATATGTGGTTGTTAGTAAGAAATAATCTAGGAAGAAAAGGAATGTTGCTCATCGTAGAAGAATGGCTCTTAAAAAAGAACATTGTGTTGAAGAACTAAAATATAATGAAATTATAGAGCCTCTTAGTGGTGCTGAGTTATTGAAGACAATGTTGAATGATGGATATGGTTATCCTAAGTTGTTGAAGGAATTTGTGATTAAGAATGATGGTATTCCTCATGAGTTACTGAATTTCAGTTACAAGTTGTTTCTTAGGAAAGATGGCATAGACATTATGTTACACATCTATGCACCTGTTAATCAACCTGGTATGTTTTTTTATGGAGAAATGTTGGAGCTTTGTCACCTCAACTTGTTGCTGCTGCTATACAAGTTTGTGGTATGTGCTATTGGGTGTACTTGTGCCCATAATGGGCTAATTTTTTACCCCTTGACCAGTTTGAGAAAACTAGGGAGAAAGGATGATATGATGATACTCATGAAAGGATGTTGCTTCGATCTGGTGTTCAAAAGTAGTTATGTGTTGCTGTTATCTGAAGAATGTCTGTGGGAACGTGCAGGATCTACTACTGGTTTGTTTGATTATGTCATTTGTCTCTTTTTAGGAAAGAGGGGGAGAAAAGGAAAAGGGCACACTTCTCTGATAATATTTTCTTTTGTGAACTAGCTGGTGCAATCTTGAAGAAGTGTTTAATATGTTATCTGCCTAAAAATAGCCAAATGGGAATGTTGTTTCTTTGATTGTATAGGGAAAATGGATAGAAAGATGTCTGGAACATGTTGTGTGACATCTTGGCAGGCGTACTGGTTGGATTCTCATGCACTTCAGATTTGTTTCAAGTTTGTTCAAGTCCAAGTTTCTGCTGTAGTTTCTTTGAAATAAGATTTGGAAGATTGGATTTGCATTGAAAAAGAAACCTACTTAGACGATGATGAAGATTAGGTTAATCAGGAGTTATTCTAACTTCACTCCTGATGTTCGGGCTTTTTGTTCAATATTTGTGCTCATGGTTGTTTTTTATTGTTTTTACTCCTGATTGCGTGTGCTCTTTCCTGACATGTTTACTAATTGTGTTAATTGACCTTTGCCAAATTATGGAAAAAATGGGGAGTAATGGTGTTTGTAGTGGAGTAGTGTGACGAATGACTTGACTACTATTTTTTGTCTTTTGTGGTGTATGGAGACATATCCTGATGTGTTGTCCTTAGTACTGATTGTTGTTGTACTAACTGATATTCTGTGTGAACATATGCTAAAGTATATGGCATGGTATCTAGCCCTTAACCTTGTGTGTTGATATGTGTAGTAGTAGCTTCTGACATTTGATTACTGACTACTAACTGTGTGTACAAGCATGACTACCTCACATTGAATGATTGTATATTGATTATTTATGGAACATTAAGTGTAGCAAACTCATGATATCTTGTGTGTGCAACTACCTCATGATTTGTGAATTGTGCTCTGATTTGTGCTTCTTCCGCTGCTGCTAATGTCTGGCAATAGACAAATGGTATTGCAGTTTAGTTCAGAATTATTCTATCCAATATTCTTTCTACAAAGAAGATCTACAAGTCATGGAAAAGAGATAATTTAGATGTACTGGTGCAACATGTGGAACACGGTGTTCCAGCATGTGTAGTGCAACATCTGGCCTTGTTAGCAGGTCATAAGGCATATTGTTTAGTGTGAATTTTTTGATTAAATTTCATTAAGATTTGTTGTATATTTGTTAGCAATAGATGGTTGATTTGTTTGACAGCTGTTGAAGATCAAATCAAATCTAAATAGAGATTTAGATTTTAATTTGGATGTAATAAATCATATCTTTTGGAGAGTTTTATGGAGTAATCAATTCCAACAAGATTCTCTATTATTCTCGACGAAATTAAATCAGAGAGCCATAAGGAAAAATCCCAGAAGACATTGCTATATAAGGAGACTCAATTCTCATGTTTTATAAGAGGGTTTGTGCACAATACTAAGTTCTTAGTGCCTAGGGTTTGTGAGTCTTTTGTTTCTTGTATTCCATGCTAATTCCATAATAAAGATTAGTGTTGAATCTACTATTGTACATTACTCTATGTTTCAGTAACTTGGCATAGTTGTTGGTTTATCTTAGTTGAATTGTAAATTCAACAATCAATAGAATTGTTATTGAGGGTGATCACTAGGGGTTATTTATTGAAGAAAGTGGGTGGGTTCTCATATTTAGGGTGAGACCTAAATAGAAAATCACTAGAATTAGGGAGAGGCAGAAAACTTCATAGGAATTGGGGTTCTTATAAGACTAATTGCTTCAACACTCAAATGTGTCATCATCTCCCCCAACTTTCACTACCAACCAGGTTTCCACTAGTCATAACCATGATGCTCAACCTTTAGGTTTTGTATGAAATACTATTTCTCACACCACTATTTCTTCTCATACATGGATCTTAGACATTGGAGCTAATGACCATTCTTGTTCCTCTCTAGACCTATTTAATTCTTATTATAAGATCAAGCCTATTAAAGCCAATCTTCTTAATAGTAACTGCATTATGGTTCAATATGTTGGGAACAAAAGTTTTTCATCCATTTTCTATCTTAACCTTATTTTATCTGCACCAGATTTCAACTTAAATCTCATTTCCATATCAAAACTATTTCAAGATTTGAAGTGTTATGTTGTTTTTCCTGTTGATCATTGTGTTTGGCAAGAAATGAATACCTTGGGCAAGAAATGAATACCAAGAGGATGATTGGTTTGGGTAGTGTTGCTTGAAAATGTGATACATGCAAGTATACATGTTATTTATAAAGTAGCAAGTGATAAAAAGCAAGCATATCATACCCACAGAGAGTGGAAGTAACTTAGGTTAATTTTATAAGTAACTATCTTTGGAAATTAAGCATGGGCAAGATTAAAAATAATAGTTAATTGTCACAAGCTTAGTTTTTCTTAAATCAATATCTTAATAATGTAGAGAGGATGTAGTGAATATATCAAAAGAGTGTAAGTTGAGTTGTGATCCATTAATATTTATAAAGTAACTATGTATATATGATGTGAAGTGTCGTGCCTGGAAAGGCCAGTACATGATGTAAGAGTGTATTTCTACAACATCAAAAGCTTGCATACTAGGGCAAGGGAACAAATATCTAAGTCTCACTTATAACCTTAGGATACGTCTGTTTATCTCCTGAAATTCCTTTTTAGTTGTAGTTTCTTATCTCTAAGAAAACTAAATGAGTGAATATCTCTATCCTACTCATGCAACTGCTTTTATCATGAAATCCACTTGTTGTTGGATCTCTCACAACAACAAGATTTTATCTTCTTCTAAGTTGATCATTCAAAAAGTAGATTTAAACATGTTAGCACATAATAAAATAAGGCACTAGCAACACACCATTTTAACATAAGAACAAATTCATATTAACTTCTCACTGCACAACAAACAAAGAGTTTAACTCATAATAAGCTGAGTACAACTTACAAAGCTGGTTCTGAAAGGAAAAATTCTTAAGCAAAAGATAAAAAAGAAATGATAACCTAAGAGTAACATGAAACTTCCTTTTGATGGATAATCAACAAGTGAAGAGTCCCGTAGTTCCAGGCTTCGGGAGTTAGCACTAGAAATGGCTAGAAGAAGAAGCTCTCTTTTCTCTCCACTCTTCCTTGTAATAATCTTCTCTGCGAATTTCTCTAAGATGTGAACTCTCCTAGCAAACTTCAATAATATCTATTTATAAGCCTTTAGCTAGGGTTTTTTTTCCTTTGTCTTGGATCATGGGCCTTTTGAGGATCACATCAAGCCCAATATCAAATCAACATATTCTTTTCTTTCCTTCCGCTTCATTTACAAGAAATCAGGTACAAGGACAGTAATGAGGGACAAGGTGTAGTGTGATAGTCTGCAGTGGAAAAGGCGTAGATGACACTGTCCTTTCTACATGGTGCGCTCCTTATTGGATATACTATTGTACCTTCTTATGTCTTTTAGCGTCATGATTCTTAACCATCTAGCTTAAGGGAATTCCACCAACACTTAAATAGATATTCATTTCTAATGCAAATTCTTTTCCATGCATGCCCTAGGGATTTAGCCAATTACTTCATTTTCACTCCTTAGTTGAGTTCAGTTTTGTTTTAGATTGAACTCCCAGGTTCTGTCCCCGACTGTCTTGCCACAACTCATCAGAACACAACTTAAAACAAGCAACAAACATATCAAATTACAAAAGAGATTACCTATTGTGCTTAAGCTAAATAGCACAGAAACGTCTATAATGCATTAAAACAAATATAAAATGATAAATCTACTAGATTTAAACAAGAGATTAGACTATATAATAACTCACAAAATATGGGTTATCAGGTAGAAAAGAGAATGGCTTGTATAAATTGCAAATAAAGGACACTCTTCTTGAAGTTCAAATTTCTAGTCACAAAACTGATCACCGACTCAAATTTCCAAAACAAGTCAATACTTGTCATGCTACCAATTCCTTCCCCTCCTCCATATTTCCAAAATGTTGTAATTCCCAAGTCTTCCTTATGGAACTTTAGGTTAGGTCATGTGTCATCAAAGAGAATAGAACTAAAGTCCAAATGTACTCTTCTTTTGAATTTAACAGTAATGCTACTTGTGACATTTCCCATTTGGAAAAAAAGAAAATGACCTTACCATTCAAGTAATTCTATTGATTCTCATAATTTTGAGCGTTTACATTTTGACATTTGGGGACCTTTAGCCATTTCATTCATACATAATCACAAATATTTTTTGATAGCTCTTAATGACCACACACGATTTGTATGGATCATTCTTTTGAAATCCAAATATGAAGTATCCATACAAGTCCAAGACTTTATAACTATGGTTATTAACCCATTCCATACTACACCTAAAACTGTCAGGTCGGATAATGGACTTGAGTTTATGTTACAATAGTTTTATGCATCCAAAGGCTTCACATAACTTCGCCTGAGAGACTAACATCCCCAAACTACCCGACTCCTCACCGAGGTACTTAGAGTTTCCTCGGGCAGGACCAAGACATATAAATCTCGCCCAAGAGGTGTGAATAAAGTCATTCCTAAGATACTTAGTATTAAGTCATGTTTGAGGGCTTGATAGAAGTCCCGCCTGAGAGGTGTAACACCTCACCTGAGAGACTTAGAATCTCGCCAGCCAAACGATATAATCTTTCCTAAAATCTCGGAGCCTAATCGGCCTAGCATGTCACACATATCATTAAGAAACTCAGAGCCTTGGGATACTACCCCATTTTATGGTCTAAAAACAAATTGTCCTTTATCAAATACCTCGTGCTTTAGGGACTATGTAATGTTATATTTTTAAAAGACACAACGAGGGCAGGAGCATTGTCGCCCCCAGGAATGGCGACGACCTTTATGTCGCCTTCAGAGAGGGATTACCTCGCCCCATCACATTCCTCTCGCCTCGTCATGGGAAACATAAGATAAGAAGTCTCTTGGGCAGAGAGAAGTCGGAGTCAATGGATAATCCACGTCCCCTAGGAAATATGGATTCAACAGTCTAAAATTAATTGAGTGGGTAGTTATCTTTCCCAAGGAAACCCTAGGCTCAAAAGGCCTCTATAAATACTTTTCCCCCAACAGGAAAAAGGATAGATCTTGACTGTGACAGATCACACCTTACATACTCTTACTCCAAAGTATCACGCTTATAGACATGGTCTTTCACCTCACATGAGCAAAACCTACAAACCACCATAAACACTACCGTACAGGGTTTCTCGCCATCGTGGACAATCCCTGACAACCATATAACTTAATATATCTACTAAGGTCTGTAAGTACCTCTGCCCTTGTATGGATAACATGAACACTTGTACTTTTTGACCAGTACAACATATTTTTTTTACATATTTAATTTTTTCAACGGTTTTTGGATGCTAAAACTTTTAGATTTTAAAAAAAGAAGTTTAAACCCAACATTTATTTTGAGTAGCTTCTGATAAAACTAATTTTCAAATATACTGTTTTAATATATATATATATATATATATATATATATATATATATATATATATATAAAGTAATCACCTCATCATCATCATCTAGCTTTGATACCAGATAGTAAGAAGTATAATAATAATGAAGACTATTATTAAAATAGATTGAATAATCAGAGTTAAGATAAATGCGAAAGTAAAGATGAAAATATTTAAAGACATGATTTTATTGAAAATACTTACAAGAGTTGATTACACGAGTTAATGGCAAGCTCATGGTTTCTAGATTGAGTCTCTCAATTTTCGAATACCCTTTATAAAAAACTACATTCTCTTATGTAAAGAAGAAAGGAAAACAAACTTCAAATAAAATTCAAATCACCCTAAAACTATACAAACAAGTGGCCGATAAGGCATAATAAAAAAATACATAATCAAAGATAATGTGGCCCACATGACCTTTAATTAATACAACAAGTAAAAAAAAGTAGCACACGAGCATGGGCTGATAAAGTCCAAACTTATCTTTAGAAAAGTAATTTGATCTTATCTTCAAACATAATCATTATCCTTCGAGATCTGTAATTCCATAACAGTTATCTTCATTGTCATTTAAGTGGTCAGATGTGCTAGATACACTATCACTTTTTGACAAAGCAGACATAACATCTTTCAATTTATTTAAAAATTCATTATGACTGGTAGCAGTTGATAAATTAGCTAGCAACTTAGATCGATCCATAAGAAATGCAGTATCTTTCGAACTAATATTGGTATTTTTGCAAGGGTTGGGATGAGCTTTACAACAGGCTTCTAATTTTGCTGTTGTTAGCAGATATGGATTAAACTTAATCCACCACTTAATAGAAAAATTCTTAATCAATTGAGAAACAAGATAATCTTGCCATAACTGCTCAGACGAAAAGGTCCAAGAGGTAATCCAAGTAATCCCAAAAACTGCATAAAATGATAATAAAGCCTTGTGAGAAGGACAAGTAGTACCCGAGGTAAAGTCATTGAAGGTTTTAGAAGCATAATCAGGGAAAATATCCAAGTTGGGTCCAATAAGATGAAACCATTGGATAAACCAACAGAGAAAGTTTAATGAATTGTCTTTATTAAACCAAATAAACCAAGTGTGGTTAAATGATTCAATTGCTAAGAAATTGGACTAGGCGTCCATGTAATCCAGATAATTGTATGTTTAAGGAGAGTAAGACCTTAAGAAGGATTTTCATTCTGTAGGGGGTTGCTTCCAATTGGATGGAGATAAAACTTTAATAATTTTAAATTTGAAGAACTTAATGTTTTATTTATCGTTCTCATCATATTGATGAGTAAGAGAAATAGAATCAATATCAACCAAAATAAATTATTCTTGGGTTTTTAATAATTCGTTTGGTAAAAAGAAAAATCCAGGAGGGAAAATTCTTGAAATAACTTGTAATAACGATGCATCTGAAAGATAGTACATAGGCTCCAAAGGGATCATCGGTTATGACATATTTTTAGTAATAAAAGAAGATTTTGTAGAAGAAGGGGAAGTGTGAAAAGCTAAATTTGAAAGTGTGTTTAATTTGAGTAGACGAGGAAGGAGTAATTTTCTGAGTAAAAGATGATTGAGATGATAATGCATGCCTAATCATAGATTTGGGGGAAGAAGGTATTGGAGAAGTAATTTTCACAATATATGAGGGTGATCCTAAAACTATGGCTTTATTATTTCGTGATAATGGAGGTCCATAACTATCTCTGGGATCACTCTATTGCTTGCTCATTTTTACCCTGTAAAAATTCTTGACTTAAAAAGCCTGGTAAATAATTTTTAATTCCTTCAATATGTTTTATTTCAAAATCAAAAGAGGATAACAATGATTTCCATATAGCAAAAATTTGTTTTGAAACCAAATTTTTAACATCTTTCTTCAAAACACTCGTAGCAGCTATGCAATATGTGTTTTAATAAAGACCAAAGAAATATGCAAAAATGACCAAGTATGAAGAAATAATGACTTAGTGAGAATCTGATGGAAAAAAGGAGCAAAAATGTGCAGTTTCCTGCTTTCGTATTATTTCAGAACAACCTTTATTTTATTTTATTTTGCATTAAAACTCGCCCCCTCCCCAATTGTTACTTTTTATACTTGCACAACTATTGTTTTGTTAAATAGCATACCCTATAGATTCAATATCTTTTTATTACTGTGACACTATCGGTACACTTGCAGAGAAGTCATCAAAAATAAATCATCTTGAAATTTGGTAATGCATAAAACAATGGATAAAAACAGTAATACCCCGTATTTTATAACGCTTTGGATAATATTAGTTGAGACCAATTGAGATCCAGTGTGCTCTGAGTATTTATCTGATTAGATAATTAGAGCAACTGATGAACTTAGAGCTGATCAGATTAATATTATCTAACTCTAAGGTTTTATTAATTGGTGCATTTGAGCTAATTTGGACATTTAGTAGTGTTACTAATTAATGACTTTTCTCTATATCATTTCTTTTCCATCATTTTTCCAAAGTTAGAAAACATTTGGAGAAAGAGAAAGTAGAGAGAAGGAAGAGGAAAGGAAAGAAAAGAAGAGAAAATCCAAGAGTTCAAGATCAAGAATCATCTATCACTCTTCATCAATTCATCTCATTTTCTTCATCATCATCTTCTAATCCAGGTGGGTTCTAGATAGAAGCTTTAGTTGTAGAATTCTTGAGTTTCTAGAGTTAGGTTAGATTTTGAGAAAAATGAACAATTTTGCAAATCAATGAAATCTAACAGTTGAAATGTGATGTTAATTGCGTAGTATAGTCGAACCATGTATATGATCAATTGTTGATACTTGTTTTGAGGTTTGGAACTGATTTGGTATGGTAAGGGTGAGAATTGGGACCCTTGGAACCATGGAAAACGCAGGAAAGAAATTCTGGTTCTAGGGTGATTCGCCAGGCGAAATAGGTCTCGCCACTAGTTCGCCGGGCGAAGTACTGGCGAAGGGGAATTCGCCAGGCGAAATCCATAATCGCCGGGCGAAAATGAGGAGGCAGAACATGTGTTGGCTACTGGAACTTTTGGGTTTTTTTCAAGAATTAGGTCTCGCCACTGTTTCGCCAGGCGAAGTGCTGGCGAAGAGGGATTCGCCAGGCGAAATCCTTAACCGCCAGGCGAATCTGGCAGATTTTCAATAATCTTCTTTTCTTCAAAAATCCGTAACTTTTGACTCGTTTGTCCGATTTAAGCATTCTTTATATCAATATGAAGCTATGAAAGTGTTCTATGATATGGAAAGTAAAAAGTATTATTTATGAGATGAATTCATTCGATTATGGTAATTAATCGAATTATGTAATTTATGTAAAACGGAACTTTTGAAAATCTAAAAGCTTCAAGTGGTGAGTTAGTGAGGGAACCTTAGTACAATAGAATGACTTAGAGAATTTTGCGGTAATGCTTACATAGATACTAAAAGTGTATCTTTTATAAGTAGTTTAGTGGAGGTTCGATGATGGTTTTTGTGAACTCCTCCGAATTAAACGTGTGTTATCCCTTAATAAATATTAGTGACCCGTGTCGAGATCCTCTGGTGTAGGATGGTCGGGGAAAGTATTTATTAAGTAAGTAGCCGTGACCCGTGTCGATATCCTCCTGTGTGGGATGGTCGGGGAAAGTTGCTTAGTGGGTGGTATTAGTGACCCGTGTCGAGATCCTCTTGTGTGGGATGGTCGGGGAAAGTACCAGTTGTGGTATTAGTGACCCGTGTCGAGATCCTCTTGTGTGGGATGGCCGGGGAAAGTACCATTTGTAGGTAACCATGACCCGTGTTTAATCTCCTGGTGCGGGATGGCTGGGGAAAGTTATCTACGTTAAGGATCCGTGACCCGTGTTTAATCTCGTTGAGCGGGATGGCCGGGGAAAGATTCTTTAACTAGTTGTCGTTTTGTGTGTTACGCGATTGTTTCTCTAGTCAGAAATGTTTGAACTCAAGGTCTAGTTCCTTTTTCCCCCAACCTGAGTTAGGATTTGGTTAGAACCTTGTAAAGCCGAGAGAATTCATAAGATAGAGAACTCACTGAGATTTGATGTATCTCACCCCACTAGTTGTTGATTATTTCAGGTACTTCAGGTTCCGCGAAGGGTAAGGATAAAGTCGTGTGATTATCCTTACTTGTTTGATGGCGTAGCTGCCGTTGTGGAGTTTTTTGAGATCATTGTAGATCTAGTTCTTAGTTTTTATCTTTTGGAACATCTTGTATATATATTATGCCGTAGTTTTTTTTGTATATTAAGGTTTTGGGCATGTATATGTATATTGTGTTAACTAGGGACTTATGGTATTTCAGTACCAGAACGTGAATTCATGTATGATATGGATGCTTGATGTATTATATTATATATGGGTGTTACAATTGGTATCAAAGCAGGTCGTATCCTCGACCTAGCCATGAAATAGTATAAGTATTTCTTTCCGTTTCATATGCGTTGTGTCGCCATTGGTCTTAAGTGTTATATTTATGGTATTGAGCCTGATCAACTTAATCCTGTCTGTATGACCTTTAGGAACATGGCTGATGGATGCAGAAGCAATCGTGGTAGACCCCGCACTACTCCAGCTGGGACGAATCCGCCAGGGGCAATGAGAATGCTCTTTTGTATCAGTTTATGCAACAGATGCAGCAGCAGCAGAACCAGTTTATGCAGTAAATGGTACAACAAATGAATGGAGGTCTACATCCTCAGGTGGTTGTTCCAGAAGCTGTAGGTGGGACTTTCCAGGAATTCTTCCGCATGAATCCTCAGGAATTTCATGGCGGATTAGATCCTGTAAAGGCTCACGAATGAAGAGCCGGTATGGAAAGAATTTTTTTGATAGTGCATTGTAGTGAGGAGAATAAGGTGGTATTTGCTTCTCATTCGTTGAAGGGTCTTACCATGAGATGGTGGGAGAGTGCTTCAGCTCTTATGACTATTCAGGGTGTGCCCAAGGTCTGGGAACAATTCAAGGCAATTTTCATGGAGAAATATTTTCCTAGTTCCTTGAGGACTCAGAAAGAATTTGAATTCCAACAGTTAAGACAGGTTAGTGTGATTGTGACAAGTTATGCTGAAAAGTTTGATGACATGGCTGCTTATTCTAGGCAGGCTATGTATGCTCCGGATGAATGATGGAAAATAGACCAATTTCTGTTTGGACTAAAAGATGAAATCTCTTATAGTGTAGAGTTCACTACTTATGCAGAAGTTCTAAGACAATGCTATGTGGCTGAGCATAGTTTGAAGAAAGTCCAAGCTGAAGGTGTTGCAAGTAGGGTGAATCAGGGGGATCGTGGTAGAGCGAGTCAATAGTTTGGGCCTAGATCACAAGCTTTCAAAGGAAAACAGGTTGCTAGACCTAACGCTATTCCTCTATGTAGGGTGTGCAACAAACGTCATTTTGGGAAATGTGCCGATGGGAGTGTTAGGTGTTATCATTGTAATGAAATGGGACATATGGCTAGAGTGTGTCCTCAGAATAGAAACCAAGTGCAAGGAACGAATACCAGAAGGGTTTATACCTTGGATGCAAGGAAGACGAAGAATGACAACTCTTTGATTGCGGGTACGTGTTTCGTAAATGGGCATCCTTGTTTTGTTTTATTTGATTGTGGGGCAACACATTCTTTTGTGTCAATGCGATGTGTGAAGCGACTGGGGTTGCAAGCTATTCCTTTGTCTTCTCCTATGGTGGTCACTACCGCCATGGATGAAATGGTTGAGACACCGTTGATGTGTGAAAACTGTGTTTTGTCTGTGGATGGTAGAAATTTTCAGATTGACCTTATTTGTTTACCGCTTAAGAAAGTTGATGTCGTTTTGGGGATGGATTGACTTTATGCTAATTTGGTGTTTATTGGGTGTGAAGAAAGGCTAATCATCATTCCATCTGTTGAGGCTACCCCGAAGGATGTGTTAACAACTATTTTAGAAGGTACGGTGGGAATGATAAATTTCTTGTTTGAGAAGGAGAAATCTGTTTTACTGGTTCTTACTTAGGAGGGGAGTAGTGACCAGCAAGTGCTGAGTATTCCTATAGTCTGTGAGTTTCCCGATCTGGAGAGAGAAGTTGAGTTCTCTATTGACCTGGTACCGGGAACGACTCCTATATCCGTTTCTCCTTATCGTATGACACCGTTTGAATTAAGAAAATTGAAGGACCAATTGGAGGATTTAATGGCTAAGCATTTTGTTAGACCTAGCGTTTCACCATGGGGAGCTCCAATTTTGTTGGTAAAGAAGAAAGATGGTGGAATGCGGTTGTGTATTGATTATCGTAAGTTGAATAAAGTCACCATCAAGAACAAGTACTCATTACCCATGATAGACGACCTGTTGGATCAATTGAAAGGAGCCTGTGTGTTCTCGAAGATTGATTTATGGTCGGGTTATCATCAGATCCGGGTGAAGAGTTCCGATGTGCCTAAAACTGCATTTAGAACCCGTTACGGCCATTACGAATTCTTGGTGATGCCTTTCGGCGTGACTAATGTTCCAGCTGTTTTTATAGATTACCTGAACCGTATATTTCAAGCTTACTTGGACCAATTCATCGTGATCTTTATTGACAACATTCTTATTTATTCTCGTACTCCACAAGAGCACGGAGAACATCTGAGAATTTTCTTATCGGTTTTGCAGGAGAAGCAACTTTTTGCTAAGTTAAGCAAGAGTGAGTTTTGGATGACGGAAGTTAATTTTCTTGGACATGTTATATCTCAAGGTGGTGTGGCAGTGGCCCCGTCAAAGGTAGAAGCAGTGATTAATTGGGAGACACCGAAGAATGCTTCAGAAGTTAGAAGTTTCTTGGGATTGGCAGGTTACTATAGAAGGTTCATCAAGGGCTTTTCTCAATTGGCCTTACCAATGACAAAACTTACTCGAAAAGATTGTGCTTATGAGTGGGATTCGGGTTGTGAGCAAAGCTTTATGAAATTGAAGGAAAGATTGACGACTGCTCTTGTGTTAATTATTCCTGATCCTAACAACTCTTACGAAGTATTTTGCGATGCTTCTAAGATGGAATTAGGAAGTGTTCTGATGCAAGGCGGTCAAGTGGTAGCTTATGCTTCTCGACAATTAAAAGTTTATGAGAAGAATTATCCAACTCATGATTTGGAACTAGCAGCGGTTGTATTTGCACTGAAGGTGTGGCGTCATTATTTGTATGGTGTACGTTTTGAAATGTTCAGTGACCATAAAAGTTTGATGTATTTATTTGACCAAAAGGAGTTGAATATGCGACAAAGAAGGTGGATGGAGTACTTAAAGGATTATGACGTAGAATTAAAGTATCATCCAGGAAAAGCAAATAAAGTAGCAGATGCATTAAGTCGGAAAATGGTTCATAGTGCTGAATTGATGATTTTGGAGTATGCTTTGTTGGAAAAGTTTAGAGATCTTAATCTTCAGTTTGTTTGGACTCCAAATGGTGTAGTTATGGGAAATTTGAATGTCAATTCTATTATGAGAGATGAGATTCAACGAGAACAAGTTTTAGAGAAGAGGTTTCAAGAGATGTTACTTCAACCGGGGTTTTCACGAGCAGTGGATGAGATTGTCCTGTTTAATCAACGGATTTGTGTTCCAAATGATGCGGTATTAAAAATAAAATTTTTAGATGAAGCTCATAAAGGCACTTTTACGATACATCCTGGTTCTTCGAAGACGTATCAGGACTTAAAGAAGGATTACTGGTGGTCCGGAATGAAAAAGGATATTGCGATGTATGCGTCAGAATGTGCGGTGTCTCAACAGGTGAAGATTGAACACCAGAGATCGGGCGATCTGTTGCAACCTTTAAAGATTCTAGTTTGGAAGTGGGATAGTATTTCTATGGACTTTGTAGTAGGTTTACCCCGTACGCAAGATGGTTATGATTCCATTTGGGTAATTGTAGACCGACTAACAAAATCTGCGCATTTCTTAGCCGTGAAGACTACTTACAAGGCAAGTCATCTTGCAAAATTGTTTATCTCTAAAATTGTGAGATTGCATGGTGTTCCCTCTAATATTGTGTCCGATAGAGATCCAAAGTTTACTTCAAGGTTTTGGAAGGCTTTTCAACAAGCTATGGGTACGAGATTGCGTTTGAGCACATTGAATCATCCTCAGACGGATGGTCAGACTGAGCGAACAATACAAACGATGGAAGATATGTTAAGAGCTTGTGTGCTAGAAAGTAGAGGAAATTGGAAGGAACTTCTACCGTTGATTGAGTTTTCTTATAACAATAGTTACCATGCGAGCATCGATATGGCTCCTTATGAGGCATTATATGGAAGAAAATGTAGAAGAAAATTTAGAACACCTTTGTGTTGGGCGGAAGTTGGTAAAGATAGAATTTTGGGACCCAAAATCATTCAAGAGACTACGGAAAAGATTCGAATGATCCGTGAGAAAGTTAAACATGCACATGATCGTCAAAAGAGTTATGCGGACAATCGTAGGAGACCTTTAGAATTTGAGGAAGGGGACCATGTGTTTTTGAAGGTTACTCCGAGATTGAGATTAAAATGACCATTTAAGTCACACAAGTTAAGTCCGAGATACGTGTGACCGTATCAGATCTTAGAAAGGATTGGTGAAGTCGCTTACAGATTATCCTTACCACCCTCTCTATCAGAGATGCATGATGTCTTTCATGTATCTCAGCTCCGAAAGTTTATTCCTGATCCTCTTCAGCCAGTTCTACCAGAGTTAGTGGAAATAGAAGCAGACTTGACTTTTGAACCTCAACCGAGCTGTATTGTGGGAAGAGAAACAAAGGTATTAAGGAACAAAGACATTCCTCTTGTTAAGGTGCAATGGAATGTGACGCATCCGGGTGATGCTACTTGGGAACTAGAATCGGAGATGCGGGATGCTTACCCTCATCTGTTCAGGTAATCTTTTAAATTCGAGGACGAATTTCTATTTAAGGAGGGGAGGATGTAATACCCCGTATTTTATAACGCTTTGGATAATATTAGTTGAGACCAGTTGAGATCTAGTGTGCTCTGAGTATTTATCTGATAAGATAATTAGAGCAACTGATGAACTCAGAGCTGATCAGATTAATATTATCTAACTCTAAGGTTTTATTAATTGGTGCATTTGAGCTAATTTGGACATTTAGTAGAGTTACTAATTAATGACTTTTCTCTATATAATTTCTTTTCCGTCATTTTTTCCAAAGTTAGAAAACATTTGGAGAAAGAGAAAGTAGAGAGAAGGAAGAGGAAAGGAAAGAAAAGAAGAGAAAATCCAAGAGTTCAAGATCAAGAATCATCCATCACTCTTCATCAATTCATCTCATTTTCTTCATCATCATCTTCTAAACCAGGTGGGTTCTAGATAGAAGCTTTAGTTGTAGAATTCTTGAGTTTCTAGAGTTAGGTTAGATTTTGAGAAAAATGAACAATTTTGCAAATCAATGAAATCTAACGGTTGAAATGTGATGTTAATTGCGTAGTATAGTCGAACCATGTATATGATTAATTGTTGATACTTGTTTTGAGGTTTGGAACTGATTTGGTATGGTAAGGGTGAGAATTGGGACCCTTGGAACCATGGAAAACGCAGGAAAGAAATGCTGGTTCTAGTGCGATTTGCCAGGAGAAACAGGATTCGCCAGGCGAATTAGGTCTCGCCACTAGTTCGCCGGGAGAAGTACTGGCGAAGGGGAATTCGCCAGGTGAAATCCATAATCGCCGTGCGAAAATGAGGAGGCAGAACATGTGTTGGCTACTGGAACTTTTGGGTTTTTTTTTCAAGAATTAGGTCTCGCCACTGTTTCGCCAGGCGAAGTGCTGGCGAAGAGGAATTCGCCAGGCGAAATCCTTAACCGCCAGGCGAATCTGGCAGATTTTCAATAATCTTATTTTCTTCAAAAATCCGTAACTTTTGACTCGTTTGTCCGATTTAAGCGTTCTTTATATTGATATGAAGCTATGAAAGTGTTCTATCATATGGAAAGTAAAAAATATTGTTTATGAGATGAATTCATTCGATTGTGGTAGTTAATCGGAATTATGTAATTTATGTAAAACGGAACTTTTGAAAATCTAAAAGCTTCAAGTGGTGAGTTAGTGAGGGAACCTTAGTACAATAGAATGACTTAGAGAATTTTGCGGTAATGCTTACATCGATACTAAAAGTGTATCTTTTATAAGTAGTTTAGTGGAGGTCCAAGGATGGTTTTTGTGAACTCCTCCGAATTAAACGTGTGTTATCCCTTAATAAATATTAGTGACCCGTGTCAAGATCCTCTGGTGTAGGATGGTCGGGGAAAGTATTTATTAAGTAAGTAGCCGTGACCCATGTCGAGATCCTCTTTTGTGAGATGACCGGGGAAAGTTGCTTAGTGGGTGGTATTAGTGACCCGTGTCGAGGTCCTCTTGTGTGGGATGGCCGGGGAAAGTACCATTTGTAGGTAACTGTGACCCGTGTTTAATCTCCTGGTGCGGGATGGCTGGGGAAAGTTATCTACATTAAGAATCCGTGACCCGTGTTTAATCTCCTTGAGCGGCATGGTCGGGGAAAGATTCCTTAACTAGTTGTCGTTTTGTGTGTTACCAGATTGTTTCTCTAGTCAGAAATGTTTGAACTCAAGGTCTAGTTCCTTTTTCCCCGACCTGAGTTAGGATTTGGTTAGAACCTTGTAAAGCCGAGAGAATCCATAAGATAGATGTAATACCCGTATATTTTAGTCTGTATTATTTTGCGATGTTTTATCAATTAATCGGTGTTTCTACGAAACTTTGGGGGTAGCAAACTATTTATACCCGATATTTTTAGGGTTCCGGTTGTGGATCGGATTGACCCATATGTTTCTTTTGGCAATCGATCAAACTTTTTTTAAATTGGCGAGGATTATAATTGATTTCAGATATTTTTATGGTATCGGAAATTATGAAAATGTGACTCTGTAGATGTTTTGAGAAAACGAGAAAAATATAGCCGTCGTTTTATTTTCCACGGACTCCGAGTGTTGTCGGAAATTTTATTTATTTATCGCCGGAAACGAAAATTTAATCTCATTTTTATTTTTCTAAGCGGCGGAAAAATTTAATTGTCCGGAATAAAAATTTAGTCGAAAATAATGTTGTGTTTTATTTTGAAGATGTCAGTAGAATTTTTCCGTTTTCGGAAAAAGTTATTCGGGAGTGTTTTACGACTCGTCTGTGAGCGAACGAGGAAACCGAACGAATTAACGGGTTAGAATGAATAGTGAGGCGGCATAAAATTTAATATCATGATATTTTTCGTCTGATAATCATGAGGCACGTGGGAGAGAGAATGAGAAATTATGGGGTGAAATCTTGGCCATTGGAAATTGAATGGTGGAGATGAATTTGAAAAATCTATATAATGAGAACTTGTTTCATTGTTTTTCTTTTGGTTTTCTCTCTCATACTCACGCACAGAAAAACACTGGTGAGGTTTTTATGTTTTATTTATTTAATTTTTAGTTGTTAATTATTTATTTTAATTTAGTATTAAATTATGTGGTTAGTTTGGGTAAATTATACACCGATAGAATACCCCCTGTTTTCAGTCTTGTGTTAGGAATTATTATTGTGGGTAGCAAAAATATTTTTCTATCCGATTATCGGATTATATTTTTTTTAGAGAAAAATATTGGTACCGATTTAATTTATCTGTGGGTATATTATTTGGATTATTATTATTATTTATTTAAGATTACATATTTATTTATATATATGGTTGAAAAAAAAAGAAGAAAGAAAAAGAAAAAGAAGTCGATCCCGCCACTTGGTGTGTGTGGCTTCCGCCACATTTTTTGGTGTGTGTGTGTAAAGTGGCAGGCGCCACTTTTCATTAGTGTGGCGGGCGCCATACTATGGGTTTTACTTCCGGTCTCGTAATTTTCATTCCGTTTGATATTTTTTTATCCCATTTTTTTAACTGAAAGAATAATTATTTATCTTTATTTATATATTTTTAGATAATTATTTTATTTTTTCGGAATTTTTTCGGATACGTTCGGAATAGTATGATAAAGTACGATCTGTGCCGATTTTTGGTACCGTTGAAAAAAAAAACTGTTAACTAGTTTTGTGTCGAAATATTTTTAGATCCAAAATAATTTATTGTGATTAGAAAACTATTATTTATTCTAAATTTTAATTTAGAATATTATTGAAATTGGAATATTAGTTAGTATTTTATTTGTTTAATTAATTTTATTTATGGTATGATTAAAGTATTTTGATACAAGGAGATAAGTTAATTTGATAGTTGTGAAATAAATATTTTGTTTATTTATTTGGTATTTATGGGATATTAGGTTGTTTATTTTGGGGTTAAAATCTTATTTTGGGTGATTTATATATTTCGGTTTCGCTGAATTTATTCATAGTGCGAGAAAAATAATTTGACGCAATTATGGGTTCAAGTAAAAGAATTTAAAATGGTTTGTGGAAAATTTTCCTTGAGTTTGATATTTATTCTTTTAAGAGAAAAACTAAATTCTTTCTTATTTGAAAAGAGTTATTTTATAAAGCGATTAGGGTAGAAACCAGTGTCGTAACCAAAACCTGGTTGAGTAGGTTAGCGACCAAGACCCAGCCTTGTTGTAGGATATATCCGAGTGGTTTTAACATAAGTCCTTGTGTATTGTAAATGGTTTACAGTGGGATCCGATTACGAGGTTTCACCGTGAGGGACGAATTGATCTTACGTAGTGTAGGTTAGTTGGGTTGGAAGCTTGCTCAGGTAAGGGCACTTTCTAACGATATTATATGTGATTGAATGCATGTGTGGTTGTATTCATGATTGTGTGCCCTTATGGGGATGTGTGATGATTGTGTGCCCAGTTGGGGATATGTGGTTATATACATGATTGTGTGCCCAGTTGGGGATATGTGATTATATACATGATTGTGTGCCCAGTTGGGGATGTGTGTTTATGCTATGATGCTAAACTTGTGATGTGCATTCATATGATTTGTGATAAATATATGAATTGCGATTGATGTGTATGTCGAGGAGGACAACACGAGGTGTGTCTGAGCCACCTGTTGGTAATGAGAATTATTCATATGATTTGTGATAAATATATGAATTGCGATTGATGTGTATGTCGAGGAGGACAACACGAGGTGTGTCTGAGCCACCCGTTGGTACTGAGAATTGTTCATATGATCTGTGATAAATATATGAACTGAATTGTGAATTGTGAATTGTGAATTGTGAATTGTGAATTGTGAATTGTGTTTATACATATTGTGTTTATATAAACTATTGCATTTGCATGTGTGAGTCATGCATACCATAGTTGCGTGTAGGTAGTTGGCGCCGAACGGGCCAGGGTGATGGGTTCTGAATCATCACCTAATCCCGAAGGGAATTCTACTGCACCAGGTGATGTGACTGAGCCATCATCGATCCTTTGAGATCAAATTGAGTCAGGAGAATGCGAGGGAGGCAACTCCGGGTGTTTGCAAGGGCAACACTTTTGTGTCTGCGAGGCAGCACGGTTAGTGAGGACCCAAGGGGGTATCACGACTCTCTGCGGAGAGGTTAAATTCCAGAATTCATGCATGGTGAGGGTACCCGATGAATTGGGACCACCAAATTCATATAGGTCTGCATTTAGGATGTGTGTGCATTGCATGGGTGTGTTAACTTAAATGTTTGTGCATTACATTTGTGTGTTAAATTAAATGTTTGTGCATTGCATTTGTGTGTTAAATTAAATGTTTGCGCATTGCATTTGTGTGTTAAATTAAATGTTGTGATTGTTACATATATCTTACTGTCACCTCATTTATGTTGCTCTGCATATCATATTGTCATCTTCTTCATGTTGTTATCTATATCATGTTCTGCTGGCATGTGTGTATTCTTCCATATATGCTGTTTTTAGATCGTGACCCTCTACTATTATTATGATGTGGCTAACGACCACCCAGGTTTAGAAGTTGCGATAGTTAAGGTATCCAGGTGTCGTGAAGGCTTGTAAGATGCGATGTCTTGGGGCTAGGAATTCAAGATCAGCTTAGGGTCATGCTTTGAGGTTGTCCATGTTGTTGTTGCAGTTATTATTAAAGTTGAGTGCTTATTTGTATGTGTATGGACAAATATTTATACTAGTGGGCATTACACTGGTCATATGTATGGAAAAGACTTAGATCGAAAGCTCGTACTCTGATTAATCATTTTTATTATTTTCCTGAAAAGACAGTTGTCAATATTATGTATGGCATTCAAAAAAAAAAAATATACACTCCCGCTGTTAAAAATCGGGGTGTTACATTGTGGTATCAGAGCTTTGGTCTAAGATTTTCATGGAGTTGTGGGTCGGGTGTCCTAAGCTGATCAAGTGTCGGGTTTAGTGGGAGTAAATGTTCGGAGCCCTATGTGTGATGTGGTTTGTGTCTTGAGTCCAGCAGGTTATGTGTTTAGGTAATCGTTTATTTCTTAACTGAAGCTGAGGTCTCCCATAATACTTCAGTAAGAAGCATAGTTAAACCCCTTGAGCATTTGTCGACGTTGGTCGACATGTATCTCTGTTTTCTTTAGAGGTAGTGAGCTAGAGGGAGTGAGATTGAATCGGGTAAGAACTATAAGGTTTTCTGCAGTAATGTTATGGATGAGAGGTTTTGTTTGTTCTTATCACTCCGAGGTGTTGAGTAGGGATGAGTGGAAGTCAAGGTTTCACAGGATTGTAAGTAAGGACTTGATTTGGAGGGCCTTTTGAGAGAAAAATGATTGGATGTTCATTCTGGTGAGTTCCGAATGAGATGAGATGAAGTTTATGGACTATGAAGAAGGTGATATTTCTTTGGAATCAAAGAGCAGTTATAGATGTCGTTTGGAGACAATTACTATACTTGGAGATTAATGGGACATCTTCTCTAGAAAGAAAGCGGGTTACACGTTAAAAGTGGCCGAAACCTAGGAAAGTTGGAGGAAGGTTATATGATTGGTAGGTGCTTGAGGGTTTAATTTGGTTTCTTAAGCTAGGTTAGATAGGTAACTAAAATACCATAAGGATGAATCACATGATGTTAAAGGAAGGAGACAAAGTATCACATGGATAAGTTTTAGTAAAAGTGATCATCAGTGGAGTTGTCTTCGAAACTAGAAGTGGGAGTTTGGGAGAGAAGGAGTGTAACAGTTTCTAGGAGAAAAAGGTAGAAGATAGTACCATGGATCTAAGTAATCATATGAGTAGAGTATAGAAGTGCTAAAGCAATTCAAGTATGGGGGACATGGTTTTGCTAGAAATATCATACCGCGGGTAGACAATGGGTTGTTAGAAGAGTGATAAGACGCTGAAAGTTAATATCCGGAAGGACACAGAGCCATGTACGAAGAATTAATGAATGGAGTTATATGGTGTAACAAGTATATGGATTTCGTGAAGATCAAAATTTAGATTTGGATTTAGGGATCGAACCTGAGAATAAAGAAAAGTTAGCAAAAGGATATATGGGTTGGTTTTATTCCTAAAAGATTGAGTGTTAAGATTTGAGATAAGTGCTAAGTGACTAGATGAATGAGTAAGATATGTCTGTTTTGGAAGGATAATTCTTTTAGAGTGTTAGATCGTAGAGTAATAATGTTGGTTGATACCTTAGAAAAAGTTAGGATTGAATAAGAAACTGAGGAGTGAATGGATGTGTCGTGATGTTTAGCAGGAACTTATGCGGAAGAGGATTGGGTTGTGTTATAAAAGGATATTATGACCATTGGATAGTCATAAGAAATTGAAGATAGATAGAACAACAAAGAGTAGGTTGGATAGGACGAACATTGATTTGGAACAAGGATATTTAGATCGGGTGAAGGAGAGTAAAGATGTGGGTTGAAGTTGACGAGATAGAGGTCATGGTAGGTTGGGAAACGACTATAGGCGTTTGGTTGCTAAGATTTTTGAAGTTGGAAACTCCTAGATGTTATAAGAGGATCTAGTATAAGGGACTTTGGAGTTGCAGTATCGTAAAGGTGGTTACAAAGGAAGAATAAGGTTGTATGCAAGCAAGAAAGTGCTCAGGTAACACAGATTTTTAATAAGAAGGTTGACTACCTCGTTGCTTAGGAAGGACTACCAAGGATATGGCCCAAATGGAAATGGGAAGGATACTAAGCATTTCCTCAAGAGTGTATGCTATAGATGATGGGGTTGCGCTCGGACGTAAAGTTGATATTTAAGAAGCGGTATAAGTGGTAAGAGAATAATCTTGCGGTTGGAAATTTTGATATCACAAGGTTAATGAGTAGTGTATTAGTGACTAGATGGGTGGTTATATTCAGAATTAGGATGATGAAGTTACTAAGTGAAAAGCCTGTTGGAGATTCCACATGAGACATGAGAAGTCTGGACGAGGTTAAGTACATTATGTCGTTGATGAACGAATGAGTGGAGTGGAAAAATATTGGTTTTGGGAAATAGGTGTTAAGACAAAGTGTGAGAGGAACGGTTAGAGATGTGGATTAGGGCGATTTAGAATTCGTGCAAGAAATTACCTCGCCCATGAACCGGAAAAAAAAAAGTAGTGGTAAGGGTATGCTTAAGAGTTGAAGGTACAACTAGATTGGGTCACATAAGGTGCATTGGGTATATTCGGAAGTAGATAGGATTAAACATTTGCCTATTCGGACGAATCAGGGATGAAGTGGAAATGTTTGGCGGAGACTAGTAAGGCTTGGATTCGTTGTACTTGTTATAATGAAGACTAGAGAAGCATAATGGAGGATATGCATTGAGAGATTATTGAACATCAGAGGTTGACATCGAGAACGGTTTGACAATAGAAGATGAGATAGGGGAACAATAAAAAATGGTTTGATTGATGAGCTCGTTGAGGGAAATAGAATTTAATTGTAAGAGGAAGAAACTCAATGAATTTTTGGAAGCTGATGTAGGATGATACGAAAGACGTGGTAGGTCAAATGGGGATAGCCAACGATGAGGAACGTTTAAGGTTAAGGCATGCGAGAGTAAACTAAGTAATGATTTGGAAATAAGGTAGTTGTGGTAGAGGGTGACCAAATAGTGTAAGACTGGTGAAAAGGAAATTTGGGTGTTGTAGATGGCATAGTTTGGCAGGTGGAAGAAAGATTAGGGAAGTTTCAATCACCAACCGGATGTTGGGATGTTATGATTCCGATTATAATTTGGAATGAAGTTTGAATCTGAACATATACGGATCATCACCATTATGAGATGGAAGGAATAACTAAGGAATTATGGACCTTGGGAACAATGTGGAGTTCTCTACGTAGATGACTACTTCGTTGGAGTGAAATAGGTTGAATTTGTACTCGGGTATTAGCTGTTACTGTTTCGGGAGGATACTCAATGGTTGTTCCGAGCCAAGTGAGCGTGAAAGAAACCGTAACTTGTTTTGGGGAAATTGTGTCTCCCTATAGAGAGTGAAATAACAGGAATTTGGAGGAAACATTTAGGAAACATCGAAGTGATTATTGGACCCTTGTGTCTTGCATAAAATTGAGAACAAGATGAGGAGAACACTATTGTAGTTGGTAACGATGGTTTATTCCACCATCATGGTTGTCGCCTACCTATTGACAAATTGAGGAACTGATCATCCTTAATCCGTTGTTGATAGTAGACAAGATTGTGTTGAATGGAATGAATGATTCTTGCCGGCTTAGATAGTCTGCGGTGTTAGCGTTGCGTCTAGAGTCCGAGTCAATGTGACCTTGTAGAGGGTTGCAATAGGTGCACGGTCGTTCTAGTGAGTGTGTTAGAGATAAATTGGTAAGTTGTTGCATTTACCTCGAGTTTCGAGGACGAAACTCCTTTTTGGTGGGTAGTAATGTAATACTCGTATATTTTAGTCTGTATTATTTTGCGATGTTTTATCAATTAATCGGTGTTTCTACGAAACTTTGGGGGTAGCAAACTATTTATACCCGATATTTTTAGGGTTCCGGTTGTGGATCGGATTGACCCATATGTTTCTTTTGGCAATCGATCAGACTTTTTTTAAATTGGCGAGGATTATAATTGATTTCAGATATTTTTATGGTATCGGAAATTCTGAAAATGTGACTCTGTACATGTTTTGAGAAAACGAGAAAAATATAGCCGTCGTTTTATTTTCCACGGACTCCGAGTGTTGTCGGAAATTTTATTTATTTATCGCCGGAAACGAAAATTTAATCTCATTTTTATTTTTCTAAGCGGCGGAAAAATTTATTTGTCCGGAATAAAAATTTAGTCGAAAATAATGTTGTGTTTTATTTTGAAGATGTCAGTAGAATTTTTCCGTTTTCGGAAAAAGTTATTCGGGAGTGTTTTACGACTCGTCTGTGAGCGAACGAGGAGACCGAACGAATTAACGGGTTAGAATGAATAGTGAGGCGGCATAAAATTTAATATCATGATATTTTTCGTCTGATAATCATGAGGCACGTGGGAGAGAGAATGAGAAATTATGGGGTGAAATCTTGGCCATTGGAAATTGAATGGTGGAGATGAATTTGAAAAATCTATATAATGAGAACTTGTTTCATTGTTTTTCTTTTGGTTTTCTCTCTCATACTCACGCACAGAAAAACACTGGTGAGGTTTTTATGTTTTATTTATTTAATTTTTAGTTGTTAATTATTAATTTTAATTTAGTATTAAATTAGGTGGTTAGTTTGGGTAAATTATACACCGATAGAATACCCCCTGTTTTCAGTCTTGTGTTAGGAATTATTATTGTGGGTAGCAAAAATATTTTTCTATCCGATTATCGGATTATATTTTTTTTAGAGAAAAATATTGGTACCGATTTAATTTATCTGTGGGTATATTATTTGGATTATTATTATTATTTATTTAAGATTACATATTTATTTATATATATGGTTGAAAAAAAAAGAAGAAAGAAAAAGAAAAAGAAGTGGATCCCGCCACTTGGTGTGTGTGGCTTCCGCCACATTTTTTGGTGCGTAAAGTGGCAGGCCCCACTTTTCATTAGTGTGGCGGGCGCCATACTATGGGTTTTACTTCCGGTCTCGTAATTTTCATTCCGTTTGATATTTTTTTATCCCATTTTTTTTAACTGAAAGAATAATTATTTATCTTTATTTATATATTTTTAGATAATTATTTTATTTTTTCGGAATTTTTCCGGATACGTTCGGAATAGTATGATAAAGTACGATCTGTGCCGATTTTTGGTACCGTTGAAAAAAAAACTGTTAACTAGTTTTGTGTCGAAATATTTTTAGATCCAAAATAATTTATTGTGATTAGAAAACTATTATTTATTCTAAATTTTAATTTAGAATATTATTGAAATTGGAATATTAGTTAGTATTTTATTTGTTTAATTAATTTTATTTATGGTATGATTAAAGTATTTTGACACAAGGAGATAAGTTAATTTGATAGTTGTGAAATAAATATTTTGTTTATTTATTTGGTATTTATGGGATATTAGGTTGTTTATTTTGGGGTTAAAATCTTATTTTGGGTGATTTATATATTTCGGTTTCGCTGAATTTATTCATAGTGCGAGAAAAATAATTTGACGCAATTATGGGTTCAAGTAAAAGAATTTAAAATGGTTTGTGAAAAATTTTCCTTGAGTTTGATATTTATTCTTTTAAGAGAAAAACTAAATTCTTTCTTATTTGAAAAGAGTTATTTTATAAAGCGATTAGGGTAGAAACCAGTGTCGTAACCAAAACCTGGTTGAGTAGGTTAGCGACCAAGACCCAGCCTTGTTGTAGGATATATCCGAGTGGTTTTAACATAAGTCCTTGTGTATTGTAAATGGTTTACAGTGGGATCCGATTACGAGGTTTCACTGTGAGGGACGAATTGATCTTACGTAGCGTAGGTTGGTTGGGTTGGAAGCTTGCTCAGGTAAGGGCACTTTCTAACGATATTATATGTGATTGAATGCATGTGTGGTTGTATTCATGATTGTGTGCCCTTATGGGGATGTGTGATGATTGTGTGCCCAGTTGGGGATATGTGGTTATATACATGATTGTGTGCCCAGTTGGGGATATGTGATTATATACATGATTGTGTGCCCAGTTGGGGATGTGTGTTTATGCTATGATGCTAAACTTGTGATGTGCATTCATATGATTTGTGATAAATATATGAATTGCGATTGATGTGTATGTCGAGGAGGACAACACGAGGTGTGTCTGAGCCACCTGTTGGTAATGAGAATTATTCATATGATTTGTGATAAATATATGAATTGCGATTGATGTGTATGTCGAGGAGGACAACACGAGGTGTGTCTGAGCCACCTGTTGGTACTGAGAATTGTTCATATGATCTGTGATAGATATATGAACTGAATTGTGAATTGTGAATTGTGAATTGTGAATTATGAATTGTGTTTATACATATTGTGTTTATATAAACTGTTGCATTTGCATGTGTGAGTCATGCATACCATAGTTGCGTGTAGGTAGTTGGCGCCGAACGGACCAGGGTGATGGGTTCTGAATCATCACCTAATCCCGAAGGGAATTCTACTGCACCAGGTGATGTGACTGAGCCATCATCGATCCTTTGAGATCAAATTGAGTCAGGAGAATGCGAGGGAGGCAACTCCGGGTGTTTGCAAGGGCAACACTTTTGTGTTTGCGAGGCAGCACGGTTAGTGAGGACCCAAGGGTGTATCACGACTCTCTGCGGAGAGGTTAAATTCCGAAATTCATGCATGGTGAGGGTACCCGACGAATTGGGACCACCAAATTCATATAGGTCTGCATTTAGGATGTGTGTGCATTGCATGGGTGTGTTAACTTAAATATTTGTGCATTACATTTGTGTGTTAAATTAAATGTTTGTGCATTGCATTTGTGTGTTAAATTAAATGTTTGCGCATTGCATTTGTGTGTTAAATTAAATGTTGTGATTGTTACATATATCATACTGTCACCTCATTTATGTTGCTCTGCATATCATATTGTCATCTTCTTCATGTTGTTATGTATATCATGTTCTGCTGGCATGTGTGTATTCTTCCATATATGTTATTTTTAGATCGTGACCCTCTACTATTATTATGATGTGGCTAACGACCATCCAGGTTTAGAAGTTGTGATAGTTAAGGTATCCAGGTGTCGTGAAGGCTTGTAAGATGCGATGTCTTGGGGCTAGGAATTCAAGATCAGCTTAGGGTCATGCTTTGAGGTTGTCCATGTTGTTGTTGCAGTTATTATTAAAGCTGAGTGCTTATTTGTATGTGTATGGACAAATATTTATACTAGTGGGCATTACGCTGGTCATATGTATGAAAAAGACTTAGATCGAAAGCTCGTACTCTGATTAATCATTTTTATTATTTTCCTGAAAAGACAGTTGTCAATATGATGTATGGCATTAAAAAAAAAAATACACTCCCGCTGTTTAAAATCGGGGTGTTACAATAGAGAACTCACTGAGATTTAATGTATCTCACCCCACTAGTTGTTGATTATTTCAGGTACTTCAGGTTTCGTGAAGGGTAAGGATAAATCCGTGTGATTATCCTTACTTGTTTGATGGCGTAGCTTCCGTTGTGGAGTTTTTTGAGATCATTGTCGATCTAGTTCTTAGTTTTTATCTTTTGGAACATCTTGTATATATATTATGCCGTAGTTTTTTGTATATTAAGGTTTTGGGCATGTATATGTATAATGTGTTAACTAGGGACTTATGGTATTTCAGTACCAGAACGTGCAATTCATGTATGATATGGATGCTTGATGTATTATATTATATATGGGTGTTACAAAAACTCTTTTTCAATAGTACTCTAATTTAATTGGGTCGAAGACCAAGCTCCAGAGTAATATCTAACAACTTGTTCCTTATCCGTTCCCGGAAGTAATTGTTTTAACATACCACCAAACCCTAGGTTTGAGGCAGTTGATTCAACAATAAGAATAGTCTTTGGATCAGAGATTCCTATGCAAGATAATTTCTTAACTATCTACTTTAATTGGATAACACTTTTGGTTATGGAATCATCCCAAGGCGGGGGACCCTTTCTAAGTCTCTTAAATAAAGAAGGACAATTAGTTCTAAGATTAGGAATAAAGCCTGACACATAATTAAGACAATCTAAAAACCTTTGCAACTGAGTTTTGTCCTTTAATTCTTCTGGGAATTCACTAACAAATTTTAAGGACCTACAAATAGGGGTGCACATGCCCTGACTAATATCAAAACCCAAAAATATTACTTTACTTTGAAATAAGTTTAATTTTTTTTTTTGGATAAAACTAAACCATTATCTTTAATTATTTCATATAACTGATTAAGGTGTTGTAAATGTTGATTAATAGAATATGGAAAAACTAAAATATCATCTAAGTAGACTATAGTAAAGTAGGAGTAATCATTAAATATAGAATTCATTATATTTTGGAATTCTGAGGGGGCGTTTTTAAGCCCTAAGGGAAAAATATTCCATTCATAGTGCCCAAAGGGTACTACAAAAGCGGTCTTATATTTATCAGTTTCTTCTAATTGAATTTGATTATATTAAAATTTAAGGTCAAATATAGAAAATATACTTTTATGGTGTAATATGTTAATTAAATACTTTTTATTAGGTAAGTGATACCTAAACCATTGTAAAGATTTGTTTAAAGGTTTGGGTTTATTAGTAATTGGGGACTACCTCTTTCTAATTTAGCAGTATTAACAACATAAAACTCAGAGCTGCTCCAGGGAGACTTATTTAGCCTAATCAAACATTTTTCTAAATAATCTTGTATTTTTTTAACAATAATCTAAATGTTGCTTATTCATCTGTATAGGTCTGGCTTTAGTCGAAATATCTTTTTCCTTAAAGTTAGACTCTTAAGGCAAAGAAGCAGTGTGTATCTTCCTTTTCCATAAGGCATTAGGCCGTTCTGAACAAAGATCTTTAGTAAACTTATTTTGTATAATTTTAATTTTTTTCTTGAACACAGGATGACACTAATTGTTTTTCTATTCTTTTAAATTGTATTTCTTTGTTTATGAAATTAATCTGTTTTCTTTTATTATTAATAAGATTAATAAAAGATATATCTATACTCTAGGCAGAGTTAAGATCTCTAATCTTAGGTTGGTCTAAACATTCAAATTTAACTTCACGACCTTAAGCATTAGTAGTTATAGCTAGGTTATCATTGATAAATGGATAAAGTAAAGCTAAGAAAAGGGTTCTTAGAATAATAGCCTCTTGAATATTTTTAACTAAAAGAAAATAAGTTTTATGACAAATTTGATCTTTGTCGATCTTAGCGTTGGATAGTTTATATGACACATGTAATTTGTTATCATTGGATCCTCATAAGGATTCTTTAGTTTTCTCGTAATAAAGGGTTGAGACTAACCCTTCTTGAATGCAGTTTGAATTTGCCCCTGAGTCTATTAACGCAACTAGTTCAAAAAATTTATCTTTAATAATAAGATTTATTTTACTATACCATTTATGAGATATCATCTTGTCTATTTTATTGATATATGTATCTTTATTGGTTGAAACAATAATTTCTTCATTAGTTTCCTCATATTTTTTTACTAGAAGAAACTAACATACGTTGATTTTGAATAATCATATGACCTTGTAATTCTAAAAGTTTAAGTTTTATCTCATCATCCCGGGTTTTTAGAGTTTGAATTTCATTTTTTAAACTCTTAATTTCTTCTTGTAAGTCATTGATAGAAACAATTTTCTCAACGAGTTTTTTAAATAAGTTCACAACATGTTTAAATTCTACCTTGTTAACATGCTTTTTACAAATATCATTCTCGTCAATAATGTTTTTGATTTGTCTCATGAAAGCATTCTTACTTTCAGATTCTTCCATCTTATCTAATATTCCTATTAGGGTATTAGCTTGATAGTTAGTGAGAACATTTATTCTTTTATTACAACTATTACAATTACAAAAATCTATTCCTAAACATTCATCCGAATCAGAATATGATTCTTCATAATTATTAATTTGATTAATTTCTTCATAAGATGAAGAGCTATCTTCTTCTTCAGAATTAAGCAAGATAATGTAGATATAAAACTTTCTTTTAACTTCTCTAAAATGTCTAAATTTCCTAATTGATTAATTTTCTCTTGAATCTTACCCTTATTAGCATAATGACCAAAACGGCCACATTTATAACACTTGACATCTTTGTCTTTAGGTTTGGAATTATCATAGGTTTTTACTTTTTATAAGGTTTCTTACCATAATTTTTCTTATAAGGGGCTTTGTAAAACTCAGAGTTGTCTTCGTAAGGTTGTTTCTTGTGATAATAGAAGTTTTTCCTACTTTTAATAGCAACCTTTTTATTCTTAGGGTTACTAAGAGCTCTTAAAGGAGTAGCTCTATATTGTTCACAAAATGAACCCATTTCGCGCCTATTACTCATTTTTTCTTTTTTAATCTTATTTTGAAGTTTCTAATCAGTATAAATTTGTATACCAGTTTCAATAACATAATTGGATAATTCACCCACAGTTAAGGACTGATGAGAAATAATCCCATTGAAATTTTATTTAATATTAGTCTTAACCTTCTCAGCAAATAATCTGGGTAACCACTAATAAATCTTTCTTTCCACTAATCAATAGCACCATCTGAGCTAACAAAGAGTTTAGAAAGAAACATATCTCTATACCACCTATAATTAGACATGGTTGGACAATAAAGATTTAGTAATGGGTCTGTTGCTATTTGTTGGAGCTTTAAAGGCTCTCCTACAAAGAACTTGGTAATAGCGCACAAGAGAGTTGTAACACAAATAGCTTCATTGGATTCTGTTTTAACAGTTAAGTTAATTTGGGTCTCGTCTTCAAGACTAATGAGATTATCCCACTATCCTTTTAACTGCCCTGTAAACCCCATAACTAAAATAGCTTTGGTATGCTTGTCTATATTTCTTTTGAGTTTAAAAGTTGTAGCAGCCATAGTCATTATTTTGTATGGTATCTAACAGTTGTTGTTCAGAAGCACCATAAATGTTCCATTCCACAATGGATTCTCCTAAATAACTATTTTCAACAAAACTACTTCTTTCTTCAAATTACACATCAACAAATGACGGTCTAGGATAGTAGTTTCGAGTTTTAGGTCGAGGGGCTCTTCCACCTAATTTACTCACCATATTATCAAACTCTTCTTCTCGAGATAAAGTATTTATCTCTCCTGAAGAACTTCCCACGTTTAAGGTCCTTAGTTTTTCAACTAATTCTTCTATCTTATGGTTAGCATCACGACCTAAACTCATACCCTTTAGCTCTTGGGTAGAAGGAGTATGGTAATGATAAATATGTCGGGTAGGGTCAATTTTAAAGTTTTTAACATCCTTAGGTTGAGGGACAAAGTATTCTATTATGTCTAATTGTTGGGAAATAATGTGAAGTATCTGATTTAAGTAATTCATCTGACTATGCAGATTATTCATGTATTTTCTATGTTCTATAGGGTTGGTAATTGATTTAAAGGGAGAAGCTTTTATTTCTTTGTTTTCTTTGGAAGGGGTAATTTTTATGAATTCTAAAGGTGGATGAATGGATTATATTATATGTTTTTTTAACAATCCTCCATTCAATACTAATTCTAACATTAACGTCTAAGTACATCTTAACAACAACAATATTTTTATCCCTTCTTATAGTAAAGTAATTAAAACCAAGTAAAGAAATAAACATTAATCTCATGACTTTCTAAAAATTTGTAAAACTTTTGTAAATACATTTGAGTATGATTTTTAAAGAAAGATGAGAAATACCAATTTCTCTTCTCTAAGTTATACTCAACATCAAAATCGGCTCTAATCCAGGCTTTGTCAAAGATAAAGGATTCTTCTTTGGTAATAACTCCTAAGATTTTAGACTCAGTTGGAGATGATGAACTAGAAGTCCTCTCCGAGTAAATTGACTAGGGAATTGTAGGAGCAAAGTTTAACCCTGTAAGGTTAACCGTAATGGTTGAATCAACATAATGTCTAGTTTTAGATGCTAATCCAATGCTACTTGACTGATATATGTATATGTATCTGTATATATATGCACACACACACACACATATATATATATATATATATGTATATATATATATATATATATCTCACTATGTGTGTGTGTGTGTGTGTGCAAGTTAGAAGCAAAAAGGAATGCAATAGGTTTGAAAAACAATGAAAATTTTCAAGATTTTTGATGCATGTGTTGACCTATGTAAGTCATAGGTCGACTTATTTGATGCATAAGCCGACCTATAAAGGTCATGTGACGACCTATTCAGTCAGCACATCAAACAAAGGCTACAGGCTTTAAAAATGGGTTACATGTGCCGACCTAAAAATTGTATATGTCGACCTATAGAGAAAATTTTCTTCTATGTGTCGACTCATGAAAGCAGCACATCAAACAGAAGTTGCAGGCTTTAAAAATGGACCACATATGTCGACCTATATGTATGTGTTGACACATAAAGCTGGTTTTTACAAAAAAAAAAACTTGTTTTTAATGCATGACACCTTTTCTAAATCATTTCCAAATGAATGAATCTTTTCTAAATGATTTCCATGCTTCCTAATGCTAGGATTCACATTAATACTCAAATGATATCATCCAATATACATAAACACTAAAGTATCCTACTTTTGACATCATACAAAATACATCTAACGAAAAGTTGCACTTACCTACTCCCCTTTTTTGATGATGGAAAAGCTTGAGATGATGTGGTTCATGTCTTCATGAAGACTTCTCCTGAATGTATGCATCCCAACTTCATCTTGCATATGCTTCTCCCCCTTTGACAACATCAAAACGAGACAAAGCAAATTATGAGAAGTATCTTATATCGCACATATACTAATATAACACACAGAGGGTTTTGCAAAGATAATATCATCAATAAAACATCACTCACATAGAATGATGTAAATATTGAAAATGCCTAAGCATAAATAAAAGCACTTAAAGTAACAATATAACATTGTTGCCACAAATTATGCCAAATAAAATAAACAATAAACATGAAAGATGAAGGATACAATGCAATCACAAACTCTTGAGTTCTTTCAAATGCAAATCCTTTATGTGACATATACTTTTGGTGCTCCCGAATGTTGCACATACATGTGCTATAGCAAGGCAATTTTATAGATTTATCACCACTCAAACCAAAAACAAAAATTCCATCATAGCAATGACACACAACAAGAATTTTGATGACATTATAACATTTTCAAAAATATTTCATGTCAGAATAGATAAACAACATCATCACATATATCATGTAAGAGCTAATAATAGAGAACATGCTCATACATAAGCACCATATTTCAAGTGTGGAATGATAATATCACAAAGTCACTATAAGCATATAAATTGAATTACATCAATTAATATTTTTGGAAGCGAACATTCATGATATATTTCATACATCAAGTATATCAGGCATTTGGAACATAGATAGCAATCAAAAGTAAAAGGCTTACTTACAAAGGGAGAAAATGGAACAATATTACCTTGCTTAGGAATTGATGAGGGATGCACTTGTATATAATTGAATTTCAAAGGAAGGTTAGAGAAAAATAATATAAAGTGCATGCAACAAATCATATTTAGGCAAGATTTGAGATATCAAGTATCCCCAATTCCCTTCGAATGTTGAAAAACGGTTCAGTTGCAAGAGGTTTTGTAAAAATATCCGCAAGTTGATTTTTGCTATCAACATGCTCAAATACGACATCCCCTTTTTCAATATGGTCACGGAGGAAGTGGTGACGTATCTCAATATTTTTAGTGCGAGAATGTAGCACATAATTTTTGGTTGGATTAATAGCACTAGTGTTTTCGCACATAATAGGAATACATTGTAGGTTAATTTCAAAATCAAGTAGTTGTTGTTTGAGCCACAAAATTTGAGCACAAAAACTATCAGTTGCAACGTATTCTGCCTCGGTAGTTGACAAAGCAATGTAAACCTGTTTCTTGCTATGCCAACTTAATAAGGAGTTTGAAAACATGTGGCAAGTTCCACTAGTACTTTTCCTATCCAACTTGTAACCGACAAAATCAGAATCGGTATAACCAACCAAATTACAACCGCTTCCTTTGGAATACCAAAGCCCATACTTAGATGTACCATGAAGGTGTCTAATGATGCGTTTTACCGCTTTTAAATATGATTCCTTAGAAGCTGGTTGATAACGAGCCCACATACACACGCTAAACATAATGTCTGGCCCAGATGTAGTAAAATATAGAAGAGAACCAATCATACCTCTATACTTCTTCACATGAACATCCTTACCATCTCATCTTTTTCCAATTTTCCATTTGTAACCATTGGAGTGTTAACTGATTTTGCATCTTCCATACCAAATTTCTTTAGCAATTTGTTGCAATATTTTGTTTGACACACAAATGTCCCTTCGTTGAGCTGCTTGATTTGAAGACCGACAAAGTAATTCAACTCCCCCATGAGACTCATCTCAAACTCAACATGCATAAGCTTAGAGAACTCTTTGATTAGTTGCATGTTAGTGGAATCAAAAATGATATTATCGACATAAATTTGAACTCTTTAGAGCAAGCATACAATGTTAACAGTATAAAATACATGTGACGATATTAAAATGAGGTCACTAAAGACATGTAAATTGAAATACACCATGGTTATCAATTGAAAATTTTGGAAATGAACACTCATAACATGTATCATACACTAAGTATATCACATACCTTTGAAAAATAAACAGGTAAAAGGAAGGATTTACTTACAAAGTGAAAATTGAAACGATATTACCTCACCGTACAAATGACGAAGGATGCACAATGCATTCCACAAGAAACTTTCGAACGAAAGTTGGAATAAATGAAAAACATGCCATAAACCCTTTTGACATCAACGTTCTCAATACTTCCATCTTTGTTTAAGTACCCGGTAGTGTGATTTGTAATGTACCCAAGAATATTGTTAATTTGATGATCATTAGAGGTTCTCCAAGCCAAAGGAGGATCGTCCACTACAACTAGACTTTCAACCTTCTCCTTTTCACAATCCTTATCTTCTTCTTTCTCATGTTCCACCGCTATAGGATGATCAATTCCTTTTTCGGTTTCTTTGAGAATTTCTTGTGAAGATATACCTACATCATTAAAAGAAACACCTATACACACATTTCTTGGATAAAATATGAATAGTAATCAACACACTTTTACCAATTAAAGAACACTAGTTGTTGATCTTCTTTGGTCACACAACCCTTCTTCCTTGCCACAAAGTCAATGAAATAGGGAGATGTCACATGTATCATGTCTTGAGCATCCAAAAACGAGATCTCATACACTCTTCATAGAGCCAAGAAATTTATCCCGCAAGATCAACGAAAAGTGCTAGGTACCCAATCTTCATTGGGTCTTTGAGGATTAGTTAAACCTTGGTTGCATTTGGGCAACCATTGAAAAGTACCTTTAGGAACAAAAGGTCTCCTAAACTTGCATTTTTCAATAGTATGACCTTTCTTGCAACAATAGTGACAAGATAAGTTGCGAAGAGATGTACTTTTTCTATTTGAGTCCTTTTGAACATATTTATGCTTTTTATATGAAGGGTTCAAAAAGCGTTCAAACTTTGACGAATCAATAGAAAATGCAATCTTTAGTTGTAATGCTTTGTTCAATTTAGCTTGAAGAGTATTTACCTCTTTTTTCCAATTGTGACAAGATTCATAACCAAACCATGAAGGTTTTTCATCCTCATTCTTGTCCTTTTGAATATCTACCATAGATTGCTTTAGAACTTCCATCTTCTTTTCAATTTCTAAAACTGTAGCTTCTAAATGTGAAAATATTCTTTGGTGTGAAGCTAACTTTTTAAAAGCATCTACGACTTCTCTATGTAGATTATCAAAAACTTATTGTAATTGAGAATAAGATAATTCATTAATAGATCATGCTTAGAAAGATTTAAATTATTTTTCTTTTTTTGTTTTGTTTGCCATGTAGAAAATCTTGGCCAATTCGACACTTGAACTTGAGCTTTCATCGCTTGAAGAATCAATTTCACTTCACTTGAAGAATCCCTTTCACTCTCCCAAGCATCATATGCTCTTTTATTTTAGAACAAGATTTGTTCATGACATATATCCTATCGGTTTTTCTGATAACAAAGTATTAAAAGAACAATTGTGTTATCTAATGTGTGTTCTAAATGTACAGGTTCTGAAGCTTAAAGAAGAATACATTCAGAATCTGATATAAGGATGCACTTGAGAGAAGCTAAGTTATTAGCTTTTGGTGGCTCAGAATCTGAAGAATATTTTTCAAGTAAAGACTGATAATATAGGTACGCATAAACTCTGTAGCTGAAGGCCTCAGCATCAGAAGAGCAATATATTGTCTCTAAGCTTATTAAATGTATTAGCTTCTAGTGATCATTCAGAACCAACGATAAAGCTAAAGTTAACTGTACTACAAAAAGCAAGCTACAATGTCAAATCTGCTGTCAGCTAGAGTCTATGTTCACATGGCTTAAGAAGAGTTGACATGTGTAACACCCCATTTCTACCCGGTAATTATAAATAAAATCAGAGTCATCATATTCAACATAAAACAGGATGTCACATTTTTCAACTTTAAAATCATTAACACGGTAGACAATCATGAAAGATACATAACAATTCAAGGGAACATAAACCAACAAATAGTCTTAAAAAATATTCAACTTTATTAAATGCAACGCAGCGGATTCATAATCATTGTAATAGCATCTTTAGCCAACATAAAACAACTTTAAATTAAACAACAAAGTATTTTTCGGCAATTTCACTTAAAAATTCAGCATGTAAACAAATAAACAAAAGACATGCGTCATCCCCCTGAGTGCTACGTATCAGAGCGACAACCACCGACTCGAACTAAGGTAACCGGCTACTCCTCTTGATTACCTGCAGGATGGCGTATAAACCATCACCATACACAGAAGGGGTGAGATATCGAATTATAAACGGAGTATGATAAATTATACATAGATAGGAATCATACAAATATCACCACTTCACATCAACAACCAACAAAATCAACAACAACTTGAAAAATGCAACTTTAATACGACTCGACTATGTTATGCATGTGGTACCATCGGAGTAAAACTCCCAACTTAAAATTGCCAGTTTATCGAGGCATCAAGGCATAAGCCTTCAACTTTCAACTTGTGCCAATCCAGGCCAACGTGGTGTGAGCAACGACTCCGACATAAAATGCAAATGTACTATATGACATATACGACTCAACATCATAAACAACATAACAACATCAGCAGCATAAATAACTTATACGACATGAACAACTTAAATCAACGTTGGCTTATCAAGCCTTCAACTTAGAATTGTCCACCAATCGGAACAATATTACAACTCAGCTGTACCTGCAAATCGACTTTTCCGATAATATTTCGACAAAACAAACCAATAAAATCATCTACTAAACTACTCGACTTACCCTGATAATTTTCGTTAAATTCCGGGCAACTAATTTTTCCGCCTAAATCGACTAAACCGACAAAAACTGCACTATTTTAGCTTCTGCTATTAATACTAGTTTATTATAAAATTCTGTGACTTTTCTGGTTTCTGATACAATACTCCTGCTATAATTTAAAATCATCTGTCATGAAAATTTGCATCATTCTGTTTCTGCCGAAAAGCAGTTTGTTTCTATTAAAACTTGATATACTGATATAGCAATTCATATTACCAGTGTTAGTTCCTTACAGATTTACTTGATCCTAAACATTCCATAAAGAAAACTTGGTAGTTGTTTAGTAATACTTTATTTTAAAAACAAAAGAAAATGGTTACCAGTAACTTGAATTAATTGGGAACATATTAATAAAGTTATAAAATTAAAGTGAATACCCCTCCCACATGGGTGGCTTGCGCCACCCTTTGTGAAGAACACCATGGCTTGCGCCATGTACCTTGTGGCTCTCGCCACATGCTTTCTCTCTTGTTTTGGGTGGCCTGCGCCACCCCTGTGTGAGTGATGGGTGGCCTGCGCCACCTGTGCATCTGTGAACAGTGTTATTTCGCCCCCAACCAAATTTCCAGAAAATCAACAACTTCACTGCAACATTCATAAAATCACCCAGCAACCAATTTCACAAAAATCGACAAATCAACATTTTCACATAATCAATCAATATAACCCCATCAACAACACATCATCAAAATCAAATTAAATCAACATCAACATCATAAAACTACCCGGTCCCAATTTCTACGTATCGATTATCATATCCCGATTATAAAAGTCGAACCCCACCCTTACCTTGCATTAAAGGCAGCTCTAGGTTCGATCGGATTCAGGGGACTTGGCACCGGTAGCAGTTTCTCTCTCGCAACTTCTTCTCTCACGTTCTGTTCCTCTTCTACTTCCACTTACCGTTAAAACCTAACTTGTTTTCTTTCTATTTCTTTTTATCAAAATATTATTATTCTACTAATATTACTAATGGGCCTAATAACTTACACCCCTCTATTACTTATTCTGACACGAATTCTAGCCCACTAACCCAACACACTCCAACGACAATAATATTATCTCTAATATTAATTCTACGACTTACCAACTTAAATACCCACTCAACGACTTAATTCACCGCAACACAAAATCAGCCGTATAATCATAAATAATTAATTAAATATTCAATTAAATAAATAATTAATATTTGGGCGTTACAACTCTCCCCCACTTAGAATATTTCCGTCCTAAAAAATTTACCTGATTCAAATAACTCGGGATAGGAGTCTCGCATCTTGCTCTCCAATTCCCAGGTCATGCTTTCTCCAGTAGCTCCCAACCAGACAACCTTCACCAACACGATCTCTTTCCCTCATAGAGTCTTTATTTCCCGATCCACGACTCTCACAGGCTTAGCCTCCACCGTGAGATTATCCCGTACTTGCACATCATCCATACTAACCACATGAGACGGATCTGAAATGTACTTCCGAAGTTGCGACACATGAAACACATCATGCAGATTCGAAAGATTTGGCGGTAATGCCATTCGGCAAGCAACTTTCCCAACTCTGTCCAAAATCTGATACGGACCAATAAAACGAGGAGTGAGCTTCTTAGACTTCAAAGCTCTCCCAACACCAGTCACAGGCGTGACTCTCAAAAACACATGATCACCCGCTTGGAATTCCAAATCCTTATTCCGCTTGTCATGATAACTCTTCTGTCTACTTTGGGAAGCTTTCATCTTCTCTCGGATCAACTTCACTTTCTCAGTAGTTTCTCAAACTATTTCCGGTCCAAGCACTACACTTTCACCAGATTTATGCCAACACAACGGAGTCCTACACCTTCGACCATACAACGCCTCAAAAGGTGCCATTCCGATACTAGAATGGTGACCATTATTATAAGTGAACTCGATCAATGGAATATAAGTATCCCACGAACCTCCTTGCTCAAGAACACATGCCCTCAAAAAATCCTCCAACGACTGAATAGTCCTCTCAGTTTGACCATCCGTCTGAGGATGATATGCCGAACTCAACCTCAACTTAGAACCCAATGCTTCTTGTAGACTCTTCCAAAACTCCGACGTAAACCTCAGATCTCTATCTGACACAATACATAAAGGGACACCATACGACTTCACAATTACTCGGATATAAATCTCTGGCAACTTCGCAATTGGATATGTGATGTTAATAGGTATAAAATGGGCCGACTTCGTAAGCCTATCAACAATCACCCAAATTGAATCATGTCCCCTTGAAGTAATAGGCAACCCTGTCACAAAGTCCATAGAAATGCTATCCCATTTCCATTTTGGAACTTCTAACGGTTGCATCAACCCCGCAGGCTTCTGGTGTTCGATTTTTGACTTCTGACAAGTCAAACACGCATACACAAATCGTGCCACATCTTCTTTCATTCTGGACCACCAAAATATTTTCTTCAAGTCTTGATACATTTTAGTGGCTCCCGGATGAATACTCAGATTACTCCTATGACCCTCCTCAAGAATCTTCTTTTTCATGTCTGCATCATCCAGAATACAAATTCGATCATGCAGTCTCAACACACCTCGTGCATCCATCTTAAAGTCACTCTTCTCCGATTGACCACAACTACTCATGATGTCTACTAGTTTCACATCCAGCTTTTGAGCCTCTTGAATACTGTCCAGAAAATCATTGTTAATCTTTAGCATACCCAACATAACACTCTGCGGCGTCACTTCGCAAACCAAACTCATATCACAAAACTGGTCAATTAATTCCAATTCCTTAATCATCATTGCTGACATATGCAAGGTCTTTCGGCTTAAGGCATCGGCCACAACATTAGCTTTGCTTGGATGGTAATTCAAACAGAAATCATAATCTTTCAGCAATTCTAACCACCTTCGCTGTCTCATATTCAGCTCATTCTGATTAAACAAGTACTTTAGGCTCTTATGGTCACTATAAACTTCGAATCTAGACCCATAAAGATAATGCCTCCAAATCTTCAGCACAAAAACCACCGCAGCAAGTTCCAGATCATGCGTAGGATAGTTCTTTTCATGAGTCCTCAACTGTCGCGACGCATAAGCAATTACCTTATTGTTCTGCATAAGCACACCTCCTAAACCCATCAACGAAGCATTACAATAAACCACAAACGGTTCTCCTAGATTCGGTAATGTCAACACCGGAGCTGACGTCAACCTTTTCTTCAGTTCGGTAAAACTTTCTTCGCACTGAACATCCCACACGAAAGCTTTACTTTTACAAGTCAACTTAGTTAACGGAAGAGCCAACTTCGAAAATCCTTCGATAAACCTCCTATAATAACCAGCTAGTCCCAGAAAGCTTCTAATCTCAGTAGCCGACCTTGGAGTTTCCCATTGCAACACAGCATCTACCTTAGAAGGATCCACGACAATACCACTACCTGAAATCACATGACCAAGAAAACTGACTTCCTTCAACCAAAACTCTCACTTGGACAGATTCGCATACAACTTCTTGTCTTTCAAAACTTCCAACAGTGTTCTCAAATGTTCCTTATGCTCTTCTTCTGACTTAGAATAAATCAGAATATCATCAATGAATACAACCACAAAACGATCCAGATAAGTATGAAAAATGCGGTTCATGTATTCCATGAATACTCCCGGCGCATTAGTAACACCGAAAGGCATCACTGAATACTCATAATGTCCATACCGTGTTCTGAACACCGTCTTTTGAATATCCTCATCTTTCACTTTAATCTGATGATAACCCGATCTCAAATCAATCTTGCTAAACACACAAGCACCCACCAACTGGTCCATCAAATCATCTATTCTCAGAAGTGGATACTTGTTCTTAATTGTTACTTTATTCAGCTGTCTATAATCAACACAAAGTCTCATACTTCCATCTTTCTTCTTTACTAACAACACTGGAGCTTCCCACGGCGATACACTTGGTCGTATAAACTTCTTATCAAGTAACTCCTCCAACTGCTTCTTTAATTCAGACAACTCGGATGCCGACATTCTGTACGGTGCCATCGAAACAGGTCTGGTACCAGGTACAAGATCAATTGCAAATTCAACCTCTCTCTCTGGCGGTACATCAAGAATTTCATCAGGGAAAACTTCAGGAAATTCACTCACCACTTGCAATTCCTCAATCTTAGCTTTGCTCTCAATAGACAACATTGCCATCAATGAAAACATCTGAGCTTATTCTTTCATCAATTGCTGTAACTCTCTGAAAGACAACAATCCAACTCCTTCCTCTTCTGGAGTAGAAAACCTCACCGATTTGCGATAATAATTTATATGAACGTAGTTATACTCTAACCAGTTCATACCTAGGATTACATCCATTCCGGTCAGCGACAAACATACCAAATCAACATAAAAGTCTTTATCGAAGATCAATAAAAGACACCTTAAACACACAAGAGAAGTAGTCACCGATCCCTTAGCTGGAATCTCGACGATTAATTCTCCATTCATAGCAGATAACTTAAGACCCAATCTTTGAACACAATCAGCAGAAACAAAACAATGTGTAGCACCAGTATCAATAATAGTAATTAAAGGAGTACTATTAATGAAGCATGTACCTCTGATAAGTCTGTCCTCGTTAGTTGTCTGAGTTCTTGCTAACGCGAACACTTTCCCGGTCTGAGCTTTCTTTGGCTTCTGACACTGATTACCAATATGCCCCTCTTCACCACTATTAAAACAGATCATCTCCTTGTGCTTGCAATCAGATATTGCATGTCCAGTCTTACCACATCGGAAACATCTCTTCACCTCAGCAGTACACACATTACTCTTATGACCAGGTTTTCCACATTTGAAACAAGTTATGCCAGCAGGAGCATCTCCCCTACTAGTCCTCTTGCCCTCAGTCGCTCTCTGTTTACCCTTTCCAGCTGGAGCATCATAAGGCTTGCCACGGTTCTGTTGTTGCTTGCCTCTTCTATCACTAACAATCTTGTAGTGAGCATTGTTGTCCTCTTCATATATTCTGCAACTGTCAACCAAATCAGAGAAGACACGAATCTTCTGATACCCAACAACTTTCTTGATCTCAGAGCGCAACCCGCTCTCAAACTTGATGCATTTAGAAAACTCAGCATCATCCCTGGTATAGTACGGATAAAACTTAGCCAACTCAATAAACTTCGTAGCATAATCAGTAACCGACATGGTTCCTTGCTTCAGCTCAAGAAACTCAATCTGCTTCTTACCACGAACATCCTCTGGATAATACTTCCTTAGAAACTCCCTTCGGAACACATCCCAAGTGATAACTTCACCTGTAGTCTCCAACCTCTGACGAGTCTCTAGCCACCAGTCATCAGCTTCGACTGCTAGCATATGAGTCCCATAACGAACCTTCTGTGCTGGAGTGCAGTCCATCACACGGAAGATCCTCTCAATCTCTTTCAACCAATCCAACGCTCCATCAGGGTCATACTTGCCCTTAAAGGTAGGCGGATTCTCCCTCTGAAAAGTCACCCAACTACGAGATCCAGCATTCTCATCAGCGTTCGGCAGGTTCTGCACAGCTTGGGCCATTGCTTGCATAGCAGCAGCCATTGCAGCATCATTTCTTCCAGCCATCTCAACTTATCACTGCAACATGAACAAAGTTTAGAACTAATTAACAATACTCGATTGTTAACCAACTACGACTCGACACTTGGCCGGACGGACCGACCTGCTCTGATACCACTAATGTAACACCCCATTTCTACCCGGTAATTATAAATAAAATCAGAGTCATCATATTCAACATAAAACAGGATGTCACATTTTTCAACTTTAAAATCATTAACACGGTAGACAATCATGAAAGATACATAACAATTCAAGGGAACATAAACCAATAAATAGTCTTAAAAAATATTCAACTTTATCAAATGCAACGCAGCGGATTCATAATCATCGTAATAGCATCTTTAGCCAACATAAAACAACTTTAAATTAAACAACAATGTATTTTTCGGCAATTTCACTTAAAAATTCAGCATGTAAACAAATAAACAAAAGACATGCATCATCCCCCAGAGTGCTATGTATCAGAGCGACAACCACCGACTCGAACTAAGGTAACCGGCTACTCCTCTTGATTACCTGCAGGATGGCGTATAAACCATCACCATACACATAAGGGGTGAGATATCAAATATTATAAATGGAGTATGATAAATAATACATATATAGGAATCATACAAATATCACCACTTCACATCAACAACCAACAAAATCAACAACAACTTGAAAAATGCAACTTTAATACGACTCGACTATGTTTTGCATGTGGTACCATCGGAGTAAAACTCCCAACTTAAAATTGCTAGTTTATCGAGGCATCAAGGCATAAGCCTTCAACTTTCAACTTGTGCCAATCCAGGCCAACGTGGTGTGAGCAACGGCTCCGACATAAAATGCAAATGTACTATATGACATATACTACTCAACATCATAAACAACATAACAACATCAGCAGCATAAACAACTTATACGACATGAACAACTTAAATCAACGTTGGCTTATCAAGCCTTCAACTTAGAATTGTCCACCAATCGGAACAATATTACAACTTAGCTGTACCTGTAAATCGACTTTTCCGATAATATTTCGACAAAACAAACCAATAAAATCATCTACTAAACTACCCGACTTACCCCGATAATTTTCGTTAAATTCCGGGAAACTAATTTTTCCGCCTAAATCGACTAAACCGACTAAAACTGCACTATTTTAGCTTCTTCTATTAATACTAGTTTATTATAAAATTCTGCGACTTTTCTGGTTTCTGATACAATACTCCTGCTATAATTTAAAATCATCTGTCATGAAAATTTGCATCATTCTGTTTCTGCCGAAAACCAGTTTGTTTCTATTAAAACTTGATATACTGATATAGCAATTCATATTACCAGTGTTAGTTCCTTACAGATTTACTTGATCCTAAACATTCCATAAAGAAAACTTGGTAGTTGTTTAGTAATACTTTATTTTAAAAACAAAAGAAAATGGTTACCAGTAACTTGAATTAATTGGGAACATATTAATAAAGGTATAAAATTAAAGTGAATACCCCTCCCACATGGGTGGCTTGCGCCACCCTTTGTGAAGAACACCATGGCTTGCGCCATGTACCTTGTGGCTCCCGCCACATGCTTTCTCTCTTGTTTTGGGTGGCCTGCGCCACCCCTATGTGAGTGATGGGTGGCCTGCGCCACCCGTGTATATGTGAATAGTGTTATTTCGCCCCTAACCAAATTTCCAGAAAATCAACAACTTCACTGCAACATTCATAAAATCACCCAGCAACCAATTTCACAAAAATCGACAAATCAACATTTTCACATAATCAATCAATATAACCCCATCAACAACACATCATCAAAATCAAATTAAATCAACATCAACATCATAAAACTACCCGGTCCCAATTTCTACGTATCGATTATCATATCCCGATTATAAAAGTCGAACCCCACCCTTACCTTGGATTAAAGGCAGCTCTAGGTTCGATCGGATTCTGGGGACTTGGCACCGGTAGAAGTTTCTCTCTCGCAACTTCTTCTCTCACGTTTTGTTACTCTTCTACTTCCACTTACCGATAAAACCTAACTTGTTTTCTTTCTATTTTTTTTATCAAAATATTATTATTCTACTAATATTACTAATGGGCCTAATAACTTACACCCCTCTATTACTTATTCTGACACGAATTCTAGCCCACTAACCCAACACACTCCAACGACAATAATATTATCTCTAATATTAATTCTACGACTTACCAACTTAAATACCCACTCAACGACTTAATTCACCGCAACACAAAATCAGCCGTATAATCATAAATAATTAATTAAATATTCAATTAAATAAATAATTAATATTTGGGCATTACAACATGCTTTACGAATATCTATTCTCAACGGATCTATAGTACAAGATCACATGAAAGATGCAATAGTTAAACAAATTACACAATGGATCAAGATCTTTTGGTTTATCTATCTTCAACATCTCTTGTACTATGGAGTAACAAAGACACTTGTACAAGTTATCTCTTCCAAAGGTTATTCCTCTGAAACTGCTATATAAGTAGTTGGAGATTCAACATGGATTTTCAACAAGGAACAAGGAGAAAAAAGAAGAAGATCCAAGAAGGATAGAAGCATTCCTCGCTTCTATCAGAATGAAAGAATAACAAGATCAACAATAGCAACACAATCGAGTATGCCGAATTTCTGTTATATGTTCTAAATTGTACAAATCCTAAAGATTTCTCAAACATTGAATATCTTAGAAATCTTAAGTGTTGTGATCTTTGTTATGGTTATTGCCTTGTACCTCTAATTATGTATCAAGTAAACCTTGTTCTCTATTATGCTAAACAAGTTGTTTAGTAGTTTAGATAAAGTCTCTTGCTATTTGCTTGAGCATCAAAGTCTCTTGCTGTGAAGCTTGAGCCAAGTAAGTCTCCTGCGATGTTCTAGAGCATTAAAGTTTTAATCAATTGTTGATTGAGCAGGAAAGTCTTGGACTGCAGGTCTGAGCAGAAGTCTTGGATTCGTGGAATCTAAGCAAAGAAGTCTTGTACCTAAAGGGTATGAGCAGAAGTCTTGAATCCGTGGGATTTAAGCATCAGTCATGGATTTGTGGAATATAAGCATGGAAGTCTTGGAACGAGGGTCTGAGGAGAACCCTTGAGCCTGAGGGGCTTGAGCAATGAAGTCTTGAAATTGAGGGGTTTAAGCAGAAGTCTTGGGTTGAGGGTCTAAGCAGGAAGTCTCAGGCTGAGGGTCTGAGTAGTAAAGTCTTGTGATGAGGGTATAAGCAATTGTAATCATGATTTGATTATGGTGGAAAATCTATTGTGCTGCAAGGGGACTGGACTACTCTCAGTTTGAGAGGAACCAATATAAATCTATGTGTGTTCTGTTGTTATTTATTTGCTTATGTTATTATTCTGCTATAATTAATTATCAGAATTTGAATAGTGGTTTAGAATCTAAACTCTATTTAGAAGTAAACTAAAGAAAATAAATAACATAATTCAACCCCCCTTTTTGTGTATTTTTCTCACCTTCAATTGGCATTTGAGCATGGTCTGTGTATAACACTTAAACAATGCTGCAGATAAAGATCCAATGAGAAAAATGTCTGTTAAAGACTTTCCTTCAAGATGGAATCAAGTACCATATGAAAAATATCACTTTGCTAATCCTCCCATATTCAGGGGTGACTCCACTGAATTTAAATGATGGAAGAGCAAGATATTTTTAAATCATTGGTCTTGATAAAGGGTTTTGATGAAGGTCTATATAATACCCTTGAGAAAGGCATTACTATAGAAATTGATGGTGTATGGATGATCAAAAATTGAAAACCTCTCACACCAGCTCAGAAGAAGCTTTATGAAAATCTTCTTGGAGTTAGAATCATTCTGGTAGGTGCTCTATTTCATTCTGAGTACATCAACATCATTGATATGTCTAATGCTCAAGACTATATTTGAATCCTTGTGTTCAAATTTGAAGGGAATCAGGTTGAAGCTTATCGAGTTACACTTCATCTAATTTTTCAAGCAAATTCTAAAAAGTCTGCTTGCTAGTGTTAAACCAAAAAGTCACATCTATTCAAGAAGTCAAAAAATTGAGTAGAATGAGTCTTGAAGGTTTAAAAATCATTCTTCAAAATAAATAAAAAATAGAATTAGATAAAGAAAAGTTGTCAAAGAGATCACATTTTCCTCAAGGATGTTGAAGAAAATTCCTATGGAATGTCTGATGATGAGGAATTGACCTTCTTTATCAAAAGCTTCTATCAGCTAGCCAAATGGAATGTGATATATGTTGATGGAAGAGTAACTTCAAAAGCTTATGAAATATTCGTATTTCAACTGAGTATTCCAATCTTAAGAACAAGGATAAAAACTACTAGGAAGAAAAACCCAAAAAGAAAAATGTTAGAGATCTTCAAAGGATATTCTAATGAAGTTGACATAGTTGAGGATTCAAAATCTGATGAAAAAGTAATCTGGAATTGTTGGCCATTACTTCTTCTGAAGAAGCAATATGAATCCAAGAATAAATCAATTATTGAATAGAAAGAGGTATTGACTAATCCATCTTTCTTCAATATTGATAATAAGGAGTATGCATCTAAAGATAATATCTTAAGTGACTCCATTACTCTTATGGAAATTGAAAGCTATCATAGAATATGTGTTAAAGGACAATTCTGTGAGAAACCTTTCATTTCTTCTTCTGTTTTCTGGCAATACTAAGACAGTGTTGAAGACTTATCTCATGCCAACCTCTGATAGCAAACACTATCTGGTTCTATGTTGGTTAATAATTTAAAAATCAAGGATTATGAAGACAATAGATTTAATCCAAGACAATGAAATCAAAGACTTTTATAAGAACAAGATTTTGTTAAAATCCATAATTCATCCTAGACTCTATTCTGGAATGAATCTTGGTACTTCTATCAGACTAAGGCATGATGTAAGAAAAAGCATGTCAGGACTAACATTTGTGGACCCACAGAAATATGGGTACCAACATTCAAAATTGTTTTTGCTGCAGATATCAAAGAAGAAATGAGCAAGGCATCTTCCATGATACTTGATCAAAGGTTGTTTACAACATTTGATGGAAGAAATGCCTACATACCAAACTCAAGAGCTGAAGGATGCAAATGTATGGAGTTGGAGAATAAAGTGGAATCATTGGTTTGGCTTCCATTGACTCAAAATCCACTCAAGACATAATTCAGATTCCACGGTCAAATCTGAATACTCATCTGAAGCCTGACCAAGAAAAACAAAAAAAAGTTATGTTATGTTCCTTCACCTTTGCAAACTTCTTGACTTAATAAACTATTTAAGTATGAGTGAATACAAAGTCTCTGATTAGATCTCTAGATAAGTTCTGTTTGTTAATAACAAAATAATCTTCAGAAATCTTTGAAAAAGAAACTATATTATATTTTACTGAATATGTCATTAACTAGAAGATGATCATTTTTATTGAAACAATATTCTCACCATTTATAATAATACTACTGCTAGTTAGTGGTCAAGGAAACCAATTCAATATTCATAAATCAAGCATGACTATAGTTTTATGAGAAAATGGTTGACTCTGAATAGAATATCAAAGACTGATAATTAAACAGAAGATGTCTCACTCGAAGTCTAATCCTACTAGACTCTGATGACAAATAGCTTCTAAAAAATAGCCAGTCTCGAAGATTCATAAAAGAAATCTTTACTTCTGATAAAGTAGTTTAAGTAAGAAATATTTTTAAAACCCTTGTCTTACTCAAAGTTCCATAAAGTTTAAAATCATCCAGTGTATTCAAGAAGACTGCCAGGTAAGGACCCTTGGGTAATGATGTTTTCTTATTTTATACGTCTATGATGTATTTCCCATGTCTTTGTGAAACATCATTTTGTGTCACCTTTTATGTCCCTCTGACAAGATTCTTATTCCTCTTTGGTCAGAATCTTGTTCCATTCTTTTCTTGTTATTTGTTTTTATTTTGTGTGTTGATCAGACCAAACCTGAGATGAATCCTCTAGTCAATTCTTCATCGAATCAACTAGTAGTCATCAATGAAAAGTTTGTGAGTTTTGAAGAGCTTCTTAAGCAAGGTTTTAACTTCTGGAAAACTGTTTCTGAACAAAGTTTGAATGGATACTTTGATATGCTCTGTGGATTTACTTATCCAAATCTTGTCAAAGAGTTTTAGGTTAATGCTTCCATCATTGAGAAAAGTTCTGAGTATGCTATTCTTTCCAAGGTTTCCAGTGTTTCTATAATAGTAACCTCTAAGATGATTTCTAATGTAATCAACTGCGAGGAGATCGGGGAAATTCTAGGCACTTTTATTTGGGAATGCTATCTTCCTACATGGCGTAATTTTGTAGATCCATCAAACATTTCTATGGTCTCAAATCTTTGCCCTGATACAATTGTTTGGAATCAGATTCTGAACTCAAACTCGCTTACTAAGGACAAGGATCTAGACCTTGTAGACTTTATTGAAAAAGATTTTCTACTTCTTCTCAATTCATACTCATATATTGATCTTCCTCAAATTATATTTGACTATCTTAAGAAGTCTCTTTCATCTTTTCATGAAGGAAAGGAATTCTTCATTCCTTACGGACGAGTTCTTTCTGAACTGCTGATCCAACAAGGAGTTGTCATAAGTTCTACGGATGATTCTTCCAAAATCTGGAGAGAAAAGCTTGAAGCTATCTATGAGAGATTCTGAAGTTAGATTTTTGCAAACATATGCCTTGTAAGTTTTAAATATATTGTATTAAGAAATTTTGTTGTTAAAACATTGTTCATTGTTCTTGTGTGTCTTAACTGTTATGTGTGCACTTTTTAAGTTGTCTGAAGAATAAAAAATTAGGACTATAACTTAAAACATTTGCAACATACTCATTGAAAGATTTGAAGCTAATACATATTATAAAGGAAAAACTTTCTAGATATTCGGATTTGTTCTAAGGAATTCCCTAGGCTCATTTGACATATCTAGATTGTTTAAATAATCTTCCCAATCTTCCTTTGCAAATTCAACAACTTCCTTCCTCAGAATATTCCTGCGTTTTAACCTAGAATTTCTCTTTCTTTTCTATGTCTCAATAAAGATAGTTGTAGATGTATGTGCCTCTGAAGGAATCCTCTTCCTTAAATATGCTTCAGTTGCTACATTATTCTCATTTGCTTGAGTTATTGCATTCAGTATTGTTGTCTTTCTATAACCTCTCTTTGGAACCCAGATTTTCTCCTGCTTATACATTTTTGGTGTTCTAAATATTATGTGATTCAGAATGATGATTTACTGGACATTTTATAGTAACTATTCATCCGTTATCTTGAGCGTTTAGAGTTTCAATATTGATTAGTCAAATCAAACTTTTAATGCCTGACTCTTGGGAAATGGTGTATAATATATAATCCTTATAAAGATTCTCTTAAGACAACTGCAAATGTCATCTTAACAACTAGCTATTTGTTTTATAATTTCTTAAGTTCGTCTTTTTACTTTGTTTATGTACTTGTCAGAAAATCAAAGGGAAAAATAAAGCATTGTACTTATGCAAATTGATATGGCCAAAATAGATTTTCATTAATCATAAAAAAAGATTACATAATAAAAAGACTGGACAACACTAAAGATTACAATCAATCTAACTCCTCTAATGCCATATGAACCATACAATTTCCCAAATCGATGTCAGGTTCATCCTCATCCACATCATCATCTTCTGCATCTGAGATAGTCAGCTAATAAAATATCTCATCTCTGATCTTCTTCTTCTTCTTCTTCTTCATTGATTTTTTCCTTGGTTTCAAATCAGTAGCTGATGGACCTACTTCTGAAGGTCTCATTGCAACTGAGGATGAACCCTCTTCAAAATATTTTAGTACAGAAGATGAAGAACCAGCATCAGATGTTTTAGAACTTGCGGGCTTTTGAGGGCCTTGCACCTCCAGACTCTTAGCACCTTCTGACATCTCTGTTATGGTTGAGATGTTGATACTTTCAGTTGAGGACTCAATGTTGTGTTGAAGGATGTTGATGAAAATGATCTATGCTTCAGTTACTTTTATAGTGGAGTTTGGGTAACCCAAACGATAGAATAAAATCCTTTTTATTGATTCTTGAAACTGTTGCGACCAATAACTATTAAAGATGAACTGTACAAGCTTTTAATGCTCTCTACTACTTAAATCGTTTTCTCTTCCTTGGGAACCGATCATTTAATGGTGATTATTTGCATTTATGAATGTATTTCTTTTGTTTTTTTTTTCTTTTTGATGTGACAAAAGTGGGAGAAATATATAGAAGTATTTAATAGAGAATCTGAACCCATTCTATTTTAATGTAGGTTAATTTATTGTTGTTTATTTAAATTTCTGCTATGTCTGTTTTTTTGTGTGGTTATTACCCGGGAAAAATATTTTAGTTTTCTTGATAGTAGAATTTAGGTGGAGCTTACAAACCTCATACCCTGATGTTGCCAAGTAAATTAAATATATTTTAGTTTTCTTGTATATAGAACTAAGGGGGAGCTTACAAACCTTAACCATGGACTATTAGACTCAGAGGGAGCTTACAAACCTCAAACTCTGATGTTGCTAAGAAAATTAAAATAGCCCAACATTTACATATTTTAGTTTTCTTAAATATAGAACTTAGGGGGAGCTTACAAAAATCAACCTTTGACTATTAGACTCAGAGGAAGCTTACAAATCTCAGACTCTGACATTGCTAAGGAAATTCAAATAGTCCAACATTGTTCTTTAAATACTTATGTTTGTCATCATAAAAAAGGGGGAGATTTTTAGAACAAGATTTGTTCATGACATATATCCTTTGGGTTTTGATGATAACAAAGTATTCAAAGAACAATGGTGTTATCTAATATGTGTTCTAAGTGTGTAGGTTATAAAGCTTAAAGAAGCATACATTCAGAATCTTATATAAGGACGCACTTGAGAGAAGCTAAGTTATTGGCTTCTGGTGGGTTAGAATCTAAAGAATATTCTTTAAGTAAAAACTGATAATATAGGTTTTCGTAGACTCTGAAGCTAAAGGCATCAGCATCAGAAGAGCAATATATTATCTTTAAGCTTATCGAATGTATCAGCTTATGGTGATCATTCAGAACCAACGATAAAGCTAAAGTTATTCGTACTGCAGAAAACAAGCTACACTGTCAAATCTGTTGTCAGCTAGAGTATGTGTTCACATGGCTCAAGAAGAGTTGACATGCTTTATGGATATCTACTCTTAATGGATCTATAATACAAGATCACAAGTAAGACGCAATGGTTAAACAAGTTACACAATGGATCAATATATTTTGGTGTATCTATCTTCAACGTCTCTTGTACTATAGAGAAATAAAGACACTTGTACAAGTTATCTCTTCCAACAGATATTCCTCTAAAACTGCTATATAAGTAGCTGAATATTCAACATGTATTTTCAACAAGGAACAAGGAGAAAAAAGAAGAAGAGCCAAGAAGGATAGAAGCGTTCCTCGCTTCTATGAGAATGGAAGAATAACAAGATCAACAATAGCAACACAATCGAGTATGCAAAATTATGTAATATGTTGTAAATTGTACAAAGCCTTAAGATTTCTTAAACATTGAATATCTTAGAAATATTAAGTGATGTGATATTTTTTATGGTTATTGCCCTGTACCTATGATTACGTATCAAGTACACCTTGTTCTCTATTCTACTAAACAAGTTGTTTAGTAGTTTAGATAAAATCTCTTGCTATGTGCTTGAACATCAAAGTCTCTTGTTGTGAAGCTTGAGCTAAGCAAGTCTATAACACCCCCAATCTATACCCCCAATTAATTAAAACAGTAAAAGAAAATTCAAAATTTTGTCAGAGTATATTTAAATTATCATGGCATAGACCGAGGGGTCACATCAAATTGAAATAATTCATACAACACCTGCTCATAAAGATATGCAACAGTGGGGGTAGCTATCAACAGAGGAACTCAGTTCCTTACACCCACATTTCAGAATTTAGAATAAAAGCGGAAAATCTAAAATTGAATAACATACATATATATCACATGAAAATTTTGTCATACATCGAGTTGTACATGCACAAGCCAAAAGATATATATACAGAATACACAATAATCACTAACGGCCTCCCTAACTACCCGGTGTCACATATCAGAGCCGACCGACAAAAGAATGAAGACGCAAAGCTTCACAAAAATACCTCCAGCAACTCTAATCTACAATGCCTCAAAGAGCATTATAAAACAGCAGAAGGGTGAGAAAAACAACCATAAAATAATTGCATACAATCATATATATAACACAAAAATACACATATATACGTTTCTCACCACAACTCACACCATAATTCCAACACAATGCAACACAAGGTATAATTCATATTTCCATCACCAACACATATCCATATACCAATTCTATCCACAATTCCACACATCAAACAATCATAGTGATTTATGCAATGCAAGAGACCGACGCAACGACTCCATGCATATGCACATGCGGTACCGACTTCCATTGTTTCTCATCACTAGTTCACTCAGGAACTCTGTTGGAATCATCGCTCGTTACATCACTGTAACTCCCCGTCGGGCATACGATGTTCCCCGTCGCTCACACCTCTTTGTATAAGGCACACGACGTTTATGGATCGCTCACACCTCTTTGTATAAGGCACACGACCCGATCGCTCACACCCCACATGGGCACACGATCGTCTATAATCATCGTTCACACCTCTTTGTATAAGGCACACGACGTTATAGCGAATTCCCTCTGGAATCCAAACCGTCACTCAGGACGTCTCAACAATGCATATCATGATGCTTGGCATAAAATGACCCATGACATTTAATATGCACACATAAATACATTCATTTACATCGACAAAATCACACTTTGTACTTATGCCCAAAACAATGCATTTAATTTCCATACGGCCACAAATCATCACAACCCCATCTAAACACATACATTTACCTCATACGACAAAACCTTGCATAATACACATCAATTACGCACAGTTATAATGACAAAAGTCGACGACCGACACTATTCCCGATTTTCTGACATAATTAAATCGGCTAACAATTTCCAAATCATCATAATAAGAAAGTACAGTTCAATAGCTACACAACGATACCAAGAATGTAAAAATCGGACAAACGGAACTCAAGTTACGAAAGAAAACGAAAAATGATATTTTGAAAAGTCCCATTTTGCAATTGTCCAGTCCATACGCGTATTGCCCTGAGCCATACGTGTATGAGCAGAGACTCATTTTCCCCAAAGTTCACGTGTAAAAGTCCGTAAGCGTAATGCCCGACCTCGTACGCGTATTGCCCTGAAATGCTACGCGTATCATATGCAAATGGGCAGATGGCCGAGCAAAACAACATTCCATACGCGTATTGGCCCATGAGTCGCCCTCCATACGCGTATTGCCAAGGTCCATACGCGTATGAACATGCCCCATACGCCTATGACCTGGAAAAACCAGAAAAATTTCTGCAGAACGAAGTTCTACGTTTTCTAACCAAAAATCCTCCAATTTTCACCTACACCCAGAAAATTTACCAATACAATGCATAGCAACATGTATCTATCATATACCAACAATAATGAACACTAAAAGCATGATTTCCAACACATTTAATCAATTTCTAATCAATTTGACACAATATGGGTTTTACTAATTTTTTTCATTTCAATCCAACAAACACCACAAATACACATACATAATCATACACAATCATACAATAATTGAGTTTCGCACCCTTACCCGATTAAATCGATTCTAGAAGTTGATTTTTCTTGATTTCCCAAGCTTTCTCACTATTTCTCTTCTTCTTCTCTTTTCTCCCTTTCTTTCTTTCTATTTTTCTCTCTTCTATTTTCTTACTTAATGAAAAATATCCTAAAATGACCAAAATACCCCAACACTCAAATATCTCGCAAACGATCCCAAAACCCGATAAAATATCTCAACATTGAAAAATAACATATTTTCAGATAAAAGTCGAAAATAAAATAAAATAATAATAAAATAATCAAACGACTCGATTAAATAAAACTCACAAAAACTGGGTCGTTACAACTCTCCCCCACTTAGAAATTTTCGTCCTCGAAAATATTACCTGAGATGAACAACTCTGGATACGACTCCCGCATCCGACTCTCCAACTCCCAAGTCAAATTGCCCTCAGCAGCGCCTCCCCACGCCACCTTCACAAGTGCAATATCCTTGCCCCACAACCGCTTCACTTCGCGATCCAAAACCCTAACTGGTACTGCCTCGACCGTAAGGTTCTCCCTTACTTCAACCTCATCCATCGGAATCACATGCGACGGATCTGGAACATACTTCCGAAGCTGTGAAACATGAAACACATTGTGCAAATTCGACAGATTCGGCGGCAACGCCACCCTATAAGCCACAGCACCCACCCTCGCGGATATCTGGTAAGGACCAATAAACCGAGAAGTAAGTTTCTTCGATTTCAATGCACGACCCACACCCGTTACCGGCGTAACCCTCAAAAATACATGATCGCCCTCTTGAAACTCAAGATCCTTCCGTCTCCTATCATGATAACTCTTTTGTCTACTCTGAGAAGCTTTCATCTTCTCACGAATAAACTTCACTTTCTCCGTCGTCTGTTGCACCAATTCTGGCCCAACCACCATTCGCTCGCCAGATTCGTGCCAACACAATGGTGTCCGACACCTTCGCCCATACAATGCTTCAAACGGTGCCATTCCAATACTAGAATGAAAACTGTTATTATACGTAAACTCAATCAATGCAAGATAACTATCCCACGCACCACCTTGTTCCAAAACACAAGCTCTCAACAAATCCTCTAAAGACTGAATTATCCTCTCCGTCTGACTATCCGTCTGCGGATGATAAGCCGAACTCAATCTCAATTTAGAACCCAACGCCTTCTGTAAACTTTCCCAAAATCTCGATGTAAATCTAGGATCTCGATCAGAAACAATACTCAATGGAACCCCATGTAATTCACAATCACACTGATGTAAATCTCAGCTAACCGCTCCAAAGTAAAACTGATATCAATCGGAATAAAATGAGCCGATTTAGTCAGCCTATCAACAACCACCCAAATAGTATTATGCCCTCGCTGAGTATTCGGTAACCCTGTTACAAAATCTATAGAAATACTATCCCATTTCCATTCAGGAATATCCAACGGTTGCAACAAACCACTAGGCCTCAGATGTTCCACCTTCGATTTCTAACAAGTTAAACATGCATAAACAAACTGAGCCACATCTCTTTTCAATCCAGACCACCAGAAAATCTTCTTCAAATCTTGGTACATCTTATTCGCTCCCAGATGTATACTCAAATTACTCCGGTGTCCTTCCTCCAAAATCATCTTTTTCAACTCTGCATCATCAGGAATACAAATTCTACTTCGGAACCTCAACACACCATTAATATCCACTTGAAAATCCCTATCCGCATCTTTTTCTCCCACCAACATCAAATCCACAAATTTCACATCCAGCTTTTGCTTCTCACTAACCGTCTTCAGAAAATCATTAGTAATCGTTAGCATACCAAGCCTAACGCTATCCGACGTCACTTCACAAACCAAACTCAAATCTCTAAACGATTCCAAAAGTTCCCACTCCTTAACCATTAAAGCGGACATATGTAATGATTTTCGGCTCAAAGCATCGGCTAGCACATTAGCTTTACCAGAATGGTAATTCAAGCCAAAGTTGTAGTCCTTCAAGAATTCCAACCATCTACGTTGCCTCATATTTAGCTCTTTATGATCAAACAAATATTTCAAACTTTTATGATCACTAAAGACTTCAAACCTTGCACCGTAGAGATAATGCCTCCAAATCTTCAACACAAACACCACAGCCGCTAACTCAAGATCATGAGTAGGATAATTCTTCTCATGAACTCTTAACTGCCTTGAAGCATAAGCCACCACCTTACCTTCTTGCATCAGAACACCACCTAGACCAATCAAAGAAGCATCACAATAAACCACAAATGGTTCATTAGGATTCGGCAAAATCAAGATCGTAGCTGTCGTCAATCTTCTCTTCAGCTCAGTGAAACTCTCCTCACACCGAATATCCCAAATGAATGCTTGCCCTTTACAAGTCAACTGGGTCAAAGGAAGTGCTAGTTTCGAAAAACCTTCAATAAACCTCCGATAATAACCGGCCAAACCCAAAAAGGTTCGAATTTTCGTAACAGATGTCGGAGGCTCCCATTGTAGAACTGCTTCTACTTTAGATGGATCCACAGAAATACCATTACCTGAAATTACGTGTCCAAGAAAACTCACCTCTGACAACCAGAATTCACACTTGGATAATTTAGCAAAAAGCTTCCTCTCCTTCAAAATCTGCAAAACAATACGCAAATGTTCTGCATGCTCCTCCCGAGACTTAGAATAAATTAAGATATCATCAATAAACACCACCACGAAACGATCCAGATGCTCGTGAAAAATACGATTCATGTATTCCATAAACACACCTGGCGCATTAGAAACCCCGAACGGCATCACAGAATATTCATAATGACCATATCGTGTTCTAAAAGCCGTCTTTTGAATGTCTTCCTCCTTCACCCTTATCTGATGATACCCTGACCTCAAGTCAATCTTACTAAACACACACGCACCAACTAACTGATCCATCAGATCATCAATTCTTGGAAGAGGATACTTATTCTTGATCGTCACCTTATTCAACTGGCGATAATCAATACACAACCGCATACTCCCATCCTTCTTTTTCACCAATAACACTGGAGCACCCCAAGGAGAAACACTAGGTCTCACGAACCTCTTTTCCAATAACTCATTCAGCTGTTTCTTTAACTCCACCAACTCAGATGCCGACATACGATAAGGTGCCATAGATACAGGTCTAGTACCAGGGACTAGATCTATAGAAAACTCCACCTCTCTCTGTGGCGGCAAGTCTGAAATATCCTCAGGAAACACTTCCAGAAATTCACACACCACAGGAAACACATCAAGTGAAACTCGACTGTCCACAGTTAAAGATGCAAACAAACCAAACAACTGAGCTTCATCCGCCAAAAGTTTCTTCAACTCTTTGGTAGATAAGAAACTCGAGTCTTCGTCTTCCTCAAGAGAAGGAAACCTTACCAGCTTATGATAACAATCAATATGAATCCGATTGAATTGCAACCAATTCATACCCAGGACCACATCTAAACCCTCAAACGGTAAACACACCAAATCCATCTCAAAGTCTTTACCATAAATGGTCAAAGGACATCTTAGACAAACCAAGGAAGTAGTTACTGACCCCATTGCTGGAGTATCAATAACCATTTCACCACCCATCATAGACAACACAAGATTCAAACGCTTCGCGCACTCAGACGAAATAAACGAATGAGTCACTCCAGTATCAATAATGGCAATCAAAGGAGTACTATTAATAAAACAAGTACCTCTGATCAGACGATCTGCACTCGAAGTCTGAGTCCCCGATAATGCAAACACTTTCCCACTAGCTGGAGCTTGTTTCGGTTTTGGACACTTTGTACTAACATGTCCCAGCTCCTCACAATTAAAGCACTTCACCACGTTCTTCTTACAATCAGCTGCAATGTGTCCTATACCTCCACAGTTAGAACACTTTCTAAAATCTTTCCTGCACTCAAACTGACGATGCCCCACTTCACCACACCTATAACATCTCATAGGACCAGACATTCCTCCTCCACTTGACCTTTTCTCAAAATTCCCTCTTTGTTTACCTTTATCAGCTGGTGTTACATACGGACCACCACGGAACTGTTGTTTCCCTTTCCTCTCGCTCACACTCTTGTAATGAGTAGAACGAGCCTTACTGTCTTCTTCATAAATCCTACAACAATCTACCAAATCAGAAAACCTCCGAATCCTCTGATATCCAATCGCCTGCTTTATCTCAGGACGCAAGCCATTCTCAAACTTTACACACTTAGAGAATTCAGCAGTCGCTTCAGCATAATGAGGATAAAACTGCACAAGTTCCACAAACTTAGCAGTATAATCAACAACAGACATATTACCTTGTTTTAGTTCCAGAAACTCAATTTCCTTCTTTCCTCTCACATCTTCAGGAAAATACTTCCTCAAGAACTCCCGGCTAAAAACTTCCCAAGTAATCTCCTCCTCTGCAGCTTCCAACACACGACGAGTACTAACCCACCAGTCATCAGCTTCTTCCAATAACATGTGAGTACCCAGTCTCACCTTCTGATCTTCAGCACAATCCATCACTCAGAAAATCCTTTCAATCTCTTTCAGCCAAATCTGCGCACCATCCGGATCATATCTTCCTTTGAAGATAGGCGGTTTGTTCTTCCTGAACTCATCATTACCTTCAGCATGAGGTACACCCTGCACAGCACGAGCCATAGCTTGCATAGCCGCAGCCAAAGCAGCATCATTCCTACCAGCCATATTCTGTTCATTTCCAATAACAGAAACTATGGTTAAACAAATAACTCACTCCACACGCCACATAGACCAGGACTGACACAAACTGACACGGACTGGCTCTGATACCACTTAATGTAACACCCCCAATTAATTAAAACAGTAAAAGAAAATTCAAAATTTCGTCAGAGGATATTTAAATTATCATGGTATAGATCGAGGGGTCACATCAAATTGAAACAATTCATACAACACCTGCTTATAAAGATATGCAACAGTGGGGTAGCTATCAACAGAGGAACTCAGTTCCTTACACCCACATTTCAGAATTTAGAATAAAAGCGAAAAATCTAAAACTGAATAACATACATATATATCAATGAAAAGTTTGTCATACATCGAGTTGTACATGCACAAGCCAAAAGATATATATAGAGAATACACAATAATCACTAACGGCCTCCCTAACTACCCGGTGTCACATATCAGAGCCGACCGACAAAAGAATGAAGACGCAAAGCTTCACAAAAATACCTCCAGCAACTCTAATCTGCAATGCCTCATAGAGCATTATAAAACAGCAGAAGGGTGAGAAAAACAACCATAAAATAATTGCATACAATCATATATATAACACAAAAATACACATATATACATTTCTCACCACAACTCACACCATAATTCCAACACAATGCAACACAAGGTATAATTCATATTTCCATCACCAACACATATCCATATACTAATTCTATCCACAATTCCACACATCAAACAATCATAGTGATTTATGCAATGCAAGAGACCGACACAACGACTCCATGCATATGCACATGCGGGTACCGACTTCCATTGTTTCTCATCACTAGTTCACTCAGGAAATCTACTGGAATCATCGCTCGTTACATCACTGTAACTCCCCGTCGGGCATACGATGTTCCCCGTCGCTCACACCTCTTTGTATAAGGCACACGACGTTTATGGATTGCTCACACCTCTTTGTATAAGGCACACGACCCGATCGCTCACACCCCACATGGGCACACGATCGTCTATAATCATCGCTCACACCTCTTTGTATAAGGCACACGACGTTATAGCGAATTCCCTCTGGAATCCAAACCGTCACTCAGGACGTCTCAACAATGCATATCATGATGATTGGCATACAATGACCCATGACATTTAATATGCACACATAAATACATTCATTTACATCGACAAAATCAGACTTTGCACTTATGCCCAAAACAATGCATTTAATTTCCATACGGCCACAAATCATCACAACCCCATCTAAACACATACATTTACCTCATACGACAGCACCTTGCATAATACACATCAATTACACACAGTTATAATGACAAAAGTCGACGACCGACACTGTTCCCGATTTTACGACATAATTAAATCGGCTAACAATTTCCAAATCATCATAATAAGAAAGTACAGTTCAATAGCTACACAACGATACCAAGAATGTAAAAATCGGACAAACGGAACTCAAGTTACGAAAGAAAATGAAAAACGATATTTTGAAAAGTCCCATTTTGCAATTGTCCTGTCCATACGCGTATTGCCCTGAGCCATACGCGTATGAGCAAAGACTCATTTTCCCCAAAGTTCACGTGTAAAAGTCCGTACGCGTAATGCCCAACCTCGTACGCGTATTTCCCTGAAATGCTACGCGTATCATACGCAAATGGGCAGATGGCCGAGCAAAATAACATTCCATACGCGAATTGGCCCATGACTCGCCCTCCATACGCGTATTGCCAAGGTCCATACGCGTATGAACATACCCCATACGCGTATGACCTGGGAAAACCAGAAAAATTTCTGCAGAACGAAGTTCTGCGTTTTCTAACAAAAAATCCTCCAATTTTCACCTACACCCAGAAAATTTACCAATACAATGCATAGCAACATGTATCTATCATATACCAACAATAATGAACACTAAAAGCATGATTTCCAACACATTTAATCAATTTCTAATCAATTTGACACAATATGGGTTTTACTAATTTTTTTCATTTCAATCCAACAAACACCACAAATACACATACATAATCATACACAATCATACAATAATTGAGTTTCGCACCCTTACCCGATTAAATCGATTCTAGAAGTTGATTTTTCTTGATTTCCCAAGCTTTCTCACTATTTCTCTTCTTCTTCTCTTTTCTCTCCTTTTTCTTTCTTCTCCCTTTCTTTCTTTCTATTTTTCTCTCTTCTATTTTCTTACTTAATGAAAAATATCCTAAAATGACCAAAATACCCCCACACTCAAATATCTCGCAAACGATCCTAAAACCCGATAAAATATCTCAACATTGAAAAATAATATATTTTCAGATAAAAGTCGAAAATAAAATAAAATAATAATAAAATAATCAAACGACTCGATTAAATAAAACTTACACAAAAACTGGGTCTTTACAAAGTCTCCTGCTATGTGCTAGAGAATTGAAGTCTTAATCAATTATTGATTGAGCAAAAAAGTATTGGATTGTAGGTCTGAGTAGAAGTCTTGGATTCATGGAATCTATGCAAGGAAGTCTTGTACATGAAGGGTATGAGCAGAAGTTTTGAATATGTGGGATTTGAGCAGAAGTCTTGGATTATTGGAATCTAAGCAAGGAAGTCTTGGACTAGGGGTCTGAGCAGAAGTCTTGAGCTTGAGGGGCTTGAGTAAGGAAGTCTTGAACCTGAGGGGTTTAAGGAGGAAGTCTTGGGCTGAGGGTCTTAGCAGGAAGTCTCGGGCTGAGGGTTTGAATCAATAAAGTCTTTTGCTGAGGGCGTAAGCAATTGTAATCATGATTTGATTATAGTGGAAAATCTCTTGTGCTTCAAGAGGATTGGATTACTCTCACTTTGGGAGGAACCAATATAAATCTCTGTGTGTTCTATTGTTATTATTCCGCTGGAATTTATTATCAGAATCTGAACTATGGTGTAGAATCTGAACTCTGTTCAAAAGCAAACTCAGAAAACGAATAACACAATTCAACCCTATTCTTGTGTATTTTTATCACCTTCATTCTAGACTTGCTAGATTTCTTGTGATGATCTTTCTCTTTCTCTTTCTTGATCATAGGACAATCCAGTCTATAATAACCAACTTGTCCACAATTGTAGCATGAACTTATAAGTTTACCTTTCTTATTGTCATATTACTTTGAGGAGTTAGATAGCCTTTTAAATATTATTAGGTTCTTGTTGGAGTGCTTGACTCCACTTTTCCTTATACACCTTGGGTACCTTTTGACAAACAACTCCATATCTTCATCACCAAAATTTTGATCATCTCTTATTTCACAATCACTTTGCTCATTGTTAGAGGACCTCGAACTTGAAGTTTTTAGATCAATATACTTCTTTTTTACCTTCTTGTCCTTACGTTTCTCCTTCTTCATCTTCTTCTCAATATTTTTCTCATATTTTTCCAAGCAAGTGAGCTATTTCTTATGTTCTTCTAGTTTTCCAAATAAAATTGTGAGATTAAATGTTTTAAGATCATTCGCCTCTTTAATTGGGGTGACCTTAGGTTATCATTCTCTATTTAGACAACTCAAAACTTTATTAGTAGCAATATAATTGGAGACAGGATTATCTAGAGCCTTCAAACGATTTATAAGATGTATGAACCTCTTTTGCATGTTGGCAATGGCTTCATCGTGCTTCATGCAAAATATTTCAAAATCTTGATTTAACGTATCAATCATAGCTTCTTTTACCTCATAAGTTCCCTCACGAGAAACTTCTAATGCGTCCCACATAGCTTTGGAGGTTTCACAATGAGAGACACGATAATATTCATCAACACCAAGTGCGGATATGAGAATATTTTGTGCCTTCTGTAACACCCCAAATAATTATAATATTTATTTATTTAATTATTATGATTATGCGGTGTTTCTGTGCTTTGTGATGACCTTGTGACGTTGATGGATTATGTGATTTGTGGGGTATCCTTTGGTTAAGGGAACTTTGAAGCCTTAGATTTAATAGATTAATTAGATTATTTTATTAATAATAGTATTGAAATAATTTGAATAATTAAAATATTATTTAGATTATTATTATTATTATTGTTAATTAAATAATAAAGAGACAATTAAGGGTAATACGGTAATGTGGAGGGGATTAGTGGAGGATAACATGGTAAACAGAGATTAAGGCCCAAACACATAGGTTTAACAAAAGAATTAGAGGGTTTCTGAGATCAGTATTTTGCAACCCTAAAGAGTGATTAGAGAGCTGAGGAAATGAGGCAAGATCGAGGAATCAACCGTAGAACCCCAGAAACGAAGAATTTCTACTGAATAATTCGAGGTATGGGGGTAATCTGGGTTAATGTATTTGATATGGGTTTAAGGTAGAGGTAGTTATGTGTTTTCGTTTCCTGATGAATTCGTGTGGATCAGTGATGCAAAAATTGTGATTTTTATGTGTACGATTCTGTGATGAACTCTGTGCAAATTGTTGTATCTGATGTTGAATCTGTGTGAATGATTGTTGATGTTGTGACGAACTTGTGGGTAACCAGATCTGTAAATCGAACCTGATATTAAGCAAATTCAGACTTAGTAATTAGGAATAATTGATGTAGATGATGAAGTAGGATGAATAACTTAGATCTAGGATGAATTGAAGATGATTTGAGGCTGTTTCTGGTAGATCGAAGGTGCTGAGAAGAGGGATTTTGCGTTCAGATGAGAAATCTGAGTTTTGGAGGAGTCTCTGGTGATACGCGTAATGGAGAAGGCAATACGCGTAACGGAGAAGGCAATACGCGTACTGGGGAGGGAAATACGCGTAATGGGGACACTCCCAAGGTGATACGCGTACCGCACGCATCTGTCCCCAAGGGCTGACACGACCCTCTGTTGATACGCGTACCATACGCGTAGGGAAGTTGGGCAATACGCGTAGCATAAGGCCATACGCGTATGGGAAACTGGGGAAGGAAAGGAATACGCGTAAGGGGTGATGCATTACACGTATGGGATTAGAAACAAAAATGCCTTACGCGTATGGGCTAGCCATTACGCGTAAGGGTTGGCGTGCAATTTGGGCCATACGCGTATCAGGGTGGTCCATACGTGTATGGACAGTGGTGTGTGCAGAATGTTCCGTTCTTGTGATTTCAGTCCCGATTTCGCTTGTAACGTGGTTTCCTTGAGACGTAGGGTTATGACGAGATAATAAGACACTAGTGATCTAGTAATGATGATGAATAGAATAAAAATCAGGAATTTTATGTGATGAACCAACTATGACGCATTGTGAGTTATAATGATGAATTTTGATGAGTGCGACTTGGTGTGATGTTATGATGTTTTAATTAATGATGAATTCATGAATGATGATGCAACCATGATGATTTTATGACGATGTTTATTATGACGACTGTGCATCATGCATTCATGGCATAGTAGGACTTCGGTCCATTTTGGTGGCTTCAATCCCATTGTGTGGACTGAGTGTTTTATGACGTGCTCTGGTTCTTGTGTAGAATTGATCCTATTGGTGGGGATCTTTGGAGGATGATGGCCCAGTGTCCATCGATTATGACGATGTTGGTACCACATGCATGAGTCTGACGTTGCGTTGCATACTATGTGGCATTGTATTATATTGATGTTATTGATGTGTTTTGACATTGTGTGTGATTGATGACGATGTTACTTGTGCCTTATCTTTTACGCATATCTTATATATTGATTTCATGATTACTCACCCTGCCTATTTGAATGTTGCCTCCACGTGGGTAACGTGCAGGTGATCAGGTTTAGCTCCTTGGCTCATGAAGATTTAGTTTTGAAGCATTTTTTATTTCTCCGTCGATTTAGAGGGTCTTGCTCTAATATGTAACATAGGGTCGGGACGTTTGAGTCGAACGATTTTGTTCTTTTATTTTGTGGACATGATGTTTTTCATGAGTTTTATTTGAGAAGTTTTTATTTATAAAAGTGTTTAGTTTTAAACTTGATTTTCCGCTGCGTGATGTTTAAGTAATTTGTGATGGTAAAAACCCGTGTGACGGGACAGGTGGTTATTATGATGTTTTGTGACGATATGTGATGCCCTTTTTGGGGATGTTACTCTGATTATTTTGCCGTGTTATTGTGTCGTTTGTTGGGTAGAAAAAGGGTGTTACATTAGTGGTATCAGATCAGATCAGTCAGTCCGGCCAGGTTTTTTACGTGATGTTAGTCCCCTGTCAGTCGACGAGTGTGTGTACACTGTCGATGTTTTGTTTCTTCTAACCTTGTTGGTGGTGTGAAGGATGGCTGGAAGAAATGACCGTGCTATTGCTGATGCTCTGGAATCAGTTGCTAATGTGGTGGCGCAACTCAATCCGAATGGTGGAATTCCAGATGAGTTTCGTGCTTTGGGGGAGTTCAAGAGGAACAATCCACCGACTTTTGTGGGTACTCATGACCCAGCAAGTGCACACAAGTGGCTGAAGGTAATTGAGAAGATCTTCCGGGTAATGGGGTGTACTAATGCGCATCAAGTTCAGTTTGGGATGCATATGCTGGAAGAAGAGGCCGAGGACTGGTGGGATAACACCCGTCAGAGACTGGAAGATGTTGGCACTGTGATAACCTGGGCGGAGTTCAAGCAAGAGTTTGTGGGCAAGTATTTTCCAGAGGATGCTCGTGGCAAGAGAGAGGTGGAATTCCTGGAGCTGAAGCAAGGAGACATGACTGTGGCAGAGTATGCTGCAAAGTTCGAGATGCTGGTAAAGTTCTGTCCTCACTACAACCGTGTTGATGCTGAGATGTCCAAGTGTCTCAAGTTCGAGAATGGGCTGAGACCAGAGATCAAGCAGGGTATTGGATACCAACATATTAGCAGGTTTGCTAAGTTGGTTGACAAGAGTAGGATCTACGACGAGGATAGTCGAGCTCAATCTGCTCACTACAAGGAGTTGAGTGAGAAGAAGGGGTAGTATAGGGGTAACCTTATACGACTTCAGCTGACAAAGGGAAGCAAAAGGCTTCAGAGGGGAAAAAGACAAGTGAGGGAGCAACTCCTGCTTCTGGAAAGTGTTATAAGTATGGCGAGCAAGGCCACCGTGCTGATGTGTGCACCAATAATGTGTTGAGGTGCTACAGATGTGGTAAGAAGGGACATAGAGCTACTGACTACAAGGACGATGGTCCAACCTGTTTCAACTATGGTGAGAAAGGTCATATCAGTACTCAATGTCAGAAGCCAAAGAAGACTGCGACTACTGCTTAGACCAGTGGCTGAGTGTTTGCTTTGAGTGGTGCAGAAGCGCCAGAGAAGGACAACCTAATTCGAGGTACTTGCTTTATTAATAATATCGAGTTGATTGCTATTATTGACACTGGTGCTACTCATTCTTTTATCTTGTTTGAATGTGCTAATATATTGGGTTTGAAGTTATCTGATATGAATAGTAACATGGTAATAGAAACCCCAGCTAATGGTTCTGTTACTACTACTTTTATGTGTTTGAGATGTCCTGTGATAATTTTTTAGAAGAGTTTTGTGATGGATTTGGTGTGCTTACCCTTACACCAAATCGATGTAATCTTTGGAATGAGCTGGTTGGAGTTCAACCATGTTCATATCAATTTTTATAACAAGACGGTAGAGTTTCCTGAGTTTGGTGATGGTGGAGAGTTGATGTTCTTGTCTGCTAAGCAAGTGGATGAACTTCAAGAAGACGAAGCCTTGGTGTTTGCAATGTTTGCGTCGTTGCAGATTGATCGTGAAGCTGCAGGTGCGGAGTTGCATGTTGTCTGTGAATTTCTAGAGGTGTTTCCAGACGACATTAGTGATTTGCCTCCAGAACGTGAAGTAGAGTTTGCAGTGGACTTAATGCCAGGTACCAGTCCAGTGTCGATAGCTCCTTATCGGATGTCAGCTTCTGAGTTAAGTGAGTTGAAGAAACAGTTGGAAAAGGTGCTTGAGAAGAGGTTTGTTTGACCAAGTGTTTCTCCGTGGGGTGCTCCTGTGCTGTTAGTGAAGAAGAAGGATGGAAGTATGAGGTTGTGTGCTGATTATCGGCAGTTGAATAAAGTGACTATCAAGAATAAGTATCCACTACCGAGAATCGACGATTTGATGGATCAGCTAGTAGGTGCCCGTGTGTTCAGCAAGATTGATTTGAGGTCGGTTTATCATCAGATTCGAGTTAAGCCTGATGATATTCCGAAGACGGCTTTCAGGACAAGGTATGGACACTATGAATACACTGTGATGTCGTTTAGTGTATCTAATGCACCCGGTGTGTTCATGGAGTATATGAATCGGAATTTTCATGAGTATTTGGATAAGTTTGGGGTGGTGTTCATCGATGATATCTTGATATATTTTAAATCGGAAGAAGAGCATGCTGAGCATTTGAGGACTGTGTTGCAAGTATTAAAAGAAAAGAAGTTGTATGCAAAGTTGTCGAAGTGTGAGTTCTGGTTGAAGGAAGTGAGTTTCCTTGGTCATGTTATTTCCAGTGGTGGAATTGTTGTTGATCCTTCGAAGATTGATGCTGTATTACAGTGGGAGACTCCAAAGTCTGCTACAGAGATACAAAGTTTTCTGGGATTGGCGGGTTATTACCGCAAGTTTATTGAGGGCTTTTCTAAGTTGGCATTACCTTTGACTCAGTAGACTCGAAAGGGTCAAGCTTTTGGGTGGGATGTAGCTTGTGAAGAGAGTTTCGTGGAATTGAAGAAGAGGCTGACTACTGCTCCAGTGTTAATTTTGCCTAACTCGAATGAATCTTTTGTAGTGTATTGTGATACGTCGAAGATGGGTCTTGGTGGAGTATTGATGCAGAATGGACAAGTTGTTGCCTATGCTTCGAGACAATTGCGAGTTCATGAGAGAATTGTCCTACACATGACTTGGAATTGGCCGCTATGGTGTTTATGTTAAAAATTTGGAGACATTATCTATTTGGCTCTAAATTCGAAGTGTCCAGCGATCATAAGAGCTTGAAGTACCTGTTTAATCAGAAAGAGTTGAATATGAGGCAGAGAAGGTGGTTGGAATTGTTGAAGGATTATGACTTCGATCTGAATTACCATCCTGGTAAAGCGAATGTATTGGTTGACGCGTTGAGCAGTAAGTCATTGCATATGTCGATTCTTATGGTGAAAGAGTTGGAGTTACTTGAACAATTCCGAGATTTGAGTTTGGTGTGTGAAGCGAATCCTGACTGTGTGAAGTTGGGAATGCTGAAGTTGACTAGTGGTATTCTGGAAGAGATCAGAGTGGGACAACAATCTGACTTGAAGTTGGTTGACCAGTTGACATTGATTAACCAAGGTAACAGAGGTGAATTCCGGATTGATGAGAATGGGGTGATGATGTTCAGAGATAGGGTGTGTGTCCCAGATGCTCCAGATATTAAGAAGAGCATTCTTGAAGAAGGACATCGAAGTAGGTTGAGTATTCATCCCGGTGCTACGAAGATGTACCATGATTTGAAAAAGTTGTTTTGGTGGCCAGGTATGAAGAAGGATGTTGTGGAGTTTGTTTGTGCGTGTTTGACTTGTCAGAAGTTGAAGATTGAGCATCAGAAGCCTTTAGGTATGATGCAGCCGTTGAGAATTCCAGAATGGAAGTGGGATAGTATTTCCATGGATTTTGTGGTGGGATTGCCGAAGACTGCTAAGGGAAATGATTCCATTTGGGTGATTGTAGTAGATTAACTAAATCGGCTCATTTCATGCCGATGAAGATTAATCATTCTATGCATAAGTTAGCCGAGATGTACATTGTAGAGATTGTGAAGTTGCATCAGATACCTTTAAGTATTGTGTCGGATAGGGATCCGAGATTTACATCGAGGTTCAGGAAGAGTCTGCAAGATGCGTTGGGTACTAAGTTGAGGATGAGTTTCGCCTACCATTGTTGGAGCGGTAAAGCGGCAAGCAAAAATATTTATTTTTAGAAGAATTCCCTCTAGGATTTATGTCGTGTCCACAGAGATCGGTTCGAGGGAAAGAATGTCGTTAGACAGTCTCTCGCATCAATGAGTTTGGGTTTAAATAGGTTTCAAACAAGAAAAAAGAAAAGTAAATATAAACAAAAAAAGAATTCATTCTTCAGAGAAAAATAAACTTATCAGGCATACATATAATCCACTCGTCACAAACATAAATTTGTCGATCATTTTCACTATACTACAATACTCATCAAAATCATCCAGTATCGCTCACAACAGTGTCCATCTCTGGCACACTGAGCTGAGAGAGCAACCGTATTACTCTCGTCGTCACTTTCATGCACGAAGCCTCGAAACACGGAAGGCATTAAGTTCCGACACCATAAAGATTATTCTTTAAATCTATCTCTAGCATCTAGACAATAGATATCCATCCCTAATCAAGATTCGTGATGTTTATCTTTAACACAACACAGATCCAAATATAAATGCAAAAAGATAAAGGAAGACATCGATAATGATTTGTAAAGCAGGTTTTATACAATATTATAATCAACAAAGATACATATGTTCAGGGTAACTATACAAAAACCCAACACAAAAGAATACATAAAGAAGAAGAGAAATAAACCAAACATCTCGCAGATTGTCAGAGCCGGTCGATGAGAAATCCACCCCGGATCATCCACATGCAAGCTTCAATGTTGTTTCCAAGCTATATCTAATGAAAAAAGAAAGTTTGATGCATTGGGAACAAATATTACCCAACCATCCTCTAAAAATTGTGTTTTTGGCCCTTTAATGGCGTTTCTGCCCGCCCAATTTCGCCCGACGGTATTCTGGGTCGCCCGGCGGCGAAAGGAGGCTTATTTTGTAAGTTATCCAGCAATTTTCTAGAGCGCCCAACCCTGAAATGTACCGCCCGGCGCTGCTGAGGCGCAGCTGACAGTAGACAGCAAAAATCCTGCACTGTTTTGGCCATAACCTTTGAACCGTAACTCCGTTTTTCGCCCGGTTCGAAGCGTTGGAAAGCTTATTCAATGCTCTATAAAACAATAGCAAGATATCCTTGATTGAATACCTGCAAAATAAATGGAAATCAATTAAACTCAATGATATTTACTCAATAACGCAATATATACACTATAACGTAAAGTAAACGTATTTACAAACAAAGCGGGGTTTATTCGTACGATATTAACAAAAAGTATCGATAAGTGCAACAAAACTTATATACAAAAATAGTTACATTTTGCACTTATCAAACTCTCCCCAACTTAAACTTGTTTGTCCTCAAACAAGAATCAAACAACTCAAAGAAACAGAGTGACAACCAAAGAATCACGAATCAATGGGTTTTGAAAAACGGAAACAAAGGTATGGTTCAAATGAAAAACGGTACACACAAAGTAAATACTTACCACTAAACTACGACGACAACATAGTCACGAAACAAGTGCAAAATACAAAAATCATGCCAAACATTCTAAAACAACACAAGTTCAAACGTGAATCACACCTAGCAAAAATAATCATCGGTAGATGAATAACACAAAATGAGGTACTTATCACTCACACAACAATCGTGCAAACAATAGACTAAATTATGCAACCATCCAAAAATCATATTGAACATACAAAAGCAAGAATCACAGGGACTTTTCAAGGTTGTAGCGTGGTCGGGTAAACAAACAAGAGGCAATTTCTAAAGGTAATTGAAACAAAAACTTGCCTAAACCTAAGGGAGTGATCAACTCACAAAAGTTCAAACACCAAATTCCAAACAACTTCTTCTTTCATCCCAAGTGTTACACCAAACACAATACTTATTTAGCACAATTATTTGAACTCTTTTTGTTTCCTTTTTCAAGGATTTTTTGTTTCTTTTTTTTTTTCTCTTTTTTCTTATCTTTTTCATATTTTTCTCTTTTTTCTTTTCTTTTTCATCCTCATAGAAAACAACCAATGAGTAAACAATCATTCTCTCCCCAACCTGAATTCAACCACATCATCATGTGAATACTCCCTACTTTCTAAGGCAAGGTAAAAATTCATACAACAACACAAAAAGTTGAGGGTTCAAGTAAAAACAAAATCCATTCAAAAATAAGTGAACTAAATACTCATAGACAAGCATTAAGTTCAATTAAAACATGGTTCAAAAAGCCCAAAGGGGTTACGAAAGATCACACGCTCACAAGGTGAATGACTATTTGGCGAGGTAGTTGTGCTCAAAATGAAACAAAAATGCCTTGATCCTTTTCATGCTTTCATATAATCAACACAAATAAAAGATTAATCATAATAAAATCCAGTTAAAACAAGAATATTGGTACTCCGTGCATATATGAACAATAGAAGGCTTCCTCACAAAAAGGGTGGGAACTAAAGTGATTCACATACGAACAAGTATACAAAAGAATGAATGGCATAGAAGTTGTAAAAAGCCTAAGTATCATGAATATGCTAAAGTCTAGAAAGCGATAAACACATACCTTGAACGTGTACAAAACTTAATAATATCATTACCATACATCCGCAAGTTGAAACGATCAAACTCGGAACATCACCAAATTTCCTCAAGCTATTCAAATCAAGTTCATTGACAAACACGAAAACAATAAAACATTAACAAACTGAAAAACCGGTAGAAAATTCATTAAACAAGTTGTAAAGTGAAGATTTGAGAATTTACGAAAAATCCGAGTACAACTTGTTTAATGAATGTTCACTACACTACCTAAGCTAAACAACAACAAAAGAAAAGAATACACCATGCCTGTTTTACGTCGTAAGCTCGACGCCTTTACAATGCTTAGCTTGTAACTTCCTTCCTTCATGCCATGGTGATGCCTCACCGCGCAAACCAAAAGCAAGTGCCCTAACAAAACACTTAAACAAACGTTAATCTACAAGTATCAGTATAACAAGTGAAAATATAAAATATATACGATATCTACAAAACTCAAAAACAAAGAAACTATCGCAATGCGATTCAATATCAAAACTGATCCCCGACAACGGCGCCATTTTGTTGGAGCGGTAAAGCGGCAAGCAAAAATATTTATTTTCGGAAGAATTCCCTCCGGGATTTATGTCGTGTCCACCGAGATCGGTTCGAAGGAAAGAATGTCGTTCGACAGTCTCTCGCGTCAATGAGTTTGGGTTTAAATGGGTTTCAAACAAGAAAACAGAAAAGTAAATATCAACATAAAAAGAATTCATTCTTCAGAGAAAAATAAACTTATCAGACATACATATAATCCACTCGTCACACACATAATTTTTGTCGATCATTTTCACTATACTACAATACTCATAAAATCATCCAGTATCGCTCACAACAGTGTCCATCTCTGGCACACTGAGCTGATAGAGCAACCGTATTACTCTCGTCATCACTTTCGCGCACGAAACCTCGAAACACGGAAGGCATTAAGTTCCGACACCATAAAGATTATTCTCTAAGTCTATCTCTAGCATCTAGACAATAGATATCCATCCCTAATCAAGATTCGTGATGTTTATCTCTAACACAACACCGATCCAAACATAAATGCAAAAAGATAAAGGAAGACATCGATAATGATTTGTAAAGCAGGTTTTATACAATATTATAATCAACAAAGATACATATCTTCAGGGTAACTATACAAAAACCCAACACAAAAGAATACATAAAGAAGAAGAGAAATAAACCAAACATCTCGCAGATTGTCAGAGCCGGTCGATGAGAAATCCACCCCGGATCATCCACATGCAAGCTTCAATGTTGTTTCCAAGCTATCTCTACTGAAAAATGAAAGTTTGATGCATTGGGAACAAATATTACCCAACCATCCTCTAAAAATTGTGTTTTTGGCCCTTTAATGGCGTTTCTGCCCGCCTAGTTTTTGCCCGGCGGTAATCCGGGTCGCCCGGCGGCGAAAGGAGGCTTATTTTGTAAGTTATCCAACATTCTTCTGGAGCGCCCGACCCTGCAATGTACCGCCCGGCCCTGCTGAGGCGCAGCTGACAGTAGACAGCAACAATCCTGCACTGTTTTGGCCATAACCTTTGAACCGTAACTCCGTTTTCGCCTGGTTCAAAGCGTTGGAAAACTTATTCAATGCTCTATACAACAATGGCAAGATATCCTTGATTGAATACCTGTAAAAATAAATGGAAATCAATTAAACTCAATGATATTTACACAATAATGCAATATATACACTATAACGTAAAGTAAACGTATTTACAAACAAAGCGGGGTTTATTCGTACGATATTAACAAAAAGTATCGATAAGTGCAACAAAACTTATGTACAAAAATAGTTACATTTTGCACTTATCAATCTCTCCCCAACTTAAACTTGTTTGTTCTCAAACAAGAATCAAACAACTCAAAGAAACAGAGTGACAACCAAAGAATCACAAATCAATGGGTTTTGAAAAACGGAAACAAATGTATGGTTCAAATGAAAAACGGTACACACAAAGTAAATACTTGCCACTAAACTACGACGACAACATAGTCACGAAACAAATGCAAAATACAAAAATCATGCCAAACATCCTAAAACAACACAAGTTCAAACGTGAATCATACCTAGCAAAAATAATCATCGGTAGATGAATAACACAAAATGAGGTACTTATCACTCACACAACAATCGTGCAAACAATAGACTAAATTATGCAACCATCCAAAAATCATATTGAACATACAAAAGCAAGAATCACAGGGACTTTTCAAGGTTGTAGCGTGGTCGGGTAAACAAACAAGAGGCAATTTCTAAAGGTAATTGAAACAAAAACTTGCCTAAACCTAAGGGAGTGATCAACTCACAAAAGTTCAAACACCAAATTCCAAACAACTTCTTCTTTCATCCCAAGTGTTACACCAAACACAATACTTATTTAGCACAATTATTTGAACTCTTTTTGTTTCCTTTTTCAAGGATTTTTTGTTTCTTTCTTTTTCTCTTTTTTCTTTTCTTTTTCATATTTTTCTCTTTTTTCTTTTCTTTTTCATCCTCATAGAAAACAACCAATGAGTAAACAATCATTCTCTCCCCAACTTGAATTCAACCACATTATCATGTGAATACTCCCTACTTTCTAAGGCAAGGTAAAAATTCATACAACAGCACAAAAAGTTGAGGGTTCAAGTAAAAACAAAATCCATTCAAAAATAAGTGAACTAAAAACTCATAGACAAGCATTAAGTTCAATTAAAACATGGATCAAAAAGCTCAAAGGGGTTACGAAAGATCACACGCTCACAAGGTGAATGACTATTTGGCGAGGTAGTTGTGCTCAAATGAAACAAAAATGCCGTGATCATTTTGATGCTTTCATATAATCAACACAAATAAAAGATTAATCATAATAAAATCCATTTAAAACAAGAATATTGGTACTCCGTGCATATATGAACAATAGAAGGCTTCCTCACAAAAAGGGTGGGAACTAAAGTGATTCACATACGAACAAGTATACAAAAGAATGAATGGCATAGAAGTTGTAAAAAGCCTAAGTATCATGAATATGCTAAAGTCTAGAAAGCGATAAACATATACCTTGAACGTGTACAAAACTTAATAATATCATTACCATACATCCGCAAGTTGACACGATCAAACTCGGAACATCACCAAATTTCCTCAAGCTATTCAAATCAAGTTCATTGACAAACACGAAAACAATAAAACATTAACAAACTGAAAAACCGGTAGAAAATTCATTAAACAAGTTGTAAAGTGAAGATTTGAGAATTTACGAAAAATCCGAGTACAACTTGTTTAATGAATGTTCACTACACTACCTAAGCTAAACAACAACAAAAGAAAAGAATACACCTTGCCTGTTTTATGTCGTAAGCTCGACGCCTTTACAATGCTTAGCTTGTAACTTCCGTCATTCATGCCATGGTGATGCCTCACCGCGCAAACCAAAAGCAAGTGCCCTAACCAAACACTTAAACAAACGTTAATCTACAAGTATCAGTATAACAAGTGAAAATATACAATATATACGATATCTACAAAACTCAAAAACAAAGAAACTATCACAATGCGATTCAATATCAAAACTGATCCCCGACAACGGCGCCATTTTGTTGGAGCGGTAAAGCGGCAAGCAAAAATATTTATTTTGGGAAGAATTCCCTCCGGGATTTATGTCGTGTCCACCGAGATCGGTTCGAGGGAAAAATGTCGTTCGACAGTCTCTCGCGTCAATGAGTTTGGGTTTAAATGGGTTTCAAACAAGAAAACAGAAGAGTAAATATCAACATAAAAATAATTCATTCTTCAGAGAAAAATAAACTTATCAGACATACATATAATCCACTCGTCACAAACATAATTTTTGTAGATCATTTTCACTATACTACAATACTCATAAAATCATCCAGTATCGCTCACAACAGTGTCCATCTCTGGCACACTGAGCTGAGAGAGCAACCGTATTACTCTCGTCGTCACTTTCGCGCACGAAGCCTCGAAACACGGAAGGCATTAAGTTCCGACACCATAAAGATTATTCTCTAAATCTATCTCTAGCATCTAGACAATAAATATCCATCCCTAATCAAGATTCGTGATGTTTATCTCTAACACAACACAGATCCAAACATAAATGCAAAAAGATAAAGGAAGACATCGATAATGATTTGTAAAGCAGGTTTTATACAATATTATAATCAACAAAGATACATATGTTCAGGGTAACTATACAAAAACCCAACACAAAAGAATACATAAAGAAGAAGAGAAATAAACCAAACATCTCACAGATTGTCAGAGCCGGTCGATGAGAAATCCACCCCGGATCATCCACATGCAAGCTTCAATGTTGTTTCCAAGCTATCTCTACTGAAAAATGAAAGTTTGATGCATTGGGAACAAATATTACCCAACCATCCTCTAAAAATTATGTTTTTGGCCCTTTAATGGCGTTTCTGCCCGCCCAGTTTCGCCCGGCGGTAATCTGGGTCGCCCGGCGGCGAAAGGAGGCTTATTTTGTAAGTTATCCAGCATTCTTCTGGAGCGCCCGACCCAGCAATGTACCGCCCGGCCCTGCTGAGGCGTAGCGGACAGTAGACAGCAACAATCCTGCACTGTTTTGGCCATAACCTTTGAACCGTAACTCCGTTTTCGCCTGGTTCAAAGCGTTGGAAAACTTATTCAATGCTCTATACAACAATGGTAAGATATCCTTGATTGAATACCTGTAAAAATAAATGGAAATCAATTAAACTCAATGATATTTACACAATAATGCAATATATACACTATAACGTAAAGTAAACGTATTTACAAACAAAGCGGGATTTATTCGTACGATATTAACAAAAAGTATCGATAAGTGCAACAAAACTTATATACAAAAATAGTTACATTTTGCACTTATCAAACTCTCCCCAACTTAAACTTGTTTGTTCTCAAACAAGAATCAAACAACTCAAAGAAACAGAGTGACAACCAAAGAATCACGAATCAATGGGTTTTGAAAAACGGAAACAAATGTATGGTTCAAATGAAAAACGGTACACACAAAGTAAATACTTACCACTAAACTACGACGACAACATAGTCACGAAACAAATGCAAAATACAAAAATCATGCCAAACATCCTAAAACAACACAAGTTCAAACGTGAATCATACCTAGCAAAAATAATCATCGGTAGATGAATAACACAAAATGAGGTACTTATCACTCACACAACAATCGTGCAAACAATAGACTAAATTATGCAACCATCCAAAAATCATATTGAACATACAAAAGCAAGAATCACAGGGACTTTTCAAGGTTGTAGCGTGGTCGGGTAAACAAACAAGAGGTAATTTCTAAAGGTAATTGAAACAAAAACTTGCCTAAACCTAAGGGAGTGATCAACTCACAAAAGTTCAAACACCAAATTCCAAACAACTTCTTCTTTCATCCCAAGTATTACACCAAACACAATACTTATTTAGCACAATTATTTGAACTCTTTTTGTTTCCTTTTTCAAGGATTTTTTGTTTCTTTCTTTTTCTCTTTTTTCTTTTCTTTTTCATATTTTTCTCTTTTTTCTTTTCTTTTTCATCCTCATAGAAAACAACCAATGAGTAAACAATCATTCTCTCCCCAACTTGAATTCAACCACATTATCATGTGAATACTCCCTACTTTCTAAGGCAAGGTAAAAATTCATACAACAACACAAAAAGTTGAGGGTTCAAGTAAAAACAAAATCCATTCAAAAATAAGTGAACTAAATACTCATAGACAAGCATTAAGTTCAATTAAAACATGGATCAAAAAGCTCAAAGGGGTTACGAAAGATCACACGCTCACAAGGTGAATGACTATTTGGCGAGGTAGTTGTGCTCAAAATGAAACAAAAATGCCTTGATCCTTTTCATGCTTTCATATAATCAACACAAATAAAAGATTAATCATAATAAAATCCAGTTAAAACAAGAATATTGGTACTCCGTGCATATATGAACAATAGAAGGCTTCCTCACAAAAAGGGTGGGAACTAAAGTGATTCACATACGAACAAGTATACAAAAGAATGAATGGCATAGAAGTTGTAAAAAGCCTAAGTATCATGAATATGCTAAAGTCTAGAAAGCGATAAACACATACCTTGAACGTGTACAAAACTTAATAATATCATTACCATACATCCGCAAGTTGAAACGATCAAACTCGGAACATCACCAAATTTCCTCAAGCTGTTCAAATCAAGTTCATTGACAAACACGAAAACAATAAAACATTAACAAACTGAAAAACCGGTAGAAAATTCATTAAACAAGTTGTAAAGTGAAGATTTGAGAATTTACGAAAAATCCGAGTACAACTTATTTAATGAATGTTCACTACATTACCTAAGCTAAACAACAACAAAAGAAAAGAATACACCATGCCTGTTTTATGTCGTAAGCTCGACGCCTTTACAATGCTTAGCTTGTAACTTCCTTCCTTCATGCCATGGTGATGCCTCACCGCGCAAACCAAAAGCAAGTGCCCTCACCAAACACTTAAACAAACGTTAATCTACAAGTATCAGTATAACAAGTGAAAATATACAATATATACGATATCTACAAAACTCAAAAACAAAGAAACTATCGCAATGCGATTCAATATCAAAACTGATCCCCGACAACGACGCCATTTTGTTGGAGCGGTAAAGCGGCAAGCAAAAATATTTATTTTCGGAAGAATTCCCTCCGGGATTTATGTCGTGTCCACCGAGATCGGTTCGAGGGAAATAATGTCGTTCGACAGTCTCTCGCGTCAATGAGTTTGGGTTTAAATGGGTTTCAAACAAGAAAACAGAAGAGTAAATATCAACATAAAAAGAATTCATTCTTCAGAGAAAAATAAACTTATCAGACATACATATAATCCACTCGTCACAAACATAATTTTTGTCGATCATTTTCACTATACTACAATACTCATAAAATCATCCAGTATCGCTCACAACAGTGTCCATCTCTGGCACACTGAGCTGAGAGAGCAACCGTATTACTCTCGTCGTCACTTTCGCGCACGAAGCCTCGAAACACGGAAGGCATTAAGTTCCGAAACCATAAAGATTATTCTCTAAATCTATCTCTAGCATCTAGACAATAGATATCCATCCCTAATCAAGATTCGTGATGTTTATCTCTAACACAACACAGATCCAAACATAAATGCAAAAAGATAAAGGAAGACATCGATAATGATTTGTAAAGCAGGTTTTATACAATATTATAATCAACAAAGATACATATGTTCAGGGTAACTATACAAAAACCCAACACAAAAGAATACATAAAGAAGAAGAGAAATAAACCAAACATCTCGCAGATTGTCAGAGCCGGTCGATGAGAAATCCACCCCGGATCATCCACATGCAAGCTTCAATGTTGTTTCCAAGCTATCTCTACTGAAAAATGAAAGTTTGATGCATTGGGAACAAATATTACCCAACCATCCTCTAAAAATTGTGTTTTTGGCCCTTTAATGGCGTTTCTGCCCGCCCAGTTTCGCCCGGCGGTAATCTGGGTCGCCCGGCGGCGAAAGGAGGCTTATTTTGTAAGTTATCCAGCATTCTTCTGGAGCGCCCGACCCAGCAATGTACCGCCCGGCCCTGCTGAGGCGTAGCTGACAGTAGACAGCAACAATCTTGCACTGTTTTGGCCATAACCTTTGAACCGTAACTCCGTTTTCGCCTGGTTCAAAGCGTTGGAAAACTTATTCAATGCTCTATACAACAATGGTAAGATATCCTTGATTGAATACCTGTAAAAATAAATGGAAATCAATTAAACTCAATGATATTTACACAATAATGCAATATATACACTATAACGTAAAGTAAACATATTTACAAACAAAGCGGGATTTATTCGTACGATATTAACAAAAAGTATCGATAAGTGCAACAAAACTTATATACAAAAATAGTTACATTTTGCACTTATCAAACTCTCCCCAACTTAAACTTGTTTGTTCTCAAACAAGAATCAAACAACTCAAAGAAACAGAGTGACAACCAAAGAATCACGAATCAATGGGTTTTGAAAAACGGAAACAAATGTATGGTTCAAATGAAAAACGGTACACACAAAGTAAATACTTACCACTAAACTACGACGACAACATAGTCACGAAACAAATGCAAAATACAAAAATCATGCCAAACATCCTAAAACAACACAAGTTCAAACGTGAATCATACCTAGCAAAAATAATCATCGGTAGATGAATAACACAAAATGAGGTACTTATCACTCACACAACAATCGTGCAAACAATAGACTAAATTATGCAACCATCCAAAAATCATATTGAACATACAAAAGCAAGAATCACAGGGACTTTTCAAGGTTGTAGCGTGGTCGGGTAAACAAACAAGAGGTAATTTCTAAAGGTAATTGAAACAAAAACTTGCCTAAACCTAAGGGAGTGATCAACTCACAAAAGTTCAAACACCAAATTCCAAACAACTTCTTCTTTCATCCCAAGTATTACACCAAACACAATACTTATTTAGCACAATTATTTGAACTCTTTTTGTTTCCTTTTTCAAGGATTTTTTGTTTCTTTCTTTTTCTCTTTTTTCTTTTCTTTTTCATATTTTTCTCTTTTTTCTTTTCTTTTTCATCCTCATAGAAAACAACCAATGAGTAAACAATCATTCTCTCCCCAACTTGAATTCAACCACATTATCATGTGAATACTCCCTACTTTCTAAGGCAAGGTAAAAATTCATACAACAACACAAAAAGTTGAGGGTTCAAGTAAAAACAAAATCCATTCAAAAATAAGTGAACTAAATACTCATAGACAAGCATTAAGTTCAATTAAAACATGGATCAAAAAGCTCAAAGGGGTTACGAAAGATCACACGCTCACAAGGTGAATGACTATTTGGCGAGGTAGTTGTGCTCAAAATGAAACAAAAATGCCTTGATCCTTTTCATGCTTTCATATAATCAACACAAATAAAAGATTAATCATAATAAAATCCAGTTAAAACAAGAATATTGGTACTCCGTGCATATATGAACAATAGAAGGCTTCCTCACAAAAAGGGTGGGAACTAAAGTGATTCACATACGAACAAGTATACAAAAGAATGAATGGCATAGAAGTTGTAAAAAGCATAAGTATCATGAATATGCTAAAGTCTAGAAAGCGATAAACACATACCTTGAACGTGTACAAAACTTAATAATATCATTACTATACATCCGCAAGTTGAAACGATCAAACTCGGAACATCACCAAATTTCCTCAAGCTGTTCAAATCAAGTTCATTGACAAACACGAAAACAATAAAACATTAACAAACTGAAAAACCGGTAGAAAATTCATTAAACAAGTTGTAAAGTGAAGATTTGAGAATTTACGAAAAATCCGAGTACAACTTATTTAATGAATGTTCACTACATTACCTAAGCTAAACAACAACAAAAGAAAAGAATACACCATGCCTGTTTTATGTCGTAAGCTCGACGCCTTTACAATGCTTAGCTTGTAACTTCCTTCCTTCATGCCATGGTGATGCCTCACCGCGCAAACCAAAAGCAAGTGCCCTCACCAAACACTTAAACAAACGTTAATCTACAAGTATCAGTATAACAAGTGAAAATATACAATATATACGATATCTACAAAACTCAAAAACAAAGAAACTATCGCAATGCGATTCAATATCAAAACTGATCCCCGACAACGGCGCCATTTTGTGGGAGCGGTAAAGCGGCAAGCAAAAATATTTATTTTCGGAAGAATTCCCTCCGGGATTTATGTCGTGTCCACCGAGATCGGTTCGAGGGAAATAATGTCGTTCGACAGTCTCTCGCGTCAATGAGTTTGGGTTTAAATGGGTTTCAAACAAGAAAACAGAAGAGTAAATATCAACATAAAAAGAATTCATTCTTCAGAGAAAAATAAACTTATCAGACATACATATAATCCACTCGTCACAAACATAATTTTTGTCGATCATTTTCACTATACTACAATACTCATAAAATCATCCAGTATCGCTCACAACAGTGTCCATCTCTGGCACACTGAGCTGAGAGAGCAACCGTATTACTCTCGTCGTCACTTTCGCGCACGAAGCCTCGAAACACGGAAGGCATTAAGTTCCGAAACCATAAAGATTATTCTCTAAATCTATCTCTAGCATCTAGACAATAGATATCCACCCCTAATCAAGATTCGTGATGTTTATCTCTAACACAACACAGATCCAAACATAAATGCAAAAAGATAAAGGAAGACATCGATAATGATTTGTAAAGCAGGTTTTATACAATATTATAATCAACAAAGATACATATGTTCAGGGTAACTATACAAAAACCCAACACAAAAGAATACATAAAGAAGAAGACAAATAAACCAAACATCTCGCAGATTGTCAGAGCCGGTCGATGAGAAATCCACCCCGGATCATCCACATGCAAGCTTCAATGTTGTTTCCAAGCTATCTCTACTGAAAAATGAAAGTTTGATGCATTGGGAACAAATATTACCCAACCATCCTCTAAAAATTGTGTTTTTGGCCCTTTAATGGCGTTTCTGCCCGCCCAGTTTCGCCCGGAGGTAATCTGGGTCGCCCGGCGGCGAAAGGAGGCTTATTTTGTAAGTTATCCAGCATTCTTCTGGAGCGCCCGACCCTGCAATGTACCGCCCGACCCTGCTGAGGCGTAGCTGACAGTAGACAGCAACAATCCTGCACTGTTTTGACCATAACCTTTGAACCGTAACTCCGTTTTCGCCTGGTTCAAAGCGTTGGAAAACTTATTCAATTCTCTATACAACAATGGCAAGATATCCTTGATTGAATACCTGTAAAAATAAATGGAAATCAATTAAACTCAATGATATTTACACAATAATGCAATATATACGCTATAACGTAAAGTAAATGTATTTACAAACAAAGCGGGGTTTATTCGTACGATATTAACAAAAAGTATCGATAAGTGCAACAAAACTTATGTACAAAAATAGTTACATTTTGCACTTATCAAACTCTCCCCAACTTAAACTTGTTTGTTCTCAAACAAGAATCAAACAACTCAAAGAAACAGAGTGACAACCAAAGAATCACGAATCAATGGGTTTTGAAAATAGGAAACAAATGTATGGTTCAAATGAAAAACGGTACACACAAAGTAAATACTTACCACTAAACTACGACGACAACATAGTCACGAAACAAATGCAAAATACAAAAATCATGCCAAAATCCTAAAACAACACAAGTTCAAACGTGAATCATACCTAGCAAAAATAATCATCGGTAGATGAATAACACAAAATGAGGTACTTATCACTCACACAACAATCGTGCAAACAATAGACTAAATTATGCAACCATCCAAAAATCATATTGAACATACAAAAGCAAGAATCACAGGGATTTTTCATGGTTGTAGCGTGGTCGGGTAAACAAACAAGAGGCAATTTCTAAAGGTAATTGAAACAAAAACTTGCCTAAACCTAAGGGAGTGATCAACTCACAAAAGTTCAAACACCAAATTCCAAACAACTTCTTCTTTCATCCCAAGTGTTACACCAAACACAATACTTATTTAGCACAATTATTTGAACTCTTTTTGTTTCCTTTTTCAAGGATTTTTTATTTCTTTCTTTTTCTCTTTTTTCTTTTCTTTTTCATATTTTTCTCTTTTTTCTTTTCTTTTTCATCCTCATAGAAAACAACCAATGAGTAAACAATCATTCTCTCCCCAACTTGAATTCAACCACATCATCATGTGAATACTCCCTACTTTCTAAGGCAAGGTAAAAATTCATACAACAACACAAAAAGTTGAGGGTTCAAGTAAAAACAAAATCCATTCAAAAATAAGTGAACTAAATACTCATAGACAAGCATTAAGTTCAATTAAAACATGGATCAAAAAGCTCAAAGGGGTTACGAAAGATCACACGCTCACAAGGTGAATGACTATTTGGCAAGGTAGTTGTGCTCAAAATGAAACAAAAATGCCTTGATCCTTTTCATGCTTTCATATAATCAACACAAATAAAAGATTAATCATAATAAAATCCAGTTAAAACAAGAATATTAGTACTCCGTGCATATATGAACAATAGAAGGCTTCCTCACAAAAAGGGTGGGAACTAAAGTGATTCACATACGAACAAGTATACAAAAGAATGAATGGCATAGAAGTTGTAAAAAGCCTAAGTATCATGAATATGCTAAAGTCTAGAAAGCGATAAACACATACCTTGAACGTGTACAAAACTTAATAATATCATTACCATACATCCGCAAGTTGAAACGATCAAACTCGGAACATCACCAAATTTCCTCAAGCTATTCAAATCAAGTTCATTGACAAACACGAAAACAATAAAACATTAACAAACTGAAAAACTGGTAGAAAATTCATTAAACAAGTTGTAAAGTGAAGATTTGAGAATTTATGAAAAATCCGAGTACAACTTGTTTAATGAATGTTCACTACACTACCTAAGCTAAACAACAACAAAAGAAAAGAATACACCATGCCTGTTTTACGTCGTAAGCTCGACGCCTTTACAATGCTTAGCTTGCAACTTCCTTCCTTCATGCCATGGTGATGCCTCACCGCGCAAACCAAAAGCAAGTGCCCTAACCAAACACTTAAACAAACGTTAATCTACAAGTATCAGTATAACAAGTGAAAATATACAATATATACGATATCTACAAAACTCAAAAATAAAGAAACTATCGCAATGCGATTCAATATCAAAACTGATCCCCGACAACGGCGCCATTTTGTTGGAGCGGTAAAGCGGCAAGCAAAAATATTTATTTTCGAAAGAATTCCCTCCGGGATTTATGTCGTGTCCACCGAGATCGGTTCGAGGGAAAGAATGTCGTTCGACAGTCTCTCGCGTCAATGAGTTTGGGTTTAAATGGGTTTCAAACAAGAAAACAGAAGAGTAAATATCAACATAAAAATAATTCATTCTTCAGAGAAAAATAAACTTATCAGACATACATATAATCCACTCGTCACAAACATAATTTTTGTCGATCATTTTCACTATACTACAATACTCATAAAATCATCCAGTATCGCTCACAACAGTGTCCATCTCTGGCACACTGAGCTGAGAGAGCAACCGTATTACTCTCGTCGTCACTTTCGCGCACGAAGCCTCGAAACACGGAAGGCATTAAGTTCCGACACCATAAAGATTATTCTCTAAATCTATCTCTAGCATCTAGACAATAGATATCCATCCCTAATCAAGATTCGTGATGTTTATCTCTAACACAACACAGATCCAAACATAAATGCAAAAAGATAAAGGAAGACATCGATAATGATTTGTAAAGCAGGTTTTATACAATATTATAATCAACAAAGATACATATGTTCAGGGTAACTATACAAAAACCCAACACAAAAGAATACATAAAGAAGAAGAGAAATAAACCAAACATCTGGCAGATTGTCAGAGTCGGTCGATGAGAAATCCACCCCGGATCATCCACATGCAAGCTTCAATGTTGTTTCCAAGCTATCTCTACTGGAAAATGAAAGTTTGATGCATTGGGAACAAATATTACCCAACCATCCTCTAAAAATTGTGTTTTTTGCCCTTTAATGGCGTTTCTGCCCGCCCAGTTTCGCCCGGAGGTAATCTGGGTCGCCCGGCGGCGAAAGGAGGCTTATTTTGTAAGTTATCCAACATTCTTCTGGAGCGCCCAACCCTGCAATGTACCGCCCGGCCCTGCTGAGGCGTAGCTGACAGTAGACAGCAACAATCCTGCACTGTTTTGGCCATAACCTTTGAACTGTAACTCCGTTTTCGCCTGGTTCAAAGCGTTGGAAAACTTATTCAATGCTCTATACAACAATGGCAAGATATCCTTGATTGAATACCTGTAAAAATAAATGGAAATCAATTAAACTCAATGATATTTACACAATAATGCAATATATACACTATAACGTAAAGTAAACGTATTTACAAACAAAGCAGGGTTTATTCGTACGATATTAACAAAAAGTATCGATAAGTGCAACAAAACTTATGTACAAAAATAGTTACATTTTGCACTTATCAAACTCTCCCAACTTAAACTTGTTTGTTCTCAAACAAGAATCAAACAACTCAAAGAAACAGAGTGACAACCAAAGAATCACGAATCAATGGGTTTTGAAAAACGAAAACAAATGTATGGTTCAAATGAAAAACGGTACACACAAAGTAAATACTTACCACTAAACTACGACGACAACATAGTCACGAAACAAATGCAAAATACAAAAATCATGTCAAACATCCTAAAACAACACAAGTTCAAACGTGAATCATACCTAGCAAAAATAATCATCGGTAGATGAATAACACAAAATGAGGTACTTATCACTCACACAACAATCGTGCAAACAATAGACTAAATTATGCAACCATCCAAAAATCATATTGAACATACAAAAGCAAGAATCACAGGGACTTTTCAAGGTTGTAGCGTGGTCGGGTAAACAAACAAGAGGCAATTTCTAAAGGTAATTGAAACAAAAACTTGCCTAAACCTAAGGGAGTGATCAACTCACAAAAGTTCAAACACCAAATTCCAAACAACTTCTTCTTTCATCCCAAGTGTTACACCAAACACAATACTTATTTAGCACAATTATTTGAACTCTTTTTGTTTCCTTTTTCAAGGATTTTTTGTTTCTTTCTTTTTCTCTTTTTTCTTTTCTTTTTCATATTTTTCTCTTTTTTCTTTTCTTTTTCATCCTCATAGAAAACAACCAATGAGTAAACAATCATTCTCTCCCCAACTTGAATTCAACCACATCATCATGTGAATACTCCCTACTTTCTAAGGCAAGGTAAAAATTCATACAACAACACAAAAAGTTGAGGGTTCAAGTAAAAACAAAATCCATTCAAAAATAAGTGAACTAAATACTCATAGACAAGCATTAAGTTCAATTAAAACATGGATCAAAAAGCTCAAAGGGGTTACGAAAGATCACACGCTCACAAGGTGAATGACTATTTGGCGTGGTAGTTGTGCTCAAAATGAAACAAAAATGCCTTGATCCTTTTCATGCTTTCATATAATCAACACAAATAAAAGATTAATCATAATAAAATCCAGTTAAAACAAGAAAATTGGTACTCCGTGCATATATGAACAATAGAAGGCTTCCTCACAAAAAGGGTGGGAACTAAATTGATTCACATACGAACAAGTATACAAAAGAATAAATGGCATAGAAGTTGTAAAAAGCCTAAGTATCATGAATATGCTAAAGTCTAGAAAGCGATAAACACATACCTTGAACGTGTACAAAACTTAATAATATCATTACCATACATCCGCAAGTTGAAACGATCAAACTCGGAACATCACCAAATTTCCTCAAGCTATTCAAATCAAGTTCATTGACAAACACGAAAACAATAAAACATTAACAAACTGAAAAACCGGTAGAAAATTCATTAAACAAGTTGTAAAGTGAAGATTTGAGAATTTACGAAAAATCCGAGTACAACTTGTTTAATGAATGTTCACTACACTACCTAAGCTAAACAACAACAAAAGAAAAGAATACACCATGCCTGTTTTACGTAGTAAGCTCGACGCCTTTACAATGCTTAGCTTGTAACTTCCTTCCTTCATGCCATGGTGATGCCTCACCGCGCAAGCCAAAAGCAAGTGCCCTAACCAAACACTTAAACAAACGTTAATCTACAAGTATCAGTATAACAAGTGAAAATATACAATATATACGATATCTACAAAACTCAAAAACAAAGAAACTATCACAATGCGATTCAATATCAAAACTGATCCCCGACAACGGCGCCATTTTGTTGGAGCGGTAAAGCGGCAAGCAAAAATATTTATTTTGGGAAGAATTCCCTCTGGGATTTATGTCGTGTCCACCGAGATCGGTTCGAGGGAAAGAATGTCGTTCGACAGTCTCTCGCGTCAATGAGTTTGGGTTTAAATGGGTTTCAAACAAGAAAACAGAAGAGTAAATATCAACATAAAAAGAATTCATTCTTCAGAGAAAAATAAACTTATCAGACATACATATAATCCACTCGTCACAAACATAATTTTTGTCGATCATTTTCACTATACTACAATACTCATAAAATCATCCAGTATCGCTCACAACAGTGTCCATCTCTGGCACACTGAGCTGAGAGAGCAACCGTATTACTCTCGTCGTCACTTTCGCGCACGAAGCCTAGAAACACGGAAGGCATTAAATTCTGACACCATAAAGATTATTCTCTAAATCTATCTTTAGTATCTAGACAATAGATATCCATCCCTAATCAAGATTCGTGATGTTTATCTCTAACACAACACAGATCCAAACATAAATGCAAAAAGATAAAGGAAGACATCGATAATGATTTGTAAAGCAGGTTTTATACAATATTATAATCAACAAAGATACATACGTTCAGGGTAACTATACAAAAACCCAACACAAAAGAATACATAAAGAAGAAGAGAAATAAACCAAACATCTCGCAGATTGTCAGAGCCGGTCGATGAGAAATCCACCCCGGATCATCCACATGCAAGCTTCAATGTTGTTTCCAAGCTATCTCTACTGAAAAATGAAAGTTTGACGCATTGGGAACAAATATTACCCAACCATCCTCAAAAAATTGTGTTTTTGGCCCTTTAATGGCGTTTCTGCCCGCCCAGTTTCGCCCGGCGGTAATCTGGGTCGCCCGGCGGCGAAAGGAAGCTTATTTTGTAAGTTATCCAGCATTCTTCTGGAGCGCCCGACCCTGCAATGTACCGCCCGGCCCTGCTGAGGCGTAGCTGACAGTAGACAGCAACAATCCTGCACTGTTTTGGCCATAACCTTTGAACCGTAACTCCGTTTTTGCCTAGTTCAAAGCGTTGGAAAACTTATTCAATGCTCTATACAACAATGGCAAGATATCCTTGATTGAATACCTGTAAAAATAAATGGAAATCAATTAAACTCAATGATATTTACACAATAATGCAATATATACACTATAACGTAAAGTAAACGTATTTACAAACAAAGCGGGGTTTATTCGTACGATATTAACAAAAAGTATCGATAAGTGCAACAAAACTTATATACAAAAATAGTTACATTTTGCACTTATCAAACTCTCCCCAACTTAAACTTGTTTGTTCTCAAACAAGAATCAAACAACTCAAAGAAATAGAGTGACAACCAAAGAATCACGAATCAATGGGTTTTGAAAAACGGAAACAAATGTATGGTTCAAATGAAAAACGGTACACACAAAGTAAATACTTACCACTAAACTACGACGACAACATAGTCACGAAACAAATGCAAAATACAAAAATCATGCCAAACATCCTAAAACAACACAAGTTCAAACGTGAATCATACCTAGCAAAAATAATCATCGGTAGATGAATAACACAAAATGAGGTACTTATCACTCACACAACAATCGTGCAAACAATAGACTAAATTATGCAACCATCCAAAAATCATATTGAACATACAAAAGCAAGAATCACAGGGACTTTTCAAGGTTGTAGCGTGGTCAGGTAAACAAACAAGAGGCAATTTCTAAAGGTAATTGAAACAAAAACTTGCCTAAACCTAAGGGAGTGATCAACTCACAAAAGTTCAAACACCAAATTCCAAACAACTTCTTCTTTCATCCCAAGTGTTACACCAAACACAATACTTATTTAGCACAATTATTTGAACTCTTTTTGTTTCCTTTTTCAAGGATTTTTTGTTTCTTTCTTTTTCTCTTTTTTTTTTCTTTTTCATATTTTTCTCTTTTTTCTTTTCTTTTTCATCCTCATAGAAAACAACCAATGAGTAAACAATCATTCTCCCCCCAACTTGAATTCAACCACATCATCATGTGAATACTCCCTACTTTCTAAGGCAAGGTAGAAATTCATACAACAACACAAAAAGTTGAGGGTTCAAGTAAAAACAAAATCCATTCAAAAATAAGTGAACTAAATACTCATAGACAAGCATTAAGTTCAATTAAAACATGGATCAAAAAGCTCAAAGGGGTTACGAAAGATCACACGCTCACAAGGTGAATGACTATTTGGCGAGGTAGTTGTGCTCAAAATGAAACAAAAATGCCTTGATCCTTTTCATGCTTTCATATAATCAACACAAATAAAAGATTAATCATAATAAAATCCAGTTAAAACAAGAATATTGGTACTCCGTGCATATATGAACAATAGAAGGCTTCCTCACAAAAAGGGTGGGAACTAAAGTGATTCACATACGAACAAGTATACAAAAGAATGAATGGCATAGAAGTTGTAAAAAGCCTAAGTATCATGAAAATGCTAAAGTCTAGAAAGCGATAAACACATACCTTGAACATGTACAAAACTTAATAATATCATTACCATACATCCGCAAGTTGAAACGATCAAACTCGGAACATCACCAAATTTCCTCAAGCTATTCAAATCAAGTTCATTGACAAACACGAAAACAATAAAACATTAACAAACTGAAAAACCGGTAGAAAATTCATTAAACAAGTTGTAAAGTGAAGATTTGAGAATTTACGAAAAATCCGAGTACAACTTGTTTAATGAATGTTCACTACACTACCTAAGCTAAACAACAACAAAAGAAAAGAATACACCATGCCTGTTTTACGTCGTAAGCTCGACGCCTTTACAATGCTTAGCTTGTAACTTCCTTCCTTCATGCCATGGTGATGCCTCACCGCGCAAACCAAAAGCAAGTGCCCTAACCAAACACTTAAACAAACGTTAATCTATAAGTATCAGTATAACAAGTGAAAATATACAATATACACGATATCTACAAAACTCAAAAACAAAGAAACTATCGCAATGCGATTCAATATCAAAACTGATCCCCGACAACGACGCCATTTTTTTGAGCGGTAAAGCGGCAAGCAAAAATATTTATTTTCGGAAGAATTCCCTCCGGGATTTATGTCGTGTCGACCGAGATCGGTTCGAGGGAAAGAATGTCGTTCGACAGTCTCTCGCGTCAATGAGTTTGGGTTTAAATGGGTTTCAAACAAGAAAACAGAAGAGTAAATATCAACATAAAAAGAATTCATTCTTCAGAGAAAAATAAACTTATCAGACATACATATAATCCACTCGTCACAAACATAATTTTTGTCGATCATTTTCACTATACTAAAATACTCATCAAAATCATCTAGTATCGCTCACAACAGTGTCCATCTCTGGCACACTGAGCTGAGAGAGCAACCGTATTACTCTCGTCGTCACTTTCGCGCACGAAGCCTCGAAACACGGAAGGCATTAAGTTCCGACACCATAAAGATTATTCTCTAAATCTATCTCTAGCATCTAGACAATAGATATCCATCCCTAATCAAGATTCGTGATGTTTATCTCTAACACAACACAGATCCAAACATAAATGCAAAAAGATAAAGGAAGACATCGATAATGATTTGTAAAGCAGGTTTTATACAATATTATAATCAACAAAGATACATATGTTCAGGGTAACTATACAAAAACCCAACACAAAAGAATACATAAAGAAGAAGACAAATAAACCAAACATCTCGCAGATTGTCAGAGCCGGTCGATGAGAAATCCACCCCGGATCATCCACATGCAAGCTTCAATGTTGTTTCCAAGCTATCTCTACTGAAAAATGAAAGTTTGATGCATTGGGAACAAATATTACCCAACCATCCGCTAAAAATTGTGTTTTTGGCCCTTTAATGGCGTTTCTGCCCGCCCAGTTTCGCCCTGCGGTAATCTGGGTCGCCCGGCGGCGAAAGGAGGCTTATTTTGTAAGTTATCCAGCATTCTTCTGCAGCGCCCGACCCTGCAATGTACCGCCCGGCCCTGCTGAGGCGTAGCTGACAGTAGACAGCAACAATCCTGCACTGTTTTGGCCATAACCTTTGAACCGTAACTCCGTTTTCGCCTGGTTCAAAGCGTTGGAAAACTTATTCAATGCTCTATACAACAATGGCAAGATATCCTTGATTGAATACCTGTAAAAATAAATGGAAATCAATTAAACTCAATGATATTTACACAATAATGCAATATATACACTATAATGTAAAGTAAACGTATTTACAAACAAAACGGGGTTTATTCGTACGATATTAACAAAAAGTATCGATAAGTGCAACAAAACTTATATACAAAAATAGATACATTTTGCACTTATCAAACTCTCCCCAACTTAAACTTGTTTGTTCTCAAACAAGAATCAAACAACTCAAAGAAACAGAGTGACAACCAAAGAATCACGAATCAATGGGTTTTGTAAAACGGAAACAAATGTATGGTTCAAATGAAAAACGGTACACACAAAGTAAATACTTACCACTAAACTACGACGACAACATAGTCACGAAACAAATGCAAAATACAAAAATCATGCCAAACATCCTAAAACAACACAAGTTCAAACGTGAATCATACCTAGCAAAAATAATCATCGGTAGATGAATAACACAAAATGAGGTACTTATCACTCACACAACAATCGTGCAAACAATAGACTAAATTATGCAACCATCCAAAAATCATATTGAACATACAAAAGCAAGAATCACAGGGACTTTTCAAGGTTGTAGCGTGGTCGGGTAAACAAACAAGAGGCAATTTCTAAAGGTAATTGAAACAAAAACTTGCCTAAACCTAAGGGAGTGATCAACTCACAAAAGTTCAAACACCAAATTCCAAACAACTTCTTCTTTCATCCCAAGTGTTACACCAAACACATTACTTATTTAGCACAATTATTTGAACTCTTTTTGTTTCCTTTTTCAAGGATTTTTTGTTTCTTTCTTTTTCTCTTTTTTCTTTTCTTTTTCATATTTTTCTCTTTTTTCTTTTCTTTTTCATCCTCATAGAAAACAACCAATGAGTAAACAATCATTCTCTCCCCAACTTGAATTCAACCACATCATCATGTGAATACTCCCTACTTTCTAAGGCAAGGTAAAAATTCATACAACAACACAAAAAGTTGAGGGTTCAAGTAAAAACAAAATCCATTCAAAAATAAGTGAACTAAATACTCATAGACAAGCATTAAGTTCAATTAAAACATGGATCAAAAAGCTCAAAGGGGTTACGAAAGATCACACGCTCACAAGGTGAATGACTATTTGGCGAGGTAGTTGTGCTCAAAATGAAACAAAAATGCCTTGATCCTTTTCATGCTTTCATATAATCAACACAAATAAAAGATTAATCATAATAAAATCCAGTTAAAACAAGAATATTGGTACTCCGTGCATATATGAACAATAGAAGGCTTCCTCACAAAAAGGGTGGGAACTAAAGTGATTCACATACGAACAAGTATACAAAAGAATGAATGGCATAGAAGTTGTAAAAAGCCTAAGTATCATGAATATGCTAAAGTCTAGAAAGCGATAAACACATACCTTGAACGTGTACAAAACTTAATAATATCATTACCATACATCCGCAAGTTGAAACGATCAAACTCGGAACATCACCAAATTTCCTCAAGCTATTCAAATCAATTTCATTGACAAACACGAAAACAATAAAACATTAACAAACTGAAAAACCGGTAGAAAATTCATTAAACAAGTTGTAAAGTGAAGATTTGAGAATTTACGAAAAATCCGAGTACAACTTGTTTAATGAATGTTCACTACACTACCTAAGCTAAACAACAACAAAAGAAAAGAATACACCATGCCTGTTTTACGTCGTAAGCTCGACGCCTTTACAATGCTTAGCTTGTAACTTCCTTCCTTCATGCCATGGTGATGCCTCACCGCGCAAACCAAAAGCAAGTGCCCTAACCAAACACTTAAACAAACGTTAATCTACAAGTATCAGTATAACAAGTGAAAATATACAATATATACGATATCTACAAAACTCAAAAACAAAGAAACTATCGCAATGCGATTCAATATCAAAACTGATCCCCGACAACGACGCCATTTTGTTGGAGCGGTAAAGCGGCAAGCAAAAATATTTATTTTCGGAAGAATTCCCTCCGGGATTTATGTCGTGTCCACCGAGATCGGTTCGAAGGAAAGAATGTCGTTCGACAGTCTCTCGCGTCAATGAGTTTGGGTTTAAATGGGTTTCATACAAGAAAACAGAAGAGTAAATATCAACATAAAAAGAATTCATTGTTCAGAGAAAAATAAACTTATCAGACATACATATAATCCACTCGTCACAAACATAATTTTTGTCGATCATTTTCACTATACTACAATACTCATAAAATCATCCAGTATCGCTCACAACAGTGTCCATCTCTGGCACACTGAGCTGAGAGAGCAACCGTATTACTCTCGTCGTCACTTTCGCGCACGAAGCCTCGAAACACGGAAGGCATTAAGTTCCGACACCATAAAGATTATTCTCTAAATCTATCTCTAGCATCTAGACAATAGATATCCATCCCTAATCAAGATTCGTGATGTTTATCTCTAACACAACACAGATCCAAACATAAATGTAAAAAGATAAAGGAAGACATCGATAATGATTTGTAAAGCAGGTTTTATACAATATTATAATCAACAAAGATACATATGTTCAGGGTAACTATACAAAAACCCAACACAAAAGAATACATAAAGAAGAAGAGAAATAAACCAAACATCTCGCAGATTGTCAGAGCCGGTCGATGAGAAATCCACCCCGGATCATCCACATGCAAGCTTCAATGTTATTTCCAAGCTATCTCTACTGAAAAATGAAAGTTTGATGCATTGGGAACAGATATTACCCAACCATCCTCAAAAAATTGTGTTTTTGGCCCTTTAATGGCGTTTCTGCTCGCCCAGTTTCGCCCGGCGGTAATCTGGGTCGCCCGGCGGCGAAAGGAGGCTTATTTTGTAAGTTATCCAGCATTCTTCTGGAGCGCCCGACCCTGCAATGTACCGCCCGGCCCTGCTGAGGCGTAGCTGACAGTAGACAACAACAATCCTGCACTGTTTTGGCCATAACCTTTGAACCGTAACTCCGTTTTCGCCTGGTTCAAAGCGTTGGAAAACTTATTCAATGCTCTATACAACAATGGCAAGATATCCTTGATTGAATACCTGTAAAAATAAATGGAAATCAATTAAACTCAATGATATTTACACAATAATGCAATATATACACTATAACGTAAAGTAAACGTATTTACAAACAAAGCGGGGTTTATTCGTACGATATTAACCAAAAGTATCGATAAGTGCAACAAAACTTATATACAAAAATAGTTACATTTTGCACTTATCAAACTCTCCCCAACTTAAACTTGTTTGTTCTCAAACAAGAATCAAACAACTCAAAGAAACAGAGTGACAACCAAAGAATCACGAATCAATGGGTTTTGAAAAACGGAAACAAATGTATGGTTCAAATGAAAAACGGTACACACAAAGTAAATACTTACCACTAAACTACGACGACAACATAGTCACGAAACAAATGCAAAATACAAAAATCATGCCAAACATCCTAAAACAACACAAGTTCAAACATGAATCATACCTAGCAAAAATAATCATCGGTAGATGAATAACACAAAATGAGGTACTTATCACTCACACAACAATCGTGCAAACAATAGACTAAATTATGCAACCATCCAAAAATCATATTGAACATACAAAAGCAAGAATCACAGGGACTTTTCAAGGTTGTAGCGTGGTCGGGTAAACAAACAAGAGGCAATTTCTAAAGGTAATTGAAACAAAAACTTGCCTAAACCTAAGGGAGTGATCAACTCACAAAAGTTCAAACACCAAATTCCAAACAACTTCTTCTTTCATCCCAAGTGTTACACCAAACACATTACTTATTTAGCACAATTATTTGAACTCTTTTTGTTTCCTTTTTCAAGGATTTTTTGTTTCTTTCTTTTTCTCTTTTTTCTTTTCTTTTTCATATTTTTCTCTTTTTTCTTTTCTTTTTCATCCTCATAGAAAACAACCAATGAGTAAACAATCATTCTCTCCCCAACTTGAATTCAACCACATCATCATGTGAATACTCCCTACTTTCTAAGGCAAGGTAAAAATTCATACAACAACACAAAAAGTTGAGGGTTCAAGTAAAAACAAAATCCATTCAAAAATAAGTGAACTAAATACTCATAGACAAGCATTAAGTTCAATTAAAACATGGATCAAAAAGCTCAAAGGGGTTACGAAAGATCACACGCTCACAAGGTGAATGACTATTTGGCGAGGTAGTTGTGCTCAAAATGAAACAAAAATGCCTTGATCCTTTTCATGCTTTCATATAATCAACACAAATAAAAGATTAATCATAATAAAATCCAGTTAAAACAAGAATATTGGTACTCCGTGCATATATGAACAATAGAAGGCTTCCTCACAAAAAGGGTGGGAACTAAAGTGATTCACATACGAACAAGTATACAAAAGAATGAATGGCATAGAAGTTGTAAAAAGCCTAAGTATCATGAATATGCTAAAGTCTAGAAAGCGATAAACACATACCTTGAACGTGTACAAAACTTAATAATATCATTACCATACATCCGCAAGTTGAAACGATCAAACTCGGAACATCACCAAATTTCCTCAAGCTATTCAAATCAATTTCATTGACAAACACGAAAACAATAAAACATTAACAAACTGAAAAACCGGTAGAAAATTCATTAAACAAGTTGTAAAGTGAAGATTTGAGAATTTACGAAAAATCCGAGTACAACTTGTTTAATGAATGTTCACTACACTACCTAAGCTAAACAACAACAAAAGAAAAGAATACACCATGCCTGTTTTACGTCGTAAGCTCGACGCCTTTACAATGCTTAGCTTGTAACTTCCTTCCTTCATGCCATGGTGATGCCTCACCGCGCAAACCAAAAGCAAGTGCCCTAACCAAACACTTAAACAAACGTTAATCTACAAGTATCAGTATAACAAGTGAAAATATACAATATATACGATATCTACAAAACTCAAAAACAAAGAAACTATCGCAATGCGATTCAATATCAAAACTGATCCCCGACAACGACGCCATTTTGTTGGAGCGGTAAAGCGGCAAGCAAAAATATTTATTTTCGGAAGAATTCCCTCCGGGATTTATGTCGTGTCCAGCGAGATCGGTTCGAAGGAAAGAATGTCGTTCGACAGTCTCTCACGTCAATGAGTTTGGGTTTAAATGGGTTTCATACAAGAAAACAGAAGAGTAAATATCAACATAAAAAGAATTCATTGTTCAGAGAAAAATAAACTTATCAGACATACATATAATCCACTCGTCACAAACATAATTTTTGTCGATCATTTTCACTATACTACAATACTCATAAAATCATCCAGTATCGCTCACAACAGTGTCCATCTCTGGCACACTGAGCTGAGAGAGCAACCGTATTACTCTCGTCGTCACTTTCGCGCACGAAGCCTCGAAACACGGAAGGCATTAAGTTCCGACACCATAAAGATTATTCTCTAAATCTATCTCTAGCATCTAGACAATAGATATCCATCCCTAATCAAGATTCGTGATGTTTATCTCTAACACAACACAGATCCAAACATAAATGTAAAAAGATAAAGGAAGACATCGATAATGATTTGTAAAGCAGGTTTTATACAATATTATAATCAACAAAGATACATATGTTCAGGGTAACTATACAAAAACCCAACACAAAAGAATACATAAAGAAGAAGAGAAATAAACCAAACATCTCGCAGATTGTCAGAGCCGGTCGATGAGAAATCCACCCCGGATCATCCACATGCAAGCTTCAATGTTATTTCCAAGCTATCTCTACTGAAAAATGAAAGTTTGATGCATTGGGAACAAATATTACCCAACCATCCTCAAAAAATTGTGTTTTTGGCCCTTTAATGGCGTTTCTGCTCGCCCAGTTTCGCCCGGCGGTAATCTGGGTCGCCCGGCGGCGAAAGGAGGCTTATTTTGTAAGTTATCCAGCATTCTTCTGGAGCGCCCGACCCTGCAATGTACCGCCCGGCCCTGCTGAGGCGTAGCTGACAGTAGACAACAACAATCCTGCACTGTTTTGGCCATAACCTTTGAACCGTAACTCCGTTTTCGCCTGGTTCAAAGCGTTGGAAAACTTATTCAATGCTCTATACAACAATGGCAAGATATCCTTGATTGAATACCTGTAAAAATAAATGGAAATCAATTAAACTCAATGATATTTACACAATAATGCAATATATACACTATAACGTAAAGTAAACGTATTTACAAACAAAGCGGGGTTTATTTGTACGATATTAACAAAAAGTATCGATAAGTGCAACAAAACTTATATACAAAAATAGTTACATTTTGCACTTATCAAACTCTCCCCAACTTAAACTTGTTTGTTCTCAAACAAGAATCAAACAACTCAAAGAAACAGAGTGACAACCAAAGAATCACGAATCAATGGGTTTTGAAAAACGGAAACAAATGTATGGTTCAAATGAAAAACGGTACACACAAAGTAAATACTTACCACTAAATTACGATGACAACATAGTCACGAAACAAATGCAAAATACAAAAATCATGCCAAACATCCTAAAACAACACAAGTTCAAACATGAATCATACCTAGCAAAAATAATCATCGGTAGATGAATAACACAAAATGAGGTACTTATCACTCACACAACAATCGTGCAAACAATAGACTAAATTATGCAACCATCCAAAAATCATATTGAACATACAAAAGCAAGAATCACAGGGACTTTTCAAGGTTGTAGCGTGGTCGGGTAAACAAACAAGAGGCAATTTCTAAAGGTAATTGAAACAAAAACTTGCCTAAACCTAAGGGAGTGATCAACTCACAAAAGTTCAAACACCAAATTCCAAACAACTTCTTCTTTCATCCCAAGTGTTACACCAAACACATTACTTATTTAGCACAATTATTTGAACTCTTTTTGTTTCCTTTTTCAAGGATTTTTTGTTTCTTTCTTTTTCTCTTTTTTCTTTTCTTTTTCATATTTTTCTCTTTTTTCTTTTCTTTTTCATCCTCATAGAAAACAACCAATGAGTAAACAATCATTCTCTCCCCAACTTGAATTCAACCACATCATCATGTGAATACTCCCTACTTTCTAAGGCAAGGTAAAAATTCATACAACAACACAAAAAGTTGAGGGTTCAAGTAAAAACAAAATCCATTCAAAAATAAGTGAACTAAATACTCATAGACAAGCATTAAGTTCAATTAAAACATGGATCAAAAAGCTCAAAGGGGTTACGAAAGATCACACGCTCACAAGGTGAATGACTATTTGGCGAGGTAGTTGTGCTCAAAATGAAACAAAAATGCCTTGATCCTTTTCATGCTTTCATATAATCAACACAAATAAAAGATTAATCATAATAAAATCCAGTTAAAACAAGAATATTGGTACTCCGTGCATATATGAACAATAGAAGGCTTCCTCACAAAAAGGGTGGGAACTAAAGTGATTCACATACGAACAAGTATACAAAAGAATGAATGGCATAGAAGTTGTAAAAAGCCTAAGTATCATGAATATGCTAAAGTCTAGAAAGCGATAAACACATACCTTGAACGTGTACAAAACTTAATAATATCATTACCATACATCCGCAAGTTGAAACGATCAAACTCGGAACATCACCAAATTTCCTCAAGCTATTCAAATCAATTTCATTGACAAACACGAAAACAATAAAACATTAACAAACTGAAAAACCGGTAGAAAATTCATTAAACAAGTTGTAAAGTGAAGATTTGAGAATTTACGAAAAATCCGAGTACAACTTGTTTAATGAATGTTCACTACACTACCTAAGCTAAACAACAACAAAAGAAAAGAATACACCATGCCTGTTTTACGTCGTAAGCTCGACGCCTTTACAATGCTTAGCTTGTAACTTCCTTCCTTCATGCCATGGTGATGCCTCACCGCGCAAACCAAAAGCAAGTGCCCTAACCAAACACTTAAACAAACGTTAATCTACAAGTATCAGTATAACAAGTGAAAATATACAATATATACGATATCTACAAAACTCAAAAACAAAGAAACTATCGCAATGCGATTCAATATCAAAACTGATCCCCGACAACGACGCCATTTTGTTGGAGCGGTAAAGCGGCAAGCAAAAATATTTATTTTCGGAAGAATTCCCTCCGGGATTTATGTCGTGTCCAGCGAGATCGGTTCGAAGGAAAGAATGTCGTTCGACAGTCTCTCGCGTCAATGAGTTTGGGTTTAAATGGGTTTCATACAAGAAAACAGAAGAGTAAATATCAACATAAAAAGAATTCATTGTTCAGAGAAAAATAAACTTATCAGACATACATATAATCCACTCGTCACAAACATAATTTTTGTCGATCATTTTCACTATACTACAATACTCATAAAATCATCCAGTATCGCTCACAACAGTGTCCATCTCTGGCACACTGAGCTGAGAGAGCAACCGTATTACTCTCGTCGTCACTTTCGCGCACGAAGCCTCGAAACACGGAAGGCATTAAGTTCCGACACCATAAAGATTATTCTCTAAATCTATCTCTAGCATCTAGACAATAGATATCCATCCCTAATCAAGATTCGTGATGTTTATCTCTAACACAACACAGATCCAAACATAAATGTAAAAAGATAAAGGAAGACATCGATAATGATTTGTAAAGCAGGTTTTATACAATATTATAATCAACAAAGATACATATGTTCAGGGTAACTATACAAAAACCCAACACAAAAGAATACATAAAGAAGAAGAGAAATAAACCAAACATCTCGCAGATTGTCAGAGCCGGTCGATGAGAAATCCACCCCGGATCATCCACATGCAAGCTTCAATGTTATTTCCAAGCTATCTCTACTGAAAAATGAAAGTTTGATGCATTGGGAACAAATATTACCCAACCATCCTCAAAAAATTGTGTTTTTGGCCCTTTAATGGCGTTTCTGCTCGCCCAGTTTCGCCCGGCGGTAATCTGGGTCGCCCGGCGGCGAAAGGAGGCTTATTTTGTAAGTTATCCAGCATTCTTCTGGAGCGCCCGACCCTGCAATGTACCGCCCGGCCCTGCTGAGGCGTAGCTGACAGTAGACAACAACAATCCTGCACTGTTTTGGCCATAACCTTTGAACCGTAACTCCGTTTTCGCCTGGTTCAAAGCGTTGGAAAACTTATTCAATGCTCTATACAACAATGGCAAGATATCCTTGATTGAATACCTGTAAAAATAAATGGAAATCAATTAAACTCAATGATATTTACACAATAATGCAATATATACACTATAACGTAAAGTAAACGTATTTACAAACAAAGCGGGGTTTATTCGTACGATATTAACAAAAAGTATCGATAAGTGCAACAAAACTTATATACAAAAATAGTTACATTTTGCACTTATCAAACTCTCCCCAACTTAAACTTGTTTGTTCTCAAACAAGAATCAAACAACTCAAAGAAACAGAGTGACAACCAAAGAATCACGAATCAATGGGTTTTGAAAAACGGAAACAAATGTATGGTTCAAATGAAAAATGGTACACACAAAGTAAATACTTACCACTAAACTACGACGACAACATAGTCACGAAACAAATGCAAAATACAAAAATCATGCCAAACATCCTAAAACAACACAAGTTCAAACATGAATCATACCTAGCAAAAATAATCATCGGTAGATGAATAACACAAAATGAGGTACTTATCACTCACACAACAATCGTGCAAACAATAGACTAAATTATGCAACCATCCAAAAATCATATTGAACATACAAAAGCAAGAATCACAGGGACTTTTCAAGGTTGTAGCGTGGTCGGGTAAACAAACAAGAGGCAATTTCTAAAGGTAATTGAAACAAAAACTTGCCTAAACCTAAGGGAGTGATCAACTCACAAAAGTTCAAACACCAAATTCCAAACAACTTCTTCTTTCATCCCAAGTGTTACACCAAACACATTACTTATTTAGCACAATTATTTGAACTCTTTTTGTTTCCTTTTTCAAGGATTTTTTGTTTCTTTCTTTTTCTCTTTTTGCTTTTCTTTTTCATATTTTTCTCTTTTTTCTTTTCTTTTTCATCCTCATAGAAAACAACCAATGAGTAAACAATCATTCTCTCCCCAACTTGAATTCAACCACATCATCATGTGAATACTCCCTACTTTCTAAGGCAAGGTAAAAATTCATACAACAACACAAAAAGTTGAGGGTTCAAGTAAAAACAAAATCCATTCAAAAATAAGTGAACTAAATACTCATATACAAGCATTAAGTTCAATTAAAACATGGATCAAAAAGCTCAAAGGGGTTACGAAAGATCACACGCTCACAAGGTGAATGACTATTTGGCGAGGTAGTTGTGCTCAAAATGAAACAAAAATGCCTTGATCCTTTTCATGCTTTCATATAATCAACACAAATAAAAGATTAATCATAATAAAATCCAGTTAAAACAAGAATATTGGTACTCCGTGCATATATGAACAATAGAAGGCTTCCTCACAAAAAGGGTGGGAACTAAAGTGATTCACATACGAACAAGTATACAAAAGAATGAATGGCATAGAAGTTGTAAAAAGCCTAAGTATCATGAATATGCTAAAGTCTAGAAAGCGATAAACACATACCTTGAACGTGTACAAAACTTAATAATATCATTACCATACATCCGCAAGTTGAAACGATCAAACTCGGAACATCACCAAATTTCCTCAAGCTATTCAAATCAATTTCATTGACAAACACGAAAACAATAAAACATTAACAAACTGAAAAACCGGTAGAAAATTCATTAAACAAGTTGTAAAGTGAAGATTTGAGAATTTACGAAAAATCCGAGTACAACTTGTTTAATGAATGTTCACTACACTACCTAAGCTAAACAACAACAAAAGAAAAGAATACACCATGCCTGTTTTACGTCGTAAGCTCGACGCCTTTACAATGCTTAGCTTGTAACTTCCTTCCTTCATGCCATGGTGATGCCTCACCGCGCAAACCAAAAGCAAGTGCCCTAACCAAACACTTAAACAAACGTTAATCTATAAGTATCAGTATAACAAGTGAAAATATACAATATATACGATATCTACAAAACTCAAAAACAAAGAAACTATCGCAATGCGATTCAATATCAAAACTGATCCCCGACAACGGCGCCATTTTGTTGGAGCGGTAAAGCGGCAAGCAAAAATATTTATTTTCGGAAGAATTCCCTCCGGGATTTATGTCGTGTCCACCGAGATCGGTTCGAGGGAAAGAATGTCGTTCGACAGTCTCTCGCGTCAATGAGTTTGGGTTTAAATGGGTTTCATACAAGAAAACAGAAGAGTAAATATCAACATAAAAAGAATTCATTGTTCAGAGAAAAATAAACTTATCAGACATACATATAATCCACTCGTCACAAACATAATTTTTGTCGATCATTTTCACTATACTACAATACTCATAAAATCATCCAGTATCGCTCACAACAGTGTCCATCTCTGGTACACTGAGCTGAGAGAGCAACCGTATTACTCTCGTCGTCACTTTCGCGCACGAAGCCTCGAAACACGGAAGGCATTAAGTTCCGACACCATAAAGATTATTCTCTAAATCTATCTCTAGCATCTAGACAATAGATATCCATCCCTAATCAAGATTCGTGATGTTTATCTCTAACACAACACAGATCCAAACATAAATGTAAAAAGATAAAGGAAGACATCGATAATGATTTGTAAAGCAGGTTTTATACAATATTATAATCAACAAAGATACATATGTTCAGGGTAACTATACAAAAACCCAACACAAAAGAATACATAAAGAAGAAGAGAAATAAACCAAACATCTCGCAGATTGTCAGAGCCGGTCGATGAGAAATCCACCCCGGATCATCCACATGCAAGCTTCAATGTTATTTCCAAGCTATCTCTACTGAAAAATGAAAGTTTGATGCATTGGGAACAAATATTACCCAACCATCCTCAAAAAATTGTGTTTTTGGCCCTTTAATGGCGTTTCTGCTCGCCCAGTTTCGCCCGGCGGTAATCTGGGTCGCCCGGCGGCGAAAGGAGGCTTATTTTGTAAGTTATCCAGCATTCTTCTGGAGCGCCCGACCCTGCAATGTACCGCCCGGCCCTGCTGAGGCGTAGCTGACAGTAGACAACAACAATCCTGCACTGTTTTGGCCATAACCTTTGAACCGTAACTCCGTTTTCGCCTGGTTCAAAGCGTTGGAAAACTTATTCAATGCTCTATACAACAATGGCAAGATATCCTTGATTGAATACCTGTAAAAATAAATGGAAATCAATTAAACTCAATGATATTTACACAATAATGCAATATATACACTATAACGTAAAGTAAACGTATTTACAAACAAAGCGGGGTTTATTCGTACGATATTAACAAAAAGTATCGATAAGTGCAACAAAACTTATATACAAAAATAGTTACATTTTGTACTTATCAAACTCTCCCCAACTTAAACTTGTTTGTTCTCAAACAAGAATCAAACAACTCAAAGTAACAGAGTGACAACCAAAGAATCACGAATCAATGGGTTTTGAAAAACGGAAACAAATGTATGGTTCAAATGAAAAACGGTACACACAAAGTAAATACTTACCACTAAACTACGACGACAACATAGTCACGAAACAAATGCAAAATACAAAAATCATGCCAAACATCCTAAAACAACACAAGTTCAAACATGAATCATACCTAGCAAAAATAATCATCGGTAGATGAATAACACAAAATGAGGTACTTATCACTCACACAACAATCGTGCAAACAATAGACTAAATTATGCAACCATCCAAAAATCATATTGAACATACAAAAGCAAGAATCACAGGGACTTTTCAAGGTTGTAGCGTGGTCGGGTAAACAAACAAGAGGCAATTTCTAAAGGTAATTGAAACAAAAACTTGCCTAAACCTAAGGGAGTGATCAACTCACAAAAGTTCAAACACCAAATTCCAAACAACTTCTTCTTTCATCCCAAGTGTTACACCAAACACATTACTTATTTAGCACAATTATTTGAACTCTTTTTGTTTCCTTTTTCAAGGATTTTTTGTTTCTTTCTTTTTCTCTTTTTGCTTTTCTTTTTCATATTTTTCTCTTTTTTCTTTTCTTTTTCATCCTCATAGAAAACAACCAATGAGTAAACAATCATTCTCTCCCCAACTTGAATTCAACCACATCATCATGTGAATACTCCCTACTTTCTAAGGCAAGGTAAAAATTCATACAACAACACAAAAAGTTGAGGGTTCAAGTAAAAACAAAATCCATTCAAAAATAAGTGAACTAAATACTCATAGACAAGCATTAAGTTCAATTAAAACATGGATCAAAAAGCTCAAAGGGGTTACGAAAGATCACACGCTCACAAGGTGAATGACTATTTGGCGAGGTAGTTGTGCTCAAAATGAAACAAAAATGCCTTGATCCTTTTCATGCTTTCATATAATCAACACAAATAAAAGATTAATCATAATAAAATCCAGTTAAAACAAGAATATTGGTACTCCGTGCATATATGAACAATAGAAGGCTTCCTCACAAAAAGGGTGGGAACTAAAGTGATTCACATACGAACAAGTATACAAAAGAATGAATGGCATAGAAGTTGTAAAAAGCCTAAGTATCATGAATATGCTAAAGTCTAGAAAGCGATAAACACATACCTTGAACGTGTACAAAACTTAATAATATCATTACCATACATCCGCAAGTTGAAACGATCAAACTCGGAACATCACCAAATTTCCTCAAGCTATTCAAATCAATTTCATTGACAAACACGAAAACAATAAAACATTAACAAACTGAAAAACCGGTAGAAAATTCATTAAACAAGTTGTAAAGTGAAGATTTGAGAATTTACGAAAAATCCGAGTACAACTTGTTTAATGAATGTTCACTACACTACCTAAGCTAAACAACAACAAAAGAAAAGAATACACCATGCCTGTTTTACGTCGTAAGCTCGACGCCTTTACAATGCTTAGCTTGTAACTTCCTTCCTTCATGCCATGGTGATGCCTCACCGCGCAAACCAAAAGCAAGTGCCCTAACCAAACACTTAAACAAACGTTAATCTATAAGTATCAGTATAACAAGTGAAAATATACAATATATACGATATCTACAAAACTCAAAAACAAAGAAACTATCGCAATGCGATTCAATATCAAAACTGATCCCCGACAACGGCGCCATTTTGTTGGAGCGGTAAAGCGGCAAGCAAAAATATTTATTTTCGGAAGAATTCCCTCCGGGATTTATGTCGTGTCCACCGAGATCGGTTCGAGGGAAAGAATGTCGTTCGACAGTCTCTCGCGTCAATGAGTTTGGGTTTAAATAGGTTTCATACAAGAAAACAGAAGAGTAAATATCAACATAAAAAGAATTCATTGTTCAGAGAAAAATAAACTTATCAGACATACATATAATCCACTCGTCACAAACATAATTTTTGTCGATCATTTTCACTATACTACAATACTCATAAAATCATCCAGTATCGCTCACAACAGTGTCCATCTCTGGCACACTGAGCTGAGAGAGCAACCGTATTACTCTCGTCGTCACTTTCGCGCACGAAGCCTCGAAACACGGAAGGCATTAAGTTCCGACACCATAAAGATTATTCTCTAAATCTATCTCTAGCATCTAGACAATAGATATCCATCCCTAATCAAGATTCGTGATGTTTATCTCTAACACAACACAGATCCAAACATAAATGTAAAAAGATAAAGGAAGACATCGATAATGATTTGTAAAGCAGGTTTTATACAATATTATAATCAACAAAGATACATATGTTCAGGGTAACTATACAAAAACCCAACACAAAAGAATACATAAAGAAGAAGAGAAATAAACCAAACATCTCGCAGATTGTCAGAGCCGGTCGATGAGAAATCCACCCCGGATCATCCACATGCAAGCTTCAATGTTATTTCCAAGCTATCTCTACTGAAAAATGAAAGTTTGATGCATTGGGAACAAATATTACCCAACCATCCTCAAAAAATTGTGTTTTTGGCCCTTTAATGGCGTTTCTGCTCGCCCAGTTTCGCCCGGCGGTAATCTGGGTCGCCCGGCGGCGAAAGGAGGCTTATTTTGTAAGTTATCCAGCATTCTTCTGGAGCGCCCGACCCTGCAATGTACCGCCCGGCCCTGCTGAGGCGTAGCTGACAGTAGACAACAACAATCCTGCACTGTTTTGGCCATAACCTTTGAACCGTAACTCCGTTTTCGCCTGGTTCAAAGCGTTGGAAAACTTATTCAATGCTCTATACAACAATGGCAAGATATCCTTGATTGAATACCTGTAAAAATAAATGGAAATCAATTAAACTCAATGATATTTACACAATAATGCAATATATACACTATAACGTAAAGTAAACGTATTTACAAACAAAGCGGGGTTTATTCGTACGATATTAACAAAAAGTATCGATAAGTGCAACAAAACTTATATACAAAAATAGTTACATTTTGTACTTATCAAACTCTCCCCAACTTAAACTTGTTTGTTCTCAAACAAGAATCAAACAACTCAAAGTAACAGAGTGACAACCAAAGAATCACGAATCAATGGGTTTTGAAAAACGGAAACAAATGTATGGTTCAAATGAAAAACGGTACACACAAAGTAAATACTTACCACTAAACTACGACGACAACATAGTCACGAAACAAATGCAAAATACAAAAATCATGCCAAACATCCTAAAACAACACAAGTTCAAACATGAATCATACCTAGCAAAAATAATCATCGGTAGATGAATAACACAAAATGAGGTACTTATCACTCACACAACAATCGTGCAAACAATAGACTAAATTATGCAACCATCCAAAAATCATATTGAACATACAAAAGCAAGAATCACAGGGACTTTTCAAGGTTGTAGCGTGGTCGGGTAAACAAACAAGAGGCAATTTCTAAAGGTAATTGAAACAAAAACTTGCCTAAACCTAAGGGAGTGATCAACTCACAAAAGTTCAAACACCAAATTCCAAACAACTTCTTCTTTCATCCCAAGTGTTACACCAAACACATTACTTATTTAGCACAATTATTTGAACTCTTTTTGTTTCCTTTTTCAAGGATTTTTTGTTTCTTTCTTTTTCTCTTTTTTCTTTTCTTTTTCATCCTCATAGAAAACATCCAATGAGTAAACAATCATTCTCTCCCCAACTTGAATTCAACCACATCATCATGTGAATACTCCCTACTTTCTAAGGCAAGGTAAAAATTCATACAACAACACAAAAAGTTGAGGGTTCAAGTAAAAACAAAATCCATTCAAAAATAAGTGAACTAAATACTCATAGACAAGCATTAAGTTCAATTAAAACATGGATCAAAAAGCTCAAAGGGGTTACGAAAGATCACACGCTCACAAGGTGAATGACTATTTGGCGAGGTAGTTGTGCTCAAAATGAAACAAAAATGCCTTGATCCTTTTCATGCTTTCATATAATCAACACAAATAAAAGATTAATCATAATAAAATCCAGTTAAAACAAGAATATTGGTACTCCGTGCATATATGAACAATAGAAGGCTTCCTCACAAAAAGGGTGGGAACTAAAGTGATTCACATACGAACAAGTATACAAAAGAATGAATGGCATAGAAGTTGTAAAAAGCCTAAGTATCATGAATATGCTAAAGTCTAGAAAGCGATAAACACATACCTTGAACGTGTACAAAACTTAATAATATCATTACCATACATCCGCAAGTTGAAACGATCAAACTCGGAACATCACCAAATTTCCTCAAGCTATTCAAATCAATTTCATTGACAAACACGAAAACAATAAAACATTAACAAACTGAAAAACCGGTAGAAAATTCATTAAACAAGTTGTAAAGTGAAGATTTGAGAATTTACGAAAAATCCGAGTACAACTTGTTTAATGAATGTTCACTACACTACCTAAGCTAAACAACAACAAAAGAAAAGAATACACCATGCCTGTTTTACGTCGTAAGCTCGACGCCTTTACAATGCTTAGCTTGTAACTTCCTTCCTTCATGCCATGGTGATGCCTCACCGCGCAAACCAAAAGCAAGTGCCCTAACCAAACACTTAAACAAACGTTAATCTACAAGTATCAGTATAACAAGTGAAAATATACAATATATACGATATCTACAAAACTCAAAAACAAAGAAACTATCGCAATGCGATTCAATATCAAAACTGATCCCCGACAACGGCGCCATTTTGTTGGAGCGGTAAAGCGGCAAGCAAAAATATTTATTTTCGGAAGAATTCCCTCCGGGATTTATGTCGTGTCCACCGAGATCGGTTCGAGGGAAAGAATGTCGTTCGACAGTTTCTCGCGTCAATGAGTTTGGGTTTAAATGGGTTTCAAACAAGAAAATAGAAGAGTAAATATCAACATAAAAAGAATTCATTGTTCAGAGAAAAATAAACTTATCAGACATACATATAATCCACTCGTCACAAACATAATTTTTGTCGATCATTTTCACTATACTACAATACTCATAAAATCATCCAGTATCGCTCACAACAGTGTCCATCTCTGGCACACTGAGCTGAGAGAGCAACCGTATTACTCTCGTCGTCACTTTCGCGCACGAAGCCTCGAAACACGGAAGGCATTAGGTTCCGACACCATAAAGATTATTCTCTAAATCTATCTCTAGCATCTAGACAATAGATATCCATCCCTAATCAAGATTCGTGATGTTTATCTCTAACACAACACAGATCCAAACATAAATGCAAAAAGATAAAGGAAGACATCGATAATGATTTGTAAAGCAGGTTTTATACAATATTATAATCAACAAAGATACATATGTTCAGGGTAACTATACAAAAACCCAACACAAAAGAATACATAAAGAAGAAGAGAAATAAACCAAACATCTCGCAGATTGTCAGAGCCGGTCGATGAGAAATCCACCCCGGATCATCCACATGCAAGCTTCAATGTTGTTTCCAAGCTATCTCTACTGAAAAATGAAAGTTTGATGCATTGGGAACAAATATTACCCAACCATCCTCAAAAAATTGTGTTTTTGGCCCTTTAATGGCGCTTCTGCCCGCCCAGTTTCGCCCGGCGGTAATCTGGGTCGCCCGGCGGCGAAAGGAGGCTTATTTTGTAAGTTATCCAGCATTCTTCTGGAGCGCCCGACCCTGCAATGTACCGCCCGGCCCTGCTGAGGCGTAGCTGACAGTAGACAGCAACAATCCTGCACTGTTTTGGCCATAACCTTTGAACCGTAACTCCGTTTTCGCCTGGTTCAAAGCGTTGGAAAACTTATTCAATGTTCTATACAACAATGGCAAGATATCCTTGATTGAATACCTGTAAAAATAAATGGAAATCAATTAAACTCAATGATATTTACACAATAATGCAATATATACACTATAACGTAAAGTAAACGTATTTACAAACAAAGCGGGGTTTATTCGTACGATATTAACAAAAAGTATCGATAAGTGCAACAAAACTTATATACAAAAATAGTTACATTTTGCACTTATCAAACTCTCCCCAACTTAAACTTGTTTGTTCTCAAACAAGAATCAAACAACTCAAAGAAACAGAGTGACAACCAAAGAATCACGAATCAATGGGTTTTGAAAAACGGAAACAAATGTATGGTTCAAATGAAAAACGGTACACACAAATTAAATACTTACCACTAAACTACGACGACAACATAGTCACGAAACAAATGCAAAATACAAAAATCATGCCAAACATCCTAAAATAACACAAGTTCAAACGTGAATCATACCTAGCAAAAATAATCATCGGTAGATGAATAACACAAAATGAGGTACTTATCACTCACACAACAATCGTGCAAACAATAGACTAAATTATGCAACCATCCAAAAATCATATTGAACATACAAAAGCAAGAATCACAGGGACTTTTCAAGGTTGTAGCGTGGTCGGGTAAACAAACAAGAGGCAATTTCTAAAGGTAATTGAAACAAAAACTTGCCTAAACCTAAGGGAGTGATCAACTCACAAAAGTTTAAACACCAAATTCCAAACAACTTCTTCTTTCATCCCAAGTGTTACACCAAACACATTACTTATTTAGCACAATTATTTGAACTCTTTTTGTTTCCTTTTTCAAGGATTTTTTGTTTCTTTCTTTTTCTCTTTTTTCTTTTCTTTTTCATATTTTTCTCTTTTTTCTTTTCTTTTTCATCCTCATAGAAAACAACCAATGAGTAAACAATCATTCTCTCCCCAACTTGAATTCAACCACATCATCATGTGAATACTCCTTACTTTCTAAGGCAAGGTAAAAATTCATACAACAACACAAAAAGTTGAGGGTTCAAGTAAAAACAAAATCCATTCAAAAATAAGTGAACTAAATACTCATAGACAAGCATTAAGTTCAATTAAAACATGGATCAAAAAGCTCAAAGGGGTTACGAAAGATCACACGCTCACAAGGTGAATGACTATTTGGCGAGGTAGTTGTGCTCAAAATGAAACAAAAATGCCTTGATCCTTTTCATGCTTTCATATAATCAACACAAATAAAAGATTAATCATAATAAAATCCAGTTAAAACAAGAATATTGGTACTCCGTGCATATATGAACAATAGAAGGCTTCCTCACAAAAAGGGTGGGAACTAAAGTGATTCACATACGAACAAGTATACAAAAGAATGAATGGCATAGAAGTTGTAAAAAGCCTAAGTATCATGAATATGCTAAAGTCTAGAAAGCGATAAACACATACCTTGAACGTGTACAAAACTTAATAATATCATTACCATACATCCGCAAGTTGAAACGATCAAACTCGGAACATCACCAAATTTCCTCAAGCTATTCAAATCAATTTCATTGACAAACACGAAAACAATAAAACATTAACAAACTGAAAAACCGGTAGAAAATTCATTAAACAAGTTGTAAAGTGAAGATTTGAGAATTTACGAAAAATCCGAGTACAACTTGTTTAATGAATGTTCACTACACTACCTAAGCTAAACAACAACAAAAGAAAAGAATACACCATGCCTGTTTTACGTCGTAAGCTCGACGCCTTTACAATGCTTAGCTTGTAACTTCCTTCCTTCATGCCATGGTGATGCCTCACCGCGCAAACCAAAAGCAAGTGCCCTAACCAAACACTTAAACAAACGTTAATCTACAAGTATCAGTATAACAAGTGAAAATATACAATATATACGATATCTACAAAACTCAAAAACAAAGAAACTATCGCAATGCGATTCAATATCAAAACTGATCCCTGACAACGGCGCCATTTTGTTGGAGCGGTAAAGCGGCAAGCAAAAATATTTATTTTCGGAAGAATTCCCTTCGGGATTTATGTCGTGTCCACCGAGATCGGTTCGAGGGAAAGAATGTCGTTCGACAGTCTCTCGCGTCAATGAGTTTGGGTTTAAATGGGTTTCAAACAAGAAAACAGAAGAGTAAATATCAACATAAAAAGAATTCATTGTTCAGAGAAAAATAAACTTATCAGACATACATATAATCCACTCGTCACAAACATAATTTTTGTCGATCATTTTCACTATACTACAATACTCATCAAAATCATCCAGTATCGCTCACAACAGTGTCCATCTCTGGCACACTGAGCTGAGAGAGCAACCGTATTACTCTCGTCGTCACTTTCGCGCACGAAGCCTCGAAACACGGAAGGCATTAAGTTCCGACACCATAAAGATTATTCTCTAAATCTATCTCTAGCATCTAGACAATAGATATCCATCCCTAATCAAGATTCGTGATGTTTATCTCTAACACAACACAGATCCAAACATAAATGTAAAAAGATAAAGGAAGACATCGATAATGATTTGTAAAGCAGGTTTTATACAATATTATAATCAACAAAGATACATATGTTCAGGGTAACTATACAAAAACCCAACACAAAAGAATACATAAAGAAGAAGAGAAATAAACCAAACATCTCGCAGATTGTCAGAGCCGGTCGATGAGAAATCCACCCTGGATCATCCACATGCAAGCTTCAATGTTGTTTCCAAGCTATCTCTACTGAAAAATGAAAGTTTGATGCATTGGGAACAAATATTACCCAACCATCCTCAAAAAATTGTGTTTTTGGCCCTTTAATGGCGTTTCTGCCCGCCCAGTTTCGCCCGGCGGTAATCTGGGTCGCCCGGCGGTGAAAGGAGGATTATTTTGTAAGTTATCCAGCATTCTTCTGGAGTGCCCGACCCTGCAATGTACCGCCCGGCCCTGCTGAGGCGTAGCTGACAGTAGACAGCAACAATCCTGCACTGTTTTGGCCATAACCTTTGAACCGTAACTCCGTTTTCGCCTGGTTCAAAGCGTTGGAAAACTTATTCAATGTTCTATACAACAATGGCAAGATATCCTTGATTGAATACCTGTAAAAATAAATGGAAATCAATTAAACTCAATGATATTTACACAATAATGCAATATATACACTATAACGTAAAGTAAACGTATTTACAAACAAAGCGGGGTTTATTCGTACGATATTAACAAAAAGTATCGATAAGTGCAACAAAACTTATATACAAAAATAGTTACATTTTGCACTTATCAAACTCTCCCCAACTTAGACTTGTTTGTTCTCAAACAAGAATCAAACAACTCAAAGAAACAGAGTGACAACCAAAGAATCACGAATAAATGGGTTTTGAAAAACGGAAACAAATGTATGGTTCAAATGAAAAACGGTACACACAAAGTAAATACTTACCACTAAACTACGACGACAACATAGTCACGAAACAAATGCAAAATACAAAAATCATGCCAAACATCCTAAAACAACACAAGTTCAAACGTGAATCATACCTAGCAAAAATAATCATCGGTAGATGAATAAGACAAAATAAGGTACTTATCACTCACACAACAATCGTGCAAACAATAGACTAAATTATGCAACCATCCAAAAATCATATTGAACATACAAAAGCAAGATCACAGGGACTTTTCAAGGTTGTAGCGTGGTCGGGTAAACAAACAAGAGGCAATTTCTAAAGGTAATTGAAACAAAAACTTGCCTAAACCTAAGGGAGTGATCAACTCACAAAAGTTCAAACACCAAATTCCAAACAACTTCTTCTTTCATCCCAAGTGTTACACCAAACACATTACTTATTTAGCACAATTATTTGAACTCTTTTTGTTTCCTTTTTCAAGGATTTTTTGTTTCTTTCTTTTTCTCTTTTTTCTTTTCTTTTTCATATTTTTCTCTTTTTTCTTTTCTTTTTCATCCTCATAGAAAACAACCAATGAGTAAACAATCATTCTCTCCCCAACTTGAATTCAACCACATCATCATGTGAATACTCCCTACTTTCTAAGGCAAGGTAAAAATTCATACAACAACACAAAAAGTTGAGGGTTCAAGTAAAAACAAAATCCATTCAAAAATAAGTGAACTAAATACTCATAGACAAGCATTAAGTTCAATTAAAACATGGATCAAAAAGCTCAAAGGGGTTACGAAAGATCACACGCTCACAAGGTGAATGACTATTTGGCGAGGTAGTTGTGCTCAAAATGAAACAAAAATGCCTTGATCCTTTTCATGCTTTCATATAATCAACACAAATAAAAGATTAATCATAATAAAATCCAGTTAAAACAAGAATATTGGTACTCCGTGCATATATGAACAATAGAAGGCTTCCTCACAAAAAGGGTGGGAACTAAAGTGATTCACATACGAACAAGTATACAAAAGAATGAATGGCATAGAAGTTGTAAAAAGCCTAAGTATCATGAATATGCTAAAGTCTAGAAAGCGATAAACACATACCTTGAACGTGTACAAAACTTAATAATATCATTACCATACATCCGCAAGTTGAAACGATCAAACTCGAAACATCACCAAATTTCCTCAAGCTATTCAAATCAATTTCATTGACAAACACGAAAACAATAAAACATTAACAAACTGAAAAACCGGTAGAAAATTCATTAAACAAGTTGTAAAGTGAAGATTTGAGAATTTACGAAAAATCCGAGTACAACTTGTTTAATGAATGTTCACTACACTACCTAAGCTAAACAACAACAAAAGAAAAGAATACACCATGCCTGTTTTACGTCGTAAGCTCGACGCCTTTACAATGCTTAGCTTGTAACTTCCTTCCTTCATGCCATGGTGATGCCTCACCGCGCAAACCAAAAGCAAGTGCCCTAACCAAACACTTAAACAAACGTTAATCTACAAGTATCAGTATAACAAGTGAAAATATACAATATATACGATATCTACAAAACTCAAAAACAAAGAAACTATCGCAATGCGATTCAATATCAAAACTGATCCCCGACAACGTCGCCATTTTGTTGGAGCGGTAAAGCGGCAAGCAAAAATATTTATTTTCGGAAGAATTCCCTTCGGGATTTATGTCGTGTCCACCGAGATCGGTTCGAGGGAAAGAATGTCGTTCGACAGTCTCTCGCGTCAATGAGTTTGGGTTTAAATGGGTTTCAAACAAGAAAACAGAAGAGTAAATATCAACATAAAAAGAATTCATTGTTCAGAGAAAAATAAACTTATCAGACATACATATAATCCACTCGTCACAAACATAATTTTTGTCGATCATTTTCACTATACTACAATACTCATCAAAATCATCCAGTATCGCTCACAACAGTGTCCATCTCTGGCACACTGAGCTGAGAGAGCAACCGTATTACTCTCGTCGTCACTTTCGCGCACGAAGCCTCGAAACACGGAAGGCATTAAGTTCCGACACCATAAAGATTATTCTCTAAATCTATCTCTAGCATCTAGACAATAGATATCCATCCCTAATCAAGATTTGTGATATTTATCTCTAACACAACACAGATCCAAACATAAATGCAAAAAGATAAAGGAAGACATCGATAATGATTTGTAAAGCAGGTTTTATACAATATTATAATCAACAAAGATACATATGTTCAGGGTAACTATACAAAAACCCAACACAAAAGAATACATAAAGAATAAGAGAAATAAACCAAACATCTCGCAGATTGTCAGAGCCGGTCGATGAGAAATCCACCCCGGATCATCCACATACAAGCTTCAATGTTGTTTCCAAGCTATCTCTACTGAAAAATGAAAGTTTGATGCATTGGGAACAAATATTACCCAACCATCCTCAAAAAATTGTGTTTTTGGCCCTTTAATGGCGTTTCTGCCCGCCCAGTTTCGCCCGGCGGTAATCTGGGTCGCCCGGCGGCGAAAGGAGGCTTATTTTGTAAGTTATCCAGCATTCTTCTGGAGCGCCCGACCCTGCAATGTTCCGCCCGGCCCTGCTGAGGCGTAGCTGACAGTAGACAGCAACAATCCTGCACTGTTTTGGCCATAACCTTTGAACCGTAACTCCGTTTTCGCCTGGTTCAAAGCGTTGGAAAACTTATTCAATGTTCTATACAACAATGGCAAGATATCCTTGATTGAATACCTGTAAAAATAAATGGAAATCAATTAAACTCAATGATATTTACACAATAATGCAATATATACACTATAACGTAAAGTAAACGTATTTACAAACAAAGCGGGGTTTATTCGTACGATATTAACAAAAAGTATCGATAAGTGCAACAAAACTTATATACAAAAATAGTTACATTTTGCACTTATCAAACTCTCCCTAACTTAGACTTGTTTGTTCTCAAACAAGAATCAAACAACTCAAAGAAACAGAGTGACAACCAAAGAATCACGAATAAATGGGTTTTGAAAAACGGAAACAAATGTATGGTTCAAATGAAAAACGGTACACACAAAGTAAATACTTACCACTAAACTACGACGACAACATAGTCACGAAACAAATGCAAAATACAAAAATCATGCCGAACATCCTAAAACAACACAAGTTCAAACGTGAATCATACCTAGCAAAAATAATCATCGGTAGATGAATAACACAAAATGAGGTACTTATCACTCACACAACAATCGTGCAAACAATAGACTAAATTATGCAACCATCCAAAAATCATATTGAACATACAAAAGCAAGAATCACAGGGACTTTTCAAGGTTGTAGCGTGGTCGGGTAAACAAACAAGAGGCAATTTCTAAAGGTAATTGAAACAAAAACTTGCCTAAACCTAAGGGAGTGATCAACTCACAAAAGTTCAAACACCAAATTCCAAACAACTTCTTCTTTCATCCCAAGTGTTACACCAAACACATTACTTATTTAGCACAATTATTTGAACTCTTTTTGTTTCCTTTTTCAAGGATTTTTTGTTTCTTTCTTTTTCTCTTTTTTCTTTTCTTTTTCATATTTTTCTCTTTTTTCTTTTCTTTTTCATCCTCATAGAAAACAACCAATGAGTAAACAATCATTCTCTCCCCAACTTGAATTCAACCACATCATCATGTGAATACTCCTTACTTTCTAAGGCAAGGTAAAAATTCATACAACAACACAAAAAGTTGAGGGTTCAAGTAAAAACAAAATCCATTCAAAAATAAGTGAACTAAATACTCATAGACAAGCATTAAGTTCAATTAAAACATGGATCAAAAAGCTCAAAGGGGTTACGAAAGATCACACGCTCACAAGGTGAATGACTATTTGGCGAGGTAGTTGTGCTCAAAATGAAACAAAAATGCCTTGATCCTTTTCATGCTTTCATATAATCAACACAAATAAAAGATTAATCATAATAAAATCCAGTTAAAACAAGAATATTGGTACTCCGTGCATATATGAACAATAGAAGGCTTCCTCACAAAAAGGGTGGGAACTAAAGTGATTCACATACGAACAAGTATACAAAAGAATGAATGGCATAGAAGTTGTAAAAAGCCTAAGTATCATGAATATGCTAAAGTCTAGAAAGCGATAAACACATACCTTGAACGTGTACAAAACTTAATAATATCATTACCATACATCCGCAAGTTGAAACGATCAAACTCGGAACATCACCAAATTTCCTCAAGCTATTCAAATCAATTTCATTGACAAACACGAAAACAATAAAACATTAACAAACTGAAAAACCGGTAGAAAATTCATTAAACAAGTTGTAAAGTGAAGATTTGAGAATTTACGAAAAATCCGAGTACAACTTGTTTAATGAATGTTCACTACACTACCTAAGCTAAACAACAACAAAAGAAAAGAATACACCATGCCTGTTTTACGTCGTAAGCTCGACGCCTTTACAATGCTTAGCTTGTAACTTCCTTCCTTCATGCCATGGTGATGCCTCACCGCGCAAACCAAAAGCAAGTGCCCTAACCAAACACTTAAACAAACGTTAATCTACAAGTATCAGTATAACAAGTGAAAATATACAATATATACGATATCTACAAAACTCAAAAACAAAGAAACTATCGCAATGCGATTCAATATCAAAACTGATCCCCGACAACGGCGCCATTTTGTTGGAGCGGTAAAGCGGCAAGCAAAAATATTTATTTTCGGAAGAATTCCCTTCGGGATTTATGTCGTGTCCACCGAGATCGGTTCGAGGGAAAGAATGTCGTTCGACAGTCTCTCGCGTCAATGAGTTTGGGTTTAAATGGGTTTCAAACAAGAAAACAGAAGAGTAAATATCAACATAAAAAGAATTCATTGTTCAGAGAAAAATAAACTTATCAGACATACATATAATCCACTCGTCACAAACATAATTTTTGTCGATCATTTTCACTATACTACAATACTCATCAAAATCATCCAGTATCGCTCACAACAGTGTCCATCTCTGGCACACTGAGCTGAGAGAGCAACCGTATTACTCTCGTCGTCACTTTCGCGCACGAAGCCTCGAAACACGGAAGGCATTAAGTTCCGACACCATAAAGATTATTCTCTAAATCTATCTCTAGCATCTAGACAATAGATATCCATCCCTAATCAAGATTCGTGATGTTTATCTCTAACACAACACAGATCCAAACATAAATGTAAAAAGATAAAGGAAGACATCGATAATGATTTGTAAAGCAGGTTTTATACAATATTATAATCAACAAAGATACATATGTTCAGGGTAACTATACAAAAACCCAACACAAAAGAATACATAAAGAAGAAGAGAAATAAACCAAACATCTCGCAGATTGTCAGAGCCGGTCGATGAGAAATCCACCCTGGATCATCCACATGCAAGCTTCAATGTTGTTTCCAAGCTATCTCTACTGAAAAATGAAAGTTTGATGCATTGGGAACAAATATTACCCAACCATCCTCAAAAAATTGTGTTTTTGGCCCTTTAATGGCGTTTCTGCCCGCCCAGTTTCGCCCGGCGGTAATCTGGGTCGCCCGGCGGTGAAAGGAGGATTATTTTGTAAGTTATCCAGCATTCTTCTGGAGTGCCCGACCCTGCAATGTACCGCCCGGCCCTGCTGAGGCGTAGCTGACAGTAGACAGCAACAATCCTGCACTGTTTTGGCCATAACCTTTGAACCGTAACTCCGTTTTCGCCTGGTTCAAAGCGTTGGAAAACTTATTCAATGTTCTATACAACAATGGCAAGATATCCTTGATTGAATACCTGTAAAAATAAATGGAAATCAATTAAACTCAATGATATTTACACAATAATGCAATATATACACTATAACGTAAAGTAAACGTATTTACAAACAAAGCGGGGTTTATTCGTACGATATTAACAAAAAGTATCGATAAGTGCAACAAAACTTATATACAAAAATAGTTACATTTTGCACTTATCAAACTCTCCCCAACTTAGACTTGTTTGTTCTCAAACAAGAATCAAACAACTCAAAGAAACAGAGTGACAACCAAAGAATCACGAATAAATGGGTTTTGAAAAACGGAAACAAATGTATGGTTCAAATGAAAAACGGTACACACAAAGTAAATACTTACCACTAAACTACGACGACAACATAGTCACGAAACAAATGCAAAATACAAAAATCATGCCAAACATCCTAAAACAACACAAGTTCAAACGTGAATCATACCTAGCAAAAATAATCATCGGTAGATGAATAAGACAAAATAAGGTACTTATCACTCACACAACAATCGTGCAAACAATAGACTAAATTATGCAACCATCCAAAAATCATATTGAACATACAAAAGCAAGATCACAGGGACTTTTCAAGGTTGTAGCGTGGTCGGGTAAACAAACAAGAGGCAATTTCTAAAGGTAATTGAAACAAAAACTTGCCAAACCTAAGGGAGTGATCAACTCACAAAAGTTCAAACACCAAATTCCAAACAACTTCTTCTTTCATCCCAAGTGTTACACCAAACACATTACTTATTTAGCACAATTATTTGAACTCTTTTTGTTTCCTTTTTCAAGGATTTTTTGTTTCTTTCTTTTTCTCTTTTTTCTTTTCTTTTTCATATTTTTCTCTTTTTTCTTTTCTTTTTCATCCTCATAGAAAACAACCAATGAGTAAACAATCATTCTCTCCCCAACTTGAATTCAACCACATCATCATGTGAATACTCCCTACTTTCTAAGGCAAGGTAAAAATTCATACAACAACACAAAAAGTTGAGGGTTCAAGTAAAAACAAAATCCATTCAAAAATAAGTGAACTAAATACTCATAGACAAGCATTAAGTTCAATTAAAACATGGATCAAAAAGCTCAAAGGGGTTACGAAAGATCACACGCTCACAAGGTGAATGACTATTTGGCGAGGTAGTTGTGCTCAAAATGAAACAAAAATGCCTTGATCCTTTTCATGCTTTCATATAATCAACACAAATAAAAGATTAATCATAATAAAATCCAGTTAAAACAAGAATATTGGTACTCCGTGCATATATGAACAATAGAAGGCTTCCTCACAAAAAGGGTGGGAACTAAAGTGATTCACATACGAACAAGTATACAAAAGAATGAATGGCATAGAAGTTGTAAAAAGCCTAAGTATCATGAATATGCTAAAGTCTAGAAAGCGATAAACACATACCTTGAACGTGTACAAAACTTAATAATATCATTACCATACATCCGCAAGTTGAAACGATCAAACTCGAAACATCACCAAATTTCCTCAAGCTATTCAAATCAATTTCATTGACAAACACGAAAACAATAAAACATTAACAAACTGAAAAACCGGTAGAAAATTCATTAAACAAGTTGTAAAGTGAAGATTTGAGAATTTACGAAAAATCCGAGTACAACTTGTTTAATGAATGTTCACTACACTACCTAAGCTAAACAACAACAAAAGAAAAGAATACACCATGCCTGTTTTACGTCGTAAGCTCGACGCCTTTACAATGCTTAGCTTGTAACTTCCTTCCTTCATGCCATGGTGATGCCTCACCGCGCAAACCAAAAGCAAGTGCCCTAACCAAACACTTAAACAAACGTTAATCTACAAGTATCAGTATAACAAGTGAAAATATACAATATATACGATATCTACAAAACTCAAAAACAAAGAAACTATCGCAATGCGATTCAATATCAAAACTGATCCCCGACAACGTCGCCATTTTGTTGGAGCGGTAAAGCGGCAAGCAAAAATATTTATTTTCGGAAGAATTCCCTTCGGGATTTATGTCGTGTCCACCGAGATCGGTTCGAGGGAAAGAATGTCGTTCGACAGTCTCTCGCGTCAATGAGTTTGGGTTTAAATGGGTTTCAAACAAGAAAACAGAAGAGTAAATATCAACATAAAAAGAATTCATTGTTCAGAGAAAAATAAACTTATCAGACATACATATAATCCACTCGTCACAAACATAATTTTTGTCGATCATTTTCACTATACTACAATACTCATCAAAATCATCCAGTATCGCTCACAACAGTGTCCATCTCTGGCACACTGAGCTGAGAGAGCAACCGTATTACTCTCGTCGTCACTTTCGCGCACGAAGCCTCGAAACACGGAAGGCATTAAGTTCCGACACCATAAAGATTATTCTCTAAATCTATCTCTAGCATCTAGACAATAGATATCCATCCCTAATCAAGATTTGTGATATTTATCTCTAACACAACACAGATCCAAACATAAATGCAAAAAGATAAAGGAAGACATCGATAATGATTTGTAAAGCAGGTTTTATACAATATTATAATCAACAAAGATACATATGTTCAGGGTAACTATACAAAAACCCAACACAAAAGAATACATAAAGAATAAGAGAAATAAACCAAACATCTCGCAGATTGTCAGAGCCGGTCGATGAGAAATCCACCCCGGATCATCCACATACAAGCTTCAATGTTGTTTCCAAGCTATCTCTACTGAAAAATGAAAGTTTGATGCATTGGGAACAAATATTACCCAACCATCCTCAAAAAATTGTGTTTTTGGCCCTTTAATGGCGTTTCTGCCCGCCCAGTTTCGCCCGGCGGTAATCTGGGTCGCCCGGCGGCGAAAGGAGGCTTATTTTGTAAGTTATCCAGCATTCTTCTGGAGCGCCCGACCCTACAATGTTCCGCCCGGCCCTGCTGAGGCGTAGCTGACAGTAGACAGCAACAATCCTGCACTGTTTTGGCCATAACCTTTGAACCGTAACTCCGTTTTCGCCTGGTTCAAAGCGTTGGAAAACTTATTCAATGTTCTATACAACAATGGCAAGATATCCTTGATTGAATACCTGTAAAAATAAATGGAAATCAATTAAACTCAATGATATTTACACAATAATGCAATATATACACTATAACGTAAAGTAAACGTATTTACAAACAAAGCGGGGTTTATTCGTACGATATTAACAAAAAGTATCGATAAGTGCAACAAAACTTATATACAAAAATAGTTACATTTTGCACTTATCAAACTCTCCCCAACTTAGACTTGTTTGTTCTCAAACAAGAATCAAACAACTCAAAGAAACAGAGTGACAACCAAAGAATCACGAATAAATGGGTTTTGAAAAACGGAAACAAATGTATGGTTCAAATGAAAAACGGTACACACAAAGTAAATACTTACCACTAAACTACGACGACAACATAGTCACGAAACAAATGCAAAATACAAAAATCATGCCGAACATCCTAAAACAACACAAGTTCAAACGTGAATCATACCTAACAAAAATAATCATCGGTAGATGAATAACACAAAATGAGGTACTTATCACTCACACAACAATCGTGCAAACAATAGACTAAATTATGCAACCATCCAAAAATCATATTGAACATACAAAAGCAAGAATCACAGGGACTTTTCAAGGTTGTAGCGTGGTCGGGTAAACAAACAAGAGGCAATTTCTAAAGGTAATTGAAACAAAAACTTGCCTAAACCTAAGGGAGTGATCAACTCACAAAAGTTCAAACACCAAATTCCAAACAACTTCTTCTTTCATCCCAAGTGTTACACCAAACACATTACTTATTTAGCACAATTATTTGAACTCTTTTTGTTTCCTTTTTCAAGGATTTTTTGTTTCTTTCTTTTTCTCTTTTTTCTTTTCTTTTTCATATTTTTCTCTTTTTTCTTTTCTTTTTCATCCTCATAGAAAACAACCAATGAGTAAACAATCATTCTCTCCCCAACTTGAATTCAACCACATCATCATGTGAATACTCCCTACTTTCTAAGGCAAGGTAAAAATTCATACAACAACACAAAAAGTTGAGGGTTCAAGTAAAAACAAAATCCATTCAAAAATAAGTGAACTAAATACTCATAGACAAGCATTAAGTTCAATTAAAACATGGATCAAAAAGCTCAAAGGGGTTACGAAAGATCACACGCTCACAAGGTGAATGACTATTTGGCGAGGTAGTTGTGCTCAAAATGAAACAAAAATGCCTTGATCCTTTTCATGCTTTCATATAATCAACACAAATAAAAGATTAATCATAATAAAATCCAGTTAAAACAAGAATATTGGTACTCCGTGCATATATGAACAATAGAAGGCTTCCTCACAAAAAGGGTGGGAACTAAAGTGATTCACATACGAACAAGTATACAAAAGAATGAATGGCATAGAAGTTGTAAAAAGCCTAAGTATCATGAATATGCTAAAGTCTAGAAAGCGATAAACACATACCTTGAACGTGTACAAAACTTAATAATATCATTACCATACATCCGCAAGTTGAAACGATCAAACTCGAAACATCACCAAATTTCCTCAAGCTATTCAAATCAATTTCATTGACAAACACGAAAACAATAAAACATTAACAAACTGAAAAACCGGTAGAAAATTCATTAAACAAGTTGTAAAGTGAAGATTTGAGAATTTACGAAAAATCCGAGTACAACTTGTTTAATGAATGTTCACTACACTACCTAAGCTAAACAACAACAAAAGAAAAGAATACACCATGCCTGTTTTACGTCGTAAGCTCGACGCCTTTACAATGCTTAGCTTGTAACTTCCTTCCTTCATGCCATGGTGATGCCTCACCGCGCAAACCAAAAGCAAGTGCCCTAACCAAACACTTAAACAAACGTTAATCTACAAGTATCAGTATAACAAGTGAAAATATACAATATATACGATATCTACAAAACTCAAAAACAAAGAAACTATCGCAATGCGATTCAATATCAAAACTGATCCCCGACAACGTCGCCATTTTGTTGGAGCGGTAAAGCGGCAAGCAAAAATATTTATTTTCGGAAGAATTCCCTTCGGGATTTATGTCGTGTCCACCGAGATCGGTTCGAGGGAAAGAATGTCGTTCGACAGTCTCTCGCGTCAATGAGTTTGGGTTTAAATGGGTTTCAAACAAGAAAACAGAAGAGTAAATATCAACATAAAAAGAATTCATTGTTCAGAGAAAAATAAACTTATCAGACATACATATAATCCACTCGTCACAAACATAATTTTTGTCGATCATTTTCACTATACTACAATACTCATCAAAATCATCCAGTATCGCTCACAACAGTGTCCATCTCTGGCACACTGAGCTGAGAGAGCAACCGTATTACTCTCGTCGTCACTTTCGCGCACGAAGCCTCGAAACACGGAAGGCATTAAGTTCCGACACCATAAAGATTATTCTCTAAATCTATCTCTAGCATCTAGACAATAGATATCCATCCCTAATCAAGATTCGTGATGTTTATCTCTAACACAACACAGATCCAAACATAAATGCAAAAAGATAAAGGAAGACATCGATAATGATTTGTAAAGCAGGTTTTATACAATATTATAATCAACAAAGATACATATGTTCAGGGTAACTATACAAAAACCCAACACAAAAGAATACATAAAGAAGAAGAGAAATAAACCAAACATCTCGCAGATTGTCAGAGCCGGTCGATGAGAAATCCACCCCGGATCATCCACATGCAAGCTTCAATGTTGTTTCCAAGCTATCTCTACTGAAAAATGAAAGTTTGATGCATTGGGAACAAATATTACCCAACCATCCTCAAAAAATTGTGTTTTTGGCCCTTTAATGGCGTTTCTGCCCGCCCAGTTTCGCCCGGCGGTAATCTGGGTCGCCCGGCGGCGAAAGGAGGCTTATTTTGTAAGTTATCCAGCATTCTTCTAGAGCGCCCGACCCTGCAATGTACCGCCCGGCCCTGCTGAGGCGTAGCTGATAGTAGACAGCAACAATCCTGCACTGTTTTGGCCATAACCTTTGAACCGTAACTCCGTTTTCGCCTGGTTCAAAGCATTGGAAAACTTATTCAATGTTCTATACAACAATGGCAAGATATCCTTGATTGAATACATGTAAAAATAAATGGAAATCAATTAAACTCAATGATATTTACACAATAATGCAATATATACACTATAACGTAAAGTAAACGTATTTACAAACAAAACGGGGTTTATTCGTACGATATTAACAAAAAGTATCGATAAGTGCAACAAAACTTATATACAAAAATAGTTACATTTTGCACTTATCAAACTCTCCCCAACTTAGACTTGTTTGTTCTCAAACAAGAATCAAACAACTCAAAGAAACAGAGTGACAACCAAAGAATCACGAATAAATGGGTTTTGAAAAACGGAAACAAATGTATGGTTCAAATGAAAAACGGTACACACAAAGTAAATACTTACCACTAAACTACGACGACAACATAGTCACGAAACAAATGCAAAATACAAAAATCATGCCAAACATCCTAAAACAACACAAGTTCAAACGTGAATCATACCTAGCAAAAATAATCATCGGTAGATGAATAACACAAAATGAGGTACTTATCACTCACACAACAATCGTGCAAACAATAGACTAAATTATGCAACCATCCAAAAATCATATTGAACATACAAAAGCAAGAATCACAGGGACTTTTCAAGGTTGTAGCGTGGTCGGGTAAACAAACAAGAGGCAATTTCTAAAGGTAATTGAAACAAAAACTTGCCTAAACCTAAGGGAGTGATCAACTCACAAAAGTTCAAACACCAAATTCCAAACAACTTCTTCTTTCATCCCAAGTGTTACACCAAACACATTACTTATTTAGCACAATTATTTGAACTCTTTTTGTTTCCTTTTTCAAGGATTTTTTGTTTCTTTCTTTTTCTCTTTTTTCTTTTCTTTTTCATATTTTTCTCTTTTTTCTTTTCTTTTTCATCCTCATAGAAAACAACCAATGAGTAAACAATCATTCTCTCCCCAACTTGAATTCAACCACATCATCATGTGAATACTCCCTACTTTCTAAGGCAAGGTAAAAATTCATACAACAACACAAAAAGTTGAGGGTTCAAGTAAAAACAAAATCCATTCAAAAATAAGTGAACTAAATACTCATAGACAAGCATTAAGTTCAATTAAAACATGGATCAAAAAGCTCAAAGGGGTTACGAAAGATCACACGCTCACAAGGTGAATGACTATTTGGCGAGGTAGTTGTGCTCAAAATGAAACAAAAATGCCTTGATCCTTTTCATGCTTTCATATAATCAACACAAATAAAAGATTAATCATAATAAAATCCAGTTAAAACAAGAATATTGGTACTCCGTGCATATATGAACAATAGAAGGCTTCCTCACAAAAAGGGTGGGAACTAAAGTGATTCACATACGAACAAGTATACAAAAGAATGAATGGCATAGAAGTTGTAAAAAGCCTAAGTATCATGAATATGCTAAAGTCTAGAAAGCGATAAACACATACCTTGAACGTGTACAAAACTTAATAATATCATTACCATACATCCGCAAGTTGAAACGATCAAACTCGAAACATCACCAAATTTCCTCAAGCTATTCAAATCAATTTCATTGACAAACACGAAAACAATAAAACATTAACAAACTGAAAAACCGGTAGAAAATTCATTAAACAAGTTGTAAAGTGAAGATTTGAGAATTTACGAAAAATCCGAGTACAACTTGTTTAATGAATGTTCACTACACTACCTAAGCTAAACAACAACAAAAGAAAAGAATACACCATGCCTGTTTTACGTCGTAAGCTCGACGCCTTTACAATGCTTAGCTTGTAACTTCCTTCCTTCATGCCATGGTGATGCCTCACCGCGCAAACCAAAAGCAAGTGCCCTAACCAAACACTTAAACAAACGTTAATCTACAAGTATCAGTATAACAAGTGAAAATATACAATATATACGATATCTACAAAACTCAAAAACAAAGAAACTATCGCAATGCGATTCAATATCAAAACTGATCCCCGACAACGTCGCCATTTTGTTGGAGCGGTAAAGCGGCAAGCAAAAATATTTATTTTCGGAAGAATTCCCTTCGGGATTTATGTCGTGTCCACCGAGATCGGTTCGAGGGAAAGAATGTCGTTCGACAGTCTCTCGCGTCAATGAGTTTGGGTTTAAATGGGTTTCAAACAAGAAAACAGAAGAGTAAATATCAACATAAAAAGAATTCATTGTTCAGAGAAAAATAAACTTATCAGACATACATATAATCCACTCGTCACAAACATAATTTTTGTCGATCATTTTCACTATACTACAATACTCATCAAAATCATCCAGTATCGCTCACAACAGTGTCCATCTCTGGCACACTGAGCTGAGAGAGCAACCGTATTACTCTCGTCGTCACTTTCGCGCACGAAGCCTCGAAACACGGAAGGCATTAAGTTCCGACACCATAAAGATTATTCTCTAAATCTATCTCTAGCATCTAGACAATAGATATCCATCCCTAATCAAGATTCGTGATGTTTATCTCTAACACAACACAGATCCAAACATAAATGCAAAAAGATAAAGGAAGACATCGATAATGATTTGTAAAGCAGGTTTTATACAATATTATAATCAACAAAGATACATATGTTCAGGGTAACTATACAAAAACCCAACACAAAAGAATACATAAAGAAGAAGAGAAATAAACCAAACATCTCGCAGATTGTCAGAGCCGGTCGATGAGAAATCCACCCCGGATCATCCACATGCAAGCTTCAATGTTGTTTCCAAGCTATCTCTACTGAAAAATGAAAGTTTGATGCATTGGGAACAAATATTACCCAACCATCCTCAAAAAATTGTGTTTTTGGCCCTTTAATGGCGTTTCTGCCCGCCCAGTTTCGCCCGGCGGTAATCTGGGTCGCCCGGCGGCGAAAGGAGGCTTATTTTGTAAGTTATCCAGTATTCTTCTGGAGCGCCCGACCCTGCAATGTACCGCCCGGCCCTGCTGAGGCGTAGCTGATAGTAGACAGCAACAATCCTGCACTGTTTTGGCCATAACCTTTGAACCGTAACTCCGTTTTCGCCTGGTTCAAAGCGTTGGAAAACTTATTCAATGTTCTATACAACAATGGCAAGATATCCTTGATTGAATACCTGTAAAAATAAATGGAAATCAATTAAACTCAATGATATTTACACAATAATGCAATATATACACTATAACGTAAAGTAAACGTATTTACAAACAAAGCGGGGTTTATTCGTACGATATTAACAAAAAGTATCGATAAGTGCAACAAAACTTATATACAAAAATAGTTACATTTTGCACTTATCAAACTCTCCCCAACTTAGACTTGTTTGTTCTCAAACAAGAATCAAACAACTCAAAGAAACAGAGTGACAACCAAAGAATCACGAATAAATGGGTTTTGAAAAACGGAAACAAATGTATGGTTCAAATGAAAAACGGTACACACAAAGTAAATACTTACCACTAAACTACGACGACAACATAGTCACGAAACAAATGCAAAATACAAAAATCATGCCAAACATCCTAAAACAACACAAGTTCAAACGTGAATCATACCTAGCAAAAATAATCATCGGTAGATGAATAACACAAAATGAGGTACTTATCACTCACACAACAATCGTGCAAACAATAGACTAAATTATGCAACCATCCAAAAATCATATTGAACATACAAAAGCAAGAATCACAGGGACTTTTCAAGGTTGTAGCGTGGTCGGGTAAACAAACAAGAGGCAATTTCTAAAGGTAATTGAAACAAAAACTTGCCTAAACCTAAGGGAGTGATCAACTCACAAAAGTTCAAACACCAAATTCCAAACAACTTCTTCTTTCATCCCAAGTGTTACACCAAACACATTACTTATTTAGCACAATTATTTGAACTCTTTTTGTTTCCTTTTTCAAGGATTTTTTGTTTCTTTCTTTTTCTCTTTTTTCTTTTCTTTTTCATATTTTTCTCTTTTTTCTTTTCTTTTTCATCCTCATAGAAAACAACCAATGAGTAAACAATCATTCTCTCCCCAACTTGAATTCAACCACATCATCATGTGAATACTCCCTACTTTCTAAGGCAAGGTAAAAATTCATACAACAACACAAAAAGTTGAGGGTTCAAGTAAAAACAAAATCCATTCAAAAATAAGTGAACTAAATACTCATAGACAAGCATTAAGTTCAATTAAAACATGGATCAAAAAGCTCAAAGGGGTTACGAAAGATCACACGCTCACAAGGTGAATGACTATTTGGCGAGGTAGTTGTGCTCAAAATGAAACAAAAATGCCTTGATCCTTTTCATGCTTTCATATAATCAACACAAATAAAAGATTAATCATAATAAAATCCAGTTAAAACAAGAATATTGGTACTCCGTGCATATATGAACAATAGAAGGCTTCCTCACAAAAAGGGTGGGAACTAAAGTGATTCACATACGAACAAGTATACAAAAGAATGAATGGCATAGAAGTTGTAAAAAGCCTAAGTATCATGAATATGCTAAAGTCTAGAAAGCGATAAACACATACCTTGAACGTGTACAAAACTTAATAATATCATTACCATACATCCGCAAGTTGAAACGATCAAACTCGAAACATCACCAAATTTCCTCAAGCTATTCAAATCAATTTCATTGACAAACACGAAAACAATAAAACATTAACAAACTGAAAAACCGGTAGAAAATTCATTAAACAAGTTGTAAAGTGAAGATTTGAGAATTTACGAAAAATCCGAGTACAACTTGTTTAATGAATGTTCACTACACTACCTAAGCTAAACAACAACAAAAGAAAAGAATACACCATGCCTGTTTTACGTCGTAAGCTCGACGCCTTTACAATGCTTAGCTTGTAACTTCCTTCCTTCATGCCATGGTGATGCCTCACCGCGCAAACCAAAAGCAAGTGCCCTAACCAAACACTTAAACAAACGTTAATCTACAAGTATCAGTATAACAAGTGAAAATATACAATATATACGATATCTACAAAACTCAAAAACAAAGAAACTATCGCAATGCGATTCAATATCAAAACTGATCCCCGACAACGTCGCCATTTTGTTGGAGCGGTAAAGCGGCAAGCAAAAATATTTATTTTCGGAAGAATTCCCTTCGGGATTTATGTCGTGTCCACCGAGATCGGTTCGAGGGAAAGAATGTCGTTCGACAGTCTCTCGCGTCAATGAGTTTGGGTTTAAATGGGTTTCAAACAAGAAAACAGAAGAGTAAATATCAACATAAAAAGAATTCATTGTTCAGAGAAAAATAAACTTATCAGACATACATATAATCCACTCGTCACAAACATAATTTTTGTCGATCATTTTCACTATACTACAATACTCATCAAAATCATCCAGTATCGCTCACAACAGTGTCCATCTCTGGCACACTGAGCTGAGAGAGCAACCGTATTACTCTCGTCGTCACTTTCGCGCACGAAGCCTCGAAACACGGAAGGCATTAAGTTCCGACACCATAAAGATTATTCTCTAAATCTATCTCTAGCATCTAGACAATAGATATCCATCCCTAATCAAGATTCGTGATGTTTATCTCTAACACAACACAGATCCAAACATAAATGCAAAAAGATAAAGGAAGACATCGATAATGATTTGTAAAGCAGGTTTTATACAATATTATAATCAACAAAGATACATATGTTCAGGGTAACTATACAAAAACCCAACACAAAAGAATACATAAAGAAGAAGAGAAATAAACCAAACATCTCGCAGATTGTCAGAGCCGGTCGATGAGAAATCCACCCCGGATCATCCACATGCAAGCTTCAATGTTGTTTCCAAGCTATCTCTACTGAAAAATGAAAGTTTGATGCATTGGGAACAAATATTACCCAACCATCCTCAAAAAATTGTGTTTTTGGCCCTTTAATGGCGTTTCTGCCCGCCCAGTTTCGCCCGGCGGTAATCTGGGTCGCCCGGCGGCGAAAGGAGGCTTATTTTGTAAGTTATCCAGTATTCTTCTGGAGCGCCCGACCCTGCAATGTACCGCCCGGCCCTGCTGAGGCGTAGCTGATAGTAGACAGCAACAATCCTGCACTGTTTTGGCCATAACCTTTGAACCGTAACTCCGTTTTCGCCTGGTTCAAAGCGTTGGAAAACTTATTCAATGTTCTATACAACAATGGCAAGATATCCTTGATTGAATACCTGTAAAAATAAATGGAAATCAATTAAACTCAATGATATTTACACAATAATGCAATATATACACTATAACGTAAAGTAAACGTATTTACAAACAAAGCGGGGTTTATTCGTACGATATTAACAAAAAGTATCGATAAGTGCAACAAAACTTATATACAAAAATAGTTACATTTTGCACTTATCAAACTCTCCCCAACTTAGACTTGTTTGTTCTCAAACAAGAATCAAACAACTCAAAGAAACAGAGTGACAACCAAAGAATCACGAATAAATGGGTTTTGAAAAACGGAAACAAATGTATGGTTCAAATGAAAAACGGTACACACAAAGTAAATACTTACCACTAAACTACGACGACAACATAGTCACGAAACAAATGCAAAATACAAAAATCATGCCGAACATCCTAAAACAACACAAGTTCAAACGTGAATCATACCTAGCAAAAATAATCATCGGTAGATGAATAACACAAAATGAGGTACTTATCACTCACACAACAATCGTGCAAACAATAGACTAAATTATGCAACCATCCAAAAATCATATTGAACATACAAAAGCAAGAATCACAGGGACTTTTCAAGGTTGTAGCGTGGTCGGGTAAACAAACAAGAGGCAATTTCTAAAGGTAATTGAAACAAAAACTTGCCTAAACCTAAGGGAGTGATCAACTCACAAAAGTTCAAACACCAAATTCCAAACAACTTCTTCTTTCATCCCAAGTGTTACACCAAACACAATACTTATTTAGCACAATTATTTGAACTCTTTTTGTTTCCTTTTTCAAGGATTTTTTGTTTCTTTCTTTTTCTCTTTTTTCTTTTCTTTTTCATATTTTTCTCTTTTTTCTTTTCTTTTTCATCCTCATAGAAAACAACCAATGAGTAAACAATCATTCTCTCCCCAACTTGAATTCAACCACATCATCATGTGAATACTCCCTAATTTCTAAGGCAAGGTAAAAATTCATACAACAACACAAAAAGTTGAGGGTTCAAGTAAAAACAAAATCCATTCAAAAATAAGTGAACTAAATACTCATAGACAAGCATTAAGTTCAATTAAAACATGGATCAAAAAGCTCAAAGGGGTTACGAAAGATCACACGCTCACAAGGTGAATGACTATTTGGCGAGGTAGTTGTGCTCAAAATGAAACAAAAATGCCTTGATCCTTTTCATGCTTTCATATAATCAACACAAATAAAAGATTAATCATAATAAAATCCAGTTAAAACAAGAATATTGGTACTCCGTGCATATATGAACAATAGAAGGCTTCCTCACAAAAAGGGTGGGAACTAAAGTGATTCACATACGAACAAGTATACAAAAGAATGAATGGCATAGAAGTTGTAAAAAGCCTAAGTATCATGAATATGCTAAAGTCTAGAAAGCGATAAACACATACCTTGAACGTGTACAAAACTTAATAATATCATTACCATACATCCGCAAGTTGAAACGATCAAACTCGAAACATCACCAAATTTCCTCAAGCTATTCAAATCAAGTTCATTGACAAACACGAAAACAATAAAACATTAACAAACTGAAAAACCGGTAGAAAATTCATTAAACAAGTTGTAAAGTGAAGATTTGAGAATTTACAAAAAATCTGAGTACAACTTGTTTAATGAATGTTCACTACACTACCTACGCTAAACAACAACAAAAGAAAAGAATACACCATGCCTGTTTTACGTCGTAAGCTCGACGCCTTTACAATGCTTAGCTTGTAACTTCCTTCCTTCATGCCATGGTGATGCCTCACCGCGCAAACCAAAGGCAAGTGCCCTAACCAAACACTTAAACAAACGTTAATCTATAAGTATCAGTATAACAAGTGAAAATATACAATATATACGATATCTACAAAACTCAAAAACAAAGAAACTATTGCAATGCGATTCAATATCAAAACTGATCCCCGACAACGGCGCCATTTTGTTGGAGCAGTAAAGTGGCAAGCAAAAATATTTATTTTCGGAAGAATTCCCTCCGGGATTTATGTCGTGTCCAGCGAGATCGGTTCGAGGGAAAGAATTTCGTTCGACAGTCTCTCGCGTCAATGAGTTTGGGTTTAAATGGGTTTTAAACAAGAAAACAGAAGAGTAAATATCAACATAAAAAGAATTCATTCTTCAGAGAAAAATAAACTTATCAGACATACATATAATCCACTCGTCACAAACATAATTTTTGTCGATCATTTTCACTATACTACAATACTCATCAAAATCATCCAGTATCGCTCACAACAGTGTCCATCTCTGGCACACTGAGCTGAGAGAGCAACCGTATTACTCTCATCGTCACTTTCGCGCACGAAGCCTCGAAACACGGAAGGCATTAAGTTCCGACACCATAAAGATTATTCACTAAATCTATCTCTAGCATCTAGACAATAGATATCCATCCCTAATCAAGATTCGTGATGTTTATCTCTAACACAACACAGATCCAAACATAAATGCAAAAAGATAAAGGAAGACATCGATAATGATTTGTAAAGCAGGTTTTATACAATATTATAATCAACAAAGATACATATGTTCAGGGTAACTATTCAAAAACCCAACACAAAAGAATACATAAAGAAGAAGAGAAATAAACCAAACATCTCGCAGATTGTCAGAGCCGGTCGATGAGAAATCCACCCCGAATCATCCACATGCAAGCTTCAATGTTGTTTCCAAGCTATCTCTACTAAAAAATGAAAGTTTGATGCATTGGGAACAAATATTACCCAACCATCCTCTAAAAATTGTGTTTTTGGCCCTTTAATGGCGTTTCTGCCCGCCCAGTTTCGCCCGGCGGTATTCATGGTCGCCCGGCGGCGAAAGGAGGCTTATTTTGTAAGTTATCCAGCATTCTTCTGGAGCGTCTGACCCTGCAATGTACCGCCCGGCCCTGCTGAGGCGCAGCTGACAGTAGATAGCAACAATCCTGCACTGTTTTGGCCATAACCTTTGAACCGTAACTCCGTTTTCGCCCGGTTCAAAGCGTTGGAAAACTTATTCAATGCTCTATACAACAATGGCAAGATATCCTTGATTGAATACCTGTAAAAATAAATGGAAATCAATTAAACTCAATGATATTTACACAATAATGCAATATATACACTATAACGTAAAGTAAACGTATTTACAAACAAAGCGGGGTTTATTCGTACGATATTAACAAAAAGTATCGATAAGTGCAACAAACCTTATATACAAAAATAGTTACATTTTGCACTTATCAAACTCTCCCCAACTTAAACTTGTTTGTCCTCAAACAAGAATCAAACAACTCAAAGAAACAGAGTGACAACCAAAGAATCACGAATCAATGGGTTTTGAAAAACGGAAACAAATGTATGGTTCAAATGAAAAACGGTACACACAAAGTAAATACTTACCACTAAACTACGACGACAACATAGTCACGAAACAAATGCAAAATACAAAAATCATGCCAAACATCCTAAAACAACACAAGTTCAAACGTGAATCATACCTAGCAAAAATAATCATCGGTAGATGAATAACACAAAATGAGGTACTTATCACTCACACAACAATCATGCAAACAATAGACTAAATTATGCAACCATCCAAAAATCATATTGAACATACAAAAGCAAGAATCACAGGGACTTTTCAAGGTTGTAGCGTGGTCGGGTAAACAAACAAGAGGCAATTTCTAAAGGTAATTGAAACAAAAACTTGCCTAAACCTAAGGGAGTGATCAACTCACAAAAGTTCAAACACCAAATTCCAAACAACTTCTTCTTTCATCCCTAGTGTTACACCAAACACAATACTTATTTAGCACAATTATTTGAACTCTTTTTGTTTCCTTTTTCAAGGATTTTTTGTTTCTTTCTTTTTCTCTTTTTTCTTTTCTTTTTCATATTTTTCTCTTTTTTCTTTTCTTTTTCATCCTCATAGAAAACAACCAATGAGTAAACAATCATTCTCTCCCCAACTTGAATTCAACCACATCATCATGTGAATACTCCCTACTTTCTAAGGCAAGGTAAAAATTCATACAACAACACAAAAAGTTGAGGGTTCAAGTAAAAACAAAATCCATTCAAAAATAAGTGAACTAAATACTCATAGACAAGCATTAAGTTCAATTAAAACATGGATCAAAAAGCTCAAAGGGGTTACGAAAGATCACACGCTCACAAGGTGAATGACTATTTGGCGAGGTAGTTGTGCTCAAAATGAAACAAAAATGCCTTGATCCTTTTCATGCTTTCATATAATCAACACAAATAAAAGATTAATCATAATAAAATCCAGTTAAAACAAGAATATTGGTACTCCGTGCATATATGAACAATAGAAGGCTTCCTCACAAAAAGGGTGGGAACTAAAGTGATTCACATACGAACAAGTATACAAAAGAATGAATGGCATAGAAGTTGTAAAAAGCCTAAGTATCATGAATATGCTAAAGTCTAGAAAGCGATAAACACATACCTTGAACGTGTACAAAACTTAATAATATCATTACCATACATCCGCAAGTTGAAACGATCAAACTCGAAACATCACCAAATTTCCTCAAGCTATTCAAATCAATTTCATTGACAAACACGAAAACAATAAAACATTAACAAACTGAAAAACCGGTAGAAAATTCATTAAACAAGTTGTAAAGTGAAGATTTGAGAATTTACGAAAAATCTGAGTACAACTTGTTTAATGAATGTTCACTACACTACCTAAGCTAAACAACAACAAAAGAAAAGAATACACCATGCCTGTTTTACGTCGTAAGCTCGACGCCTTTACAATGCTTAGCTTGTAACTTCCTTCCTTCATGCCATGGTGATGCCTCACCGCGCAAACCAAAGGCAAGTGCCCTAACCAAACACTTAAACAAACGTTAATCTACAAGTATCAGTATAACAAGTGAAAATATACAATATATACGATATCTACAAAACTCAAAAACAAAGAAACTATCGCAATGCGATTCAATATCAAAACTGATCCCCGACAACGGCGCCATTTTGTTGGAGCGGTAAAGCGGCAAGCAAAAATATTTATTTTCGGAAGAATTCCCTCCGGGATTTATGTCGTGTCCAGCGAGATCGGTTCGAGGGAAAGAATTTCGTTCGACAGTCTCTCGCGTTAATGAGTTTGGGTTTAAATGGGTTTTAAACAAGAAAACAGAAGAGTAAATATCAACATAAAAAGAATTCATTCTTCAGAGAAAAATAAACTTATCAGACATACATATAATCCACTCGTCACAAACATAATTTTTGTCGATCATTTTCACTATACTACAATACTCATCAAAATCATCCAGTATCGCTCACAACAGTGTCCATCTCTGGCACACTGAGCTGAGAGAGCAACCGTATTACTCTCATCGTCACTTTCGCGCACGAAGCCTCGAAACATGGAAGGCATTAAGTTCCGACACCATAAAGATTATTCTCTAAATCTATCTCTAGCATCTAGACAATAGATATCCATCCCTAATCAAGATTCGTGATGTTTATCTCTAACACAACACAGATCCAAACATAAATGCAAAAAGATAAAGGAAGACATCGATAATGATTTGTAAAGCAGGTTTTATACAATATTATAATCAACAAAGATACATATGTTCAGGGTAACTATTCAAAAACCCAACACAAAAGAATACATAAAGAAGAAGAGAAATAAACCAAACATCTCGCAGATTGTCAGAGCCGGTCGATGAGAAATCCACCCCGGATCATCCACATGCAAGCTTCAATGTTGTTTCCAAGCTATCTCTACTAAAAAATGAAAGTTTGATGCATTGGGAACAAATATTACCCAACAATCCTCTAAAAATTGTGTTTTTGGCCCTTTAATGGCGTTTCTGCCCGCCCAGTTTCGCCCGGCGGTATTCATGGTCGCCCGGCGGCGAAAGGAGGCTTATTTTGTAAGTTATCCAGCATTCTTCTGGAGCGCTCGACCCTGCAATGTACCGCCCGGCCCTGCTGAGGCGCAGCTGACAGTAGATAGCAACAATCCTGCACTGTTTTGGCCATAACCTTTGAACCGTAACTCCGTTTTCGCCCGGTTCAAAGCGTTGGAAAACTTATTCAATGCTCTATACAACAATGGCAAGATATCCTTGATTGAATACCTGTAAAAATAAATGGAAATCAATTAAACTCAATGATATTTACACAATAATGCAATATATACACTATAACGTAAAGTAAACGTATTTACAAACAAAGCGGGGTTTATTCGTACGATATTAACAAAAAGTATCGATAAGTGCAACAAAACTTATATACAAAAATAGTTACATTTTGCACTTATCAAACTCTCCCCAACTTAAACTTGTTTGTCCTCAAACAAGAATCAAACAACTCAAAGAAACAGAGTGACAACCAAAGAATCACGAATCAATGGGTTTTGAAAAACGGAAACAAATGTATGGTTCAAATGAAAAACGGTACACACAAAGTAAATACTTACCACTAAACTACGACGACAACATAGTCACGAAACAAATGCAAAATACAAAAATCATGCCAAACATCCTAAAACAACACAAGTTCAAACGTGAATCATACCTAGCAAAAATAATCATCGGTAGATGAATAACACTAAATGAGGTACTTATCACTCACACAACAATCGTGCAAACAATAGACTAAATTATGCAACCATCCAAAAATCATATTGAACATACAAAAGCAAGAATCACAGGGACTTTTCAAGGTGTAGCGTGGTCGGGTAAACAAACAAGAGGCAATTTCTAAAGGTAATTGAAACAAAAACTTGCCTAAACCTACAGGGAGTGATCAACTCACAAAAGTTCAAACACCAAAATTCCAAACAACTTCTTCTTTCATCCCAAGTGTTACACCAAACACATTACTTATTTAGCACAATTATTTGAACTCTTTTTGTTTCCTTTTTCAGGATTTTTGGTTTCTTTCTTTTTCTCTTTTTTCTTTTCTTTTTCATATTTTTCTCTTTTTTCTTTTCTTTTTCATCCTCATAGAAAACAACCAATGAGTAAACAATCATTCTCTCCCCAACTTGAATTCAACCACATCATCATGTGAATACTCCCTACTTTCTAAGGCAAGGTAAAAATTCATACAACAACACAAAAAGTTGAGGGTTCAAGTAAAAACAAAATCCATTCAAAAATAAGTGAACTAAATACTCATAGACAAGCATTAAGTTCAATTAAAACATGGATCAAAAAGCTCAAAGGGGTTACGAAAGATCACACGCTCACAAGGTGAATGACTATTTGGCGAGGTAGTTGTGCTCAAAATGAAACAAAAATGCCTTGATCCTTTTCATGCTTTCATATAATCAACACAAATAAAAGATTAATCATAATAAAATCCAGTTAAAACAAGAATATGGTACTCCGTGCATATATGAACAATAGAAGGCTTCCTAACAAAAAGGGTGGGAACTAAAGTGATTCACATACGAACAAGTATACAAAAGAATGAATGGCATAGAAGTTGTAAAAAGCCTAAGTATCATGAATATGCTAAAGTCTAGAAAGCGATAAACACATACCTTGAACGTGTACAAAACTTAATAATATCATTACCATACATCCGCAAGTTGAAACGATCAAACTCGGAACATCACCAAATTTCCTCAAGCTATTCAAATCAAGTTCATTGACAAACACGAAAACAATAAAACATTAACAAACTGAAAAACCGGTAGAAAATTCATTAAACAAGTTGTAAAGTGAAAATTTGAGAATTTACGAAAAATCCGAGTACAACTTGTTTAATGAATGTTCACTACACTACCTAAGCTAAACAACAACAAAAGAAAAGAATACACCATGCCTGTTTTACGTCGTAAGCTCGGCGCCTTTACAATGCTTAGCTTGTAACTTCCTTCCTTCATGCCATGGTGATGCTTCACCGCGCAAACCAAAAGCAAGTGCCCTAACCAAACACTTAAACAAACGTTAATCTACAAGTATCAGTATAACAAGTGAAAATATACAATATATACGATATCTACAAAACTCAAAAACAAAGAAACTATCGTAATGCGATTCAATATCAAAACTGATCCCCGACAACGGCGCCATTTTGTTGGAGCGGTAAAGCGGCAAGCAAAAATATTTATTTTCGGAAGAATTCCCTCCGGGATTTATGTCGTGTCCAGCGAGATCGGTTCGAGGGAAAGAATTTCGTTCGACAGTCTCTCGCGTCAATGAGTTTGGGTTTAAATGGGTTTTAAACAAGAAAACAGAAGAGTAAATATCAACATAAAAAGAATTCATTCTTCAGAGAAAAATAAACTTATCAGACATACATATAATCCACTCGTCACAAACATAATTTTTGTCGATCATTTTCACTATACTACAATACTCATCAAAATCATCCAGTATCGCTCACAACAGTGTCCATCTCTGGCACACTGAGCTGAGAGAGCAACCGTATTACTCTCATCGTCACTTTCGCGCACGAAGCCTCGAAACACGGAAGGCATTAAGTTCCGACACCATAAAGATTATTCTCTAAATCTATCTCTAGCATCTAGACAATAGATATCCATCCCTAATCAAGATTCGTGATGTTTATCTGTAACACAACACAGATCCAAACATAAATGCAAAAAGATAAAGGAAGACATCGATAATGATTTGTAAAGCAGGTTTTATACAATATTATAATCAACAAAGATAAATATGTTCAGGGTAACTATACAAAAACCCAACACAAAAAGAATACATAAAGAAGAAGAGAAATAAACCAAACATCTCGCAGATTGTCAGAGCCGGTCGATGAGAAATCCACCCCGGATCATCCACATGCAAGCTTCAATGTTGTTTCCAAGCTATCTCTACTAAAAAATGAAAGTTTGATGCATTGGGAACAAATATTACCCAACCATCCTCTAAAAATTGTGTTTTTGGCCCTTTAATGGCATTTCTGCCCGCCCAGTTTCGCCCGGCGGTATTCTGGGTCGCCCGGCGGCGAAAGGAGGCTTATTTTGTAAGTTATCCAGCATTCTTCTGGAGCGCCCGACCCTGCAATGTACCGCCCGGCCCTGCTGAGGCGCAGCTGACAGTAGATAGCAACAATCCTGCACTGTTTTGGCCATAACCTTTGAACCGTAACTCCGTTTTCGCCCGGTTCAAAGCGTTGGAAAACTTATTCAATGCTCTATACAACAATGGCAAGATATCCTTGATTGAATACCTGTAAAAATAAATGGAAATCAATTAAACTCAATGATATTTACACAATAATGCAATATATACACTATAACGTAAAGTAAACGTATTTACAAACAAAGCGGGGTTTATTCGTACGATATTAACAAAAAGTATCGATAAGTGCAACAAAACTTATATACAAAAATAGTTACATTTTGCACTTATCAAACTCTCCCCAACTTAAACTTGTTTGTCCTCAAACAAGAATCAAACAACTCAAAGAAACAGAGTGACAACCAAAGAATCACGAATCAATGGGTTTTGAAAAACGGAAACAAATGTATGGTTCAAATGAAAAACGGTACACACAAAGTAAATACTTACCACTAAACTACGACGACAACATAGTCACGAAACAAATGCAAAATACAAAAATCATGCCAAACATCCTAAAACAACACAAGTTCAAACGTGAATCATACCTAGCAAAAATAATCATCGGTAGATGAATAACACAAAATGAGGTACTTATCACTCACACAACAATCGTGCAAACAATAGACTAAATTATGCAACCATCCAAAAATCATATTGAACATACAAAAGCAAGAATCACAGGGACTTTTCAAGGTTGTAGCGTGGTCGGGTAAACAAACAAGAGGCAATTTCTAAAGGTAATTGAAACAAAAACTTGCCTAAACCTAAGGGAGTGATCAACTCACAAAAGTTCAAACACCAAATTCCAAACAACTTCTTCTTTCATCCCAAGTGTTACACCAAACACAATACTTATTTAGCACATTTATTTGAACTCTTTTTGTTTCCTTTTTCAAGGATTTTTTGTTTCTTTCTTTTTCTCTTTTTTCTTTTCTTTTTCATATTTTTCTCTTTTTTCTTTTCTTTTTCATCCTCATAGAAAACAACCAATGAGTAAACAATCATTCTCTCCCCAACTTGAATTCAACCACATCATCATGTGAATACTCTCTACTTTCTAAGGCAAGGTAAAAATTCATACAACAACACAAAAAGTTGAGGGTTCAAGTAAAAACAAAATCCATTCAAAAATAAGTGAACTAAATACTCATAGACAAGCATTAAGTTCAATTAAAACATGGATCAAAAAGCTCAAAGGGGTTACGAAAGATCACACGCTCACAAGGTGAATGACTATTTGGCGAGGTAGTTGTGCTCAAAATGAAACAAAAATGCCTTGATCCTTTTCATGCTTTCATATAATCAACACAAATAAAAGATTAATCATAATAAAATCCAGTTAAAACAAGAATATTGGTACTCCGTGCATATATGAACAATAGAAGGCTTCCTCACAAAAAGGGTGGGAACTAAAGTGATTCACATACGAACAAGTATACAAAAGAATGAATGGCATAGAAGTTGTAAAAAGCCTAAGTATCATGAATATGCTAAAGTCTAGAAAGCGATAAACACATACCTTGAACGTGTACAAAACTTAATAATATCATTACCATACATCCGCAAGTTGAAACGATCAAACTCGGAACATCACCAAATTTCCTCAAGCTATTCAAATCAAGTTCATTGGCAAACACGAAAACAATAAAACATTAACAAACTGAAAAACCGGTAGAAAATTCATTAAACAAGTTGTAAAGTGAAAATTTGAGAATTTACGAAAAATCCGAGTACAACTTGTTTAATGAATGTTCACTACACTACCTAAGCTAAACAACAACAAAAGAAAAGAATACACCATGCCTGTTTTACGTCGTAAGCTCGGCGCCTTTACAATGCTTAGCTTGTAACTTCCTTCCTTCATGCCATGGTGATGCTTCACCGCGCAAACCAAAAGCAAGTGCCCTAACCAAACACTTAAACAAATGTTAATCTACAAGTATCAGTATAACAAGTGAAAATATACAATATATACGATATCTACAAAACTCAAAAACAAAGAAACTATCGTAATGCGATTCAATATCAAAACTGATCCCCGACAACGGCGCCATTTTGTTGGAGCGGTAAAGCGGCAAGCAAAAATATTTATTTTCGGAAGAATTCCCTCCGGGATTTATGTCGTGTCCACCGAGATCGGTTCGAGGGAAAAAATTTCGTTCGACAGTCTCTCGCGTCAATGAGTTTGGGTTTAAATGGGTTTTAAACAAGAAAACAGAAGAGTAAATATCAACATAAAAAGAATTCATTCTTCAGAGAAAAATAAACTTATCAGACATACATATAATCCACTCGTCACAAACATAATTTTTGTCGATCATTTTCACTATACTACAATACTCATCAAAATCATCCAGTATCGCTCACAACAGTGTCCATCTCTGGCACACTGAGCTGAGAGAGCAACCGTATTACTGTCATCGTCACTTTAGCGCACGAAGCCTCGAAACACGGAAGGCATTAAGTTCCGACACCATAAAGATTATTCTCTAAATATATCTCTAGCATCTAGACAATAGATATCCATCCCTAATCAAGATTCGTGATGTTTATCTCTAACACAACACAGATCCAAACATAAATGCAAAAAGATAAAGGAAGACATCGATAATGATTTGTAAAGCAGGTTTTATACAATATTATAATCAACAAAGATAAATATGTTCAGGGTAACTATACAAAAACCCAACACAAAAGAATACATAAAGAAGAAGAGAAATAAACCAAACATCTCGCAGATTGTCAGAGCCGGTCGATGAGAAATCCACCCCGGATCATCCACATGCAAGCTTCAATGTTGTTTCCAAGCTATCTCTACTAAAAAATGAAAGTTTGATGCATTGGGAACAAATATTACCCAACCATCCTCTAAAAATTGTGTTTTTGGCCCTTTAATGGCGTTTCTGCCGGCCCAGTTTCGCCCGGCGGTATTCTGGGTCGCCCGGCGGCGAAAGGAGGCTTATTTTGTAAGTTATCCAGCATTCTTCTGGAGCGCCCGACCCTGCAATGTACCGCCCGGCCCTGCTGAGGCGCAGCTGACAGTAGATAGCAACAATCCTGCACTGTTTTGGCTATAACCTTTGAACCGTAACTCCGTTTTCGCCCGGTTCAAAGCGTTGGAAAACTTATTCAATGCTCTATACAACAATGGCAAGATATCCTTGATGGAATACCTGTAAAAATAAATGGAAATCAATTAAACTCAATGATATTTACACAATAATGCAATATATACACTATAACGTAAAGTAAACGTATTTACAAACAAAGCGGGGTTTATTCGTACGATATTAACATAAAGTATCGATAAGTGCAACAAAACTTATATACAAAAATAGTTACATTTTGCACTTATCAAACTCTCCCCAACTTAAACTTGTTTGTCCTCAAACAAGAATCAAACAACTCAAAGAAACAGAGTGACAACCAAAGAATCACGAATCAATGGGTTTTGAAAAACGGAAACAAATGTATGGTTCAAATGAAAAACGGTACACACAAAGTAAATACTTACCACTAAACTACGACGCCAACATAGTCACGAAACAAATGCAAAATACAAAAATCATGCCAAACATCCTAAAACAACACAAGTTCAAACGTGAATCATACCTAGCAAAAATAATCATCGGTAGATGAATAACACAAAATGAGGTACTTATCACTCACACAACAATCGTGCAAACAATAGACTAAATTATGCAACCATCCAAAAATCATATTGAACATACAAAAGCAAGAATCACAGGGACTTTTCAAGGTTGTAGCGTGGTCGGGTAAACAAACAAGAGGCAATTTCTAAAGGTAATTGAAACAAAAACTTGCCTAAACCTAAGGGAGTGATCAACTCACAAAAGTTCAAACACCAAATTCCAAACAACTTCTTCTTTCATCCCAAGTGTTACACCAAACACAATACTTATTTAGCACATTTATTTGAACTCTTTTTGTTTCCTTTTTCAAGGATTTTTTGTTTCTTTCTTTTTCTCTTTTTTCTTTTCTTTTTCATATTTTTCTCTTTTTTCTTTTCTTTTTCATCCTCATAGAAAACAACCAATGAGTAAACAATCATTCTCTCCCCAACTTGAATTCAACCACATCATCATGTGAATACTCTCTACTTTCTAAGGCAAGGTAAAAATTCATACAACAACACAAAAAGTTGAGGGTTCAAGTAAAAACAAAATCCATTCAAAAATAAGTGAACTAAATACTCATAGACAAGCATTAAGTTCAATTAAAACATGGATCAAAAAGCTCAAAGGGGTTACGAAAGATCACACGCTCACAAGGTGAATGACTATTTGGCGAGGTAGTTGTGCTCAAAATGAAACAAAAATGCCTTGATCCTTTTCATGCTTTCATATAATCAACACAAATAAAAGATTAATCATAATAAAATCCAGTTAAAACAAGAATATTGGTACTCCGTGCATATATGAACAATAGAAGGCTTCCTCACAAAAAGGGTGGGAACTAAAGTGATTCACATACGAACAAGTATACAAAAGAATGAATGGCATAGAAGTTGTAAAAAGCCTAAGTATCATGAATATGCTAAAGTCTAGAAAGCGATAAACACATACCTTGAACGTGTACAAAACTTAATAATATCATTACCATACATCCGCAAGTTGAAACGATCAAACTCGGAACATCACCAAATTTCCTCAAGCTATTCAAATCAAGTTCATTGACAAACACGAAAACAATAAAACATTAACAAACTGAAAAACCGGTAGAAAATTCATTAAACAAGTTGTAAAGTGAAAATTTGAGAATTTACGAAAAATCCGAGTACAACTTGTTTAATGAATGTTCACTACACTACCTAAGCTAAACAACAACAAAAGAAAAGAATACACCATGCCTGTTTTACGTCGTAAGCTCGACGCCTTTACAATGCTTAGCTTGTAACTTCCTTCCTTCATGCCATGGTGATGCTTCACCGCGCAAACCAAAAGCAAGTGCCCTAACCAAACACTTAAACAAACGTTAATCTACAAGTATCAGTATAACAAGTGAAAATATACAATATATACGATATCTACAAAACTCAAAAACAAAGAAACTATCGCAATGCGATTCAATATCAAAACTGATCCCCGACAACGGCGCCATTTTGTTGGAGCGGTAAAGCGGCAAGCAAAAATATTTATTTTTGGAAGAATTCCCTCCGGGATTTATGTCGTGTCCACCGAGATCGGTTCAAGGGAAAGAATGTCGTTCGACAGTCTCTCGCGTCAATGAGTTTGGGTTTAAATGGGTTTCAAACAAGAAAACAGAAGAGTAAATATCAACATAAAAAGAATTCATTGTTCAGAGAAAAATAAACTTATCAGACATACATATAATCCACTCGTCACAAACATAAATTTGTCGATCATTTTCACTATACTACAATACTCATCAAAATCATCCAGTATCGCTCACAACAGTGTCCATCTATGGCACACTGAGTTGAGAGAGCAACCGTGTTACTCTCGTCGTCACTTTCGAGCACGAAGCCTCGAAACACGGAAGGCATTAAGTTCCGACACCATAAAGATTATTCTCTAAATCTATCTCTAGCATCTAGACAATAGATATCCATCCCTAATCAAGATTCGTGATGTTTATCTCTAACACAACACAGATCCAAACATAAATGCAAAAAGATAAAGGAAGACATCGATAATGATTTGTAAAGCAGGTTTTATACAATATTATAATCAACAAAGATACATATGTTCAGGGTAACTATACAAAAACCCAACACAAAAGAATACATAAAGAAGAAGAGAAATAAACCAAACATCTCGCAGATTGTCAGAGCCGGTCGATGAGAAATCCACCCCGGATCATCCACATGCAAGCTTCAATGATGTTTCCAAGCTATCTCTACTGAAAAATGAAAGTTTGATGCATTGGGAACAAATATTACCCAACCATCCTCTAGAAATTATGTTTTTGGCCCTTTAATGGCGTTTCTGCCCGTCCAGTTTCGCCCGGCGGTATTCTGGGTCGCCCGGCGGCGAAAGGAGGCTTATTTTGTAAGTTATCCAGCATTCTTTTGGAGCACCCGACCCTGCAATGTACCGCCCGTCCCTGCTGAGGCGCAGCTGACAGTAGACAGCAACAATCCTGCACTGTTTTGGCCATAACCTTTGAACCGTAACTCCGTTTTCGCCCGGTTCAAAGCGTTGGAAAACTTATTCAATGCTCTATACAACAATGGCAAGATATCCTTGATTGAATACCTGTAAAAATAAATGGAAATCAATTAAACTCAATGATATTTACACAATAATGCAATATATACACTATAACGTAAAGTAAACGTATCTACAAACAAAGCGAGGTTTAGTCGTACGATATTAACAAAAAGTATCGATAAGTGCAACAAAACTTATATACAAAAATAGTTACATTTTGCACTTATCAAACTCTCCCCAACTTAAACTTGTTTGTCCTCAAACAAGAATCAAACAACTCAAAGAAACAGAGTGACAACCAAAGAATCACGAATCAATGGGTTTTGAAAAACGGAAACAAATGTATGGTTCAAATGAAAAACGATACACACAAAGTAAATACTTACCACTAAACTACGACGACAACATAGTCACGAAACAAATGCAAAATACAAAAATCATGCCAAACATCCTAAAACAACACAAGTTCAAACGTGAATCATACCTAGCAAAAATAATCATCGGTAGATGAATAACACAAAATGAGGTACTTATCACTCACACAACAATCGTGCAAACAATAGACTAAATTATGCAACCATCCAAAAATCATATTGAACATACAAAAGCAAGAATCACAGGGACTTTTCAAGGTTGTAGCGTGGTCGGGTAAACAAACAAGAGGCAATTTCTAAAGGTAATTGAAACAAAAACTTGCCTAAACCTAAGGGAGTGATCAACTCACAAAAGTTCAAACACCAAATTCCAAACAACTTCTTCTTTCATCCCAAGTGTTACACCAAACACAATACTTATTTGTCACAATTATTTGAACTCTTTTTGTTTCCTTTTTCAAGGATTTTTTGTTTCTTTCTTTTTCTCTTTTTTCTTTTCTTTTTCATATTTTTCTCTTTTTTCTTTTCTTTTTCATCCTCATAGAAAACAACCAATGAGTAAACAATCATTCTCTCCCCAACTTGAATTCAACCACATCATCATGTGAATACTCTCTACTTTCTAAGGCAAGGTAAAAATTCATACAACAACACAAAAAGTTGAGGGTTCAAGTAAAAACAAAATCCATTCAAAAATAAGTGAACTAAATACTCATAGACAAGCATTAAGTTCAATTAAAACATGGATCAAAAAGCTCAAAGGGGTTACGAAAGATCACACGCTCACAAGGTGAATGACTATTTGGCGAGGTAGTTGTGCTCAAAATGAAACAAAAATGCCTTGATCCTTTTCATGCTTTCATATAATCAACACAAATAAAAGATTAATCATAATAAAATCCAGTTAAAACAAGAATATTGGTACTCCGTGCATATATGAACAATAGAAGGCTTCCTCACAAAAAGGGTGGGAACTAAAGTGATTCACATACGAACAAGTATACAAAAGAATGAATGGCATAGAAGTTGTAAAATGCCTAAGTATCATGAATATGCTAAAGTCTAGAAAGCGATAAACACATACCTTGAACGTGTACAAAACTTAATAATATCATTACCATACATCCGCAAGTTGAAACGATCAAACTCGGAACATCACCAAATATCCTCAAGCTATTCAAATCAAGTTCATTGACAAACACGAAAACAATAAAACATTAACAAACTGAAAAACCGGTAGAAAATTCATTAAACAAGTTGTAAAGTGAAAATTTGAGAATTTACGAAAAATCCGAGTACAACTTGTTTAATGAATGTTCACTACACTACCTAAGCTAAACAACAACAAAAGAAAAGAATACACCATGCCTGTTTTACGTCGTAAGCTCGGCGCCTTTACAATGCTTAACTTGTAACTTCCTTCCTTCATGCCATGGTGATGCTTCACCGCGCAAACCAAAAGCAAGTGCCCTAACCAAACACTTAAACAAACGTTAATCTACAAGTATCAGTATAACAAGTGAAAATATACAATATATACGATATCTACAAAACTCAAAAACAAAGAAACTATCGCAATGCGATTCAATATCAAAACTGATCCCCGACAACGGCGCCATTTTGTTGGAGCGGTAAAGCGGCAAGCAAAAATATTTATTTTTGGAAGAATTCCCTCCGGGATTTATGTCGTGTCCACCGAGATCGGTTCAAGGGAAAGAATGTCGTTCGAGAGTCTCTCGCGTCAATGAGTTTGGGTTTAAATGGGTTTCAAACAAGAAAACAGAGGAGTAAATATCAACATAAAAAGAATTCATTCTTCAGAGAAAAATAAACTTATCAGACATACATATAATCCACTCGTCACAAACATAATTTTTGTCGATCATTTTCACTATACTACAATACTCATCAAAATCATCCAGTATCGCTCACAACAGTGTCCATCTCTGGGACACTGAGCTGAGAGAGCAACCGTATTACTCTCGTCGTCACTTTCGAGCACGAAGCCTCGAAACACGGAAGGCATTAAGTTCCGACACCATAAAGATTATTCTCTAAATCTATCTCTAGCTTCTAGAAAATAGATATCCATCCCTAATCAGGATTCGTGATGTTTATCTCTAACACAACACAGATCCAAACATAAATGCACAAAGATAAAGGAAGACATCGATAATGATTTGTAAAGCAGGTTTTATACAATATTATAATCAACAAAGATACATATGTTCAGGGTAACTATACAAAAACCCAACACAAAAGAATACATCAAGAAGAAGAGAAATAAACCAAACATCTCGCAGATTGTCAGAGCCGGTCGATGAGAAATCCACCCCGGATCATCCACATGCAAGCTTCAATGTTGTTTCCAAGCTATCTCTACTGAAAAATGAAAGTTTGATGCATTGGGAACAAATATTACCCAACCATCCTCTAGAAATTATGTTTTTGGCCCTTTAATGGCGTTTCTGCCCGCCCAGTTTCGCCCGGCGGTATTCTGGGTCGCCCGGCGGCGAAAGGAGGCTTATTTTGTAAGTTATCCAGCATTCTTCTGGAGCGCCCGACCCAGCAATGTACCGCCCGGCCCTGCTGAGGCGCAGCTGACAGTAGACAACAACAATCCTGCACTGTTTTGGCCATAACCTTTGAACCATAACTCCGTTTTCGCCCCGTTCAAAGCGTTGGAAAACTTATTCAATGCTCTATACAACAATGGCAAGATATCCTTGATTAAATACCTGTAAAAATAAATGGAAATCAATTAAACTCAATGATATTTACACAATAATGCAATATATACACTATAACGTAAAGTAAACGTATTTACAAACAAAGCGGGGTTTATTCGTACGATATTAACAAAAAGTATCGATAAGTGCAACAAAACTTATATACAAAAATAGTTACATTTTGCACTTATCAAACTCTCCCCAACTTAAACTTGTTTGTCCTCAAACAAGAATCAAATAACTCAAAGAAACAGAGTGACAACCAAAGAATCACGAATCAATGGGTTTTGAAAAACGGAAACAAATGTATGGTTCAAATGAAAAACGGTACACACAAAGTAAATACTTACCACTAAACTACGACGACAACATAGTCACGAAACAAATGAAAATACAAAAATCATGCCAAACATCCTAAAACAACACAAGTTCAACCGTGAATCATACCTAGCAAAAATAATCATCGGTAGATGAATAACACAAAATGAGGTACTTATCACTCACACAACAATCGTGCAAACAATAGACAAAATTATGCAACCATCCAAAAATCATATTGAACATATAAAAGCAAGAATCACAGGGACTTTTCAAGGTTGTAGCGTGGTCGGGTAAACAAACAAGAGGCAATTTCTAAAGGTAATTGAAACAAAAACTTGCCTAAACCTAAGGGAGTGATCAACTCACAAAAGTTCAAACACCAAATTCCAAACAACTTCTTCTTTCATCCCAAGTGTTACACCAAACACAATACTTATTTAGCACAATTATTTGAACTCTTTTTGTTTCCTTTTTCAAGGATTTTTTGTTTCTTTCTTTTTCTCTTTTTTCTTTTCTTTTTCATATTTTTCTCTTTTTTCTTTTCTTTTTCATCCTCATAGAAAACAACCAATGAGTAAACAATCATTCTCTCCCCAACTTGAATTCAACCACATCGTCGTGTGAATACTCCCTACTTTCTATGGCAAGGTAAAAATTCATACAACAACACAAAAAGTTGAGGGTTCAAGTAAAAACAAAATCCATTCAAAAATAAGTGAACTAAATACTCATAGACAAGCATTAAGTTCAATTAAAACATGGATCAAAAAGCTCAAAGGGGTTACGAAAGATCACACGTTCACAAGGTGAATGACTATTTGGCGAGGTAGTTGTGCTCAAAATGAAACAAAAATGCCTTGATCCTTTTCATGCTTTCATATAATCAACACAAATAAAAGATTAATCATAATAAAATCCAGTTAAAACAAGAATATTTTTACTCCGTGCATATATGAATAATAGAAGGCTTCCTCACAAAAAGGGTGGGAACTAAAGTGATTCACATACGAACAAGTATACGAAAGAATGAAGGGCATAGAAGTTGTAAAAAGCCTAAGTATCATGAATATGCTAAAGTCTAGAAAGCGATAAACACATACCTTGAACGTGTACAAAACTTAATAATATCATTACCATACATCCGCAAGTTGAAACGATCAAACTCGGAACATCACCATATTTCCTCAAGCTATTCAAATCAAGTTCATTGACAACACGAAAACAATAAAACATTAACAAACTGAAAAACCGGTAGAAAATTCATTAAACAAGTTGTAAAGTGAAAATTTGAGAATTTACGAAAAATCTGAGTACAACTTGTTTAATGAATGTTCACTACACTACCTAAGCTAAACAACAACCAAAGAAAAGAATACACCATGCCTGTTTTACGTCGTAAGCTCGGCGCCTTTACAATGCTTAGCTTGTAACTTCCTTCCTTCATGCCATGGTGATGCCTCACCGCGCAAACCAAAAGCAAGTGCCCTAACCAAACACTTAAACAAACGTTAATCTACAAGTATCAGTATAACAAGTGAAAATATACAATATATACGATATCTACAAAACTCAAAAACAAAGAAACTATCGCAATGCGATTCAATATCAAAACTGATCCCCGACAACGGCGCCATTTTGTTGGAGCGGTAAAGCGGCAAGCAAAAATATTTATTTTTGGAAGAATTCCCTCCGGGATTTATGTCGTGTCCACCGAGATCGGTTCAAGGGAAAGAATGTCGTTCGAGAGTCTCTCGCGTCAATGAGTTTGGGTTTAAATGGGTTTCAAACAAGAAAATAGAAGAGTAAATATCAACATAAAAAGAATTCATTCTTCAGAGAAAAATAAACTTATCAGACATACATATAATCCACGCGTCACAAACATAATTTTTGTCGATCATTTTCACTATACTACAATACTCATCAAAATCATCCAGTATCGCTCACAACAGTGTCCATCTCTGGCACACTGAGCTGAGAGAGCAACCGTATTACTCTCGTCGTCACTTTCGCGCACGAAGCCTTGAAACACGGAAGGCATTAAGTTCCGACACCATAAAGATTATTCTCTAAATCTATCTCTAGCTTCTAGACAATAGATATCCATCCCTAATCAAGATTCGTGATGTTTATCTCTAACACAACACAGATCCAAACATAAATGCACAAAGATAAAGGAAGACATCGATAATGATTTGTAAAGCAGGTTTTATACAATATTATAATCAACAAAGATACATATGTTCAGGGTAACTATACAAAAACCCAACACAAAAGAATACATAAAGAAGAAGAGAAATAAACCAAACATCTCGCAGATTGTCAGAGCCGGTCGATGAGAAATCCACCCCGGATCATCCACATGCAAGCTTCAATGTTGTTTCCAAGCTATCTCTACTGAAAAATGAATGTTTGATGCATTGGGAACAAATATTACCCAACCATCCTCTAAAAATTATGTTTTTGGCCCTTTAATGGCGTTTCTGCCCGCCCAGTTTCGCCCGGCGGTATTTTGGGTCGCCCGGCGGCGAAAGGAGGCTTATTTTGTAAGTTATCCAGCATTCTTCTGGAGCGCCCGACCCAGCAATGTACGGCCCGGCCCTGCTGAGACGCAGCTGATAGTAGACAACAACAATCCTGCACTGTTTTGGCCATAACCTTTGAACCGTAACTCCGTTTTCGCCCGGTTCAAAGCGTTGGAAAACTTATTCAATGCTCTATACAACAATGGCAAGATATCCTTGATTAAATACCTGTAAAAATAAATGGAAATCAATTAAACTCAATGATATTTACACAATAATGCAATATATACACTATAACGTAAAGTAAACGTATTTACAAACAAAGCGGGGTTTATTCGTACGATATTAACAAAAAGTATCGATAAGTGCAACAAAACTTATATACAAAAATAGTTACATTTTGCACTTATCAAACTCTCCCCAACTTAAACTTGTTTGTCCTCAAACAAGAATCAAACAACTCAAAGAAACTGAGTGACAACCAAAGAATCACGAATCAATGGGTTTTGAAAAACGGAAACAAATGTATGGTTCAAATGAAAAACGGTACACACAAAGTAAATACTTACCACTAAACTACGACGAAAACATAGTCACGAAACAAATGAAAATACAAAAATCATGCCAAACATCCTAAAACAACACAAGTTCAACCGTGAATCATACCTAGCAAAAATAATCATCGGTAGATGAATAACACAAAATGAGGTACTTATCACTCACACAACAATCGTGCAAACAATAGACAAAATTATGCAACCATCCAAAAATCATATTGAACATATAAAAGCAAGAATCACAGGGACTTTTCAAGGTTGTAGCGTGGTCGGGTAAACAAACAAGAGGCAATTTCTAAAGGTAATTCAAACAAAAACTTGCCTAAACCTAAGGGAGTGATCAACTCACAAAAGTTCAAACACCAAATTCCAAACAACTTCTTCTTTCATCCCAAGTGTTACACCAAACACAATACTTATTTAGCACAATTATTTGAACTCTTTTTGTTTCCTTTTTCAAGGATTTTTTGTTTCTTTCTTTTTCTCTTTTTTCTTTTCTATTTCATATTTTTCTCTTTTTTCTTTTCTTTTTCATCCTCATAGAAAACAACCAATGAGTAAACAATCATTCTCTCCCCAACTTGAATTCAACCACATCGTCGTGTGAATACTCCCTACTTTCTAAGGCAAGGTAAAAATTCATACAACAACACAAAAAGTTGAGGGTTCAAGTAAAAACAAAATCCATTCAATAATAAGTGAACTAAATACTCATAGACAAGCATTAAGTTCAATTAAAACATGGATCAAAAAGCTCAAAGGGGTTACGAAAGATCACACGTTCACAAGGTGAATGACTATTTGGCGAGGTAGTTGTGCTCAAAATGAAACAAAAATGCCTTGATCCTTTTCATGCTTTCATATAATCAACACAAATAAAAGATTAATCATAATAAAATCCAGTTAAAACAAGAATATTGGTACTCCGTGCATATATGAACAATAGAAGGCTTCCTCACAAAAAGGGTGGGAACTAAAGTGATTCACATACGAACAAGTATACGAAAGAATGAAGGGCATAGAAGTTGTAAAAAGCCTAAGTATCATGAATATGCTAAAGTCTAGAAAGCGATAAACACATACCTTGAACGTGTACAAAACTTAATAATATCATTACCATACATCCGCAAGTTGAAACGATCAAACTTGGAACATCACCATATTTCCTCAAGCTATTCAAATCAAGTTCATTGACAAACACTAAAACAATAAAACATTAACAAACTGAAAAACCCGTAGAAAATTCATTAAAAAAGTTGTAAAGTGAAGATTTGAGAATTTACGAAAAATCTGAGTACAACTTGTTTAATGAATGTTCACTACACTACCTAAGCTAAACAACAACAAAAGAAAAGAATACACCATGCCTGTTTTACGTCGTAAGCTCGACGCCTTTACAATGCTTAGCTTGTAACTTCCTTCCTTCATGCCATGGTGATGCCTCACCGCGCAAACCAAAAGCAAGTGCCCTAACCAAACACTTAAACAAACGTTAATCTACAAGTATCAGTATAACAAGTGAAAATATACAATATATACGATATCTACAAAACTCAAAAACAAAACAAAATATCGAAATGCGATTCAATATCAAAACTGATCCCCGACAACGGCGCCATTTTGTTGGAGCGGTAAAGCGGCAAGCAAAAATATTTATTTTCGGAAGAATTCCCTCTAGGATTTATGTCGTGTCCACCGAGATCAGTTCGAGGGAAATAATGTCGTTCGACAGTCTCTCGCGTCAATGCGTTTGGGTTTAAATGGGTTTCAAACAAGAAAACAGAAAAGTAAATATCAATATAAAAAGAATTCATTCTTCAGAGAAAAATAAACTTATCAGACATACGTATAATCCACTCGTCACAAACATAAATTTGTCGATCTTTTTCACAATACTACAATACTCATCAAAATCATCCAGTATCGCTCACAACAGTGTCCATCTCTGGCACACTGAGCTGAGAGAGCAATCGTATTACTCTCGTCGCCACTTTCGCGCACGAATCCTCGAAACACGGAAGGCATTAAGTTACGACACCATAAAGATTATTCTCTAAATCTATCTCTAGCATCTAGACAATAGATATCCATCCCTAATCAAGATTCGTGATGTTTATCTCTAACACAACACAAATCCAAACATGAATGCAAAAAGATAAAGCAAGACATCGATAATGATTTGTAAAGCAGGTTTTATACAATATTATAATCAACAAAGATACATATGTTCAGGGTAACTGTACAAAAACCCAACACAAAAGAATACATAAAGAAGAAGAGAAATAAACCAAACATCTCGCAGATTGTCAGAGCCGGTCGATGAGAAATCCACCCCGGATCACCCACATGCAAGCTTCAATGTTGTTTCCAAGCTATATCTACTGAAAAATGAAAGTTTGATGCATTGGGAACAAATATTATCCAACCACCCTCTAAAAATTGTGTTTTTGGCCCTTTAATGGCGTTTCTGCCCGCTCAGTTTCGCCCGGCGGTATTCTGGGTCGCCCGGCGGCGAAAGGAGGCTTATTTTGTAAGTTATCTAGCATTTTTCTGGAGCGCCCGACCCTGCAATGTACCGCCCGGCGCTGCTTCGCCCGGCCTTGCTGAGGCGCAGCTGACAGTAGACAGCAAAAATCTTGCACTGTTTTGGCCATAACCTTTGAACCGTAACTCCGTTTTTTGCCCGGTTCGAAGCGTTGGAAAGCTTATTCAATGATCTATACAACAATGGCAAGATATCCTTGATTAAATACCTGTAAAAATAAATGGAAATCAATTAAACTCAATGATATTTACACAATAACGCAATATATACACTATAATGTAGAGTAAACGTATTTACAAACAAGCGGGGTTTATTCGTACGATATTAACAAAAAGTATCGATAAGTGCAACAAAACTTATATACAAAAATAGTTACATTTTGCACTTATCAAACTCTCCCCAACTTAAACTTGTTTGTCCTCAAACAAGAATCAAACAACTCAAAGAAACAGAGTGACAACCAAAGAATCACGAATCAATGGGTTTTGAAAAACGGAAACAAATGTATGGTTTAAATGAAAAACGATACACACAAAGTAAATACTTACCACTAAACTACGACGAAAACATAGTCACGAAACAAATGCAAAACACAAAAATCATGCCAAACATCCTAAAACAACACAAGTTGAAACGTGAATCACACCTAGCAAAAATAATCATCGGTAGATGAATAACACAAAATGAGGTACTTATCACTCACACAACAATCGTGCAAACAATAGACAAAATTATGCAACCATCCAAAAATCATATTGAACATATAAAAGCAAGAATCACAGGGACTTTTCAAGGTTGTAGCGTGGTCGGGTAAACAAACAAGAGGCAATTTCTAAAGGTAATTCAAACAAAAACTTGCCTAAACCTAAGGGAGTGATCAACTCACAAAAGTTCAAACACCAAATTCCAAACAACTTCTTCTTTCATCCCAAGTGTTACACCAAACACAATACTTATTTAGCACAATTATTTGAACTCTTTTTGTTTCCTTTTTCAAGGATTTTTTGTTTCTTTCTTTTTCTCTTTTTTCTTTTCTATTTCATATTTTTCTCTTTTTTCTTTTCTTTTTCATCCTCATAGAAAACAACCAATGAGTAAACAATCATTCTCTCCCCAACTTGAATTCAACCACATCGTCGTGTGAATACTCCCTACTTTCTAAGGCAAGGTAAAAATTCATACAACAACACAAAAAGTTGAGGGTTCAAGTAAAAACAAAATCCATTCAATAATAAGTGAACTAAATACTCATAGACAAGCATTAAGTTCAATTAAAACATGGATCAAAAAGCTCAAAGGGGTTACGAAAGATCACACGTTCACAAGGTGAATGACTATTTGGCGAGGTAGTTGTGCTCAAAATGAAACAAAAATGCCTTGATCCTTTTCATGCTTTCATATAATCAACACAAATAAAAGATTAATCATAATAAAATCCAGTTAAAACAAGAATATTGGTACTCCGTGCATATATGAACAATAGAAGGCTTCCTCACAAAAAGGGTGGGAACTAAAGTGATTCACATACGAACAAGTATACGAAAGAATGAAGGGCATAGAAGTTGTAAAAAGCCTAAGTATCATGAATATGCTAAAGTCTAGAAAGCGATAAACACATACCTTGAACGTGTACAAAACTTAATAATATCATTACCATACATCCGCAAGTTGAAACGATCAAACTTGGAACATCACCATATTTCCTCAAGCTATTCAAATCAAGTTCATTGACAAACACTAAAACAATAAAACATTAACAAACTGAAAAACCCGTAGAAAATTCATTAAAAAAGTTGTAAAGTGAAGATTTGAGAATTTACGAAAAATCTGAGTACAACTTGTTTAATGAATGTTCACTACACTACCTAAGCTAAACAACAACAAAAGAAAAGAATACACCATGCCTGTTTTACGTCGTAAGCTCGACGCCTTTACAATGCTTAGCTTGTAACTTCCTTCCTTCATGCCATGGTGATGCCTCACCGCGCAAACCAAAAGCAAGTGCCCTAACCAAACACTTAAACAAACGTTAATCTACAAGTATCAGTATAACAAGTGAAAATATACAATATATACGATATCTACAAAACTCAAAAACAAAACAAAATATCGAAATGCGATTCAATATCAAAACTGATCCCCGACAACGGCGCCATTTTGTTGGAGCGGTAAAGCGGCAAGCAAAAATATTTATTTTCGGAAGAATTCCCTCTAGGATTTATGTCGTGTCCACCGAGATCGGTTCGAGGGAAATAATGTCGTTCGACAGTCTCTCGCGTCAATGCGTTTGGGTTTAAATGGGTTTCAAACAAGAAAACAGAAAAGTAAATATCAATATAAAAAGAATTCATTCTTCAGAGAAAAATAAACTTATCAGACATACGTATAATCCACTCGTCACAAACATAAATTTGTCGATCTTTTTCACAATACTACAATACTCATCAAAATCATCCAGTATCGCTCACAACAGTGTCCATCTCTGGCACACTGAGCTGAGAGAGCAATCGTATTACTCTCGTCGCCACTTTCGCGCACGAATCCTCGAAACACGGAAGGCATTAAGTTACGACACCATAAAGATTATTCTCTAAATCTATCTCTAGCATCTAGACAATAGATATCCATCCCTAATCAAGATTCGTGATGTTTATCTCTAACACAACACAAATCCAAACATGAATGCAAAAAGATAAAGCAAGACATCGATAATGATTTGTAAAGCAGGTTTTATACAATATTATAATCAACAAAGATACATATGTTCAGGGTAACTGTACAAAAACCCAACACAAAAGAATACATAAAGAAGAAGAGAAATAAACCAAACATCTCGCAGATTGTCAGAGCCGGTCGATGAGAAATCCACCCCGGATCACCCACATGCAAGCTTCAATGTTGTTTCCAAGCTATATCTACTGAAAAATGAAAGTTTGATGCATTGGGAACAAATATTATCCAACCACCCTCTAAAAATTGTGTTTTTGGCCCTTTAATGGCGTTTCTGCCCGCTCAGTTTCGCCCGGCGGTATTCTGGGTCGCCCGGCGGCGAAAGGAGGCTTATTTTGTAAGTTATCTAGCATTTTTCTGGAGCGCCCGACCCTGCAATGTACCCCCCGGCGCTGCTTCGCCCGGCCTTGCTGAGGCGCAGCTGACAGTAGACAGCAAAAATCTTGCACTGTTTTGGCCATAACCTTTGAACCGTAACTCCGTTTTTTGCCCGGTTCGAAGCGTTGGAAAGTTTATTCAATGATCTATACAACAATGGCAAGATATCCTTGATTAAATACCTGTAAAAATAAATGGAAATCAATTAAACTCAATGATATTTACACAATAACGCAATATATACACTATAATGTAGAGTAAACGTATTTACAAACAAGCGGGGTTTATTCGTACGATATTAACAAAAAGTATCGATAAGTGTAACAAAACTTATATACAAAAATAGTTACATTTTGCACTTATCAAACTCTCCCCAACTTAAACTTGTTTGTCCTCAAACAAGAATCAAACAACTCAAAGAAACAGAGTGACAACCAAAGAATCACGAATCAATGGATTTTGAAAAACGGAAACAAATGTATGGTTTAAATGAAAAACGATACACACAAAGTAAATACTTACCACTAAACTACGACGAAAACATAGTCACGAAATAAATGCAAAACACAAAAATCATGCCAAACATCCTAAAACAACACAAGTTCAAACGTGAATCACACCTAGCAAAAATAATCATCGGTAGATGAATAACACAAAATGAGGTACTTGTCACTCACACAACAATCATGCAGACAATAGACTAAATTATGCAACCATCCAAAAATCATATTGAACATACAAAAGCAAGAATCACAGGGACTTTTCAAGGTTGTAGCGTGGTCGAGTAAACAAACAAGAGGCAATTTCTTAAGGTAATTGAAACAAAAACTTGCCTAAACCTAAGGGAGTGATCAACTCACAAAAGTTCAAACACCAAATTCCAAACAACTTCTTCTTTCATCCCAAGTGTTACACCAAACACAATACTTATTTAGCACAATTATTTGAACTCTTTTTGTTTCCTTTTTCAAGGATTTTTTGTTTCTTTCTTTTTCTCTTTTTTCTTTTCTATTTCATATTTTTCTCTTTTTTCTTTTCTTTTTCATCCTCATAGAAAACAACCAATGAGTAAACAATCATTCTCTCCCCAACTTGAATTCAACCACATCGTCGTGTGAATACTCCCTACTTTCTAAGGCAAGGTAAAAATTCATACAACAACACAAAAAGTTGAGGGTTCAAGTAAAAACAAAATCCATTCAATAATAAGTGAACTAAATACTCATAGACAAGCATTAAGTTCAATTAAAACATGGATCAAAAAGCTCAAAGGGGTTACGAAAGATCACACGTTCACAAGGTGAATGACTATTTGGCGAGGTAGTTGTGCTCAAAATGAAACAAAAATGCCTTGATCCTTTTCATGCTTTCATATAATCAACACAAATAAAAGATTAATCATAATAAAATCCAGTTAAAACAAGAATATTGGTACTCCGTGCATATATGAACAATAGAAGGCTTCCTCACAAAAAGGGTGGGAACTAAAGTGATTCACATACGAACAAGTATACGAAAGAATGAAGGGCATAGAAGTTGTAAAAAGCCTAAGTATCATGAATATGCTAAAGTCTAGAAAGCGATAAACACATACCTTGAACGTGTACAAAACTTAATAATATCATTACCATACATCCGCAAGTTGAAACGATCAAACTTGGAACATCACCATATTTCCTCAAGCTATTCAAATCAAGTTCATTGACAAACACGAAAACAATAAAACATTAACAAACTGAAAAACCCGTAGAAAATTCATTAAAAAAGTTGTAAAGTGAAGATTTGAGAATTTACGAAAAATCTGAGTACAACTTGTTTAATGAATGTTCACTACACTACCTAAGCTAAACAACAACAAAAGAAAAGAATACACCATGCCTGTTTTACGTCGTAAGCTCGACGCCTTTACAATGCTTAGCTTGTAACTTCCTTCCTTCATGCCATGGTGATGCCTCACCGCGCAAACCAAAAGCAAGTGCCTTAACCAAACACTTAAACAAACGTTAATCTACAAGTATCAGTATAACAAGTGAAAATATACAATATATACGATATCTACAAAACTCAAAAACAAAACAAAATATCGAAATGCGATTCAATATCAAAACTGATCCCCGACAACGGCGCCATTTTGTTGGAGCGGTAAAGCGGCAAGCAAAAATATTTATTTTCGGAAGAATTCCCTCTAGGATTTATGTCGTGTCCACCGAGATCGGTTCGAGGGAAATAATGTCGTTCGACAGTCTCTCGCGTCAATGCGTTTGGGTTTAAATGGGTTTCAAACAAGAAAACAGAAAAGTAAATATCAATATAAAAAGAATTCATTCTTCAGAGAAAAATAAACTTATCAGACATACGTATAATCCACTCGTCACAAACATAAATTTGTCGATCTTTTTCACAATACTACAATACTCATCAAAATCATCCAGTATCGCTCACAACAGTGTCCATCTCTGGCACACTGAGCTGAGAGAGCAATCGTATTACTCTCGTCGCCACTTTCGCGCACGAATCCTCGAAACACGGAAGGCATTAAGTTACGACACCATAAAGATTATTCTCTAAATCTATCTCTAGCATCTAGACAATAGATATCCATCCCTAATCAAGATTCGTGATGTTTATCTCTAACACAACACAAATCCAAACATGAATGCAAAAAGATAAAGCAAGACATCGATAATGATTTGTAAAGCAGGTTTTATACAATATTATAATCAACAAAGATACATATGTTCAGGGTAACTGTACAAAAACCCAACACAAAAGAATACATAAAGAAGAAGAGAAATAAACCAAACATCTCGCAGATTGTCAGAGCCGGTCGATGAGAAATCCACCCCGGATCACCCACATGCAAGCTTCAATGTTGTTTCCAAGCTATATCTACTGAAAAATGAAAGTTTGATGCATTGGGAACAAATATTATCCAACCACCCTCTAAAAATTGTGTTTTTGGCCCTTTAATGGCGTTTCTGCCCGCTCAGTTTCGCCCGGCGGTATTCTGGGTCGCCCGGCGGCGAAAGGAGGCTTATTTTGTAAGTTATCTAGCATTTTTCTGGAGTGCCCGGCCCTGCAATGTACCGCCCGGCGCTGCTTCGCCCGGCCTTGCTGAGGCGCAGCTGACAGTAGACAGCAAAAATCTTGCACTGTTTTGGCCATAACCTTTGAACCGTAACTCCGTTTTTTGCCCGGTTCGAAGCGTTGGAAAGCTTATTCAATGATCTATACAACAATGGCAAGATATCCTTAATTGAATACCTGAAAAATTAAATGGAAATCAATTAAACTCAATGATATTTACACAATAACGCAATATATACACTATAATGTAGAGTAAACGTATTTACAAACAAGCGGGGTTTATTCGTACGATATTAACAAAAAGTATCGATAAGTGTAACAAAACTTATATACAAAAATAGTTACATTTTGCACTTATCAAACTCTCCCCAACTTAAACTTGTTTGTCCTCAAACAAGAATCAAACAACTCAAAGAAACAGAGTGACAACCAAAGAATCACGAATCAATGGGTTTTGAAAAACGGAAACAAATGTATGGTTTAAATGAAAAACGATACACACAAAGTAAATACTTACCACTAAACTACGACGAAAACATAGTCACGAAATAAATGCAAAACACAAAAATCATGCCAAACATCCTAAAACAACACAAGTTCAAACGTGAATCACACCTAGCAAAAATAATCATCGGTAGATGAATAACACAAAATGAGGTACTTGTCACTCACACAACAATCATGCAAACAATAGACTAAATTATGCAACCATCCAAAAATCATATTGAACATACAAAAGCAAGAATCACAGGGACTTTTCAAGGTTGTAGCGTGGTCGAGTAAACAAACAAGAGGCAATTTCTTAAGGTAATTGAAACAAAAACTTGCCTAAACCTAAGGGAGTGATCAACTCACAAAATTTCAAACACCAAATTCCAAACAACTTCTTCTTTCATCCCAAGTGTTACACCAAACACAATACTTATTTAGCACAATTATTTGAACTCTTTTTGTTTCCTTTTTCAAGGATTTTTTGTTTCTTTATTTTTCTCTTTTTTCTTTTCTTTTTCATATTTTTCTCTTTTTTCTTTTCTTTTTTATCCTTATAGAAAACAACCAATGAGTTAACAATCATTCTCTCCCCAACTTGAATTCAACCACATCATCATGTGAATACTCCCTACTTTCTAAGGCAAGGTAAAAATTCATACAACAACACAAAAAGTTGAGGGTTCAAGTAAAAACAAAATCCATTCAAAAATAAGTGAACTAAATACTCACAGACAAGCATTAAGTTCAATTAAAACATGGATCAAAAAGCTCAAAGGGCTTACGAAAGATCACACGCTCACAAGGTGAATGACTATTTGGCGAGGTAGTTGTGCTCAAAGTGAAACAAAAATGCCTTGATCCTTTTCATGCTTTCATATAATCAACACAAATAAAAGATTAATCATAATAAAATCCAGTTAAAACAAGAATATTGGTACTCCGTGCATATATGAACAATAGAAGGCTTCCTCACAAAAAGGGTGGGAACTAAAGTGATTCACATACGAACAAGTATACAAAAGAATGAATGGCATAGAAGTTGTAAAAAGCCTAAGTATCATGAATATGCTAAAGTCTAGAAAGCGATAAACACATACCTTGAACGTGTACAAAACTTAATAATATCATTACCATACATCCGCAAGTTGAAACGATCAAACTTGGAACATCACCAAATTTCCTCAAGCTATTAAAATCAAGTTCATTGACAAACACGAAAACAATAAAACATTAACAAACTGAAAAACCGGTAGAAAATTCATTAAACAAGTTGTAAAGTGAAGATTTGAGAATTTACGAAAAATCCAAGTACAACTTGTTTAATGAATGTTCACTACACTACCTAAGCGAAACAACAACAAAAGAAAAGAATACATCATGCCTGTTTTACGTCGTAAGCTCGACGCCTTTACAATGCTTAGCTTGTAACTTCCTTCCTTCATGCCATGGTGATGCCTCACCGCGAAAACCAAAAGCAAGTGCCTTAACCAAACACTTAAACAAACGTTAATCTACAAGTATCAGTATAACAAGTGAAAATATACAATATATACGATATCTACAAAACTCAAAACAAAAAAACTATCGCAATGCGATTCAATATCAAAACTGATTCCCGACAACGGCGCCATTTTGTTGGAGCGGTAAAGCGGCAAGCAAAAATATTTATTTTCGGAAGAATTCCCTCCGGGATTTATGTCGTGTCCACCGAGATCGGTTCGAGGGAAAGAATGTCGTTCGACAGCCTCTCGCGTCAAAAGTTTGGGTTTAAATGGGTTTCAAACAAGAAAACAGAAAAGTAAATATCAATATAAAAATAATTCATTCTTCAAAGAAAAAAAAACTTATCAGACATACATATAATCCACTCGTCACAAACATAAATTTGTCAATCATTTTCACTATACTACAATACTCATCAAAATCATCCAGTATCGCTCACAACAGTGTCCATCTCTGGCACCCTGAGCTGAGAGAGCAACCGTATTACTCTCGTCGTCACTTTCGTGCACGAAGCCTCGAAACACGGAAGGCATTAAGTTCCGACACCATAAAGATTATTCTCTAAATCTATCTCTAGCATCTAGACAATAGATATCCATCCCTAATCAAGATTTGTGATGTTTATCTCTAACACAACACAGATCCAAACATAAATGCAAAAAGATAAAGGAAGACATAGATAATGATTTGTAAAGCAGGTTTTATACAATATTATAATCAACAAAGATACATATGTTCAGGGTAACTATACAAAAACCCAACACCAAAGAATACATAAAGAAGAAAAGAAATAAACCAAACATCTCGCAGATTGTCAGAGCCGGTCGATGAGAAATCCACCCCGGATCATCCACATGCAAGCTTCAATGTTGTTTCCAAGCTATATCTACTGAAAAATGAAAGGTTGATGCATTGGGAACAAATATTACCCAACCATCCTCTAAAAATTGTGTTTTTGGCCCTTTAATGGCGTTTCTGCCCGCCCAGTTTCGCCCGGCGGTATTCTGGGTCGCCCGGCGGTGAAAGGAGGCTTATTTTGTAAGTTATCCAACATTTTTCTGGAACGCCCGACCCTGCAATGTACCGCCCGGCGCTGCATCGCCCTGCCGTGCTGAGGCGCACCTGACAGTAGACAGCAAAAATCCTGCACTGTTTTGGCCATAACCTTTGAACCGTAACTCCGTTTTTTGCCCGGTTCGAAGCGTTGGAAAGCTTATTCAATGCTCTATACAAAAATGGCAAGATATCCTTGATTGAATACCTGAAAAAATAAATGGAAATCAATTAAACTCAATGATATTTACACAATAAGATAATATATACACTATAACGTAAAGAAAACGTATTTACAAACAAAGCGGGGTTTATTCGTACGATATTAACAAAAAGTATCGATAAGTGCAACAAAACTTATATACAAAAATAGTTACATTTTGCACTTATCAAACTCTCCCAAACTTAAACTTGTTTGTCCTCATACAAGAATCAAACAACTCAAAGAAACAGAGTGACAACCAAAGCATCACGAATCAATGGGTTTTGAAAAATGGAAACAAATGTATGATTTAAATAAAAAACGGTACACACAAAGTAAATACTTACCACTAAACTACGACGACAACATAGTCAGGAAACAAATGCAAAATACAAAAATCATGCCAAACATCCTAAAACAACACAAGTTCAAACGTGAATCACACCTAGCAAAAATAATCATTGGTAGATGAATAACACAAAATGAGGTACTTGTCACTCACACAACAATCATGCAAACAATAGACTAAATTATGCAACCATCCAAAAATCATATTGAACATACAAAAGCAAGAATCACAGGGACTTTTCAAGGTTGTAGCGTGGTCGGGTAAACAAACAAGAGGCAATTTCTAAAGGTAATTGAAACAAAAACTTGCCTAAACCTAAGAGAGTGATCAACTCACAAAAATTCAAACACCAAATTCCAAACAACTTCTTCTTTCATCCCAACTGTTACACCAAACACAATACTTATTTAGCACAATTATTTGAACTCTTTTTGTTTCCTTTTTCTTTTCTTTTTCATATTTTTCTCTTTTTTCTTTTCTTTTTCATCCTTATAGAAAACAACCAATGAGTAAACAATCATTCTCTCCCCAACTTGAATTCAACCACATCGTCATGTGAATACTCCCTACTTTCTAAGGCAAGGTAAAAATTCATACAACAACACAAAAAGTTGAGGGTTCAAGTAAAAACAAAATCCATTAAAAAATAAGTGAACTAAATACTCATAGACAAGCATTAAGTTCAATTAAAACATGGATCAAAAAGCTCAAAGGGGTTACGAAAGATCACACGCTCACAAGGTGAATGACTATTTGGCGAGGTAGTTGTGCTCAAAATGAAACAAAAATGCCTTGATCCTTTTCATGCTTTCATATAATCAACACAAATAAAAGATTAATCATAATAAAATCCAGTTAAAACAAGAATATTGGTACTCCGTGCATATATGAACAATAGAAGGCTTCCTCACAAAAAGGGTGGGAACTAAAGTGATTCACATACGAACAAGTATACGAAAGAATGAATGGCATAGAAGTTGTAAAAATCCTAAGTATCATGAATATGCTAAAGTCTAGAAAGTGATAAACACATACCTTGAACGTGTACAAAACTTAATAATATCATTACCATACATCCGCAAGTTGAAACGATCAAACTTGGAGCATCACCAAATTTCCTCAAGCTATTCAAATCAAGTTCATTGACAAACACGAAAACAATAAAACATTAACAAACTGAAAAACCGGTAGAAAATTCATTAAACATGTTGTAAAGTGAATATTTGAGAATTTACGAAAAATCCGAGTACAACTTGTTTAATGAATGTTCACTACACTACCTAAGCTAAACAACAACAAAAGAAAAGAATACACCATGCCTATTTTACGTCGTAAGCTCGACGCCTTTACAATGCTTAGCTTGTAATTTCCTTCCTTCATGCCATGGTGATGCCTCACCACGCAAACCAAAAGCAAGTGCCTTAACCAAACACCTAAACAAACGTTAATCTACAAGTATCAGTATAACAAGTGAAAATATACAATATATACGATATCAACAAAACTCAAAAACAATAAAACTATCGCAATGCGATTCAATATCAAAACTGATCCCCGACAACGGCGCCATTTTGTTGGAGCGGTAAAGCGGAAAGGAAAAATATTTATTTTCGGAAGAATTCCCTCCGGGATTTTTGTCGTGTCCACCGAGATCGGTTCGAGGGAAAGAATGTCGTTCGACAGCCTCTCGCGTCAAAAGTTTGGGTTTAAATGGGTTTCAAACAAGAAAACAGAAAAGTAAATATCAATATAAAAATAATTCATTCTTCAAAGAAAAAAAAACTTATCAGACATACATATAATCCACTCGTCACAAACATAAATTTGTCGATCATTTTCACTATACTACAATACTCATCAAAATCATCCAGTATCGCTCACAACAGTGTCCATCTCTGGCACCCTGAGCTGAGAGAGCAACCGTATTACTCTCGTCGTCACTTTCGTGCACGAAGCCTCGAAACACGGAAGGCATTAAGTTCCGACACCATAAAGATTATTCTCTAAATCTATCTCTAGCATCTAGACAATAGATATCCATCCCTAATCAAGATTTGTGATGTTTATCTCTAACACAACACAGATCCAAACATAAATGCAAAAAGATAAACGAAGACATAGATAATGATTTGTAAAGCAGGTTTTATACAATATTATAATCAACAAAGATACATATGTTCAGGGTAACTATACAAAAACCCAACACCAAAGAATACATAAAGAAGAAAAGAAATAAACCAAACATCTCGCAGATTGTCAGAGCCGGTCGATGAGAAATCCACCCCGGATCATCCACATGCAAGCTTCAATGTTGTTTCCAAGCTATATCTACTGAAAAATGAAAGGTTGATGCATTGGGAAGAAATATTACCCAACCATCCTCTAAAAATTGTGTTTTTGTCCCTTTAATGGCGTTTCTGCCCGCCCAGTTTCGCCCGGCGGTATTCTGGGTCGCCCGGCGGTGAAAGGAGGCTTATTTTGTAAGTTATCCCGCATTTTTCTGGAGCGCCCGACCCTGCAATGTACCGCCCGGCGCTGCTTCGCCCGGCCCTGCTGAGGCGCAGCTGACAGTAGGCAGCAAAAATCCTGCACTATTTTGGCCATAACCTTTGAACCGTCACTCCGTTTTTCGCCCGGTTCGAAGCGTTGGAAAGCTTATTCAATGCTCTATACAAAAATGGCAAGATATCCTTGATTGAATACCTGAAAAAATAAATGGAAATCAATTAAACTCAATGATATTTACACAATAACACAATATATACACTATAACATAAAGAAAACGTATTTACAAACAAAGCGGGGTTTATTCGTACGATATTAACAAAAAGTATCGATAAGTGCAACAAAACTTATATACAAATATAGTTACATTTTGCACTTATCAAACTCTCCCCAACTTAAACTTGTTTGTCCTCATACAAGAATCAAACAACTCAAAGAAACAGAGTGACAACCAAAGAATCACGAATCAATGGGTTTTGAAAAACGGAAACAAATGTATGGTTCAAATGAAAAACGGTACACACAAAGTAAATACTTACCACTAAACTACGACGACAACATAGTCACGAAACAAATGCAAAATACAAAAATCATGCCAAACATCCTAAAACAACACAAGTTCAAACGTGAATCACACCTAGCAAAAATAATCATCGGTAGATGAATAACACAAAATGAGGTACTAATCACTCACACAACAATCATGCAAACAATAGACTAAATTATGCAACCATCCAAAAATCATATTGAACATACAAAAGCAAGAATCACAGGGACTTTTCAAGGTTGTAGCGTGGTCGGGTAAACAAACAAGAGGTAATTTCTAAAGGTAATTGAAACAAAAACTTGCCTAAACCTAAGGGAGTGATCAACTCACAAAAGTTCAAACACCAAATTCCAAACAACTTCTTCTTTCATCCCAAGTGTTACACCAAACACAATACTTATTTAGCACAATTATTTGAACTCTTTTTGTTTCCTTTTTCAAGGATTTTTTCTTTCTTTCTTTTTCTCTTTTTCTTTTCTTTTTCATATTTTTCACTTTTTTCTTTTCTTTTTCATCCTCATAGAAAACAACCAATGAGTAAACAATCATTCTCTCCCCAACTTGAATTCAACCACATCATCAAGTGAATACTCCCTACTTTCTAAGGCAAGGTAAAAATTCATACAACAACACAAAAAGTTGAGGGTTCAAGTAAAAACAAAATCCATTCAAAAATAAGTGAACTAAATACTCATAGACAAGCATTAAGTTCAATTAAAACATGGATCAAAAAGCTCAAAGGGGTTACGAATGATCACACTCTCACAAGGTGAATGACTATTTGACGAGGTAGTTGTGCTCAAAATGAAATAAAAATGCCTTGATCCTTTTCATGATTTCATATAATCAACATAAATAAAAGATTAATCAAAATAAAATCCAGTTAAAACAAGAATATTGGTACTCCGTGCATATATGAACAATAGAAGGCTTCCTCACAAAAAGGGTGGGAACTAAAGTGATTCACATACGAACAAGTATACAAAAGAATGAATGGCATAGAAGTTGTAAAAAGCCTAAGTATCATGAATATGCTAAAGTCTAGAAAGCGATAAACACATACCTTGAACGTGTACAAAACTTAATAATATCATTACCATACATCCGCAAGTTGAAACGATCAAACTTGGAACATCACCAAATTTCCTCAAGCTATTCAAATCAAGTTCATTGACAAACACTAAAACAATAAAACATTAACAAACTGAAAAACCGGTAGAAAATTCATTAAACAAGTTGTAAAGTGAAGATTTGAGAATTTACGAAAAATCCGAGTACAACTTGTTTAATAAATGTTCACTACACTACCTAAGCGAAACAACAACAAAAGAAAAGAATACATCATGCCTGTTTTACGTCGTAAGCTCGACGCCTTTACAATGCTTAGCTTGTAACTTCCTTCCTTCATGCCATGGTGATGCCTCACCGCGCAAACCAAAAGCAAGTGCCCTAACCAAACACTTAAACAAACGTTAATCTACAAGTATCAGTATAACAAGTGAAAATATACAATATATACGATATCAACAAAACTCAAAAACAAAGAAACTATCGCAATGCGATTCAATATCAAAACTGATCCCCGACAAACGGCGCCATTTTGTTGGAGCGGTAAAGCGGAAAGGAAAAATATTTATTTTCGGAAGAATTCCCTCCGGGATTTATGTCGTGTCCACCGAGATCGGTTCGAGGGAAAGAATGCCGTTCGACAGTCTCTCGCGTCAATGAGTTTGGATTTAAATGGGTTTCAAACAAGAAAACAGAAAAGTAAATATCAACATAAAAAGAATTCATTCTTCAGAGAAAAATAAACTTATCAGACATACGTATAATCCACTCGTCACCAACATAAATTTGTCGATCATTTTCACTATACTACAATACTCATCAAAATCATCCAGTATCGCTCACATCAGTGTCCATCTCTGGCACACTGACCTGAGAGAGCAACCGTATTACTCTCGTCGTCACTTTCACGCACGAAGCCTCGAAACACGGAAGGCATTAAGTTCCGACACCATAACGATTATACTCTAAATCTATCTCTAGCATCTAGACAATAGATATCATCCCTAATCAATATTCGTGATGTTTATCTCTAACACAACACAAATCCAAACATAAATGCAAAAAGATAAAGGAAGACATCGATAATGATTTGTAAAGCAGGTTTTGTACAATATTATAATCAACAAAGATAGATATGTTCAGGGTAACTATACAAAAACCCAACACAAAAGAATACATAAAGAAGAAGAGAAATAAACCAAACATCTCGCAGATTGTCAGAGCCGGTCGATGAGAAATCCACCCCGGATCATCCACATGCAAGCTTCAATGTTGTTTTCAAGCTATATCTACTGAAAAATGAAAGTTTGATGCATTGGGAACAAATATTACCCAACCATCCTCTAAAAATTGTGTTTTTGGCCCCTTTAATGGCGTTTCTGCCCGCCCAGTTTCGCCCGGCGGTATTCTGGGTCGCCCGGCGGCGAAAGGAGGCTTATTTTGTAAGTTATCCTGCATTTTTCTGGAGCGCCCGGCCCTGCAATGTACCGCCCGGCGCTGCTTCGCCCGGCCCTGCTGAGGCACAGCTGACAGTAGACAACAAAAATCCTGCACTATTTTGGCCATAACCTTTGAACCGTAACTCCTTTTTTCGCCCGGTTCAAGGCGTTGGAATGCTTATTCAATGCTCTATACAACAATGGCAAGATATCCTTGATTGAATACATGAAAAAATAAATGGAAATCAATTAAACTCAATGATATTTACACAATAACGCAATATATACACTACAACGTAATGTAAACGTATTTACAAACAAAGCGGGGTTTATTTGTACGATATTAACAAAAAGTATCGATAAGTGCAACAAAACTTATATACAAAAATAGTTACATTTTGCACTTATCAAACTCTCCCCAACTTAAACTTGTTTGTCCTCAAACAAGAATCAAACAACTCAAAGAAACAGAGTGACAACCAAAGAATCACGAATCAATGGGTTTTGAAAAACGGAAACAAATGTATGGTTCAAATGAAAAACGGTACACACAAAGTAAATACTTACCACTAAACTACGACGACAACATAGTCACGAAACAAATGCAAAATACAAAAATCATGCCAAACATCCTAAAACAACACAAGTTCAAACGTGAATCACACCTAGCAAAAATAATCATCGGTAGATGAATAACACAAAATGAGGTACTTATCACTCACACAACAATCATGCAAACAATAGACTAAATTATGCAACCATCCAAAAATCATATTGAACATACAAAAGCAAGAATCACAGGGACTTTTCAAGGTTGTAGCGTGGTCGGGTAAACAAACAAGAGGTAATTTCTAAAGGTAATTGAAACAAAAACTTGCCTAAACCTAAGGGAGTGATCAACTCACAAAAGTTCAAACACCAAATTCCAAACAACTTCTTCTTTCATCCCAAGTGTTACACCAAACACAATACTTATTTAGCACAATTATTTGAACTCTTTTTGTTTCCTTTTTCAAGGATTTTTTCTTTCTTTCTTTTTCTCTTTTTCTTTTCTTTTTCATATTTTTCTCTTTTTTCTTTTCTTTTTCATCCTCATAGAAAACAACCAATGAGTAAACAATCATTCTCTCCCCAACTTGAATTCAACCACATCATCAAGTGAATACTCCCTACTTTCTAAGGCAAGGTAAAAATTCATACAACAACACAAAAAGTTGAGGGTTCAAGTAAAAACAAAATCCATTCAAAAATAAGTGAACTAAATACTCATAGACAAGCATTAAGTTCAATTAAAACATGGATCAAAAAGCTCAAAGGGGTTACGAATGATCACACTCTCACAAGGTGAATGACTATTTGACGAGGTAGTTGTGCTCAAAATGAAATAAAAATGCCTTGATCCTTTTCATGATTTCATATAATCAACATAAATAAAAGATTAATCATAATAAAATCCAGTTAAAACAAGAATATTGGTACTCCATGCATATATGAACAATAGAAGGCTTCCTCACAAAAAGGGTGGGAACTAAAGTGATTCACATACGAACAAGTATACAAAAGAATGAATGGCATAGAAGTTGTAAAAAGCCTAAGTATCATGAATATGCTAAAGTCTAGAAAGCGATAAACACATACCTTGAACGTGTACAAAACTTAATAATATCATTACCATACATCCGCAAGTTGAAACGATCAAACTTGGAACATCACCAAATTTCCTCAAGCTATTCAAATCAAGTTCATTGACAAACACTAAAACAATAAAACATTAACAAACTGAAAAACCGGTAGAAAATTCATTAAACAAGTTGTAAAGTGAAGATTTGAGAATTTACGAAAAATCCGAGTACAACTTGTTTAATGAATGTTCACTACACTACCTAAGCGAAACAACAACAAAAGAAAAGAATACATCATGCCTGTTTTACGTCGTAAGCTCGACGCCTTTACAATGCTTAGCTTGTAACTTCCTTCCTTCATGCCATGGTGATGCCTCACCGCGCAAACCAAAAGCAAGTGCCCTAACCAAACACTTAAACAAACGTTAATCTACAAGTATCAGTATAACAAGTGAAAATATACAATATATACGATATCAACAAAACTCAAAAACAAAGAAACTATCGCAATGCGATTCAATATCAAAACTGATCCCCGACAACGGCGCCATTTTGTTGGAGCGGTAAAGCGGAAAGGAAAAATATTTATTTTCGGAAGAATTCCCTCCGGGATTTATGTCGTGTCCACCGAGATCGGTTCGAGGGAAAGAATGCCGTTCGACAGTCTCTCGCGTCAATGAGTTTGGATTTAAATGGGTTTCAAACAAGAAAATAGAAAAGTAAATATCAACATAAAAAGAATTCATTCTTCAGAGAAAAATAAACTTATCAGACATACGGATAATCCCCTCGTCACCAACATAAATTTGTCGATCATTTTCACTATACTACAATACTCATCAAAATCATCCAGTATCGCTCACAACAGTGTCCATCTCTGGCACACTGACCTGAGAGAGCAACCGTATTACTCTCGTCGTCACTTTCGCGCACGAAGCCTCAAAACACGGAAGGCATTAAGTTCCGACACCATAACGATTATACTCTAAATCTATCTCTAGCATCTAGACAATAGATATCCATCCCTAATCAATATTCGTGATGTTTATCTCTAACACAACACAAATCCAAACATAAATGCAAAAAGATAAAGGAAGACATCGATAATGATTTGTAAAGCAGGTTTTGTACAATATTATAATCAACAAAGATAGATATGTTCAGGGTAACTATACAAAAACCCAACACAAAAGAATACATAAAGAAGAAGAGAAATAAACCAAACATCTCGCAGATTGTCAGAGCCGGTCGATGAGAAATCCACCCCGGATCATCCACATGCAAGCTTCAATGTTGTTTTCAAGCTATATCTACTGAAAAATGAAAGTTTGATGCATTGGGAACAAATATTACCCAACCATCCTCTAAAAATTGTGTTTTTGGCCCCTTTAATGGCGTTTCTGCCCGCCCAGTTTCGCCCGGCGGTATTCTGGGTCGCCCGGCGGCGAAAGGAGGCTTATTTTGTAAGTTATCCTGCATTTTTCTGGAGCGCCCGGCCCTGCAATGTACCGCCCGGCGCTGCTTCGCCCGGCCCTGCTGAGGCACAGCTGACAGTAGACAACAAAAATCCTGCACTATTTTGGCCATAACCTTTGAACCGTAACTCCTTTTTTCGCCCGGTTCAAGGCGTTGGAATGCTTATTCAATGCTCTATACAACAATGGCAAGATATCCTTGATTGAATACCTGAAAAAATAAATGGAAATCAATTAAACTCAATGATATTTACACAATAACGCAATATATACACTACAACGTAATGTAAACGTATTTACAAACAAAGCGGGGTTTATTTGTACGATATTAACAAAAAGTATCGATAAGTGCAACAAAACTTATATACAAAAATAGTTACATTTTGCACTTATCAAACTCTCCCCAACTTAAACTTGTTTGTCCTCAAACAAGAATCAAACAACTCAAAGAAACAGAGTGACAACCAAAGAATCACGAATCAATGGGTTTTGAAAAACGGAAACAAATGTATGGTTCAAATGAAAAACGGTACACACAAAGTAAATACTTACCACTAAACTACGACGACAACATAGTCACGAAACAAATGCAAAATACAAAAATCATGCCAAACATCCTAAAACAACACAAGTTCAAACGTGAATCACACCTAGCAAAAATAATCATCGGTAGATGAATAACACAAAATGAGGTACTTATCACTCACACAACAATCATGCAAACAATAGACTAAATTATGCAACCATCCAAAAATCATATTGAACATACAAAAGCAAGAATCACAGGGACTTTTCAAGGTTGTAGCGTGGTCGGGTAAACAAACAAGAGGTAATTTCTAAAGGTAATTGAAACAAAAACTTGCCTAAACCTAAGGGAGTGATCAACTCACAAAAGTTCAAACACCAAATTCCAAACAACTTCTTCTTTCATCCCAAGTGTTACACCAAACACAATACTTATTTAGCACAATTATTTGAACTCTTTTTGTTTCCTTTTTCAAGGATTTTTTCTTTCTTTCTTTTTCTCTTTTTCTTTTCTTTTTCATATTTTTCTCTTTTTTCTTTTCTTTTTCATCCTCATAGAAAACAACCAATGAGTAAACAATCATTCTCTCCCCAACTTGAATTCAACCACATCATCAAGTGAATACTCCCTACTTTCTAAGGCAAGGTAAAAATTCATACAACAACACAAAAAGTTGAGGGTTCAAGTAAAAACAAAATCCATTCAAAAATAAGTGAACTAAATACTCATAGACAAGCATTAAGTTCAATTAAAACATGGATCAAAAAGCTCAAAGGGGTTACGAATGATCACACTCTCACAAGGTGAATGACTATTTGACGAGGTAGTTGTGCTCAAAATGAAATAAAAATGCCTTGATCCTTTTCATGATTTCATATAATCAACATAAATAAAAGATTAATCATAATAAAATCCAGTTAAAACAAGAATATTGGTACTCCGTGCATATATGAATAATAGAAGGCTTCCTCACAAAAAGGGTGGGAACTAAAGTGATTCACATACGAACAAGTATACAAAAGAATGAATGGCATAGAAGTTGTAAAAAGCCTAAGTATCATGAATATGCTAAAGTCTAGAAAGCGATAAACACATACCTTGAACGTGTACAAAACTTAATAATATCATTACCATACATCCGCAAGTTGAAACGATCAAACTTGGAACATCACCAAATTTCCTCAAGCTATTCAAATCAAGTTCATTGACAAACACTAAAACAATAAAACATTAACAAACTGAAAAACCGGTAGAAAATTCATTAAACAAGTTGTAAAGTGAAGATTTGAGAATTTACGAAAAATCCGAGTACAACTTGTTTAATGAATGTTCACTACACTACCTAAGCGAAACAACAACAAAAGAAAAGAATACATCATGCCTGTTTTACGTCGTAAGCTCGACGCCTTTACAATGCTTAGCTTGTAACTTCCTTCCTTCATGCCATGGTGATGCCTCACCGCGCAAACCAAAAGCAAGTGCCCTAACCAAACACTTAAACAAACGTTAATCTACAAGTATCAGTATAACAAGTGAAAATATACAATATATACGATATCAACAAAACTCAAAAACAAAGAAACTATCGCAATGCGATTCAATATCAAAACTGATCCCCGACAACGGCGCCATTTTGTTGGAGCGGTAAAGCGGAAAGGAAAAATATTTATTTTCGGAAGAATTCCCTCCGGGATTTATGTCGTGTCCACCGAGATCGGTTCGAGGGAAAGAATCTCGTTCGACAGTCTCTCGCGTCAATGAGTTTGGATTTAAATGGGTTTCAAACAAGAAAACAGAAAAGTAAATATCAACATAAAAAGAATTCATTCTTCAGAGAAAAATAAACTTATCAGACATACGTATAATCCACTCGTCACCAACATAAATTTGTCGATCATTTTCACTATACTATAATACTCATCAAAATCATCCAGTATCGCTCACAACAGTGTCCATCTCTGGCACACTGACCTGAGAGAGCAACCGTATTACTCTCGTCGTCACTTTCGCGCACGAAGCCTCGAAACACGGAAGGCATTAAGTTCCGACACCATAACGATTATACTCTAAATCTATCTCTAGCATCTAGACAATAGATATCCATTCCTAATCAATATTCGTGATGTTTATCTCTAACACAACACAAATCCAAACATAAATGCAAAAAGATAAAGGAAGACATCGATAATGATTTGTAAAGCAGGTTTTGTACAATATTATAATCAACAAAGATAGATATGTTCAGGGTAACTATACAAAAACCCAACATAAAAGAATACATAAAGAAGAAGAGAAATAAACCAAACATCTCGCAGATTGTCAGAGCCGGTCGATGAGAAATCCACCCCGGATCATCCACATGCAAGCTTCAATGTTGTTTTCAAGCTATATCTACTGAAAAATGAAAGTTTGATGCATTGGGAACAAATATTACCCAACCATCCTCTAAAAATTGTGTTTTTGGCCCCTTTAATGGCGTTTCTGCCCGCCCAGTTTCGCCCGGCGGTATTCTGGGTCGCCCGGCGGCGAAAGGAGGCTTATTTTGTAAGTTATCCTGCATTTTTCTGGAGCGCCCGGCCCTGCAATGTACCGCCCGGCGCTGCTTCGCCCGGCCCTGCTGAGGCACAGTTGACAGTAGACAACAAAAATCCTGCACTATTTTGGCCATAACCTTTGAACCGTAACTCCTTTTTTCGCCCGGTTCAAGGCGTTGGAATGCTTATTCAATGCTCTATACAACAATGGCAAGATATCCTTGATTGAATACCTGAAAAAATAAATGGAAATCAATTAAACTCAATGATATTTACACAATAACGCAATATATACACTACAACGTAATGTAAACGTATTTACAAACAAAGCGGGGTTTATTTGTACGATATTAACAAAAAGTATCGATAAGTGCAACAAAACTTATATACAAAAATAGTTACATTTTGCACTTATCAAACTCTCCCCAACTTAAACTTGTTTGTCCTCAAACAAGAATCAAACAACTCAAAGAAACAGAGTGACAACCAAAGAATCACGAATCAATGGGTTTTGAAAAACGGAAACAAATGTATGGTTCAAATGAAAAACGGTACACACAAAGTAAATACTTACCACTAAACTACGACGACAACATAGTCACGAAACAAATGCAAAATACAAAAATCATGCCAAACATCCTAAAACAACACAAGTTCAAACGTGAATCACACCTAGCAAAAATAATCATCGGTAGATGAATAACACAAAATGAGGTACTTATCACTCACACAACAATCATGCAAACAATAGACTAAATTATGCAACCATCCAAAAATCATATTGAACATACAAAAGCAAGAATCACAGGGACTTTTCAAGGTTGTAGCGTGGTCGGGTAAACAAACAAGAGGTAATTTCTAAAGGTAATTGAAACAAAAACTTGCCTAAACCTAAGGGAGTGATCAACTCACAAAAGTTCAAACACCAAATTCCAAACAACTTCTTCTTTCATCCCAAGTGTTACACCAAACACAATACTTATTTAGCACAATTATTTGAACTCTTTTTGTTTCCTTTTTCAAGGATTTTTTCTTTCTTTCTTTTTCTCTTTTTCTTTTCTTTTTCATATTTTTCTCTTTTTTCTTTTCTTTTTCATCCTCATAGAAAACAACCAATGAGTAAACAATCATTCTCTCCCCAACTTGAATTCAACCACATCATCAAGTGAATACTCCCTACTTTCTAAGGCAAGGTAAAAATTCATACAACAACACAAAAAGTTGAGGGTTCAAGTAAAAACAAAATCCATTCAAAAATAAGTGAACTAAATACTCATAAACAAGCATTAAGTTCAATTAAAACATGGATCAAAAAGCTCAAAGGGGTTACGAATGATCACACTCTCACAAGGTGAATGACTATTTGACGAGGTAGTTGTGCTCAAAATGAAATAAAAATGCCTTGATCCTTTTCATGATTTCATATAATCAACATAAATAAAAGATTAATCATAATAAAATCCAGTTAAAACAAGAATATTGGTACTCCGTGCATATATGAACAATAGAAGGCTTCCTCACAAAAAGGGTGGGAACTAAAGTGATTCACATACGAACAAGTATACAAAAGAATGAATGACATAGAAGTTGTAAAAAGCCTAAGTATCATGAATATGCTAAAGTCTAGAAAGCGATAAACACATACCTTGAACGTGTACAAAACTTAATAATATCATTACCATACATCCGCAAGTTGAAACGATCAAACTTGGAACATCACCATATTTCCTCAAGCTATTCAAATCAAGTTCATTGACAAACACTAAAACAATAAAACATTAACAAACTGAAAAACCGGTAGAAAATTCATTAAACAAGTTGTAAAGTGAAGATTTGAGAATTTACGAAAAATCCGAGTACAACTTGTTTAATGAATGTTCACTACACTACCTAAGCGAAACAACAACAAAAGAAAAGAATACATCATGCCTGTTTTACGTCGTAAGCTCGACGCCTTTACAATGCTTAGCTTGTAACTTCCTTCCTTCATGCCATGGTGATGCCTCACCGCGCAAACCAAAAGCAAGTGCCCTAACCAAACACTTAAACAAACGTTAATCTACAAGTATCAGTATAACAAGTGAAAATATACAATATATACGATATCAACAAAACTCAAAAACAAAGAAACTATCGCAATGCGATTCAATATCAAAACTGATCCCCGACAACGGCGCCATTTTGTTGGAGCGGTAAAGCGGAAAGGAAAAATATTTATTTTCGGAAGAATTCCCTCCGGGATTTATGTCGTGTCCACCGAGATCGGTTCGAGGGAAAGAATGCCGTTCGACAGTCTCTCGCGTCAATGAGTTTGGATTTAAATGGGTTTCAAACAAGAAAACAGAAAAGTAAATATCAACATAAAAAGAATTCATTCTTCAGAGAAAAATAAACTTATCAGACATACGTATAATCCACTCGTCACCAACATAAATTTGTCGATCATTTTCACTATACTACAATACTCATCAAAATCATCCAGTATCGCTCACAACAGTGTCCATCTCTGGCACACTGACCTGAGAGAGCAACCGTATTACTCTCGTCGTCACTTTCGCGCACGAAGCCTCGAAACACGGAAGGCATTAAGTTCCGACACCATAACGATTATACTCTAAATCTATCTCTAGCATCTAGACAATAGATATCCATTCCTAATCAATATTCGTGATGTTTATCTCTAACACAACACAAATCCAAACATAAATGCAAAAAGATAAAGGAAGACATCGATAATGATTTGTAAAGCAGGTTTTGTACAATATTATAATCAACAAAGATAGATATGTTCAGGGTAACTATACAAAAACCCAACACAAAAGAATACATAAAGAAGAAGAGAAATAAACCAAACATCTCGCAGATTGTCAGAGCCGGTCGATGAGAAATCCACCCCGGATCATCCACATGCAAGCTTTAATGTTGTTTTCAAGCTATATCTACTGAAAAATGAAAGTTTGATGCATTGGGAACAAATATTACCCAACCATCCTCTAAAAATTGTGTTTTTGGCCCCTTTAATGGCGTTTCTGCCCGCCCAGTTTCGCCCGGCGGTATTCTGGGTCGCCCGGCGGCGAAAGGAGGCTTATTTTGTAAGTTATCCTGCATTTTTCTGGAGCGCCCGACCCTGCAATGTACCGCCCGGCGCTGCTTCGCCCGGCCCTGCTGAGGCACAGCTGACAGTAGACAACAAAAATCCTGCACTATTTTGGCCATAACCTTTGAACCGTAACTCCTTTTTTCGCCCGGTTCAAGGCGTTGGAATGCTTATTCAATGCTCTATACAACAATGGCAAGATATCCTTGATTGAATACCTGAAAAAATAAATGGAAATCAATTAAACTCAATGATATTTACACAATAACGCAAATATATACACTACAACGTAATGTAAACGTATTTACAAACAAAGCGGGGTTTATTTGTACGATATTAACAAAAAGTATCGATAAGTGCAACAAAACTTATATACAAAAATAGTTACATTTTGCACTTATCAAACTCTCCCCAACTTAAACTTGTTTGTCCTCAAACAAGAATCAAACAACTCAAAGAAACAGAGTGACAACCAAAGAATCACGAATCAATGGGTTTTGAAAAACGGAAACAAATGTATGGTTCAAATGAAAAACGGTACACACAAAGTAAATACTTACCACTAAACTACGACGACAACATAGTCACGAAACAAATGCAAAATACAAAAATCATGCCAAACATCCTAAAACAACACAAGTTCAAACGTGAATCACACCTAGCAAAAATAATCATCGGTAGATGAATAACACAAAATGAGGTACTTATCACTCACACAACAATCATGCAAACAATAGACTAAATTATGCAACCATCCAAAAATCATATTGAACATACAACAGCAAGAATCACAGGGACTTTTCAAGGTTGTAGCGTGGTCGGGTAAACAAACAAGAGGCAATTTCTAAAGGTAATTGAAACAAAAACTTGCCTAAACCTAAGGGAGTGATCAACTCACAAAAGTTCAAACATCAAATTCCAAACAACTTCTTCTTTCATCCCAAGTGTTACAACAAACACAATACTTATTTAGCACAATTATTTGAACTCTTTTTGTTTCCTTTTTCAAGGATTTTTTCTTTCTTTCTTTTTCTCTTTTTTCTTTTCTTTTTCATATTTTTCTCTTTTTTCTTTTCTTTTTCATCCTCATAGAAAACAACCAATGAGTAAACAATCATTCTCTCCCCAACTTGAATTCAACCACATCATCATGTGAATACTCCCTACTTTCTAAGGCAAGGTAAAAATTCATACAACAACACAAAAAGTTGAGGGTTCAAGTAAAAACAAAATCCATTCAAAAATAAGTGAACTAAATACTCATAGACAAGCATTAAGTTCAATTAAAACATGGATCAAAAAGCTCAAAGGGGTTACGAAAGATCACACTCTCACAAGGTGAATGATTATTTGGCGAGGTAGTTGTGCTCAAAATGAAATAAAAATGCCTTGATCCTTTTCATGATTTCATATAATCAACACAAATAAAAGATTAATCATAATAAAATCCAGTTAAAACAAGAATATTGGTACTCCGTGCATATATGAACAATAGAAGGCTTCCTCACAAAAAGGGTGGGAACTAAAGTGATTCACATACGAACAAGTATACAAAAGAATGAATGGCATAGAAGTTGTAAAAAGCCTAAGTATCATGAATATGCTAAAGTCTAGAAAGCGATAAACACATACCATGAACGTCTACAACACTTAATAATATCATTACAATACATCCGCAAGTTGAAACAATCAAACTTGGAACATCACCAAATTTCCTCAAGCTATTCAAATCAAGTTCATTGACAAACACGAAAACAATAAAACATTAACAAACTGAAAAACCGGTAGAAAATTCATTAAACAAGTTGTAAAGTGAAGATCTGAGAATTTACGAAAAATCCGAGTACAACTTGTTTAATGAATGTTTACTACACTACCTAAGCTAAACAACAACAAAAGAAAAGAATACATCATGCCTGTTTTACGTCGTAAGCTCGACGCCTTTACAATGCTTAGCTTGTAACTTCCTTCCTTCATGCCATGGTGATGCCTCACCGCGCAAACCAAAAGCAAGTGCCCTAACCAAACACTTAAACAAACATTAATCTACAAGTATCAGTATAACAAGTGAAAATATACAATATATACGATATCTACAAAACTCAAAAACAAAGAAACTATCGCAATGCGATTCAATATCAAAACTGATCCCCGACAACGGCGCCATTTTGTTGGAGCAGTAAAGCGGAAAGCAAAAATATTTATTTTCGGAAGAATTCCCTCCGGGATTTATGTCGTGTCCACCGATATCGGTTCGAGGGAAAGAATGTCGTTCGACAGTCTCTCGCGTCAATGAGTTTGGATTTAAATGGGTTTCAAACAAGAAAACAGAAAAGTAAATATCAACATAAAAAGAATTCATTCTTCAAAGAAAAATAAACTTATCAGACATACGTATAATCCACTCGTCACCAACATAAATTTGTCGATCATTTTCACTATACTACAATACTCATCAAAATCATCCAGTATCGCTCACAACAGTGTCCATCTCTGGCACACTGACCTGAGAGAGCAACCGTATTACTCTCGTCGTCACTTTCACGCACGAAGCCTCGAAACACGGAAGGCATTAAGTTCCGACACCATAAAGATTATACTCTAAATCTATCTGTAGCATCTAGACAATAGATATCCATCCCTAATCAAGATTCGTGATGTTTATCTCTAACACAACACAAATCCAAACATAAATGCAAAAAGATAAAGGAAGACATCGATAATGATTTGTAAAGCAGGTTTTGTACAATATTATAATCAACAAAGATAGATATGTTCAGGGTAACTATACAAAAACCCAACACAAAAGAATACATAAAGAAGAAGAGAAATAAACCAAACATCTCGCAGATTATCAGAGCCGGTCGATGAGAAATCCACCCCGGATCATCCACATGCAAGCTTCAATGTTGTTTTCAAGCTATATCTACTGAAAAATGAAAGTTTGATGCATTGGAAACAAATATTACCCAACCATCCTCTAAAAATTGTGTTTTTGGCCCCTTTAATGGCGTTTCTGCCCGCCCAGTTTCGCCCGGCGGTATTCTGGGTCGCCCGGCGGCGAAAGGAGGCTTATTTTGTAAGTTATCTAGCATTTTTCTGGAGCGCCCAGCCCTGCAATGTACCGCCCGGCGCTGCTTCGCCCGGCCTTGCTGAGGCGCAGCTGACAGTAGACAGCAAAAATCTTGCACTGTTTTGGCCATAACCTTTGAACCGTAACTCCGTTTTTTGCCCGGTTCGAAGCGTTGGAAAGCTTATTCAATGATCTATACAACAATGGCAAGATATCCTTAATTGAATACCTGAAAAATTAAATGGAAATCAATTAAACTCAATGATATTTACACAATAACGCAATATATACACTATAATGTAGAGTAAACGTATTTACAAACAAGCGGGGTTTATTCGTACGATATTAACAAAAAGTATCGATAAGTGTAACAAAACTTATATACAAAAATAGTTACATTTTGCACTTATCAAACTCTCCCCAACTTAAACTTGTTTGTCCTCAAACAAGAATCAAACAACTCAAAGAAACAGAGTGACAACCAAAGAATCACGAATCAATGGGTTTTGAAAAACGGAAACAAATGTATGGTTTAAATGAAAAACGTTACACACAAAGTAAATACTTACCACTAAACTACGACGAAAACATAGTCACGAAATAAATGCAAAACACAAAAATCATGCCAAACATCCTAAAACAACACAAGTTCAAACGTGAATCACACCTAGCAAAAATAATCATCGGTAGATGAATAACACAAAATGAGGTACTTGTCACTCACACAACAATCATGCAAACAATAGACTAAATTATGCAACCATCCAAAAATCATATTGAACATACAAAAGCAAGAATCACAGGGACTTTTCAAGGTTGTAGCGTGGTCGAGTAAACAAACAAGAGGCAATTTCTTAAGGTAATTGAAACAAAAACTTGCCTAAACCTAAGGGAGTGATCAACTCACAAAAGTTCAAACACCAAATTCCAAACAACTTCTTCTTTCATCCCAAGTGTTACACCAAACACAATACTTATTTAGCACAATTATTTGAACTCTTTTTGTTTCCTTTTTCAAGGATTTTTTGTTTCTTTCTTTTTCTCTTTTTTCTTTTCTATTTCATATTTTTCTCTTTTTTCTTTTCTTTTTCATCCTCATAGAAAACAACCAATGAGTAAACAATCATTCTCTCCCCAACTTGAATTCAACCACATCGTTGTGTGAATACTCCCTACTTTCTAAGGCAAGGTAAAAATTCATACAACAACACAAAAAGTTGAGGGTTCAAGTAAAAACAAAATCCATTCAATAATAAGTGAACTAAATACTCATAGACAAGCATTAAGTTCAATTAAAACATGGATCAAAAAGCTCAAAGGGGTTACGAAAGATCACACGTTCACAAGGTGAATGACTATTTGGCGAGGTAGTTGTGCTCAAAATGAAACAAAAATGCCTTGATCCTTTTCATGCTTTCATATAATCAACACAAATAAAAGATTAATCATAATAAAATCCAGTTAAAACAAGAATATTGGTACTCCGTGCATATATGAACAATAGAAGGCTTCCTCACAAAAAGGGTGGGAACTAAAGTGATTCACATACGAACAAGTATACGAAAGAATGAAGGGCATAGAAGTTGTAAAAAGCCTAAGTATCATGAATATGCTAAAGTCTAGAAAGCGATAAACACATACCTTGAACGTGTACAAAACTTAATAATATCATTACCATACATCCGCAAGTTGAAACGATCAAACTTGGAACATCACCATATTTCCTCAAGCTATTCAAATCAAGTTCATTGACAAACACGAAAACAATAAAACATTAACAAACTGAAAAACCCGTAGAAAATTCATTAAAAAAGTTGTAAAGTGAAGATTTGAGAATTTACGAAAAATCTGAGTACAACTTGTTTAATGAATGTTCACTACACTACCTAAGCTAAACAACAACAAAAGAAAAGAATACACCATGCCTGTTTTACGTCGTAAGCTCGACGCCTTTACAATGCTTAGCTTGTAACTTCCTTCCTTCATGCCATGGTGATGCCTCACCGCGCAAACCAAAAGCAAGTGCCCTAACCAAACACTTAAACAAACGTTAATCTACAAGTATCAGTATAACAAGTGAAAATATACAATATATACGATATCTACAAAACTCAAAAACAAAACAAAATATCGAAATGCGATTCAATATCAAAACTGATCCCCGACAACGGCGCCATTTTGTTGGAGCGGTAAAGCGGCAAGCAAAAATATTTATTTTCGGAAGAATTCCCTCTAGGATTTATGTCGTGTCCACCGAGATCGGTTCGAGGGAAATAATGTCGTTCGACAGTCTCTCGCGTCAATGCGTTTGGGTTTAAATGGGTTTCAAACAAGAAAACAGAAAAGTAAATATCAATATAAAAAGAATTCATTCTTCAGAGAAAAATAAACTTATCAGACATACGTATAATCCACTCGTCACAAACATAAATTTGTCGATCTTTTTCACAATACTACAATACTCATCAAAATCATCCAGTATCGCTCACAACAGTGTCCATCTCTGGCACACTGAGCTGAGAGAGCAATCGTATTACTCTCGTCGCCACTTTCGCGCACGAATCCTCGAAACACGGAAGACATTAAGTTACGACACCATAAAGATTATTCTCTAAATCTATCTCTAGCATCTAGACAATAGATATCCATCCCTAATCAAGATTCGTGATGTTTATCTCTAACACAACACAAATCCAAACATGAATGCAAAAAGATAAAGCAAGACATCGATAATGATTTGTAAAGCAGGTTTTATACAATATTATAATCAACAAAGATACATATGTTCAGGGTAACTGTACAAAAACCCAACACAAAAGAATACATAAAGAAGAAGAGAAATAAACCAAACATCTCGCAGATTGTCAGAGCCGGTCGATGAGAAATCCACCCCGGATCACCCACATGCAAGCTTCAATGTTGTTTCCAAGCTATATCTACTGAAAAATGAAAGTTTGATGCATTGGGAACAAATATTATCCAACCACCCTCTAAAAATTGTGTTTTTGGCCCTTTAATGGCGTTTCTGCCCGCTCAGTTTCGCCCGGCGGTATTCTGGGTCGCCCGGCGGCGAAAGGAGGCTTATTTTGTAAGTTATCTAGCATTTTTCTGGAGCGCCCGGCCCTGCAATGTACCGCCCGGCGCTGCTTCGCCCGGCCTTGCTGAGGCGCAGCTGACAGTAGACAGCAAAAATCTTGCACTGTTTTGGCCGTAACCTTTGAACCGTAACTCCGTTTTTTGCCCGGTTCGAAGCGTTGGAAAGCTTATTCAATGATCTATACAACAATGGCAAGATATCCTTAATTGAATACCTGAAAAATTAAATGTAAATCAATTAAACTCAATGATATTTACACAATAACGCAATATATACACTATAATGTAGAGTAAACGTATTTACAAACAAGCGGGGTTTATTCGTACGATATTAACAAAAAGTATCGATAAGTGTAACAAAACTTATATACAAAAATAGTTACATTTTGCACTTATCAAACTCTCCCCAACTTAAACTTGTTTGTCCTCAAACAAGAATCAAACAACTCAAAGAAACAGAGTGACAACCAAAGAATCACGAATCAATGGGTTTTGAAAAACGGAAACAAATGTATGGTGTAAATGAAAAACGATACACACAAAGTAAATACTTACCACTAAACTACGACAAAAACATAGTCACGAAATAAATGCAAAACACAAAAATCATGCCAAACATCCTAAAACAACACAAGTTCAAACGTGAATCACACCTAGCAAAAATAATCATCGGTAGATGAATAACACAAAATGAGGTACTTGTCACTCACACAACAATCATGCAAACAATAGACTAAATTATGCAACCATCCAAAAATCATATTGAACATACAAAAGCAAGAATCACAGGGACTTTTCAAGGTTGTAGCGTGGTCGAGTAAACAAACAAGAGGCAATTTCTTAAGGTAATTGAAACAAAAACTTGCCTAAACCTAAGGGAGTGATCAACTCACAAAAGTTCAAACACCAAATTCCAAACAACTTCTTCTTTCATCCCAAGTGTTACACCAAACACAATACTTATTTAGCACAATTATTTGAACTCTTTTTGTTTCCTTTTTCAAGGATTTTTTGTTCCTTTATTTTTCTCTTTTTTCTTTTTTTTTTCATATTTTTCTCTTTTTTCTTTTCTTTTTTATCCTTATAGAAAACAACCAATGAGTTAACAATCATTCTCTCCCCAACTTGAATTCAACCACATCATCATGTGAATACTCCCTACTTTCTAAGGCAAGGTAAAAATTCATACAACAACACAAAAAGTTGAGGGTTCAAGTAAAAACAAAATCCATTCAAAAATAAGTGAACTAAATACTCACAGACAAGCATTAAGTTCAATTAAAACATGGATCAAAAAGCTCAAAGGGCTTACGAAAGATCACACGCTCACAAGGTGAATGACTATTTGGCGAGGTAGTTGTGCTCAAAGTGAAACAAAAATGCCTTGATCCTTTTCATGCTTTCATATAATCAACACAAATAAAAGATTAATCATAATAAAATCCAGTTAAAACAAGAATATTGGTACTCCGTGCATATATGAACAATAGAAGGCTTCCTCACAAAAAGGGTGGGAACTAAAGTGATTCACATACGAACAAGTATACAAAAGAATGAATGGCATAGAAGTTGTAAAAAGCCTAAGTATCATGAATATGCTAAAGTCTAGAAAGCGATAAACACATACCTTGAACGTGTACAAAACTTAATAATATCATTACCATACATCCGCAAGTTGAAACGATCAAACTTGAAGCATCACCAAATTTCCTCAAGCTATTCAAATCAAGTTCATTGACAAACACGAAAACAATAAAACATTAACAAACTGAAAAACCGGTAGAAAATTCATTAAACATGTTGTAAAGTGAATATTTGAGAATTTACGAAAAATCCGAGTACAACTTGTTTAATGAATGTTCACTACACTACCTAAGCTAAACAACAACAAAAGAAAAGAATACACCATGCCTATTTTACGTCGTAAGCTCGACGCCTTTACAATGCTTAGCTTGTAATTTCCTTCCTTCATGCCATGGTGATGCCTCACCGCGCAAACCAAAAGCAAGTGCCTTAACCAAACACTTAAACAAACGTTAATCTACAAGTATCAGTATAACAAGTGAAAATATACAATATATACGATATCAACAAAACTCAAAAACAAAGAAACTATCGCAATGCGATTCAATATCAAAACTGATCCCCGACAACGGCGCCATTTTGTTGGAGCGGTAAAGCGGAAAGGAAAAATATTTATTTTCGGAAGAATTCCCTCCGGGATTTATGTCGTGTCCACCGAGATCGGTTCGAGGGAAAGAATGTCGTTCGACAGCCTCTCGCGTCAAAAGTTTGGGTTTAAATGGGTTTCAAACAAGAAAACAGAAAAGTAAATATCAATATAAAAATAATTCATTCTTCAAAGAAAAAAAAACTTATCAGACATACATATAATCCACTCGTCACAAACATAAATTTGTCGATCATTTTCACTATACTACAATACTCATTAAAATCATCCAGTATCGCTCACAACAGTGTCCATCTCTGGCACCCTGAGCTGAGAGAGCAACCGTATTACTCTCGTCGTCACTTTCGTGCACGAAGCCTCGAAACACAGAAGGCATTAAGTTTCGACACCATAAAGATTATTCTCTAAATCTATCTCTAGCATCTAGACAATAGATATCCATCCCTAATCAAGATTTGTGATGTTTATCTCTAACACAACACAGATCCAAACATAAATGCAAAAAGATAAAGGAAGACATAGATAATGATTTGTAAAGCAGGTTTTATACAATATTATAATCAACAAAGATACATATGTTCAGGGTAACTATACAAAAACCCAACACCAAAGAATACATAAAGAAGAAAAGAAATAAACCAAACATCTCGCAGATTGTCAGAGCCGGTCGATGAGAAATCCACCCCGGATCATCCACATGCAAGCTTCAATGTTGTTTCCAAGCTATATCTACTGAAAAATGAAAGGTTGATGCATTGGGAACAAATATTACCCAACCATCCTCTAAAAATTGTGTTTTTGTCCCTTTAATGGCGTTTCTGCCCGCCCAGTTTCGCCCGGCGGTATTCTGGGTCGCCCGGCGGTGAAAGGAGGCTTATTTTGTAAGTTATCCCGCATTTTTCTGGAGCGCCCGACCCTGCAATGTACCGCCCGGCGCTGCTTCGCCCGGCCCTGCTGAGGCGCAGCTGACAGTAGGCAGCAAAAATCCTGCACTATTTTGGCCATAACCTTTGAACCGTCACTCCGTTTTTCGCCCGGTTCGAAGCGTTGGAAAGCTTATTCAATGCTCTATACAAAAATGGCAAGATATCCTTGATTGAATACCTGAAAAAATAAATGGAAATCAATTAAACTCAATGATATTTACACAATAACACAATATATACACTATAACGTAAAGAAAACGTATTTACAAACAAAGCGGGGTTTATTCGTACGATATTAACAAAAAGTATCGATAAGTGCAACAAAACTTATATACAAATATAGTTACATTTTGCACTTATCAAACTCTCCCCAACTTAAACTTGTTTGTCCTCATACAAGAATCAAACAACTCAAAGAAACAGAGTGACAACCAAAGAATCACGAATCAATGGGTTTTGAAAAACGGAAACAAATGTATGGTTCAAATGAAAAATGGTACACACAAAGTAAATACTTACCACTAAACTACGACGACAACATAGTCACGAAACAAATGCAAAATACAAAAATCATGCCAAACATCCTAAAACAACACAAGTTCAAACGTGAATCACACCTAGCAAAAATAATCATCGGTAGATGAATAACACAAAATGAGGTACTAATCACTCACACAACAATCATGCAAACAATAGACTAAATTATGCAACCATCCAAAAATCATATTGAACATACAAAAGCAAGAATCACAGGGACTTTTCAAGGTTGTAGCGTGGTCGGGTAAACAAACAAGAGGTAATTTCTAAAGGTAATTGAAACAAAAACTTGCCTAAACCTAAGGGAGTGATCAACTCACAAAAGTTCAAACACCAAATTCCAAACAACTTCTTCTTTCATCCCAAGTGTTACACCAAACACAATACTTATTTAGCACAATTATTTGAACTCTTTTTGTTTCCTTTTTCAAGGATTTTTTCTTTCTTTCTTTTTCTCTTTTTCTTTTCTTTTTCATATTTTTCTCTTTTTTCTTTTCTTTTTCATCCTCATAGAAAACAACCAATGAGTAAACAATCATTCTCTCCCCAACTTGAATTCAACCACATCATCAAGTGAATACTCCCTACTTTCTAAGGCAAGGTAAAAATTCATACAACAACACAAAAAGTTGAGGGTTCAAGTAAAAACAAAATCCATTCAAAAATAAGTGAACTAAATACTCATAGACAAGCATTAAGTTCAATTAAAACATGGATCAAAAAGCTCAAAGGGGTTACGAATAATCACACTCTCACAAGGTGAATGACTATTTGACGAGGTAGTTGTGCTCAAAATGAAATAAAAATGCCTTGATCCTTTTCATGATTTCATATAATCAACATAAATAAAAGATTAATCAAAATAAAATCCAGTTAAAACAAGAATATTGGTACTCCGTGCATATATGAACAATAGAAGGCTTCCTCACAAAAAGGGTGGGAACTAAAGTGATTCACATACGAACAAGTATACAAAAGAATGAATGGCATAGAAGTTGTAAAAAGCCTAAGTATCATGAATATGCTAAAGTCTAGAAAGCGATAAACACATACCTTGAACGTGTACAAAACTTAATAATATCATTACCATACATCCGCAAGTTGAAACGATCAAACTTGGAACATCACCAAATTTCCTCAAGCTATTCAAATCAAGTTCATTGACAAACACTAAAACAATAAAACATTAACAAACTGAAAAACCGGTAGAAAATTCATTAAACAAGTTGTAAAGTGAAGATTTGAGAATTTACGAAAAATCCGAGTACAACTTGTTTAATGAATGTTCACTACACTACCTAAGCGAAACAACAACAAAAGAAAAGAATACATCATGCCTGTTTTACGTCGTAAGCTCGACGCCTTTACAATGCTTAGCTTGTAACTTCCTTCCTTCATGCCATGGTGATGCCTCACCGCGCAAACCAAAAGCAAGTGCCCTAACCAAACACTTAAACAAACGTTAATCTACAAGTATCAGTATAACAAGTGAAAATATACAATATATACGATATCAACAAAACTCAAAAACAAAGAAACTATCGCAATGCGATTCAATATCAAAACTGATCCCCGACAACGGCGCCATTTTGTTGGAGCGGTAAAGCGGAAAGGAAAAATATTTATTTTCGGAAGAATTCCCTCCGGGATTTATGTCGTGTCCACCGAGATCGGTTCGAGGGAAAGAATGTCGTTCGACAGTCTCTCGCGTCAATGAGTTTGGATTTAAATGGGTTTCAAACAAGAAAATAGAAAAGTAAATATCAACATAAAAAGAATTCATTCTTCAGAGAAAAATAAACTTATCAGACATACGTATAATCCCCTCGTCACCAACATAAATTTGTCGATCATTTTCACTATACTACAATACTCATCAAAATCATCCAGTATCGCTCACAACAGTGTCCATCTCTGGCACACTGACCTGAGAGAGCAACCGTATTACTCTCGTCGTCACTTTCGCGCACGAAGCCTCGAAACACGGAAGGCATTAAGTTCCGACACCATAACGATTATACTCTAAATCTATCTCTAGCATCTAGACAATAGATATCCATCCCTAATCAATATTCGTGATGTTTATCTCTAACACAACACAAATCCAAACATAAATGCAAAAAGATAAAGGAAGACATCGATAATGATTTGTAAAGCAGGTTTTGTACAATATTATAATCAACAAAGATAGATATGTTCAGGGTAACTATACAAAAACCCAACACAAAAGAATACATAAAGAAGAAGAGAAATAAACCAAACATCTCGCAGATTGTCAGAGCCGGTCGATGAGAAATCCACCCCGGATCATCCACATGCAAGCTTCAATGTTGTTTTCAAGCTATATCTACTGAAAAATGAAAGTTTGATGCATTGGGAACAAATATTACCCAACCATCCTCTAAAAATTGTGTTTTTGGCCCCTTTAATGGCGTTTCTGCCCGCCCAGTTTCGCCCGGCGGTATTCTGGGTCGCCCGGCGGCGAAAGGAGGCTTATTTTGTAAGTTATCCTGCATTTTTCTGGAGCGCCCGGCCCTGCAATGTACCGCCCGGCGCTGCTTCGCCCGGCCCTGCTGAGGCACAGCTGACAGTAGACAACAAAAATCCTACACTATTTTGGCCATAACCTTTGAACCGTAACTCCTTTTTTCGCCCGGTTCAAGGCGTTGGAATGCTTATTCAATGCTCTATACAACAATGGCAAGATATCCTTGATTGAATACCTGAAAAAATAAATGGAAATCAATTAAACTCAATGATATTTACACAATAACGCAATATATACACTACAACGTAATGTAAACGTATTTACAAACAAAGCGGGGTTTATTTGTACGATATTAACAAAAAGTATCGATAAGTGCAACAAAACTTATATACAAAAATAGTTACATTTTGCACTTATCAAACTCTCCCCAACTTAAACTTGTTTGTCCTCAAACAAGAATCAAACAACTCAAAGAAACAGAGTGACAACCAAAGAATCACGAATCAATGGGTTTTGAAAAACGGAAACAAATGTATGGTTCAAATGAAAAACGGTACACACAAAGTAAATACTTACCACTAAACTACGACGACAACATAGTCACGAAACAAATGCAAAATACAAAAATCATGCCAAACATCCTAAAACAACACAAGTTCAAACGTGAATCACACCTAGCAAAAATAATCATCGGTAGATGAATAACACAAAATGAGGTACTTATCACTCACACAACAATCATGCAAACAATAGACTAAATTATGCAACCATCCAAAAATCATATTGAACATACAAAAGCAAGAATCACAGGGACTTTTCAAGGTTGTAGCGTGGTCGGGTAAACAAACAAGAGGTAATTTCTAAAGGTAATTGAAACAAAAACTTGCCTAAACCTAAGGGAGTGATCAACTCACAAAAGTTCAAACACCAAATTCCAAACAACTTCGTCTTTCATCCCAAGTGTTACACCAAACACAATACTTATTTAGCACAATTATTTGAACTCTTTTTGTTTCCTTTTTCAAGGATTTTTTCTTTCTTTCTTTTTCTCTTTTTCTTTTCTTTTTCATATTTTTCTCTTTTTTCTTTTCTTTTTCATCCTCATAGAAAACAACCAATGAGTAAACAATCATTCTCTCCCCAACTTGAATTCAACCACATCATCAAGTGAATACTCCCTACTTTCTAAGGCAAGGTAAAAATTCATACAACAACACAAAAAGTTGAGGGTTCAAGTAAAAACAAAATCCATTCAAAAATAAGTGAACTAAATACTCATAGACAAGCATTAAGTTCAATTAAAACATGGATCAAAAAGCTCAAAGGGGTTACGAATAATCACACTCTCACAAGGTGAATGACTATTTGACGAGGTAGTTGTGCTCAAAATGAAATAAAAATGCCTTGATCCTTTTCATGATTTCATATAATCAACATAAATAAAAGATTAATCATAATAAAATCCAGTTAAAACAAGAATATTGGTACTCCGTGCATATATGAACAATAGAAGGCTTCCTCACAAAAAGGGTGGGAACTAAAGTGATTCACATACGAACAAGTATACAAAAGAATGAATGGCATAGAAGTTGTAAAAAGCCTAAGTATCATGAATATGCTAAAGTCTAGAAAGCGATAAACACATACCTTGAACGTGTACAAAACTTAATAATATCATTACCATACATCCGCAAGTTGAAACGATCAAACTTGGAACATCACCAAATTTCCTCAAGCTATTCAAATCAAGTTCATTGACAAACACTAAAACAATAAAACATTAACAAACTGAAAAACCGGTAGAAAATTCATTAAACAAGTTGTAAAGTGAAGATTTGAGAATTTACGAAAAATCCGAGTACAACTTGTTTAATGAATGTTCACTACACTACCTAAGCGAAACAACAACAAAAGAAAAGAATACATCATGCCTGTTTTACGTCGTAAGCTCGACGCCTTTACAATGCTTAGCTTGTAACTTCCTTCCTTCATGCCATGGTGATGCCTCACCGCGCAAACCAAAAGCAAGTGCCCTAACCAAACACTTAAACAAACGTTAATCTACAAGTATCAGTATAACAAGTGAAAATATACAATATATACGATATCAACAAAACTCAAAAACAAAGAAACTATCGCAATGCGATTCAATATCAAAACTGATCCCCGACAACGGCGCCATTTTGTTGGAGCGGTAAAGCGGAAAGGAAAAATATTTATTTTCGGAAGAATTCCCTCCGGGATTTATGTCGTGTCCACCGAGATCGGTTCGAGGGAAAGAATGCCGTTCGACAGTCTCTCGCGTCAATGAGTTTGGATTTAAATGGGTTTCAAACAAGAAAACAGAAAACTAAATATCAACATAAAAAGAATTCATTCTTCAGAGAAAAATAAACTTATCAGACATACGTATAATCCACTCGTCACCAACATAAATTTGTCGATCATTTTCACTATACTACAATACTCATCAAAATCATCCAGTATCGCTCACAACAGTGTCCATCTCTGGCACACTGACCTGAGAGAGCAACCGTATTACTCTCGTCGTCACTTTCGCGCACGAAGCCTCGAAACACGGAAGGCATTAAGTTCCGACACCATAACGATTATACTCTAAATCTATCTCTAGCATCTAGACAATAGATATCCATCCCTAATCAATATTCGTGATGTTTATCTCTAACACAACACAAATCCAAACATAAATGCAAAAAGATAAAGGAAGACATCGATAATGATTTGTAAAGCAGGTTTTGTACAATATTATAATCAACAAAGATAGATATGTTCAGGGTAACTATACAAAAACCCAACACAAAAGAATACATAAAGAAGAAGAGAAATAAACCAAACATCTCGCAGATTGTCAGAGCCGGTCGATGAGAAATCCACCCCGGATCATCCACATGCAAGCTTCAATGTTGTTTTCAAGCTATATCTACTGAAAAATGAAAGTTTGATGCATTGGGAACAAATATTACCCAACCATCCTCTAAAAATTGTGTTTTTGGCCCCTTTAATGGCGTTTCTGCCCGCCCAGTTTCGCCCGGCGGTATTCTGGGTCGCCCGGCGGCGAAAGGAGGCTTATTTTGTAAGTTATCCTGCATTTTTCTGGAGCGCCCGGCCCTGCAATGTACCGCCCGGCGCTGCTTCGCCCGGCCCTGCTGAGGCACAGCTGACAGTAGACAACAAAAATCCTGCACTATTTTGGCCATAACCTTTGAACCGTAACTCCTTTTTTCGCCCGGTTCAAGGCGTTGGAATGCTTATTCAATGCTCTATACAACAATGGCAAGATATCCTTGATTGAATACCTGAAAAAATAAATGGAAATCAATTAAACTCAATGATATTTACACAATAACGCAATATATACACTACAACGTAATGTAAACGTATTTACAAACAAAGCGAGGTTTATTTGTACGATATTAACAAAAAGTATCGATAAGTGCAACAAAACTTATATACAAAAATAGTTACATTTTGCACTTATCAAACTCTCCCCAACTTAAACTTGTTTGTCCTCAAACAAGAATCAAACAACTCAAAGAAACAGAGTGACAACCAAAGAATCACGAATCAATGGGTTTTGAAAAACGGAAACAAATGTATGGTTCAAATGAAAAACGGTACACACAAAGTAAATACTTACCACTAAACTACGACGACGACATAGTCACGAAACAAATGCAAAATACAAAAATCATGCCAAACATCCTAAAACAACACAAGTTCAAACGTGAATCACACCTAGCAAAAATAATCATCGGTAGATGAATAACACAAAATGAGGTACTTATCACTCACACAACAATCATGCAAACAATAGACTAAATTATGCAACCATCCAAAAATCATATTGAACATACAAAAGCAAGAATCACAGGGACTTTTCAAGGTTGTAGCGTGGTCGGGTAAACAAACAAGAGGTAATTTCTAAAGGTAATTGAAACAAAAACTTGCCTAAACCTAAGGGAGTGATCAACTCACAAAAGTTCAAACACCAAATTCCAAACAACTTCTTCTTTCATCCCAAGTGTTACACCAAACACAATACTTATTTAGCACAATTATTTGAACTCTTTTTGTTTCCTTTTTCAAGGATTTTTTCTTTCTTTCTTTTTCTCTTTTTCTTTTCTTTTTCATATTTTTCTCTTTTTTCTTTTCTTTTTCATCCTCATAGAAAACAACCAATGAGTAAACAATCATTCTCTCCCCAACTTGAATTCAACCACATCATCAAGTGAATACTCCCTACTTTCTAAGGCAAGGTAAAAATTCATACAACAACACAAAAAGTTGAGGGTTCAAGTAAAAACAAAATCCATTCAAAAATAAGTGAACTAAATACTCATAGACAAGCATTAAGTTCAATTAAAACATGGATCAAAAAGCTCAAAGGGGTTACGAATGATCACACTCTCACAAGGTGAATGACTATTTGACGAGGTAGTTGTGCTCAAAATGAAATAAAAATGCCTTGATCCTTTTCATGATTTCATATAATCAACATAAATAAAAGATTAATCATAATAAAATCCAGTTAAAACAAGAATATTGGTACTCCGTGCATATATGAACAATAGAAGGCTTCCTCACAAAAAGGGTGGGAACTAAAGTGATTCACATACGAACAAGTATACAAAAGAATGAATGACATAGAAGTTGTAAAAAGCCTAAGTATCATGAATATGCTAAAGTCTAGAAAGCGATAAACACATACCTTGAACGTGTACAAAACTTAATAATATCATTACCATACATCCGCAAGTTGAAACGATCAAACTTGGAACATCACCAAATTTCCTCAAGCTATTCAAATCAAGTTCATTGACAAACACTAAAACAATAAAACATTAACAAACTGAAAAACCGGTAGAAAATTCATTAAACAAGTTGTAAAGTGAAGATTTGAGAATTTACGAAAAATCCGAGTACAACTTGTTTAATGAATGTTCACTACACTACCTAAGCGAAACAACATCAAAAGAAAAGAATACATCATGCCTGTTTTACGTCGTAAGCTCGACGCCTTTACAATGCTTAGCTTGTAACTTCCTTCCTTCATGCCATGGTGATGCCTCACCACGCAAACCAAAAGCAAGTGCCCTAACCAAACACTTAAACAAACGTTAATCTACAAGTATCAGTATAACAAGTGAAAATATACAATATATACGATATCAACAAAACTCAAAAACAAAGAAACTATCGCAATGCGATTCAATATCAAAACTGATCCCCGACAACGGCGCCATTTTGTTGGAGCGGTAAAGCGGAAAGGAAAAATATTTATTTTCGGAAGAATTCCCTCCGGGATTTATGTCGTGTCCACCGAGATCGGTTCGAGGGAAAGAATGCCGTTCGACAGTCTCTCGCGTCAATGAGTTTGGATTTAAATGGGTTTCAAACAAGAAAACAGAAAACTAAATATCAACATAAAAAGAATTCATTCTTCAGAGAAAAATAAACTTATCAGACATACGTATAATCCACTCGTCACCAACATAAATTTGTCGATCATTTTCACTATACTACAATACTCATCAAAATCATCCAGTATCGCTCACAACAGTGTCCATCTCTGGCACACTGACCTGAGAGAGCAACCGTATTACTCTCGTCGTCACTTTCGCGCACGAAGCCTCGAAACACGGAAGGCATTAAGTTCCGACACCATAACGATTATACTCTAAATCTATCTCTAGCATCTAGACAATAGATATCCATTCCTAATCAATATTCGTGATGTTTATCTCTAACACAACACAAATCCAAACATAAATGCAAAAAGATAAAGGAAGACATCGATAATGATTTGTAAAGCAGGATTTGTACAATATTATAATCAACAAAGATAGATATGTTCAGGGTAACTATACAAAAACCCAACACAAAAGAATACATAAAGAAGAAGAGAAATAAACCAAACATCTCGCAGATTGTCAGAGCCGGTCGATGAGAAATCCACCCCGGATCATCCACATGCAAGCTTTAATGTTGTTTTCAAGCTATATCTACTGAAAAATGAAAGTTTGATGCATTGGGAACAAATATTACCCAACCATCCTCTAAAAATTGTGTTTTTGGCCCCTTTAATGGCGTTTCTGCCCGCCCAGTTTCGCCCGGCGGTATTCTGGGTCGCCCGGCGGCGAAAGGAGGCTTATTTTGTAAGTTATCCTGCATTTTTCTGGAGCGCCCGGCCCTGCAATGTACCGCCCGGCGCTGCTTCGCCCGGCCCTGCTGAGGCACAGCTGACAGTAGACAACAAAAATCCTGCACTATTTTGGCCATAACCTTTGAACCGTAACTCCTTTTTTCGCCCGGTTCAAGGCGTTGGAATGCTTATTCAATGCTCTATACAACAATGGCAAGATATCCTTGATTGAATACCTGAAAAAATAAATGGAAATCAATTAAACTCAATGATATTTACACAATAACGCAATATATACACTACAACGTAATTTAAACGTATTTACAAACAAAGCGGGGTTTATTTGTACGATATTAACAAAAAGTATCGATAAGTGCAACAAAACTTATATACAAAAATAGTTACATTTTGCACTTATCAAACTCTCCCCAACTTAAACTTGTTTGTCCTCAAACAAGAATCAAACAACTCAAAGAAACAGAGTGACAACCAAAGAATCACGAATCAATGGGTTTTGAAAAACGGAAACAAATGTATGGTTCAAATGAAAAACGGTACACACAAAGTAAATACTTACCACTAAACTACGACGACAACATAGTCACGAAACAAATGCAAAATACAAAAATCATGCCAAACATCCTAAAACAACACAAGTTCAAACGTGAATCACACCTAGCAAAAATAATCATCGGTAGATGAATAACACAAAATGAGGTACTTATCACTCACACAACAATCATGCAAACAATAGACTAAATTATGCAACCATCCAAAAATCATATTGAACATACAAAAGCAAGAATCACAGGGACTTTTCAAGGTTGTAGCGTGGTCGGGTAAACAAACAAGAGGTAATTTCTAAAGGTAATTGAAACAAAAACTTGCCTAAACCTAAGGGAGTGATCAACTCACAAAAGTTCAAACACCAAATTCCAAACAACTTCTTCTTTCATCCCAAGTGTTACACCAAACACAATACTTATTTAGCACAATTATTTGAACTCTTTTTGTTTCCTTTTTCAAGGATTTTTTCTTTCTTTCTTTTTCTCTTTTTCTTTTCTTTTTCATATTTTTCTCTTTTTTCTTTTCTTTTTCATCCTCATAGAAAACAACCAATGAGTAAACAATCATTCTCTCCCCAACTTGAATTCAACCACATCATCAAGTGAATACTCCCTACTTTCTAAGGCAAGGTAAAAATTCATACAACAACACAAAAAGTTGAGGGTTCAAGTAAAAACAAAATCCATTCAAAAATAAGTGAACTAAATACTCATAGACAAGCATTAAGTTCAATTAAAACATGGATCAAAAAGCTCAAAGGGGTTACGAATGATCACACTCTCACAAGGTGAATGACTATTTGACGAGGTAGTTGTGCTCAAAATGAAATAAAAATGCCTTGATCCTTTTCATGATTTCATATAATCAACATAAATAAAAGATTAATCATAATAAAATCCAGTTAAAACAAGAATATTGGTACTCCGTGCATATATGAACAATAGAAGGCTTCCTCACAAAAAGGGTGGGAACTAAAGTGATTCACATACGAACAAGTATACAAAAGAATGAATGGCATAGAAGTTGTAAAAAGCCTAAGTATCATGAATATGCTAAAGTCTAGAAAGCGATAAACACATACCTTGAACGTGTACAAAACTTAATAATATCATTACCATACATCCGCAAGTTGAAACGATCAAACTTGGAACATCACCAAATTTCCTCAAGCTATTCAAATCAAGTTCATTGACAAACACTAAAACAATAAAACATTAACAAACTGAAAAACCGGTAGAAAATTCATTAAACAAGTTGTAAAGTGAAGATTTGAGAATTTACGAAAAATCCGAGTACAACTTGTTTAATGAATGTTCACTACACTACCTAAGCTAAACAACAACAAAAGAAAAGAATACATCATGCCTGTTTTACGTCGTAAGCTCGACGCCTTTACAATGCTTAGCTTGTAACTTCCTTCCTTCATGCCATGGTGATGCCTCACCGCGCAAACCAAAAGCAAGTGCCCTAACCAAACACTTAAACAAACGTTAATCTACAAGTATCAGTATAACAAGTGAAAATATACAATATATACGATATCAACAAAACTCAAAAACAAAGAAACTATCGCAATGCGATTCAATATCAAAACTGATCCCCGACAACGGCGCCATTTTGTTGGAGCGGTAAAGCGGAAAGGAAAAATATTTATTTTCGGAAGAATTCCCTCCGGGATTTATATCGTGTCCACCGAGATCGGTTCGAGGGAAAGAATGTCGTTCGACAGTCTCTCGCGTCAATGAGTTTGGATTTAAATGGGTTTCAAACAAGAAAACAGAAATGTAAATATCAACATAAAAAGAATTCATTCTTCAGAGAAAAATAAACTTATCAGACATACGTATAATCCACTCGTCACCAACATAAATTTGTCGATCATTTTCACTATACTACAATACTCATCAAAATCATCCAGTATCGCTCACAACAGTGTCCATCTCTGGCACACTGACCTGAGAGAGCAACCATATTACTCTCGTCGTCACTTTCGCGCACAAAGCCTCGAAACACGGAAGGCATTAAGTTCCGACACCATAACGATTATACTCTAAATCTATCTCTAGCATCTAGACAATAGATATCCATCCCTAATCAATATTCGTGATGTTTATCTCTAACACAACACAAATCCAAACATAAATGCAAAAAGATAAAGGAAGACATCGATAATGATTTGTAAAGCAGGTTTTGTACAATATTATAATCAACAAAGATAGATATGTTCAGGGTAACTATACAAAAACCCAACACAAAAGAATACATAAAGAAGAAGAGAAATAAACCAAACATCTCGCAGATTGTCAGAGCCGGTCAATGAGAAATCCACCCCGGATCATCCACATGCAAGCTTCAATGTTGTTTTCAAGCTATATCTACTGAAAAATGAAAGTTTGACGCATTGGGAACAAATATTACCCAACCATCCTCCAAAAATTGTGTTTTTGGCCCCTTTAATGGCGTTTCTGCCCGCCCAGTTTCGCCCGGCGGTATTCTGGGTCGCCCGGCGGCGAAAGGAGGCTTATTTTGTAAGTTATCCTGCATTTTTCTGGAGCGCCCGGCCCTACAATGTACCGCCCGGCGCTGCTTCGCCCGGCCCTGCTGAGGCACAGCTGACAGTAGACAACAAAAATCCTGCACTATTTTGGCCATAACCTTTGAACCGTAACTCCTTTTTTCGCCCGGTTCAAGGCGTTGGAATGCTTATTCAATGCTCTATACAACAATGGCAAGATATCCTTGATTGAATACCTGAAAAAATAAATGGAAATCAATTAAACTCAATGATATTTACACAATAACGCAAATATATACACTACAACGTAATGTAAACGTATTTACAAACAAAGCGGGGTTTATTTGTACGATATTAACAAAAAGTATCGATAAGTGCAACAAAACTTATATACAAAAATAGTTACATTTTGCACTTATCAAACTCTCCCCAACTTAAACTTGTTTGTCCTCAAACAAGAATCAAACAACTCAAAGAAACAGAGTGACAACCAAAGAATCACGAATCAATGGGTTTTGAAAAACGGAAACAAATGTATGGTTCAAATGAAAAACGGTACACACAAAGTAAATACTTACCACTAAACTACGACGACAACATAGTCACGAAACAAATGCAAAATACAAAAATCATGCCAAACATCCTAAAACAACACAAGTTCAAACGTGAATCACACCTAGCAAAAATAATCATCGGTAGATGAATAACACAAAATGAGGTACTTATCACTCACACAACAATCATGCAAACAATAGACTAAATTATGCAACCATCCAAAAATCATATTGAACATACAACAGCAAGAATCACAGGGACTTTTCAAGGTTGTAGCGTGGTCGGGTAAACAAACAAGAGGCAATTTCTAAAGGTAATTGAAACAAAAACTTGCCTAAACCTAAGGGAGTGATCAACTCACAAAAGTTCAAACATCAAATTCCAAACAACTTCTTCTTTCATCCCAAGTGTTACACCAAACACAATACTTATTTAGCACAATTATTTGAACTCTTTTTGTTTCCTTTTTCAAGGATTTTTTCTTTCTTTCTTTTTCTCTTTTTTCTTTTCTTTTTCATATTTTTCTCTTTTTTCTTTTCTTTTTCATCCTCATAGAAAACAACCAATGAGTAAACAATCATTCTCTCCCCAACTTGAATTCAACCACATCATCATGTGAATACTCCCTACTTTCTAAGGCAAGGTAAAAATTCATACAACAACACAAAAAGTTGAGGGTTCAAGTAAAAACAAAATCCATTCAAAAATAAGTGAACTAAATACTCATAGACAAGCATTAAGTTCAATTAAAACATGGATCAAAAAGCTCAAAGGGGTTACGAAAGATCACACTCTCACAAGGTGAATGATTATTTGGCGAGGTAGTTGTGCTCAAAATGAAATAAAAATGCCTTGATCCTTTTCATGATTTCATATAATCAACACAAATAAAAGATTAATCATAATAAAATCCAGTTAAAACAAGAATATTGGTACTCCGTGCATATATGAACAATAGAAGGCTTCCTCACAAAAAGGGTGGGAACTAAAGTGATTCACATACGAACAAGTATACAAAAGAATGAATGGCATAGAAGTTGTAAAAAGCCTAAGTATCATGAATATGCTAAAGTCTAGAAAGCGATAAACACATACCATGAACGTCTACAACACTTAATAATATCATTACAATACATCCGCAAGTTGAAACAATCAAACTTGGAACATCACCAAATTTCCTCAAGCTATTCAAATCAAGTTCATTGACAAACACTAAAACAATAAAACATTAACAAACTGAAAAACCGGTAGAAAATTCATTAAACAAGTTGTAAAGTGAAGATTTGAGAATTTACGAAAAATCCGAGTACAACTTGTTTAATGAATGTTCACTACACTACCTAAGCGAAACAACAACAAAAGAAAAGAATACATCATGCATGTTTTACGTCGTAAGCTCGACCCCTTTACAATGCTTAGCTTGTAACTTCCTTCCTTCATGCCATGGTGATGCCTCACCGCGCAAACCAAAAGCAAGTGCCCTAACCAAACACTTAAACAAACGTTAATCTACAAGTATCAGTATAACAAGTGAAAATATACAATATATACGATATCTACAAAACTCAAAAACAAAGAAACTATCGCAATGCGATTCAATATCAAAACTGATCCCCAACAACGGCGCCATTTTGTTGGAGCGGTAAAGCGGAAAGCAAAAATATTTATTTTCGGAAGAATTCCCTCCGGGATTTATGTCGTGTCCACCGAGATCAGTTCAAGGGAAAGAATGTCGTTCGACAGTCTCTCGCGTCAATTAGTTTGGATTTAAATGGGTTTCAAACAAGAAAACAGAAAAGTAAATATCAACATAAAAAGAATTCATTCTTCAGAGAAAAATAAACTTATCAGACATACGTATAATCCACTCGTCACCAACATAAATTTGTCGATCATTTTCACTATACTACAATACTCATCAAAATCATCCAGTATCGCTCACAACAGTGTCCATCTCTGGCACACTGACCTGAGAGAGCAACCGTATTACTCTCGTCGTCACTTTCACGCACGAAGCCTCGAAACACGGAAGGCATTAAGTTCCGACACCATAAAGATTATACTCTAAATCTATCTGTAGCATCTAGACAATAGATATCCATCCCTAATCAAGATTCGTGATGTTTATCTCTAACACAACACAAATCCAAACATAAATGCAAAAAGATAAAGGAAGACATCGATAATGATTTGTAAAGCAGGTTTTGTACAATATTATAATCAACAAAGATAGATATGTTCAGGGTAACTATACAAAAACCCAACACAAAAGAATACATAAAGAAGAAGAGAAATAAACCAAACATCTCGCAGATTGTCAGAGCCGGTCGATGAGAAATCCACCCCGGATCATCCACATGCAAGCTTCAATGTTGTTTTCAAGCTATATCTACTGAAAAATGAAAGTTTGATGCATTGGGAACAAATATTACCCAACCATCCTCTAAAAATTGTGTTTTTGGCCCCTTTAATGGCGTTTCTGCCCGCCCAGTTTCGCCCGGCGGTATTCTGGGTCGCCCGGCGGCGAAAGGAGGCTTATTTTGTAAGTTATCCTGCATTTTTCTGGAGCGCCCGACCCTGCAATGTACCGCCCAGCGCTGCTTCGCCCGGCCCTGCTGAGGCACAGCTGACAGTAGACAACAAAAATCCTGCACTGTTTTGGCCATAACCTTTGAACCGTAACTCCTTTTTTTGCCCGGTTCAAGGCGTTGGAATGCTTATTCAATGCTCTATACAACAATGGCAAGATATCCTTGATTGAATACCTTAAAAAATAAATGGAAATCAATTAAACTCAATGATATTTACACAATAACGCAATATATACACTATAACGTAATGTAAACGTATTTACAAACAAAGCGGGGTTTATTTGTACGATATTAACAAAAAGTATCGATAAGTGCAACAAAACTTATATACAAAAATAGTTATATTTTGCACTTATCAAACTCTCCCCAACTTAAACTTGTTTGTCCTCAAACAAAAATCAAGCAGCTCAAAGAAACAGAGTGACAACCAAAGAATCACGAATCAATGGGTTTTGAAAAACGGAAACAAATGTATGGTTCAAATGAAAAACGGTACACACAAAGTAAATACTTACCACTAAACTACGACGACAACATAGTCACGAAACAAATGCAAAATACAAAAATCATGCCAAACATCCTAAAACAACACAAGTTCAAACGTGAATCACACCTAGCAAAAATAATCATCGGTAGATGAATAACACAAAATGAGGTACTTATCACTCACACAACAATCATGCAAACAATAGACTAAATTATGCAACCATCCAAAAATCATATTGAACATACAAAAGCAAGAATCACAGGGACTTTTCAAGGTTGTAGCGTGGTCGGGTAAACAAACAAGAGGCAATTTCTAAAGGTAATTGAAACAAAAACTTGCCTAAACCTAAGGGAGTGATCAACTCACAAAAGTTCAAACACCAAATTCCAAAAAACTTCTTCTTTCATCCTAAGTGTTACACCAAACACAATACTTATTTAGCACAATTATTTGAACTCTTTTTGTTTCCTTTTTCAAGGATTTTTTGTTTCTTTCTTTTTCTCTTTTTTCTTTTATTTTTCATATTTTTCTCTTTTTTCTTTTCTTTTTCATCCTCATAGAAAACAACCAATGAGTAAACAATCATTCTCTCCCCAACTTGAATTCAACCACATCATCATGTGAATACTCCCTACTTTCTAAGGCAAGGTAAAAATTCATACAACAACACAAAAAGTTGAGGGTTCAAGTAAAAACAAAATCCATTCAAAAATAAGTGAACTAAATACTCATAGACAAGCAATAAGTTCAATTAAAACATGGATCAAAAAGCTCAAAGGGGTTACGAAAGATCACACGCTCACAAGGTTAATGACTATTTGGCGAGGTAGTTGTGCTCAAAATGAAACAAAAATGCCTTGATCCTTTTCATGATTTCATATAATCAACACAAATAAAAGATTAATCATAATAAAATCCAGTTAAAACAAGAATATTGGTACTCCGTGCATATATGAACAATAGAAGGCTTCCTCACAAAAAGGGTGGGAACTAAAGTGATTCACATACGAACAAGTATACAAAAGAATGAATGGCATAGAAGTTGTAAAAAGCCTAAGTATCATGAATATGCTAAAGTCTAGAAAGCGATAAACACATACCTTGAACGTGTACAAAACTTAATAATATCATTACCATACATCCGCAAGTTGAAACAATCAAACTTGGAACATCACCAAATTTCCTCAAGCTATTCAAACCAAGTTCATTGACAAACACGAAAACAATAAAACATTAACAAACTGAAAAACCGGTAGAAAATTCATTAAACAAGTTGTAAAGTGAAGATTTCAGAATTTACGAAAAATCCGAGTACAACTTGTTTAATGAATGTTCACTACACTACCTAAGCTAAACAACAACATAAGAAAAGAATACATCATGCCTGTTTTACGTCGTAAGCTCGACGCCTTTACAATGCTTAGCTTGTAACTTCCTTCCTTCATGCCATGGTGATGCCTCACCGCGCAAACCAAAAGCAATTGCCCTAACCAAACACTTAAACAAACGTTAATCTACAAGTATCAGTATAACAAGTGAAAATATACAATATATACGATATCTACAAAACTCAAAAACAAAGAAACTATCGCAATGCGATTCAATATCAAAACTGATCCCCGACAACGGCGCCATTTTGTTGGAGCGGTAAAGCGGAAAGCAAAAATATTTATTTTCGGAAGAATTCCCTCCGGGATTTATGTCGTGTCCACCGAGATCGGTTCGAGGGAAAGAATGTCGTTCGACAGTCTCTCGCGTCAATGAGTTTGGATTTAAATGGGTTTCAAACAAGAAAACAGAAAAGTAAATATCAACATAAAAAGAATTCATTCTTCAGAGAAAAATAAACTTATCAGACATACGTATAATCCACTCGTCACCAACATAAATTTGTCGATCATTTTCACTATACTACAATACTCATCAAAATCATCCAGTATCGCTCACAACAGTGTCCATCTCTGGCACACTGACCTGAGAGAGCAACCGTATTACTCTCGTCGTCACTTTCGCGCACGAAGCCTCGAAACACGGAAGGCATTAAGTCCCGACACCATAAAGATTATACTCTAAATCTATCTCTAGCATCTAGACAATAGATATCCATCCCTAATCAAGATTCGTGATGTTTATCTCTAACACAACACAAATCCAAACATAAATGCAAAAAGATAAAGGAAGACATCGATAATGATTTGTAAAGCAGGTTTTGTACAATATTATAATCAACAAAGATAGATATGTTCAGGGTAACTATACAAAAACCCAACACAAAAAAATACATAAAGAAGAAGAGAAATAAACCAAATATCTCGCAGATTGTCAGAGCCGGTCGATGAGAAATCCACCCCGGATCATCCACATGCAAGCTTCAATGTTGTTTTCAAGCTATATCTACTGAAAAATGAAATTTTGATGCATTGGGAACAAATATTACCCAACCATCCTCTAAAAATTGTGTTTTTGGCCCCTTTAATGGCGATTCTGCCCGCCCAGTTTCGCCCGGCGGTATTCTGGGTCGCCCGGCGGCGAAAGGAGGCTTATTTTGTAAGTTATCCTGCATTTTTCTGGAGCGCCCGACCCTGCAATGTACCGCCCGGCGCTGCTTTGCCCGGCCCTGCTGAGGCACAGCTGACAGTAGACAACAAAAATCCTGCACTGTTTTGGCCATAACCTTTGAACCGTAACTCCTTTTTTCGCCCGGTTCAAGGCGTTGGAAAGCTTATTCAATGCTCTATACAACAATGGCAAGATATCCTTGATTGAATACCTGAAAAAATAAATGGAAATCAATTAAACTCAATGATATTTACACAATAACGCAATATATACACTATAACGTAATGTAAACGTATTTACAAACAAAACGGAGTTTATTCGTACGATATTAACAAAAAGTATCGATAAGTGCAACAAAACTTATATACAAAAATAGTTACATTTTGCAGTTATCAAACTCTCCCCAACTTAAACTTGTTTGTCCTCAAACAAGAATCAAACAACTCAAAGAAACAGAGTGACAACCAAAGAATCACGAATCAATGGGTTTTGAAAAACGGAAACAAATATATGGTTCAAATGAAAAACGGTACACACAAAGTAAATACTTACCACTAAACTACGACGACAACATAGTCACGAAACAAATGCAAAATACAAAAATCATGCCAAACATCCTAAAACAACACAACTTCAAACATGAATCACACCTAGCAAAAATAATCATCGGTAGATGAATAACACAAAATGAGGTACTTATCACTCACACAACAATCATGCAAACAATAGACTAAATAATGCAACCATCCAAAAATCATATTGAATATACAAAAGCAAGAATCACAGGGACATTTCAAGGTTGTAGCGTTGTCGGGTAAATAAACAAGAGGCAATTTCTAAAGGTAATTGAAACAAAAACTTGCCTAAACCTAAGGGAGTGATCAACTCACAAAAGTTCAAACACCAAATTCCAAGCAACTTCTTCTTTCATCCCAAGTGTTACACCAAACACAATACTTATTTAGCACAATTATTTGAACTCTTTTTGTTTCCTTTTTCAAGGATTTTTTGTTTCTTTCTTTTTCTCTTTTTTCTTTTCTTTTTCATATTTTTCTCTTTTTTCTTTTCTTTTTCATCCTCATAGAAAACAACCAATGAGTAAACAATCATTCTCTCCCCAACTTGAATTCAACCACATCATCATGTGAATACTCCCTACTTTCTAAGGCAAGGTAAAAATTCATACAACAACACAAAAAGTTGAGGGTTCAAGTAAAAACAAAATCCATTCAAAAATAAGTGAACTAAATACTCATAGACAAGCAATAAGTTCAATTAAAACATGGATCAAAAAGCTCAAAGGGGTTACGAAAGATCACACGCTCACAAGGTTAATGACTATTTGGCGAGGTAGTTGTGCTCAAAATGAAACAAAAATGCCTTGATCCTTTTCATGCTTTCATATAATCAACACAAATAAAAGATTAATCATAAGAAAATCCAGTTAAAACAAGAATGTTGGTACTCCGAGCATATATGAACAATAGAAGGCTTCCTCACAAAAAGGGTGGGAACTAAAGTGATTCACATACGAACAAGTATACAAAACAATGAATGGCATAGAAGTTGTAAAAAGCCTAAGTATCATGAATATGCTAAAGTCTAGAAAGCGATAAACACATACCTTGAACGTGTACAAAACTTAACAATATCATTACCATACATCCGCAAGTTGAAATGGTCAAACTTGGAACATCACCAAATTTCCTCAAGCTATTCAATTCAAGTTCATTGACAAACACGAAAACTATTAATATTAACAAACTGAAAAACCGGTAGAAAATTCATTAAACAAGTTGTAATGTGAAGATTTGAGAATTTACGAAAAATTCGAGTACAACTTGTTTAATGAATGTTCACTACACTACCTAAGCTAAACAACAACAAAAGAAAAGAATACGCCACGTTTGTTTTACGTCGTAAGCTCGACGCCTTTTCAATGCTTAGCTTGTAACTTCCTTCCTTCATGCCATGGTGATGCCTCACCGCGCAAACCAAAAGCAAATGCCCTAACCAAACACTTATACAAACGTTAATCTACAAGTATCAATATAACAAGTGAAAATATACAATATATACGATATCTACAAACTCAAAAACAAAGAAACTATCGCAATGCGATTAGATATCAAAACCGGTCCTTTGCAACGGCGCCATTTTGTTGGAGCGGTAAAGCGGCAAGCAAAAATATTTATTTTCAGAAGAATTCCCTCCAGGATTTATGTCGTGTCCACAGAGATCGGTTCTAGGGAAAGAATGTCGTTCGACAGTCTCTCGCGTCAATGAGTTTGGGTTTATATGGGTTTCAAACAAGAAAACAGAAAAGTAAATATCAACATAAAAAGAATTCATTCTTCAGAGAAAAATAAACTTATCAGGCATACATATAATCCACTCGTCTCAAACATAAATTTGTCGATCATTTTCACTATACTACAATACTCATCAAAATCATCCAGTATCGCTCACAACAGTGTCCATCTCTGGCACACTCAGCTGAGAGAGCAACCGTATTACTTTCGTCGTCACTTTCGCGCACGATGCCTCGAAACACGGAAGGCATTAAGTTCTGACACCATAAAGATTACTCTCTAAATCTATCTCTTGCATCTAGACAATAGATATCCATCCTTAATCAAGATTCGTGATGTTTATCTCTAACACAACACAAATCCAAACATAAATGCAAAAAGATCAAGGAAGACATCGATAATGATTTGTAAAGCAGATTTTATACAATATTATAATCAACAAAGATATATATGTTCAGAGTAACTATACAAAAACTGATGCGTTGTATTCGCAAGTGTACGAATCGCGTCAGAGTAATATAAAAAGTTATCGTATCCACAGAGACCAAATGTCGATCTAACGAATTCTGTTTGTTACACTGCTTATCTAAGGCAGTTCAATTCAGGGTTTACTAATGCAGAGGAAAATAAATAAAAGTAAATGACGAGGTAATAAAATTCAGACAAAACAATAGGCTTGAATGTAATTCTCATAACCGATAATATTTCTATATTCATCAACAGAACTACTTACGGGCAATATCTTCTATTTTAAGAAAAGAATTCAATTTAACAGGAATTGTCGCTTTCGCGTAGTCAGAACCAAGTTTACCCTCTAAACTAACCCTTTTATTGTCACTTATAAAAAGGCGTGCATTGCGTTAGAGTCATGGAAAACTTACTTTTAAGAAATGCAAATTCTAAACTAAACAGAAAAGTATTTTGACCTGAAATCTCTAAACTAAAGAGGTTCAAAATGAACCAGATTCTAATCCCACTAACGCGTCCGAAAATAGTTTTAAAATCTCTTTTCTAAAGTGTTAAAAATCCCTACTCAACTGAGCAAAGCGCTTTCGCTGTATTTGATCAGTTGAGAACTAAACAAGTTCACAAATGGTTGGACGGCTTTCAATCTTACCCAACATTGCTTTTAAGTACAGAAAACTTGTGTTAAAGATTAAAACAGCCCTTAAGTATTTCTATTAACATATAGACGTATTACGGTAATTATGGTCTTTACATTCTTACCTATCTAAAACTTAGCCAGCCATGGTAGTTATAACAGTCATATTAATTCTTATCATGTATGGAATTAAGTCTTTTGAAAAGTAAAGTTTTGAAAAGTAAGGCAAGACAATAAATAAACAAAATAAAGCAAGTGCAAGAAATAAATGAAAGTAAATGCGATTAAAATAAAACCTGCTCCAAAGCGGAGTCTTTAAATCTGGTACAATGTACGGAAAAGAAAATGCTGGCAGGATTACTTCTACCAAAGTGCTCCAACTTGATTATAGACACTCCAAGACTTGATTACAAACTCGATCACACACAGTGCAATAACTCCTCGATGTGAGAAGATTACCGCTTTACAAGAGTGAAATTTATGCCTAGGATGAAGTAAACTAAGATTGGATGATCCTAAAATTCGAGTTCTGAGAGTATTTATAGGCAAAGTTGGCATGGTGTAAAGACAAAAGTGAACTTGGCTTGAAAAATGGGCGGGAACTGATTTTGCCTTGTCGCGCCCGCGACAAGAAGAAAACGGCAAAGGTGAGTGCTTGTCATGGGAACGTGGCAGTTGAGTTGTGGAGATCATGGGACACGTCGTCGCCTACCCTGGGGTACCCGCGACAAGAGAAGCGACCAGAGTAAATTGCTGCCAAACTTGAATTCTAGCTCCTTTTGCATCCTTTTTCGTCTGGGACCTCGATTTATTGAAAACCTGAAAACAAAGGAAAAACATAACAATAACAAAGCATAAAAAATAGAAAAAAAAACTAATATGCATGTGAAATTAGAGTCTAAAATACAGTATAATTTAGTGTCATCAAATAGAAAAACATTTAAAGCTCATAGAAAAATCAGTGTCGATCGATGATTTTTGGGCGAAAAGGGCTTCTAAGTCCGAGTCTGGATGCAGTGGTCGGTACTAACTCAGTGAACCAAGGGCATCGTGATGACACTAATCCGCAAATATGGACATAAACTTCGCTCCTATACTAATCAACCTATTATATCCCACAATACTTAGGCCTTCCTTTTCCATCTCTTTTGAGTCCTTTTCATTCAAGCGCAATCACATTAATCCCGTTTTCCGCACATGCTTCATGGTAGAGTGACCTGTTAGTGATTCTGATCTTTTCATACCGGATTTCTGGCACAAGGAACTGTGTAAAATCCTTTTATTCCTCTCAAGTGCAGTTGTGGGGGATCGGATCGTAATCCGCCCTACCGAGTTCAGCGCCAGATACCTCTGAACCAACTGAAATGAGCAAGCTAAACATCTTATTACCCTTTTTTTTTCTTTTTCTTCTTTTGTAGCAACGGTGCAGATAAAAAAAAATGTCTCTTTGCTTTTTTTTTTCTTGCACTCAGATCAGTCACTTATATTCGTCGGTCTCCTACTTAGAACATGTTTAGGCCGGAGCTGATTGCTGAAATAAACTACTAAGGATGATTTTGAAATGAAATTAGGGCCATGGTACATGGGGTTTCAGGTGTGATTCTTATATTTACGAAGTTCATGGTGTAAGGACGATACTGATGTTTCGAAGGTTCTCCCAAGTCACCGCATCCTAACCCGAACCTGTCTTAAAGTCCAGAAATTTTTCAGAACAACACTTTTTTTCTAAAAAAGTTTTTTTTTATTTTTTTTATTTTTTTTTGGGGTTAAAATATGTGGGAAAAAAAATGAAGGTGAACCAAAAAAATATACTTATACTAATGACTCTTCAAACACATGCATTTTCTAAAACAGAAACAAAAGTAAATACCTGAAGGGAAATAAAAATAAACTACTAAAATGACGAAAATAAAAATGATAAAATCTCCTCCCACACTTAAATCAAACATTGTCCCCAATGTTTCGAAGTAAGCTAAGGAGAAAGGAACCTGGCAAAACTAGTGAGGACCGCTGGTGCCCTCGCCGCCCTGTGCTGAACGCTCGGAACGACGGGATCTGCTACGGTGATGGTCTCGCTGGTCCATCCTAGCCTGCAATTCTGTCTGAGTAGCTTTCACCTCACGAAGGTTACCTAAGATGGAACCCTGAGTGGCCTCCATAAGCTGAAAGTGCTGATGGTTATATTGCTGTTGACGGGACTGCTCAGTGGTGATCGCAAGCAGAGTACGGGAGATGGTCTCGTAAGATTGGTCCGCTCTCCGCTGCGACTCTTGCATAAAGCTCATCTGGTCCGCCATCTGTTGCTGAATGGAAGATAGCAGGTCTTCATGCCATGCTTCTCTAGCCATATGGTCTCGCCACATCTCCTCCGTAATATAAAATCCGGGAGCAGCTCCTGCAAAAGTGTTAGAAGAAGATGGTGCGGTGTGTGATTGTGTAGGACGAGGGGGGGATACACGCTCTCTATGGTCATACTCATCATCTGTGTCGGGCCCCTCATTGTCATGGACATTAGGAGGAATTGGACCTAGAAAAGGTGGGGCAGTAAGGTCATAGATCCAGTTCCTCTCGAATCGTACATCTGTACGTCTACTGCACTGCATAACAATTGATTCGACGGCTGCCCCGTGAATCATCAACTCATAACCACCAGCCCTCCTCGATCGGCACAATTTCATGTCTTTTAGAAATTTTAAATTAATTGTGCGAGGGGGCAGTGGTTCTAAAGTAGCTATCTCATCATTCAAATTAAGTGCCCGAGCAATAGACGTAATCAATCCGCCAAAAACTATCAGTCCACCCTTATTTACCGTTAAGCACATGTGGGCGATCATAAATGGAACCAGATTGATTCTTACATTTGTGAGGCATCCTTGCAAGAACAAAAGTTCTTTGCTATTAACTTTGTTTTGATTATCCCGGCCAAAAATAGAGCATGCCAAAAGATATCTGAAAATTCTTATGGCCGGGTTATGAATGGTCGAGGCGAGTATTCCCTTAAAGGAATCAACAATAGTATCTGACAACCTCCAGAGATGTCACTCCAAAATTTCTCCACGTCTCTACTCATGAAGTAACCCATGGGCAGCTCAGGGATAGCGCCAACTCCAGTCTCAAATCCAAGAAGATCACCGAACTCAGTATGGGTGAACGAATACTCTGTGCCAAATAACCTGAAGCTGGTGTGGCATCTGGTCCCAAGTACAGATCATAGGAGAAAGAGATGAGGAACTCCAGAGTGAGGTTCCTATAGGTGGGATGCAAATCATCAGCGTACTGGTCCCATTTGAGCTGGTGGGTCAAGTATCGGACACTGGGCTCTATGCCCAAAGCTTCCATGCAATCACTGTCTGGGTAGCGAGTGGGTGCCATAGGTCTGAGTGAAAGTATCGCATAACGCTCTCTCTGGGCGTCGTCTCTAAAGGTCACGTGCATGTCATCGACTGGTGGCATCCTGAAAGAAAAGGTTAGGAAAAACAGGCCCTGAAATCAAACACACCAAACAAGTTAGACATATATGTATAAACAAACAAACAAACGTAAATCAAAATAAACGGAAAGAAAATAAATACGAAAAGGAAAAGAACCATGGGTTGCCTCCCATGCAGCGCTTGCTTAACGTCGTTAGCTCGACGAGTTCAAGTCATGTATCTGGTGTGAGGATAGGTGGGTCTGTTAACGTGAACCTGGAGTAGTATGCTGGAATGTCACCTCCTTCATAATGCTTAAGCCTTTGTCCATTTACAACGAACGGACTGCAAGATTTGTTCTTAATTTCCACTGCCCCGGATTTTAGGACTTTGGAAACTTCGAACGGGCCCGTCCATCTAGATCGAAGCTTACTTGGAAAAAGTCGCAGTCTTGAATTGTATAGAAGAACAGGGTCACCTATGTTGAAGTCTTTCTTGACGATCTTCTTGTCATGCCATGCTTTGGTTCTCTCTTTATATATGATGGCATTTTCATAGGCTGATTGTCGAAGCTCTTCTAGCTTATATATGTCTAAGATGTGTTTCTCACCAGCTGCTAGGTAATCAAAATTTAAGGTTCTGATGGCCCAATATGCTTTGTGTTCCAATTCAAAGAGTAAGTGACATGATTTTCCGTAAACTAGTTGGTAAGGGGTTGTTCCAATGGGAGTCTTATAGGCTGTCCTGTAGGCCCACAGTGCTTCTGAAAGCTTCTGTGACCAATCCTTTCTGGATATCGAGACAGTTTTTTCTAAGATATGCTTGATCTCTCTATTGGATACTTCTACTTGCCCACTGGTTTGCGGGTGGTAAGGTGTGGCTACTCTATGTTTAACTCCATACTTCCTCAACAGTTTGTCAAAAATCCTAGATATAAAATGTGATCCTCCATCACTTATGACTAGCCTGGGAACTCCGAATCTAGGGAATATATTCTGCTTGAACATCTTAATCACTACTCGGGTGTCGTTTGTGGGTGCAGCTATAGCTTCAATCCATTTGGACACGTAATCGACAGCGACTAAAATATATTTGTTTCCTAAGGATGATGGAAAAGGTCCCATAAAGTCGATTCCCTAAACATCAAAAAGTTCTACTTCTTGAATGTTTCTTAATGGCATTTCATTTCTCCTCGAGATGTTTCCGGAGCGTTGACACGGGTCACACTTGGTTATATATGTATGAACATCACGCCATATAGTTGGCCAATAAAGACCAGCTTGTAAGACCTTAGCGTGAGTCTTAGATGTGCTTGTGTGTCCTCCGTAGGGTGCTGAGTGATAATGTTCTATGATATGGTGCACTTCTTCCTCTGGAACACACCGGCGAAAGATTCCGTCAGTGCCTCTCTTAAAAAGGAGTGGTTCATCCCAATAGAAATGTTTAACGTCATTGAAGAACTTCTTTTTCTGCTGATAGCTGAGGTCAGGAGGTATTATATCTGCAGCAAGATAGCTAACAAAATCTGCATACCAAGGTACATTATTTACCACTAAGGATTTTTCAGAATCTTCTAAGGTTTCTAAACTTACATCTCCAATGGCATCTAGCTTAGCGATTAACCTGTCATAAGCAAAGTCATCATTTATGGGTACTACATCAGGTTTCAAGAACTCAAGCCTGGAAAGGTGATCGGCAACTACATTCTCGGTGCCTTTCTTATCTCTGATATCAAGGTCAAATTCTTGCAATAAAAGTATCCACCGGAGTAATCTAGGTTTAGCATCCTTTTTATTCAAAAGGTCTCGGATGGCGGCATGATCAGTGTAAACAATTATTTTGGCTCCCACCAAATAGGATCTAAATTTGTCTATGGCGAAAACTACGGCTAGGAGTTCTTTTTCTGTGGTTGCATAGTTTAGCTGAGTGGCATCTAGAGTTCTACTGGCGTAGTAAATCACATGTAACTTCTTATCAGATCTTTGCCCTAGCACTGCTCCTACAGCGTAATCACTAGCATCACACATGATTTCAAAAGGTTTTGTCCAATCTGGTGGTTGCATAATGGGTGCTGAGATTAAAGCTTGTTTTAAAAGGTTGAATGCTTCGTTGCATTTTTCATCAAAAATGAACTCGGCGTCTTTCATCAGAAGACCTGTCAAAGGTTTAGTGATCTTAGAGAAGTTTTTAATGAAACGCCGGTAAAATCCAGCATGTCTAAGAAAACTTCGAACTTCTCTAATTGTTTTGGGTGGTTTAAGATTCTCTATCACCTCGATCTTGGCTTTATCAACTTCAATGCCTTTTTCAGAAACGATATGTCCTAGAACTATACCTTCAGTGACGATGAAGTGACATTTCTCCCAATTTAATACCAGGTTTACTTCAACACATCTCTTCAAGATCTTTTTAAGGTTGACTAGACAGTTATTGAAATCAAATCCGCAAACTGAGAAATCGTCCATGAATACTTCCATAATTCCATCAAGATAATCAGCGAAGATTGACATCATGCAACGCTGGAAAGTTGCTGGGGCATTACAGAGTCCGAAAGGCATACATCTATAGGCAAAAGTTCCATATGGGCATGTGAAGGTTGTTTTCTCTTGGTCATCAGGGTGTATAGGAATTTGGAAAAAACCTGAATATCCGTCGAGGTAACAGAAGTAGGAATGTCTGGCTAGACGTTCCAACATCTGACCTATAAAAGGCAATGGGAAACGGTCTTTCCTAGTGGCTTTGTTTAACTTTCTGTAATCTATGCACATACGCCAACCTCCTTCTATCCGTTTTGTAACGTGCTCACCTTTTTCGTTTTGAACCACGGTGATGCCTCCCTTTTTAGGTACTACATGCACTGGGCTTACCCATTTACTGTCCGAGATCTGATATATTATCCTTGCTTCCAACAACTTAAGAACTTCCTTCTTAACTACCTCACTCATTATAGGGTTAATCCTTCTTTGGTGTTCTCTCGAAGGTTTAGCATCTTCTTCAAGTGAAATCCGGTGCATGCACACGGATGGACTTATTCCTTTAAGATCTGAGATGTCGTACCCTAGTGCTGAGGGATATCTTCGCAAGACATCTAAGAGTTGGTTTGTTTCATTTTGGTTCAGAACGGCACTGACTATAACTGGTCTGTCCATTTCTTTGTCTAAAAACTCATATCTTAGATTCTTGGGTAATTCTTTTAATTCTAAGGTTGGTTTGCTGGGGTTTTGTATAGGATCTGGAGTTAAGGATAAACATTCAAAAAGGCTATCATCTATGTAGGGTTCCATACTGTCATCATCTTTCTCAATGGGCGTTGAAGGTAGTTTTATTCTTTCTATTGGCTCTTCCTGGTTAAGTTCACGGACACATTCATCAATGACATCAACTGCATAACATGCATCTCCTATTACTGGTGCCGTGAGAAACTTTGCTAGGACAAACTCTATTTTTTCGTTACCTACCTCAAAAGTCAATTTTCCTTTCTTGACATCTATTATGGCTCCTGCAGTTGATAGGAAGGGTCTACCTAGGAGGATTGGGATATCTTTATCTTCTTTGATGTCCATTACAACGAAGTCGGTGGGAATGAACAACTTGCCTATTCTAACTGGGATGTCTTCTAATACGCCTACAGGGTATTTTATAGATCTGTCAGCTAATTGGAGAGACATCTTAGTAGGTTGCAAATCTCCTAGTTTCAATCGTTCACAAACTGCGAGGGGCATTAGGCTTACACTGGCTCCTAAGTCCAGAAAGGCTTTATCTATGACATGATTCCCCAAAATACAAGGTATGGAGAAATTCCCCGGATCTTTGTCTTTTTTGGCAAGTTTGTTCTCAGAAATGGAATTACACTCCACTGGTTTTGGATCGTCAAGTCTACGTTTATTGGTGAGGATGTCCTTCAGGAATTTAGTATAAGATGGTATTTGGGTGATGGCTTCTGTAAAAGGAATCTCTACATGGAGTTTTTCTATAACTTTAACAAACTTTTGGAATTGGTCATTGATCTTAGTTTGTTTAAGTCTTTGTGGATAGGGAATTGGTGGTTTGTATGGCTGAGGGGGTGTTGAAGCTTCGTCCGTAACTTCTCCTTTATCTTTGTCTTTTGGTTTCTCAATTTCTACAGGTTTCTCACCTTCGGGGGTAGCATCCTTTTTGGAAATTTCGGAGTCACTCAATGTCGGGTTTTTAGGCCCTTTATAAGTGGTTCCACTTCGTAAGGTAACAGCGTTAGCTTGCCCTCGAGGGTTCTGTTGAGGTTGTCCAGGAAATTGTCCTCCAGGAGTAGTTTGGGGTGCTTGCTTTAAGGCTACCTGAGAGATCTGGGTTTCAAGCATCTTGCTGTGGGTGGCCATTTGATCCATTTTGGTTCCTAGTTGGGTAAGCAGCTCATTCACATGAATATTCTGATTTAGGAACTCTTTGTTTTGCTGGGCTTGTGCTGTCATAAAATCATTTAGCACTTTCTCAATATTTGGCTTAGGTGGCACTGCTTGCATATGTTGGTTTTCTCTAGGTGCTTGATTGTTGGTTGATCTCGGAGGTGCTTGGTTTTGGATAGGGTTATTGTTTTTGTAGGAAAAATTAGGGTGATTCCTCCATCCAGGGTTGTAAGTATTTGAGAACGAGTTTCCTTGGGCATAGTTGACTGGGTCTGGGTTAGTCTCGTTTAACAGATGGCAGTCAGCTGATTGATGACCTTTAGTACCACAAAGTTCGCAATCCGATACTACTGCTGCTGTAGCGGTTGGTTGTGCGTACATTTGATCGATCTTGAGGGCCATAGCATCCATTTTGGCTTGCATCATGTCTATAGAGCTTACCTCATGTATACCTCCTTGGGCTTCTTTCTTTTCCACTGTTGCTCTTTCGTTTCCCCATTGATGATGGTTTTGAGCCATATCTTCAATGAGACCACAAGCGTCAGGATAGGGTTTGTTCATCAGGGCACCACCAGCGGCAGCGTCGATGGACATCTTTGTGTTATAATGAAGTCTGTGGTAAAAGGTATGTATAATCAACCATTGCTCCAAACCGTGGTGTGGACAAGCCCTTAGAAGGTCTTTATACCTCTCCCAAGCTTCAAATAGTGATTCTCCTTGGTTTTGGGTAAATCTTGTTATTTGGTTTCGGAGAACGGTTGTTTTGCTTGGGGGAAAGTATCTAGCAAGGAATGTTCTCCTAAGGTCTTCCCATGTTGTTATAGAATTGGCTGGAAGGGAATCTAACCAAGTTAGGGCTTTATCTCTAAGGGAAAAGGGAAATAGTCTTAAACGAATCGCCTCAGGACTAGCACCATTGGTCTTAAAGGTGTTTGACAATTGGATAAAGACTTTTAGATGTTGGTTTGGGTTTTCAGATGGTAGTCCTGCGAATTGGTTTTGTTGAACTAGTTGTAATAGGGACGGTTTTAGTTAAAAATTATTGGCAGGTGTGGTAGGGTTAACTATACTAGAGCTCGGTTCTTCGTCAGCAGGCTGAGCGAATTCCTTAAGGGGTCTTTGGTTACGATCTTCGGCCATAGCTTACTTAATTCGACGAAGCCAAAGTCGTGCGCGAGCGTAACGTTCTGGTTCCACTAAAGGATCTATTACACTACTGGAGCTGCGAGATCTTCGCATCGACCAGTTCGTGCGGCCCTAGTCTAAATGGTGATAACAAACGAAATTTGAAATTTGGCGAAATTGGTCCCCGGCAACGGCGCCAAAAACTTGATGCGTTGTATTCGCAAGTGTACGAATCGCGTCAGAGTAATATAAAAAGTTATCGTATCCACAGAGACCAAATGTCGATCTAACGAATTCTGTTTGTTACAGTGCTTATCTAAGGCAGTTCAATTCAGGGTTTACTAATGCAGAGGAAAATAAATATAAGTAAATGACGAGGTAATAAAATTCAGACAAAACAATAGGCTTGAATGTAATTCTCATAACCGATAATATTTCTATATTCATCAACAGAACTACTTACGGGCAATATCTTCTATTTTAAGAAAAGAATTCAATTTAACAGGAACTGTCGCTTTCGCGTAGTCAGAACCAAGTTTACCCTATAAACTAACCCCTTTATTGTCACTTATAAAAAGGCGCGCATTGCGTTAGAGTCATGGAAAACTTACTTTTAAGAAATGCAAATTCTAAACTAAACAGAAAAGTATTTTGACCTGAAATCTCTAAACTAAAGAGGTTCAAAATGAACCAGATTCTAATCCCACTAACGCGTCCGAAAATAGTTTTAAAATCTCTTTTCTAAAGTGTTAAAAATCCCTACTCAACTGAGCAAAGCGCTTTCGCTGTATTTGATCAGTTGAGAACTAAACAAGTTCACAAATGGTTGGACGGCTTTCGATCTTACCCAACATTGCTTTTAAGTACAGAAAACTTATGTTAAAGATTAAAACAACCCTTAAGTATTTCTATTAACATATAGACGTATTACGGTGATTATGGTCATTACATTCTTACCTATCTAAAACTTAGCCAGCCATGGTAGTTATAACAGTCATATTAATTCTTATCATGTATGGAATTAAGTCTTTTGAAAAGTAAAGTTTTGAAAAGTAAGGCAAGACAATAAATAAACAAAATAAAGCAAGTGCAAGAAATAAATGAAAGTAAATGCGATTAAAATAAAACCTGCTCCAAAGCGGAGTCTTTAAATCTGGTACAATGTACGGAAAAGAAAATGCTGGCAGGATTACTTCTACCAAAGTGCTCCAACTTGATTACAGACACTCCAAGACTTGATTACAAACTCGATCACACACAGTGCAATAACTCCTCGATGTGAGAAGATTACCGCTTTACAAGAGTGAAATTTATGCCTAGGATGAAGTAAACTAAGATTGGATGATCCTAAAATTCGAGTTCTGAGAGTATTTATAGGCAAAGTTGGCATGGTGCAAAGACAAAAGTGACCTTGGCTTGAAAAATGGGCGGGAACTGATTTTGCCTTGTTGCGCCCGCGACAGGCCTACCGCGCCCGCGACAAGAAGAAAATGGCAAAGGTGAGTGCTTGTTGTGGGAAAGTGGCAGTTGAGTTGTGGAGATCATGGGACACGTCGTCGCCTACCCTGGGGCGCCCGCGACAAGAGAAGCGACCAGAGTAAATTGCTGCCAAACTTGAATTCTAGCTCCTTTTGCATCCTTTTTCGTCTGGGACCTCGATTTATTGAAAACCTGAAAATAAAGGAAAAACATAACAATAACAAAGCATAAAAAAAAACTAATATGCATGTGAAATCAGAGTCGAAAATACAGTATAATTTAGTGTCATCGAAAACCCAACACAAAAGAATGCATAAAGAAGAAGAGGAATAAACCAAACATATCGCGGATTGTCAGAGTCGGTCGATGAGAAATCCACCCCGGATCATCCACATTCAAGCTTCAACGTTGTTTTCAAGCTATCTCTACTGAAAAATGAAAGTTTGATGCATTGGGAACAAATATTACCCAACCATCCTCTAAAAATTGTGTTTTTGGCCCTTTAATGGCGTTTCTGCCCGCCCAGTTTTGCCCGGCGCTATTCTGGGTCGCCCGGCGGCCAAAGGAGGCTTATTTTGTAAGTTATCCAACATTTTTCTGGAGCGCCCGGCCCTGCAATGTACCGCCCGGCGCTGCTTCGCCCGGCCCTGCTGAAGCGCAGCAGACAATAGACAGCAAAAATCCTGCACTGTTTTGGCCATAACTTTTGAACCGTAACTCCGTTTTTCGCCTGGTTCGAAGCTTTGGAAAGCTTATTCAATGCTCTATACAACAATGGCAAGATATCCTTGATTGAATACCTGCAAAAATAAATGGAAATCAAATGAACTCAATGATATTTACACAATAATGCAATATATACACTATAATGTAAAGTAAACGTATTTACAAACAAAGCGGGGTTTATTCGTACGATATTAACAAAAAGTATCGATAAGTGCAAAAAAACTTATATACAAAAATAGTTACATTTTGCACTTATCAAACTCTCCCCAACTTAAACTTGTTTGTCCTCAAACAAGAATCAAACAACTCAAAGAAACAGAGTGACAACCAAAGAATCACGAATCAATAGGTTTTGAAAAACAGAAACAAATGTATGGTTCAAATGAAAAATGGTACACACAAAGTAAATACTTACCACTAAACTACGACGACAACATAGTCACGAAACAAATGCAAAATACAAAAATCATGCCAAACATCCTAAAACAACACAAGTTCAAACGTGAATCACACCTAGCAAAAATAATCATCGGTAGATGAAAAACACAAAATGAGGTACTTGTCACTCACACAACAATCATGCAAACAATAGACTAAATTATGCAACCATCCAAAAATCATATTGAACATACAAAAGCAAGAATCACAAGGACTTTTCAAGGTTGTAGTGTGGTCGGGTAAACAAACAAGAGGCAATTTCTAAAGGTAATTGAAACAAAAACTTGCCTAAACCTAAGGGAGTGATCAACTCACAAAAGTTCAAACACCAAATTCCAAACAACTTATTCTTTCATCCCAAGTGTTACACCAAACACAATACTTATTTAGCACAATTATTTGAACTATTTTTGTTTCCTTTTTCAAGGATTTTTTGTTTCTTTCTTTTTCTCTTTTTTCTTTTCTTTTTCATATTTTTCTCTTTTTTCATTTCTATTTCATCCTCATAGAAAACAACCAATGAGTAAACAATCATTCCCCAACTTGAATTCAGCCACATCATCATGTGAATACTCCCTACTTTCTAAGGTAAGATAAAAATTCATACAACAACACAAAAAGTTGAGGGTTCAAGTAAAAACAAAATCCATTCAAAAATAAGTGAACTAAATACTCATAGACAAGCATTAAGTTCAATTAAAACATGGATAAAAAAGCTCAAAGGGGTTACGAAAGATCACACGCTCACAAGGTGAATGACTATTTGGCGAGGTAGTTGTGCTCAAAATGAAACAAAAATGCCTTGATCCTTTTCATGCTTTCATATAATCAACACAAATAAAATATTAAGCATAACAAAATCCTGTTAAAACAAGAATGTTGGTACTCCGTGCATATATGAACAATAGAAGGCTTCCTCACAAAAAGGGTGAGAACAAAAGTGATTCACATACGAACAAGTATACAAAAGAATGAATGGCATAGAAGTTGTAAAAAGCCTAAGTATCATGAATATGCTAAAGTCTAGAAAGCGATAAACACATACCTTGAACGTGTACAAAACTTAACAATATCATTACCATACATCCGCAAGTTGAAACGATCAAACTTGGAACATCACCAAATTTCCTCAAGCTATTCAAATCAAGTTCATTAATAAACACGAAAACTATTAATATTAACAAACTGAAAAACCGATAGAAAATTCATTAAACAAGTTGTAAAGTGAAGATTTGAGAATTTACGAAAAATCCGAGTACAACTTGTTTAATGAATGTTCACTATACTACCTAAGCTAATCAACAACAAAAGAAAAGAATACACCACGCTTGTTTTACGTCGTAAGCTCGGCGCCTTTTCAATGCTTAGCTAGTAACTTCCTTCCTTCATGCCATGGTGATGCCTCACCGCGCAAACCAAAAGCAAATGCCCTAACCAAACACTTAAACAAACGTTAATCTACAATTATCAGTATAACAAGTGAAAATATACAATATATACGATATCTACAAACTCAAAAACAAAGAAACTATCGCAATGCGATTAGATATCAAAACCGATCCTCTGCAACGGCGCCAATTTTTTGGAGCGGTAAAACGGAAAGCAAAAATATTTATTTTCGGAAGAATTCCCTTCGGGATTTATGTCGTGTCCACAGAGATCGGTTCTAGGGAAAGAATGTCGTTCGACAGTCTCTCGCGTCAATGAGTTTGGGTTTAAATGGGTTTCAAACAAGAAAACAGAAAAGTAAATATCAACATAAAACAAATTCATTCTTCAGAGAAAAATAAACTTATCAGGCATACATATAATCCACTCGTCACAAACATAAATTTGTCGATCATTTTCACTATACTACAATACTCATCAAAATCATCCAGTATCACTCACAACAGTGTCCATCTCTGGCACACTGAGCTGAGAGAGCAACCGTATTACTCTCGTCGTCACTTTCGCGCACGAAGCCTCTAAACACGGAAGGCATTAAGTTCTGACACCATAAAGATTATTCTCTAAATCTATCTCTTGCATCTAGACAATAGATATCCATCCTTAATCAAGATTCGTGATGTTTATCTCTAACACAACACAAATCCAAACATAAATGCAAAAAGATCAAGGAAGACATCGATAATGATTTGTAAAGCAGATTTTATACAATATTATAATCAACAAAGATACATATTTTCAGAGTAACTATACAAAAACCCAACACAAAAGAATACATAATGAAGAAGAGGAATAAACCAATCATCTCGCGGATTGTCAGAGTCGGTCGATGAGAAATCCACCCCGGATCATCCACATGCAAGCTTCAACGTTGTTTTCAAGATATCTCTACTGAAAAATGAAAGTTTGATGCATTGGGAACAAATATTACCCAACCATCCGCTAAAAATTGTGTTTTTGGCCCTTTAATGGCGTTTCTGCCCGCCCAGTTTCGCCCGGCGGTATTCTGGGTCGCCCGGCGGCGAAAGGAGGCTTATTTTGTAAGCTATCCAGCATTTTTCTAGAGCGCCTGGCCCTGTAATGTACCGCCCGACGCTGCTTCACCCGGACCTGCTGAGGCGCAGCTGACAGTAGACAGCAAAAATCCTGCACTGTTTTGGCCATAACTTTTGTACCGTAACTCCGTTTTTCGCCCGGTTCGAAGCGTTGGAAAGCTTATTCAATGCTCTATACAACAATGGCAAGATATCCTTGATTGAATACCTACAAAAATAAATGGTAATCAATTAAACTCAATGATATTTACACAATAACGCAATATATACACTATAACGTAAAGTAAACGTATTTACAAACAATGCGGGGTTTATTCGTACGATATTAACAAAAAGTATCGATAAGTGCAACAAAAATTATATACAAAAATAGTTACATTTTGTACTTATCAACCATCCGCAGACGGACGGTCAGACAGAAAGGAATATCTAATCTTTAGAGGACTTGCTGAGGGCTTGTGTGTTGGATCATGGAGGATCTTGGGATAGCCATTTACCATGATTGAGTTCACGTACAAAAATAGTTTTCATGCTAGTATTGGAATGGCATCCTATGAGGCTTTGTATGGGAGAAGGTGTAGGACTCCATTGTGTTGGTATGAGTCAGGCGAGAGTGTTGTACTCGGACCTGAAATTGTGCAAGAGACGACTAAGAAGATTAAGATGATCCAAGAAAGGATGAAAGCTTCGCAGAGTCGTCAGAAGAGTTACCATGATAGAAGGAGGAAAGCACTTGAATTCCAAGAGGGAGATCACGTGTTTTTTAGGGTGACGCCAGTGACTGGTGTGGGTCGAGCCTTGAAGTTTAGGAAGCTCACTCCACGTTTTGTTGGTCCATACCAAATCTTACAGAGGATAGGAGAGGTAGCCTATCGGATTGCTTTACCGTCGACGCTTGCGAATTTACACGACGTGTTCCATGTGTCTCAGTTGAGGAAGTACATTCCAGATCCGTCGCATGTGATTCAAATGGATGATGTACAAGTGAGGGATAATCTGACTGTAGAAGTATTACCTGTGGGGATTGATGATCATGAAATGAAGCAGTTGCGGGGTAAAGACATAGCTTTGGTGAAGTGTTGTGGGGACCAGCTGGCGAAATTTGGACTTGGGAGCGTGAAGATCAGATGAAGGAGTCGTATCCTACTCTGTTTCCTTCAGGTAATTTTTTAGGGCAAAAATTCTTTAAGTGGGGGAGAGTTGTAACGCCCTAAATAATTATAATATTTATTTATTTAATTATTATGATTATGCGGTGTTTTGGTGCTTTGTGATGACCTTGTGACGTTGATAGATTATGTGATTTGTGGGGTATCCTTGGGTTAAGGGAACTTTGAGGCCTTAGATTTAATAGATTAATTAGATTATTTTATTAATAATAGTATTGAAATAATTTGAATAATTAAAATATTATTTAGATTATTATTATTATTATTATTATTATTGTTAATTAAATAATTAAGAGACAATTAAGGGTAATACAGTAATGTGGAGGGGATTAGTGGAGGATAACATGGTAAACAGAGATTAAGGCCCAAACACATAGGTTTAACAAAAGAATTAGAGGGTTTTTGAGATCAGTATTTTCCAACCCTAAGGAGTGATTAGAGAGCTGAGGAAAGGAGGCAAGATCGAGGAATCAACCGTAGAACCCCGGAAACGAAGAATTTCTGCTGAATAATTCGAGGTGGGGGGGGGGGGGGGTAATCCGGGTTAATGTATTTGATATGGGTTTAAGGTAGAGGTAGTTATGTGTTTTCTTTTCCTGATGAATTCGTGTGGATCTGTGATGCAAAAATTGTGATTTTTATGTGTACGATTATGTGATGAACTATGTGCAAATTGTTATATCTCATGTTGAATTTGTGTGAACGATTGTTGATGTTGTGACGAACTTGTGGGTAACCAGATCTGTAAATCGAACCTGATATTAAGCAAATTCAGACTTAGTAATTAGGAATAATTGATGTAGATGATGAAGTAGGATGAATAACTTAGATATAGGACGAATTGAAGATGATTTGAGGCTGTTTCTGGTATATCGAGGGTGCTGGGAAGAGGGATTTTGCGTTCAGATACGAAATCTGAGTTTTGGAGGAGTCTCTGGTGATACGCGTAATGGAGAAGGCAATACGCGTAACGGAGAAGGCAATATGCGTACTGGGGAGGGCAATACGCGTAATGGGGACACTCCAAAGGTGATACGCGTACTGTACGCACTTGTCCCCAAGGGCTGACACGACCCTCTGTTGATACGTGTACCATACGCGTAGGGAAGTTGGGTAATACGTGTAGCAAAAGGCCATACGCGTATGGGAAACTGAGGAAGGAAAGGAATACGCGTAAGGGGTGATACATTACGCGTATGGGATTGGAAAGAAAAATGCCTTACGCGTATGGGCTAGCCATTACGCGTAAGGGTTGGTGTGCAATTTGGGCTATACGCGTATCAGGGTGGACCATACTGTAATGCCTCGATTTGTTTAATTGTATTTATTTATTTCATTTATGTGAATTTTGTGAAATGTGTGAATTTATTGTATTTTACCTGCTAATTGAGTTAATTGGTTAATTTCCCTGATAGGTAAAATATTTGCAATAAATTGTAATTTCTTTTCAACTTTTAGTTCCCGAAATATATTTCATCATTGTTTATGTTTTATCGCGTTTTGAGAGCGTTTGCGAGATATTTGAGTTGAGGGGTAAAATAGTCTTTTTAGGGGTTTAGATATTTTTATATAAATAGAGATTAGAGAGAAATAGAAAGAAAAGAAAAAGAAGAGAATGAAAAGGAGAAGAAAGAAAGAGAGAAGAGGAGAAAGAGAAAAAAGTGAGGAAACCTCCGTTTCAATCGAGATTAATCGGGTAAGGGTGAGAAGTTTCGATTATATCTTGCTTGTATATGTATATGTATGTGTCGTGGTATGTTTTAGTTGTTAAATATATGTTTTTACTTTGGTTGAGGTTGTGAACAATTGATAGAAATCGATATTTTCACGGTTAGAATGCGGAATAGTTTGCGTAGTATAGTCGGGTTATGGGTGGATTGAACCTATCATACTTGTTTTGATGTCCCAATATGTTTTGGTATGAGTTGGAATGGTTTAGAGTGAAGAAAAACATGATTTTTGGCTCTGTTACGACAGTAATCGATTACCATATTTGAGTAACCGATTACCTGTGTAAAAATGATGTTTCTGGGCTAATTTTGAGCGAGTAACCGATTACTCAAAGTGAGTAATCGATTACCACTGCTGTTGGCAGAAAAATGAAAACTTTGAAAACCCATAACTTTCGAACCGTAAGTCCGTTTTGACCGCCGTTCGAAGCGTTGGAAAGCTAGTAAAATATTCTTTCGATTAAAAATGGTTTGGAGGGCAGTAGATGAATTATTTAAGTCGTGGTTTTGTAAAAGTGTCGGGTTGTCGGGTTTTTATCGCGTTAAATTCGTGCGGTCGGTGTTTTACCATGTGTTGTGCTATTGTTATATAACGTGGAACTTTTATGTGGGTTATATGATGTTGATGCATGTGATAATGATGTTGTTGTGTGGTAAAATACATTGTTTGATTGAATATCAATGTATGTTGTTATGATGTTTTGTGTAATTGTTGTGGTTGATGGTGAGTAATTCTTGTTGTGAATTGGTATGAGTGTATATGCTAAAATGCTAATTGTTGTGGTTTGTGGATTATGATAAATGCATTGTTTTGGGTTTGATTGCAATGCATGATTATTGATGTTGAGATGGTTCACATGGTTGTATATATGTATGCATTGGATTGGCATGAGTCATTGTATGCCAATCATCATGATATGCATTCTTGTGATGTCGTGTGCCCTAGTGGGTGTGAGCGACGAAACGATTTCAGAGGGAATCCGCTATAACATCGTGTGCCTTATACAAAGAGGTGTGAGCGATGATTATAGACGATCGTGTGCCTTATACAAAGAGGTGTGAGCGATCGGGTCGTGTGCCTTATACAAAGAGGTGTGAGCGATCCATAAACGTCGTGTGCCTTATACAAATAGGTGTGAGCGATGGGGAACATCGTTTGCCCGACGGGGATTTACACTAAGTAACAAGCGATGGTTCCAATCGTTCCTGAGTGAACTAATGATAAGATTGATGGATGGATGGATGGTACCGCATTTGCATAGAGTCGTTGTGTCAGTCTCTTTGCATTTGCATAAATCATGAATGGATTGATTATGTGTGGAAAATCATGAATGGATTGATTATGTGTGGAAAATCATGAATGGATTGATTATGTGTGGAAAATCATGAATTGATTGAGTATGTGTTGAGATTTATGATTGGATTGGTGAATGGATGTGCATATGTGATAAATGCATTGGTTATGGATGATATGTTTTATGTATAGACATATGATATGTGATGTGGTGATGTGTTTCCATATGTTTTGACTTTGGTATGCCTTATGTGTGAATATGTGATTATGTTGGTATAATTGATATATGCTATGTTGTTGGATTGTTAGAAATATGTTATGTATCTGTGGCTTGCTATATGTAATGGTATGTGATGTGTGTGGTGAGATTAACTATGCATGTGAATTTTTATATGTTTGCATATTGTTATGCAATCTTGATTTAGTTGTTATTTCTCACCCTTCTGCTGTGGTTTGTTTCTCTATGAGGCAATTGCACATTAGTAGTCTTGGAGGCTTTTGTGAAGATTAGTTCTCCATCCTTTTGTCGGTCTGTCTGCTCTGATACGTAACATGGGTGTCGGGGAACGCTTTGGTTATATATGTATACATTTGTTAGATCTATTTTGTATTAACTTTGTATGAATATTTTGATGTTATAAAATGATTTATTTTGTAAAATAAGTCAGTTATGGATCTTTCCGCTTTATTCCATAATTGAACTTTCCTTTTATATGGAAAAAGTTTCCCTTTGAGGTTATTCCATTTTGTGTTATGTATCAAAAATTTATGAGCAGGGATTGTGTTTTCTTTCCTTAATTGTGGCATCCTTGTTTCTGTCGGAAAAATAAATTTTTATTCACTCTGATTTAATTATGTATTATTTATTCGCGATGGGAATTAGGGTGTTACAATAGTGGTATCAGAGCAGGTCGGTCCGTCCGGCCAAGTTGTTGAGTCAGTTGGTGTGATAGTTGAATATTGTCGATGTTGTTTGTCCCTTAGTACGTGATATGTGTGTGAAACACTGTCAGTGCTTTCTGGTTTTCTAATCCTTTGTCTTCAGGTGTGAGAAAGAGATAAGTGGGGGAGGAGCTTGTGCTTCTCCAAGTTGCTTCAGTTGTGTGCCGTTGGTTGCAAGATTGTAAGTGTTGTTTGGACAGTGCGGTTCTCGGTTCCGGAGGGAATGCAGAGGTGAGGTTTATGTCGACTAAGGATTTGTGCCTTAGGTAGTTTGTACACAAGATGCAAGAAATGCTATTATAGTTTGGTAAAGATGGTTTATGCCCCATCATGATTGTCGGCGGTCTATTGACAAATTGAGGAACTGATCACCCTTAATCTCTTGTTGATAGTAGACCAAATTATGTTGGATGGAATAGACGATTCTTTCCGGCTTTGATAGTGTGTGCAATGAGTTGTTTGGAATTTAAGAAAATGGTTACAGATTGTTTTGTTGAGTCGATGAAGATTCTTATATCGGAAGATGAGACGGATTAGAGGTTTTGGTATGTTGGTTCAGTTGGGAAGTCGTTGAGAGGGAACGATTGGGTATCGTTAATGGTTGTTCTCCGAGAGTAGAGTGTGAACTCAAATTGGACGAAGGTGAATAGTTGAGGTTTATATCTGCTAGGTAAGTAGAAAAATCTTAGTAGATGGGACTAAGATGTTTGTTTTGTCTGTGATGATAGTGTTCTGGAAATTGGCAGGAAGTCACAGTGATGGGTCGTCAGTTGTGCATGGTTTTCAGATGTGTTTTTGGATGGAACATTAGGGTGTTGTCTTAGAGAGCTCCAGTATTGTTAGTAACAAAAAGGATGGATGATTGAACGAAATAACAAGCATGACGAGTATCATGGTATTGAGACTACGGGAAGCCAAACTTAGAGTTCTAGTGAGGTTTGGAGTCTTTGGAGTTTTAGAGCATTAATGGAAATCTTGAGAAAACCCTTATGTGTGGACGTAATATTGGTATTAAGAGTTCCTTTGGGTTGGTTGTTGCTACATGTTGGGATTTAGGGAAGTTGGACTGTTAAGAGAAGAAATTGTGTATGGATTACTAACAGTTGAATAAGGTAACGATTGAGAACAAGTGTCCACTTTCATGAATAGATGACTGGAATGGTTTGGTTGAGTTTGAGTGAAATTACAATTGTTTGGAATGTTTGATAAGAATGGTGAATTGTGTGAGTTGAGGCTTTGATCGATTTAAGGTGACTGGTTATGGTTGTTATCATCGGGATAAGCTGTTATTTACTCGGTTAAGCTCGTATGTGAGTAACCAGTTACCCAGTAAAAAAAATTTTTGCAAAAGCTTTAAGAATTTATATCTTTTGGGATTTGGTTGGGCGTTACAACGTACAATGATGTTATTTGGTGTTAGTAATGCGTCTGTAATGTTTATGGAGTAGATGAATCGTATCTTCCATATTTATTTTGGATGAGTTCGCAGTGGTTTTGATTGAGGGTATTTGGATCTATTATAAACTCAGAGGAAGAATAGGTAGAGTGTTTGAGATTGGAATTACAAGTGTTGAAAAGAGACAAAGTTTTATGCTAAGTTATTCAAGTGAGAATTTGGGTTGAAAAAGGTTATTTTTCTTGGATATGTTATTTCAGATGAGAGTATGGTTAAGGATCCATCGGAAGTAGATGCAGTTCTACATTGAGAGGCTCCAAAGTCGGTTAAGGAGATTAGAAACTTTTGGGCTTAGTTGGTTGTTACTGTAGGCTATGGAAGACTTTGTTAAGTTTGTGTTTCTGTTATCTCAGTTGACTTGCAAAGGGTGAGTCGTTTGTTTTGGATGTTCGTTGTAAGGAAAGTTTCAGAGAGCTGAAGTAGAAGTTGTCTACGTCTCCAGTTTTGATACTACGTGATCCTGATAAACCGTTTGTGAGGTATTGGGATGCGTCTTTGATGAGTTTAGTCAGTGTGTTAATGCAAGAGGTTAAAGTCGTGGCTTATACGTTGCTACAATTGAGGATTCATAAAAGGATCGATACTATTCAGGATTTGGAATTGGTTGCGGTTGTAATGTGTTGGAATATTTGGAGGTATTATCTTTATGGTTCTAGGTTCGAAGTGTTTAGTAATCACAAGAATATTGAGTACTTGTTTGGTCTGAAGGGATAAAGTATGAGACAACGAGGATGGTTGGAATTCGTGACGAGTTATGAATTTGGCTTGGATTATCCTTTGGGAAAAGCTAATGTTGTGCCTGAAGGGTTAAGTCGATAGTCCTTGCATATGGTTGTTTTGATGGTCAGAGGATTAAAATTAATTGAGTAATTCCGAGACTCGTGTCTGGTGTGTGAGATAGCACAGTAGAGGGTGAATTTGGGTATATTAGAAGTGAACAGTGATTTTTGGTGAATATGAGGAAGAGTTAGACTTTGGACGTCAGATTGGTAGTTTTGATGGTTACGAGTAATCAGAGTGCGCAGCGGAAGCGTGATGTGGTACATTTCGTATATGAGTGTGTGACTTGTAAGAGTTCATAGGTTGAACATTGGAAACATGTTGAAATGATGAGACCATTGGATGTTTCAGAATGGAAGTGTTAGGCGAAAGGTTTAAATATTATTCATGGGCTACTATGTAGATGGATGTTTTGGTTGTATGTTCGATTGGTGAATCGTAGCATTGTTACAATATTATTGTGTGACAAGGATGTTGGTATTATGGTTATGTAGAGGTTGTTGAAACGATGTTGGGTTGTGGAACTTTATGTTCTTGTTTGTGTTGTTGCCTCGTTTCTATCGTGTTGGTTCGAGTGCGAGTAGCTAATTCCTGTGTGTGTTCGTAACATGGGTATTCTCTGAGTCGTGAGTTAGTCGTCAAGTACATTGTATGGGCTTTGCATCTTGTCGTTGTAGTTGTCGTCGTTGTCGTGTCGTTGTTGTAGTTGCTGTTAGTAAGGTGGTTTGTCAGTTGTGTTATTCGTGGTGTGCCTTTGGTTGGCATGATAGTTTGTTAGTCGGATGCGAGAGTCGTATCCGGAGTTGTTCGTATCAGTGTATTTTCGAGGACGAAAATGTCTAAGTGGGGGAGAGTTGTAATGCCCCGATTTGTTTAATTGTATTTATTTATTTCATTTATGTGAATTTTGTGAAATGTGTGAATTTATTGTATTTTACCTGCTAATTGAGTTAATTGGTTAATTTCCCTGATAGGTAAAATATTTGCAATAAAATTTCTTTTCAACTTTTATTTCCCGAAATATATTTCATCATTGTTTATGTTTTATCGCGTTTTGAGAGCGTTTGCGAGATATTTGAGCTGAGGGGTAAAATAGTCTTTTTAGGGGTTTAGATGTTTTTATATAAATAGAGATTAGAGAGAAATAGAAAGAAAAGAAAAAGAAGAGAAGGAAAAGGAGAAGAAAGAAAGAGAGAAGAGGAGAAAGAGAAAAAAGCGAGGAAACCTCTGTTTCAATCGCGATTAATCGGGTAAGGGTGAGAAGTTTCGATTATATCTTGCTTGTATATGTATATGTATGTGTCGTGGTATGTTTTGGTTGTTAAATATATGTTTTTACTTTGGTTGAGGTTGTGAACAATTGATAGAAATCGATATTTTCACGGTTAAAATGCGGAATAGTTTGCGTAGTATAGTCGAGTTATGGGTGGATTGACCTATCATACTTGTTTTGATGTCCCAATATGTTTTGGTATGAGTTTGAATGGTTTAGAGTGAAGAAAAATATGATTTTTGGGCTCTGTTACGACAGTAATCGATTACCCTATTTGAGTAACCGATTAACTGTGTAAAAATGATGTTTCTGGGCTAATTTTGAGCAAGTAACCGATTACTCAAAGTGAGTAATCGATTACCACTGCTGTTGGCAGAAAAATGAAAACTTTGAAAACCCATAACTTTTGAACCGTAAGTCCGTTTTGGCCATCGTTCGAAGCGTTGGAAAGCTAGTAAAATATTCTTTCGATTAAAAATGGTTTGGAGGGCAGTAGATGAATTATTTAAGTCGTGGTTTTGTAAAAGTGTCGGGTTGTCGGGTTTTTATCGCGTTAAATTCGTGCGGTCGGTGTTTTACCGTGTGTTGTGCTATTGTTATATAACGTGGAGCTTTTATGTGGCTTATATGATGTTGATGCATGTGATAATGATGTTGTTGTGTGGTAAAATACATTGTTTAATTGAATATCAATGTATGTTGTTATGATGTTTTGTGTAATTGTTGTGGTTGATGGTGAGTAATTCTTGTTGTGAATTGGTATGAGTGTATATGCTAAAATGATAATTGTTGTGGTTTGTGGATTATGATAAATGCATTGTTTTGGGTTTGATTGCAATGCATGATTATTGATGTTGAGATGGTTCACATGGTTGTATATATGTATGCATTGGATTGTCATGAGTCATTGTATGCCAAGCATCATGATATGCATTCTTGTGATGTCGTGTGCCCTAGTGGGTGTGAGCGATGAAACGATTCCAGAGGAAATCCGCTATAACATCGTGTGCCTTATACAAAGAGGTGTGAGCGATGATTATAAACGATCGTGTGCCTTATACAAAGAGGTGTGAGCGACCGGGTCGTGTGCCTTATACAAAGAGGTGTGAGCGATCCATAAACGTCGTGTGCCTTATACAAAGAGGTGTGAGCAACGGGGAACATCGTTTGCCCGACGGGGAGTTACACTAAGTAACAAGCGATGGTTCCAATAGTTCCTGAGTGAACTAATGATGCGATTGATGGATGGATGGTACCACATTTGCATAGAGTCGTTGTGTCGGTCTCTTTGCATTTGCATAAATCAAGAATGGATTGATTATGTGTGGAAAATCATGAATGGATTGAATATGTGTGGAAAATCATGAATGGATTGATTATGTGTGGAAAATCATGAATTGATTGAGTATGTGTTGAGATTTATGATTGGATTGGTGAATTGATGTGCATATGTGATAATTGCATTGGTTATGGATGATATGTTTTATGTATAGACATATGATATGTGATGTGGTGATGTGTTTCCATATGTTTTGACTTTGGTATGCCTTATGTGTGAATATGTGATTATGTTGGTATAATTGATATATGCTATGTTGTTAGATTGTTAGAAATATGTTATGTATCTGTGGCTTGCTATATGTAATGGTATGTGATGCGTGTGGTGAGATTAACTATGCATGTGAATTTTTATGTGTTTGCATATTATTATGCAATCTTGATTTAGTTGTTATTTCTCACCCTTCTGCTGTGGTTTGTTGCTCTATGAGGCAATTGCGGATTAGTAGTCTTAGAGGCTTTTGTGAAGATTAGTTCTCCATCCTTTTGTCGGTCTGTCTGCTCTGATACGTAACACGGGAGTCGGGGAACACTTTTGTTATATATGTATACATTTGTTAGATCTATTTTGTATTAACTTTGTATGAATATTTTGATGTTATAAAATGATTTATTTTGTAAAATAAGTCAGTTATGGATCTTTCGGCTTTATTCCATAATTGAACTTTCCTTTTATATGGAAAAAGTTTCCCTTTGAGGTTATTCCATTTTGTGTTATGTATAAAAAATTTATGAGCAGGGATTGTGTTTTCTTTCCTTAATTGTGGCATCCTTGTTTCTGTCGGAAAAATAAATTTTTATTCACTCTGATTTAATTATGTATTATTTATTCGCGATGGGAATTGGGGTCTTACACATACACGTATGGATAGTGGTGTGTGCAGAATGTTCCGTTCTTGCAATTTCAGTCCCGATTTCGCTTGTAACGTGGTTTCCTTGAGACGTAGGGTTATGACGAGATAATAAGACACTAGTGATCTAGTAATGACGATGAATAGAATAAAAATCGGGAATTTTATGTGATGAACCAACTATGACGCATTGTGAGTTATAATGATCAATTTTGATGAGTGCGACTTGGTGTGATGTTATGATGTTTTAATTGATGATGAATTCATGAATGATGATGCAACCATGACGATTTTATGACGATGTTTATTATGACGATTGTGCATCATGCATTCATGGCATAGTAGGACTTTGGTCCATTTTGGTGGCTTCAATCCCATTGTGTGGATTGAAGTGTTTTATGACGTGCTTCGGTTCTTATGTAGAATCGATCCCATTGGTGGGGATCTTTGGAGGGTGATGGCCCAGTGTCCATCGATTATGATGATGTTGGTACCACATGCATGAGTCTGACGTTGCATTGCATACTATGTGGCATTGCATTATATTGATGTTATTGATGTGTTTTGACATTGTGTGTGATTGATGATGATGTTACTTGTGCCTTATCTTTTACGCATATCTTATATATTGATTTCGTGATTACTCACCCCGCCTGTTTGAATGTTGCCTCCAAGTGGGTAACGTGCAGGTGATCGGGTTTAGCTCCTTGGTGCATGAAGATTTAGTTTTGAAGCATTTTTTATTTCTCCGTCGATTTAGAGGGTCTTGCTCTGATATGTAACATCGGGTCGGGACGTTTGAGTCGAACAATTTCGTTCTTTTGTTTTGTGGACATGATGTTTTTCATGAGTTTTATTTGAGAAGTTTTGATTTATAAAAGTGTTTAGTTTTAAACTTGATTTTTCGCTGCGTGGTGTTTAAGTAATTTGTGATGGTAAAAACCCGTGTGACGGGACAGATGGTTATTATGATGTTTTGTGATGATATGTATGCTCTTTTTGGGGATGTTACTCTGATTATTTTGCCGTGTTATTGTGTCGTTTGTTGGGTAGAAAAAGGGTGTTACACCTTCCAATCACGTGACCACAATTTTTTATCATTATCATCTCATTGTGCTTCCGATTTTGGTACGATGACACCTTCACCATTGGTCATTGTAATTTGATTAGGACCATTGATGATGACATCCCATACACCCTTATCAACTGAGTTGATATGGATACACATACAAGCTTTCCAATAGCCATAGTTTTCACCTGTAAAAATAGGTGCTCTATTGTACGCCCCTTTAGGTTCGGTAGCCATTTGATAGTAAGCGAATATTAAAGCACGGAATCAACCGGAACTCGATTACCACTTGTTAGACAAAGGAGACTTATCTAGAGGGGGCGAATAGATCCCCAAATAAAATTTTGCTTTACAAAAAATTGTTTACAAAAACAATGGCTAGCGGAAGAGACTCAGATCAATTTGTCTAAACTGAACCGCTATCAGAAAGCTCGGATATACGTATATGAAAACTAATTGAAGATAATGATAAGAAACTCAATCAACATGTATTAATCACAATCACTTGAAAGTTACTCAACAAATAATACTACTTTCAATGATGAATCACACAAAAATATTATTTAGACAAATTATCGAACACTTTGTGTGCAATCAATTTTATTTAGAAATTTGTATAATTTTGTTGATATTAAAATTTAACCACAATCTAAAGGATTGTGATCGACTCAACAAAACTTTTTTCAAATAGTTATCAAAAGAATATACAAAACGCATAAATGATGAACTCAACAATTTGCATATATATATATATATATATATATATATATATATATATATATATATATATATATATATATATATATATATATATATATATATATATATATATATATATATATATATATATATATATATATATATATATATATAATATGGGTACGTTTGAAAGGATTTATTTAGGCAGTTCCTTAATCAGCTTCGTTATCAGTATGTCTGCCCTCAATTCAAACTCAAATTGAGATATGAAATTTAACCTTACTTTGCAAAAGTTGTTTACAAGAGAAATTTAGCAATGCACCCCTACAAACCCTATGTTTGATGTTGATCTTAATACTTTTTCTTCCCTTGATATGAGCTTGATCAAGTCGTCCAGCAATGCCAATTTGATTCACCGTCTCACGTCACTCCTCTGCAAAATCCACCATTCTTCAAATCCTTCACTCGATCAAATCCAAATTGCTATTTATTGTAATCCAAGATTTACCAATTTGATTCAATGTCTCAAGCTAACCCTTTGCAAGAACCCTCCGCTTTTCAAAGAATTCACTCCATTGAATCCAAATTGCGTAATCTTGTCCAGAACATTTAAATACCCAATTTGATCTTGAAGGAAAACCTCACCTTGGTTTTGTTATTTGAAACCCCATAAAAATCTCAACCCAATTTACAATACCATAAGCAAAATTGGACGTTATTAATTTGATTCTAGATGGCACCCAAACAGTGAATGATAATGTGTACTTTGTTTGTGTGTATGCATAAAATAAAAGTTGAAGATGAAAAAGACTTTTTGTATGTTCCAGGTTTCGTTTATAATTTTCACCAAATCATTGAAAAGAAATGATGCATGTATGAAGTATATATATGCGTGTTCAAGTTAGAAGCAAAAAGGAATGCAATAGGTTTGGAAAAAAATGCAAATTTTCAAGATTTTTGATGCATGTGTCGACCTATGTAAGTCATAGGTCGACCTATTTAATGCATGAGCCAACCTGTAAAGGTCATGTGTTGACCTGTAAAGGTCAAGTGCCGACATATTCAATTAGCATACCAAATTTCAAATTGTTATAACCTAAGATTTACCAATTTGATTCAACGTCTCATGTTACTCATTTGCAAGAACCCTCTGCTCTTCAAAGAATTCACTTGATCGAATCCAAATTGCATAATCTTGTCCAAAACCTTCAAATACCCAATTTGATCTCCAAATTGGTTTTTTTATTTGAAACCCTCTAAAGATCTCAACCCAATTTACATTACCACAAGCAAAATTGGACATTGTTAACTTGATTCTAGATGGCACCCAAACAATGAATGATTATGTGTACTTTGTATGTGTGTATGCGTAAAATCAAGGTTGAAGATGAAGAAGAGTATTTGTATGTTCCAGGTTTCGTTTATGATTTTCACCAAATCATTGAAAAGAAATGCTACATGTATGAAGTATATATATATATATATATATATATATATATATGTGTGTGTGTGTGTGTGTGTGTGTGTGTGTGCGTGTGTGTGTGTGTGTGTGTGTGTGTGTGTTCAAGTTAGAAGCAAAAAGGAATGCAATAGGTTTGGAAAAAATGCAAATTTTCAAGATTTTTGATGCATGTGTCGACCTATGTAAGTCATAGGTCAACCTATTTGATGCATGAGCCGACTTGTAAAGGTTATGTGTCGACATGTTAAAGTCATGTGCCGACCTATTCAGTACATGCTTTAAAAATGGGTTACATGTGCCGACCTGAAAATCGTATGTGTCGACCTATAGAGAAAATTTTCTTCTATGTGTCGACTCATGAAGGCATCACATCAAATAGAAGCCGTAGGCTTTAAAAATGGACCACATGTGTCAATCTATGGCATGTATGTGTCGACACATAAATCTGTTTTTCACAAAAAAAAAAAACTTATTTTTAATGCATGACACTTTTTCTAAATTATTTCCAAATGCATGAACCTTTTCTAAATGATTTCTATGTTTCCTAATGTTAAGATTCACATTAAGACTCGGAGGGCACTGTCTAATATATATATAAGCGGTAAAGTATCATAGTTTTGACATCATACAAAATACATGTAATGGAAAGTTGCACTCACAAGTAATTATACTAATAACGTCTATGTTGACAACTTCATGATTAAAGGTGCCACTTAGGCCTTGATCATATATGATTGATGAGTTTTTAGTGGATTCATCAGTTAAACTCATAGAGTAATTAAGATGACAGTTAAAGCATGTTGGACCATCGTTAAGGTGAGATTCAACTATAGCAATAGTTAAGTTATGAACATCTTTAATATGAGTATCATGAAAGACTTACAAAATAGGGGTGCTTAGTCCTAGTTTATGCAAAGGTTTTACAACTATTTGGATAAATCCTAGATGGATATAACGATATCGTTCTCTAACATGATTTTCTAACCGCTTTCTGTTTAACAAATTAATGGTTTCATGTTTATTGGATATACATGTAGCAGATTTTGTAGTATGAATAATTTTTTGAATATTAAAGTCAAAGGTGCTAATTTTATAAATTTTTTTAATTTAATTTATGGAATAGACCAGTTAACTAATTATTTTCCATTTCTTGAATGTGTAATTCCTGATTTTGGAAAGTATCTTGATCTAATTTAAATTTATCATTATTTAAGATAGCAGAAATTAAGGTTCTGTTACTAATATTACTACGTGAACTATATCCTAACTCAATCAAAGCCTTGCAGATTTGAAACATGGTTACTAAACATAAATTTTTAAACAATTTGAAAAATATGTAATTGGTTATTTATCAGTTTTCTTACTTACTCTCTATCTCTCTCTCCTTCCCCTTATTGTTTGTTTTTTTAATGGCAACTACAGTGTGCTAAATAAACAATTTTATTGTCTCACTTCTCGAACTTACGACTTGGACTACACATTATTAGCGGACACCCTTAAAGAAAATCAAAATTTAAGATTATGGTTGAAAATAAACATTAAAATAACTTTAAAAAAAACTAATTGAAAATCAACTATATATATATATATATATATATATATATATATATATATATATATATATATATATATATATAAAATTTACTTATGGTATTTTTTTCTTAAAAAATATTTAATATATTAAATATCAATATTTTTCTAAATTAAAATTAAATGAGTTCGAAATAATTTTTATTATTTTAGAAAAAATTTATAAACATTAAATTTAAAAATAAAAAGTTAATTTAAAAAAATCTATAAAAAAAAAAGAACTTATTAATCAATTCAATAAGAAAAAGTTGGAATTATAGCCCCACACTCTGCATCTGCATGTAGTGTGTGTGATGTTGACAAAGGAAGGTGTGATGCATGTTGCAAGTTGCATACATGAAAGGACGGTCATAGCATGCGAAAATGTCTTGTCGTCACACCCACTTGCAAAAATGCATGCGCACACTGCATTCTTCACCATATATATTTTGCTTTTTTTTTTTCTTTACGAATAGTTTAATAATTAAAATTTCATTAAATATCTAAGAAGTTGTAGATTTCAACCCACCTTTATAAAATTGAATGATTGTAGTTATTTAATCAAGCTTTGTTGTTGAGTTTGTACTGTGTTAATTTTTTAATTAAAAATAATTTTAAAAAATCTGTTTAAATTAATTTTTATATTGCAAAAATCAAACTTGCACTTATTATCAGTTATCAAAAAATTACACTTATTATAAAAAAAAGTCATGCAATTAATTATGTCTATCAATCATCATGCATGCTTACACTACTCTTTTTCTTTAATTTTTCTATTTTTTTCTTCTCAAACTTACCTTTACTTTATTTGTGGATGTTAACATATGATAACGATAAGTTAGATTGAACATTCGGCTGATTTGGATTGGACTTGAGTCTAACATGTGGATATTTGTGTTTGTAAGTATGAAATTTACAATTACCTGTTTGACAACGCTTTTAAAAGAAGTTTTCATCAGTTTTTTGGCTCGAGCGATGGTGTTTGAAGATTGATCAAATGATGTTGCTTGATATATGGATCAAGTAGTGGTACTTTATATGGTGTTTAAATGATTGTGCTTAATATGTGAATCAAGTGATGTTGTTTGACATGTTGTTGATCAAGTGGTGATGTTTCATATGTGAATCAAGTGATGTCGTTTGATATATGACCAAGTGATGATGCTTGATTCTTAAAGTTCTAGATGTCTTGATCAAGATATGTTGATCAAGATGAAGCCTGAAGATCAGTTGATATAGTGATCAAGTGGATTTGCTTGATAATCAAGTCATAAAGATCAAGTTGTGGTGATCATTAAATATTTAGTTGTGTTGATCTAGTTGTGTATATCAAGTGATGGTGATCAAGTGCTTAGAGATCAATCTATCAATGACTATCTGTGAAGGACAATACCATATGTCAAACGAAATTCGATGAAGTTTGCGAAGAGCTACGATCAGGTGATTTGTCTGATGATGGAGTTTATCATGAAGAGTTATCTCAAGCCTCAACAAAAGAAGATTTAAGGTTCTAGTTAAGTCGTAAAGTCAAAGATAATGTGGCAAGGAACTAGAAGCTTTTGAGTTATGAAAGAGAGGAAGTATGAAAGTTCACTGTGTCCAGGTCAAGTGGATAGTGTATGTAAAGGTATAAGACTAACTCTTATCTGTATTAAGGTAAAACACACATACACATACTTTAAACCCTTTGAAAAGTCTACCTTCTTTTATGAAAGACACCTAAAAATGTTTCAAAAGCTTAGCAAATTGATTAGGAAACTGACTCATCAATTAGCAACATGTTTTACAAAGGGATGATTGATTATGTCTTTGGAATAGTCAATTATTTCACTTTGTAACGCCTAAAATTATTTTGAGAAGTCCATTAATGATTGGCAACAGCTAGAAATCAAAACCTTTCATTTTGGGGTGCCATAATCGATTATGCACTTATGATAATCGATTATGAGCCTAAAAAGTCCCATGAATTGTTTTCATATTTAAGCCACTCATTTGTCCTACAAATAGAGGGCTCCTTTGTCATTTCTAACATACCAGAAATCGTATTTCACATACCTTTCTCCCACTCTCCTTTTTCTCTCTTATTTTCTCACATTTGCCTTTGTACTTTTGAGGGTAAAGTATTATATTTGTGAAGGTATTTTTTTGGTGTAGGCACATTATTGTAATTTCTCATTAGGATAAAATTAGTTTTGGTTGTGAGATAAACCAAGTAGAAAACTTTCTTTTTGTCGTTGAGGTAAACTAGTTAGGACCTCATTTTGGTTGGCGGAGGTCTTCGTAGTTAAAATTCCCAATTGATTTGTGAGCTTAACCTGCTGTTAGAAAGATATCGGTTGGTTGTGTAGGTATCTGTAGTTAAGACTCTGCTGTTGGTTGGGTAGTTATATTAGCCATTGAAAAATTTCAATCCTTGTAAAAGGAGGTTCGTGGCCAAAGCTTGTAAAAAGCTCACATCATATTGAAAACTCTCAAGAAGTCATTCTTGGGGAGAGGAATAAGTTATTTCATTAAGAACAAACATCTATAAATCTCTTGTGCATTTATCTCATCTTTTAACTTTTTACGTTCCCATTTTATTATTTTCTCCGCCTTTTACTCTTTCGGTTTTACAAACAATACTACAAATAATATATTTTATAACAACAATTTCACCTCACGTAACAAAAACCCGAGGTATAATACATGTTTTATTTTTCTTTCTAAAAAAAATATATTTCGTCAGTTTTGTAATAAACCGAGGGGTAAACTAGTTCAGGGTACATGCTTCGAATCCCAGCAGCAACAGATTTTGTTTTAATTTCTTTAAAAGTGACTTCTTTCTTTTTATTTTAGTTTTATTTTATTAGTAACTAATATATTCCATCAGTTTCCTTAATAATCATGGGGCATGCTACCCAAATTTAACAATAAAAAGATCCGTTCACTAAGTTTTTCCCTAAACCTAACTCATAAATATAGTCGCTCCATACTTATAAACATCATTCTTTGGGATGGATGTTAAGACAAAAAAACTTTGTTTATGTGTTATTGTTCTTCTAACACACACCTTTAACAAATCATTTTTCTGCTCTGGTTATCCATCTCACATAATGTTGTTGTTGTTGTTGTTGTTGTTGTTGTTGTTGTTGTTGTTGTTGTTCTACCTCTTGCCAATGTTTCATTTGTAAAAGGAAACATTGCTATATTCTTGATACAATCCTTTGTTTGATTACCGCAACACACAAAGAAATTGGTGAGTGGTAAAAAATTGAAAATTGAAACAATAAATGTTTCTTTCAGTTTTTTTCCATTTACCTTTTTTTTAAATAGATGTAATCTATTACCTCATGTTTATTTAGTAACCGAGAGGATAAGTACCTATTTTAGTTTATTTTTTATTTAAAAAGAAATAATATTAGACAATTCAGTTTTGTCTCAGTATATCTTTGTTGTCCATTTATAAAGTAGCATCACTCAAGATATTCCAACACATTAATCCAAAAGAAACCCTCTACATCCAATTAGAAATCAAACACCACCCATGTATGTATAGAACGCTACGTTGTGAAACCCAAACATCATGAAAGAATTTGTCATGAGAGTGTAATAAGTAAAAGTATCAATTTGATAGATTGTAAGAGCGGAAAAATTAGGTTTATTTAATATGTGGTTGGTGAGAGTGTATTTACTTTGCAAAAGACCTTTATGATGGATTGCAAGAGCACAAAAAATATGGTTCAAGATTGATTTTCTAACATAATCTCTGATCATGTAACTGCAAATTCATTTTATTTATCTAATCATTTTTTAATTTATATTAGAAACAAACACATACAATACCAAAAATTTGACCTTCGACAAGATTCAAATGGAGCATGATAACAGCATTTGCCATCCTAGTTTTACTGTGATGAAGATGATTCAAATTCATAAATTGTCAAACATGATATATATATATATATATGTGTGTGTGTGTGTGTGTGTGTGTGTGCGTGCGCGTGTGTGTATGGAGGGGTGTGTGTGTGTGTGGGGGGTGGGTGGGGGTGAGTGTGTGCGTGCGCGTGCGTGTGTGTGTAAGTGTTCGTGCGCGCGAGCGGGCGTGCGTGCGTGTGTGCGTGTGCATGTGTGTGTAAGTGTGCATGTGTGTGTATGTATAATTGAGAGGTAAAGCAACACATTTAAAAAAATGAATATGTAGTTGCTGGAGATCGAACCCACTACAGGTTCAATGATTCATCTAGAAGAAATGATTAAGAAGCTTCATCAAGTGGAATATTTGAAGTAGCTTCATCCAACAAAATAAGAGTCGATGAAGAAGGTTGTGTCTGTAGAATCTTTGAAAGAAGAAGTAATGGAAAAGCTTCATCCATCATAATCTTTGGAGTTTCATTAAGGGAGGAAGATGAATACTCGTGTAAGAATTACTTCGACAACATCCTAAATAACACCTCTAAAGATTCAGATGAGGAATCTCCGAAGGAACCATTAAATACGTCCAAATAAGATGAAAAATTATGCTTGAAAGTATCTGATGAAGATGCCTTTAAGGTAACTTCTCTATATCATAATTAATTGTTTAAGCTTAGTGTTAAGCTTGCTAAGAAAATGAGAACTTAGAGAAGAACATTGATGATCTTAAGGATTATGTTGAATTCTTGGAAAATGGCAATAAGATTATTTGTGAAGAACTTGTTAGAATAAGAAGCGAGCCAATAAAATCAGATAAATGTGATTCCTACAATTCATTTAAAATTGAAGTAGATAATTAGCATGAAAACTAAGTAAATTTACTGAGGGGGAAGAAAACCTTTGTTTGATCCTATGAAGTCCAAGGCATTCCTTTAATAAAAATGGAGTAGGTTTTAACCTAGATAGATCATTTGGAAATATAACTAAAAATAGGAAGAAATTGAATCGACCTATTTATAAATGTTCATTATGTAATAATCTTACCCACTTAGATCAATTTTTCTATGATAAACTAAGACGGACTAAAAGGAAAACCCTATAACTCTTAGATCCACTAACGCACCAACACTCAAAAAAATTGGGGACCAAAGGTGAAAACCTAATTATTTTTTACAGGAATTGTTTTGCAACTTTTAAGATACTTATTACAAATTTTAGGATGTTGTGAAAAACATATGTATACTAGGAGTATATAAAGAAGTTTGTTGATCCATGGTGATAAAGATGTTAACATCGATGGTGGTGCTCGACAGTAGTGTTGGGTGAGAATATGGACACAAAAGGTCTATAAAGGGGTTGAATAGACTGATTTCCAAAAAGAGAATTTCAAAAACAATTTAGGTTCAATAAAATGAAATCAGGGATTTTAAAATACACAGAAGCAAAACACAACACGATATTTCAAAATATTACAAGATATAACTGAAGGCATGATTCTTTCTAATGCAAATCGATTACAATATAACCAAAGTCGCTTAAAACAAAGCGATTTAAAAAGCTTTACATAGAATTTCATTCAAAGCATAATTGGACTTATCATGATTTAATAGGTTTGATGCATCACAAACCTAAGGTCACACATTAAATCGCTATAAGTAAGATCTAACCTAAATGACATACAAACGATGCAATAGCTATAATAATAAATGTAGGAAATTAAAGGAGACAAAGGAAGAAATAAAAATACACAAAGATATATAATGGTTCGACATTCGTGTTCACTTTGCCTACTCCATTATTAATGGTGTTAAAACCATTGGAAAATAATCATGATCTTCCACTATTTCATAAGTTTGAAACAAGCATTTTGATTACAATGAAATATAACATGATAATTTACTCTGTTGGTGCAGGTACTCAAACTGCTAGCAATATAAGATCCTCAATGATCTTTGTCCAACAACTTTGCAATCCATAGTAACCCGCTCCAATATTCCTTTTTGCAACATCCCTCACTGGATCTGACAAAGACTTGTCTGAGCGATTTCCATTATCTAAGCGTATAATTGGATAACTCCCAACATCGTCTTACGAACAGTCTTAACTATACTTTACCAAAGTCTTTCATGGAGTATTGTGAAACTATTCTATTGATATATAACACAACGTCCAAACTGCATTCAATAAATGATTCCTAACCCTATTACAAACAATAAACTTCACACAAAAAGATTAGATACCCTAATAGTCTCCCTCAAACACTCTATCTGTAGAGATGAGGGTCCATAACACTAGATTAGGACTAATGTTAAAGATGATGAACGGTGCCAAAAGAATACACACGCTCTTATTATCACAAGATCTATATTCTAGGATGTTAATGACAATGTATCAACAAGGAGATAGATGTTGGTGAATGAAGAGCACACATAGAGGTTCTCTCAAGTTTCTTGGTAAAATGGGTCTTAGTTCTTGATGTTTATTATAAGCTTTATCAAAATTGAATCATTACAAGATTGATCAACTCACTTTTTATGGTTTTTTTCAATAGAAAAATATACTTAGAGTGTAACAAAAAGGGAGATGTAATTGACATGAATTATACTAAAGAAGTTGTTTTCAAACAAGAAAAAGATATAAAAGGGTGCTAGGAATAGACACACTAGAGATGGAAAGACAAATTGACATTTTGTCCTATAAGAGTTTCATCTTTCTTTCAAAAAAGTTCATAATGAGACCCATATTTTTGGATCAGAGAAACAACTATTTAAATCTAAGATGGAAATTTGGAATTTTGAGGTTTTGATTCGAATTAATATTCAAACCCATGACTCGAGTCAAGTGCAAACCATGATTCGAGTTAAATAGTGTTGTGATTCGAGTCACTTGTATTTCATTATTAGAATAAAAAATGGTAGGGTCAAATTCTTACTTTTATACAAAGTTGTGATTTAAGTCAAGTTAAACTTGTGATTCCAATTAAATCACACAGAGCCAAAACCCAATTGTCACAAATTGTATGATTCGGTTCACAAAATATGAATGGTTCAAATCAAACAACTTTACACCTTGACTCAAGTGTTCTAACTTGTGATTCAAGCAACACTTAATGAAAAGACAAAAATCAACTTGCAAGGCTAAAAAAAGGACACACATTATCATGGAGCAACATTCTAATTAATTGAATAATGAAGGGATTAAGGGTACAATACTACATAGTCGAAGCAAACAAAATATAAATAAAAAACAAACAAATTACAAACACGCAAAAAATCAAATAACACATACACACAAATTTTCAAAACATCAAAACTAAAAGATGATATCGTGACTGCAATTTCAGTCTCCCCCTTTTTGATGTTTGGCAAGTTTTGAGATATTATTGTTGATCAAATTGATTTGAGCGTATTTGGAATTTGAAGAAAAAGTGAGTCCGGTAAAATGCTTAGCACACGATAGATGATTGTGTATGAATCTAGATAATGTCTCAGTAGCTTCTCCCCCTTTGACAAATATCAAAAATAGAAAAGGAATGCAAACAAATAAATCCAAGATAAAGAAAATGCCAACAATTTAAATGCCACACTAGCAAACTAAAGATGCACCACAAAAACTATATACGATTACTACCACTAATGATGAAATTTCAAAAAATGATCAAGATAAAAAGAGATAGCATAAAGAAATCTACGAGATACCAAAAAATATGGCTAAAACTCACCACCAAGTACGTAACCAAAAACTTATAAGAGCAACTAAACAAAATCGCATCTGATAATATACAAAAGATAGTAATTAACATGATGCAAAATGATATGTTATGATATGGATGAAAGGGTAAGAATCAAGGTAGATCAACTATAGGCGAGGTCAGGAGCGGCAACATCAGCTTCAGGATCAATTATGAAAATAAATGTGGAATGTAGAATGTGTTCTATAGCACCTTTCAAGGTAGAAACATCAACCATCACTATTTCTTTGCTTGCTTCCACTTCTTCCTCGATCTTCTCTCTACCTTCTTCTGCTTCTTTAGCCACATCTTCAATATGACCCGTAATCCGGTCTTCACGGACTAGATTATCTGCCAAAATTTTACCAAATCAATCATCAAAATATGCTTTCACATCACCAGATAACAAACTAGTAGAAGCTGAACTAGTTTCTCCAGCAGAACTAGTTCTCTTCTTCTTCTTATTAGGCTTCATAAACCTATCTTCATACACTTTCCTTGCAGATTTCTCCAAGTAGAAGTAAACACCTTTTGAATTAGGATAATTCCTCATCATTGAGATGACATATTCTTTTAACATTTTAGGAGCTTCCAACAAATCAACCTCCTCGGACACAATACCATTCAGCTCTAAAATCATTTGAAAAAATGAAGTGAAGAACAAAGACTTGTTTGGAGTTTTATTTCATTGAAACATCTTCTCAATGATAAGCTTCACCCAATTTATGTTGTTTCAATGGAGAAGTTCCCACATAAAATACAAATCAAAGTCATCGGCCTTGGCCTGATTATGTGGCTTTTGATAGAAGACTTTGACTATGATTCAATGAAGGATTCTCATTTAGAATTTGACTTTGCTTATGTGAAAGTTAGCCATATCAAGATGATCACCAAAAATAGTCTTTGAAATAGATTTCACAAATGATATCTTATCATATTGTGATGATTTTGCAATGCAGACATTCATACCAACAGACTTCAAACCAAAGTGAGTAGTAAAATCAGTGTATTCAAATTTAACAATATGCTCCTTAAATTTACTTAATAAACCAATAGATGTCCATTCTAGATTGTAGTAGAAAGCTTTGACGTGATGTGAATTGAACTTCTTGTTCAATTCGATGAACTTCAATAAGTTGTGCTTGGCGAAGGGTTGAAGAAACTTCATTTTCAAATCAGATTCAACACGCTTGTCGACAAAATATTATGACTCAATCGACTTGTTCAATAATTTTTCCAAAAATCCATTTAAACTCTCTTCAGGTAACATATTACTAACCTTATGACAGATAGCTGTTAGGGTTTGATTATGAGCATATTGGTTTTTGCGAGCACTGCGAGCATCTGGAGTTTCTTTAGATGCTTGCATTTTGGTTCTGGTCTTCTTGGGACAAGGATAGATATGAGATGTGGAACATGAAAATTTCTTGCCTTCGTTAGATGAACTGATCTTCATGGTTGATGTAAGTGATGATACAAAATGACAATTGATGTAAATAGAGAGGTTGGAGCTAGAGGGTTGTGATGAAATGCATTGTGATATGATGATGGATAAGAGATAAACGAGATGAGATGAGTTTCGAAATTTGGAAAATGGTTTTCGCTTTAAGAAAATTTGAAACTGAGTTGAAATGAAATGAAAATGAAAGAAAGTACTGAAAAATATGCTAAAAGGTGACTTTTGGGTTTCGTTATTCGAGTCATGTTATAAGTGATTCAAATCATGCAATAAAGATTTCAAGAGAAAATAAATGTGATTCAAATAATCTACAAGTACTTACTCGAATCAAATTTCACATAGTCATTTCTCAAAATTTCTAAAAGCTATGATTTGAATCATGAAGAAAAAATTTGAAATAATTTTTAATGCATGAATCTTTTTTAATGAAATCCAAAAGTGGATATATGTCCTACTGATTTCTTATTCCTTAAATCATTTGAATAACCTTTAAGAGAAATCTATTTTTTAATAAATAATCATGATCTATTACCTCCTACATCCCTAATTTATTTACTTTTCAATAACATCAATGAATATCGCGTTTAGTGTGTCGTGTTATAATAGTTTTTGTTGAATTTTCAAGGTAACCATTTAGATTTCTTTTGTCTCAACTCAGTACTCCAAGTCAATTCAAACGTTTTCACATCCTCTTTCTGCACTCTATTTATACCAGTCACTGTTGTCATCTCATTCTTAAATCTTTTTACTTTCATTGTTCATTTATCTTGTCTTAATATTTAAACTTAGAAATGGCTCTCCATGTTTCTTCAAACAACGAAAAATTTGTGTCTGCTATCATTGAATAGTTCATTGACTTCAATGAACTGAAAGATCTAGGTCATAACATTCTAAGAACTATATCTCTGTTTAAGTGGGAAAATTACTTTGATATGCTTCATGGACCTGTCTACCCAATCCTAATCAAAGATTTCTGGATAAATGCATCCATTGTCCAAAATGACCAAGATGTATCTGAAATTTGGCTCTGATCCTTGGTGTGAAGATAATGGAATCTTCATTGATCAATACAAAATCTCCTATCCAGTTTTCACAAAAATTCTTGAGCTCCTCTATGCAAACTACAATAATATTGCAAGTGCCTTTACTCTCACTCCATTGGCTAAAGTATGGCATCAGTTATTGGTGGAAAATTTATTTCCTCGAGAGAAGAATCTAGATTGGCTCATAGTTGATGACAAATAATTCCTATGCTTCCTTTTAATGAAATTTAAGGTTATCCTACCACTCACCTTTTTTAACTTTATGAAATCCAAGATCAGTACCTCTAGCGAGGAAGTGTCTTGTTTCACTCCTTATGGGTGAGTTCTTTCTGAACTTTTCTATCAAGAAGGAATAGTTAAAGAGGTGCTACATGCTGGCTTAAGTGAGAATCTTGTGACCTTTTGGGGCTCAAAGCTGGAAATAACTCAAAGTCCTGATGATCAAAGAAGGAATTCTAGAAGGATTAAGTCTGAAGGTGACACTTCTAATTCTTAAATTCTTCTTTATTTTGTTGTTTTCCTCCAATATCTTCTAGGAAATTTTGCCTCTCTTATTTTTGTACTCTGTTCCACTGATTAATGATATATTTTCTTGATCCAACTGAAGTCATCAACAACCTTCTGACAATCTCTCAACAAAACACTTTGGCTATTCAGAACTTTGTAAAAGACGTGGCTATCATCATGAGAAATACATCAAGGAAAAACACAATTAGAGAGGATTTTATTAATGACAACAAGTAGTTGTCTCCCTCACGTGCTTCCTTTCTTTTAGAGTCTTTTGATTTCTTGTTATTTCCCTTTCTATACTTGAATTCTAGTATTTCTATTAATGAAGTTTTTTTTCCCTTAAATGCTTAGGCATTCCTTTGATGATCTATGCGTTTGATTCATGCCATATTTTCATATGTGCCTATCTGTTTATTTCCCCCCACCTTTTTGATAATGGAAAAAGAGGAAGAAGTATACTTTCCCAGGGAATAGGGTATACTCTCTATATTTGTTAGGGGTATTTTAACCACTCCAAGTTTATCACCCTTGTTTGATTGTTTGTATACCTTCCTGAGAGATTCATTGTCATTGTCAAAAGGGGGAAACTATGGATTTATGTGCTTGCAGGTATAAAAACTGGAACTACTTGTTGATTTACTTTTGATGTTGACAATGCTCTTAAGAGAAGTCTTCATCAGTCTCACTTTTTAAGACTTGTTGCCTCAAATGATGGCGCTTGAAGATTTTTCAAGTTATGGTGCTTGATATTTGGATAAAGTGATGGTACTTGATATAGTGCGCAAGTGATGGTGCTTCATATGTGAATAAAGTGATGGTGTTTGACATATTGTTGATCGAGTGATGGTACTTGATATGTGAATCAAGTGATGGTGCTTGACATGTTGTTGATCGAGTGATGGTACTTGACATGTGAATCAAGTGATGATGCTTCATATATGACTAAGTGATGGTGCTTGGTGCTTGATGTAACACCCTAAATTCTATTAATTAATTTAATTGAATTATTTATGTATTTATTTGGTTATTACGTGTTTTAATTAAAATAAATTATGTGAGTATATGTGTTGGTGGGGTGTAGTGGTAGCATTTATGGGGTGGTAGAAGAATTAAAAGAATTAAAATAATTATAATATAGTTATTTTATTTAAATTATTAGAATAAAATAGAGAAGGATATTTTTGGTGGAAAATAGGGAAATTAGAAAATAGTAGAGAGTAAAGGAAAATATTATTAGTATTATTATTAAAATAATATTAGAGTCGAGAGAGGTATTTTGGTGAATAGGGAAATAAGTGAGGGTAAGGTTGGAAGTCACTAATTGGGGAGATTATGGCTCTAATAAGAAGAAATTAGTAAGGGTTTGGGATTAGTACGTGATAAAAACAGAATTGGGAGAAGAAGAGGATAGGAGAAAGAGCTTAAGAGGAAACTCCATTGATAGAGATTGAAGGTCTTTTGCTGGAAAATCTAAGGTAGAGGGATTACTCCTAATATGGTGTAGATTGCATGATTGGATAGAGGGAAGTCCTTAATCCCATTAGGCTTTTCCTTAATTTTTCCCTTATGTTGAATTATTGATGAACATGAATGATATTTTGATATAGCATGAATGATATGGTGCACTATTTGATTTTCACGCACTCTTTTACCATGGGATTTATGTATTCATGTTCATGATGTTTGTATGTGTGGGTGTTTATATGTGGGTGATGAGTTTGATGAATAAAGTATGCAAAATATGTGATTAATTGATGAAATTGCATGTTAATTGGTGGATGATTGTTATTATGATGTTACATATCATATTCCCTGATGTTGCTGTTTGATTTGGGGTCAGGGAAGGGAAAATCAGAGTTCTGATTTAAACTCCCATGAAAAAAATGCAGTTTGTGCCTTCTAGTTCAGGGTGACGGGCGTCGCCCTAATGGCGCCTTGGTCGTCATCACTTTGGAGGCGCTGACGGGCATCATCTTCCTGACGGGTAGACCGTCATGGTCCCCATGCATAGTTCATTGGGACAGTCATCACGAGGACGACGTGTTGGGTGATGGGCGTCACCGAGGTGACAAGTAACCCGTCACGCTTCCAGAACGAGCGCCATTCGCTCAGTTCTGCATAATTGATTTTTCGTTCTGATTTTTGAATGTTGTGTTGGGATTAGACTACTGTTGTCCACTAGTTGGAAGTATATGTTGTTGTTTATGATGTTATTATTGAATTAATTCACTTGTGTTGCATGTAAAATGTTGATGTGCATATTAGTGATAATTGTATGGTGATCATTGGTGATATTTCATGTTATGGTGAATCATGCATCATGGTGTACGAGCTTTGGTCCAATTTTGGTGTGCTATAGTTCGATGATATGGATTCAGGAGCGAGTAGCTAATTCAAATGAGGAATTAGTCGAGAATTACTTATGGTGATAGTAACGAATTCTGGTGTGTTATGGCCTGATGGCGTGGATTCAGGAGTGAGTAGCTAATTCCAATGAGCAATTAGTGAATCGTTACTTATGGTGATAGTAACGAATTTTGGTGTGCTCTAGTCCGATGGTGTGGATTCAAGAGCGAGTAGCTGCTTCTATATGGGAATCAATGAAGTGTTACTTATGGTGATAATAACGATTTGGTTCAGGGGTGAGATGGACTTGTGTTGTCCATAATGGTACCGCATGCATTGTCGAGTCATGGTGTCGAGTACATTAAATTCATTGATGCATATGTAATTGTTGATTATGTTGATGTTGGTGAGTAGGAATACTCGTGTAGTTGATGTGAATGATATGTGATTGAATTATTGTTGATGTTTGTTTAGGCTACCCTTTCATACTTTTGCACTATTATATATTATGAGTGTATTCACACCCCTTTGTTGTTTGTGTGGTTCTATGCTCCTTCTTGGGGTACAGATGAGCAGGTAAATGAGTAGAGGTTGAAGGATAACGCAGAGGTTGTTCTTCTTTTTCCTGTTTTAGGAAAATATTTAGATTTTGTTGCTCTAGTTTGTAACACTGGGTAGGTGAATGATTAATTTTATTATTGTCATTATTTGCGATGCTGTTGATGTTGAGGGTATTTAGCCATAGCCTTGTTTTATGTTATGAGGCTTAATTGGTTGCTGATTTATTTCCGCTGTGATGATCCTATGTTAAGGTAAGCATGTGATGACATGTGTTTAATTTAATGCATGTTTTAAGTAAACTGTGTTACGAAGTAGGTTTATGCTGTGTTTTAGTGACACCCTGTGTGTTGTTGTTCAATATTCACATCATTACGCGCTTCGGGGTTTGGGGTGTTACACTTGAAACTCAAAATGTTTTGATCAAGATAAAGCCTGAAGATCATATGATACAGTGATCAAGTGGATATGCTTCAATACTAAGTTATGAAGACCAAGTTGTGGGAATCATTGAATATCTAGTCGTGCTGATCTAGTTGTATTCATCGAGTTATTTATATTAACTGATAGTTATCAAGTGCTTAGAGATCAATCTATCAATGTCTATTTATGAATGACAATACCATATGTCAAATTGTGTTCGATGAAGTCAGCAAAGAGCTAAGATTAAGCGATTATTCTGATGATGGAGTTTATCATGAAGAGCTATGTTAAGCCTTATTAGAAGAAGATTCAAGGTCTCGATTAAGTGTTAAATTCAAAGATATTGTGGAAGGAACCGAAGCTTCAGAGTTCTGAAAGAGAGGAAGTGTGAAAGCTCGTCGTGTCTAGTCGAATGGATAATGTTTGTAAAATTATAAGACTAATTCTCGATTGTATTACATAAATTCACACACACACACACACATGCATGAACGCACACATGCACGCATGGACGCACGTACGCGTGCACACACACACACATGCACATACATGTATATACACACACACATACACGTGCACGCACACACGCACACGCACGCACGCATGCACACACACGCACACACGTATTAAACCATTTAAAAGGCCTCTCTTCTTTTATAAAAATCACCTAAAAATGTTTTAAAAGCTTAGCCAATTGATTAGAGATATGTATGATCAATTAGAAGCATGTTTCAGAACGTTCCATTTTGGTGCCATAATCGATTCTGTACTTGTGATGACCGATTATGAGCCTTAAATAGCCCATAAATTATTTTCATATCTGAGCCATCAATTTTCCTATAATTAGATGGATTCTTTCTCATTTTTAACAGACAATAAATCGTATTTCACATACCTTTCTCTCACTCTCCTCTTTCTCTCTTATTTTCTCACATTAGCCTTAGTATTTTTTAGAGTAAAGTATTATATATGTGAGAATATTTTTGTCTGGTGTAAGGGTATTACATTAATATCTAAATGAGAGAAAATTAATTTTGGTTGTGAGTTAAACCAAGTGAATGGCTCTCTTATGGTTGTTGAGGTAAATTGGTTAATTGTCGTTTTGGTTCGGGAGGTATCCGTAGTTCAAACTCTCAATTGATTCGTAAGCTTAGTCTCCTGTTAAAAAACTCCCAGTTGGTTGTAGAGGTCTCTGTAGTTAAACCTTTATAGTTTGTTGGGTAGTTAGCCATTCAAAAACTCCAATCCTTGAAAAACGAGGTTCCTAGGGAAAACATGTAAAAAACTCACATCATATTGGAATCTCTCAAGAAGTAATTCTTGGAGAGGGGACTAGGTCACTTATTTAAGATCGAATCTCTATAAATCTCTTATGCATTTCTCTCATCCCTTAACTCTTTATGTTTCCATTTTATTATTTCCACTTATTTTTACTCTGTTTGTTTTACAAAAATATTTTGAACTTTGTTTTTATAAAATATTTTATTTGGAAAATGTATTTTCAATCCCACACAGTTCAACCCCCTTATCTAGTGTTTGGAGTCTCATGTCCAACGCAATATATCAAACCAGCCCATGACATGGATGTAGTTTTCATGCCCAAATTAAATTTAATTATAATATGGCGTTATCAGGCTCGATTTGATCAATTTATCAATTAAAACAGATCAATTTGTTTGATTAATTAATTCTTAATTTTATTATATAAAAAATTTATATATAAAAGTTACTTACATTTTTTTTTTTAAAAAGAAATAATCAATATAAAATTTGTACCTTTAAATATGACAAAATGACCCAATTTAACATTATTTATACATTTAATAGATAAATTTGGGCCTTCAAATATTGCAAATGGCCTTCAAAGAATCATTTCCATAAACCTAATAAATCATTCAAACCAAATTTCATAATAGTTCAACTTTCATCAAACTTTAAATAGGTCATTAATGCATTCATGGTATATTAATTTGTAATAAAGCACAAATCCATAAGGCCACAAGGCCACTAACTTTGGTGCAATATAAGATCAAAGTAAGTTATCTAATAGTTATAAAATATAATACCAATAGTATTTGTTGCAACAAGCAGTTCACAACACACCCTCTCAATATAATGTAAATATTATAATCATCCAAATTTAAGTTTTCAACTATTTTACAAAGAAATTCTTCAAATCAAATATTTATGGTAAAGGGAGTAGATGAAGCTGAGAAATACACACAATCATTCAACTGGTGCAAACATTACTACAAAATACACCTTCGACAACATAATACTACTACTGTTATGCTTTCCACCGTTTTAATATCGCAAACTGGACGCGCCATATATATATATATATATATATATATATATATATATATAATTTTTTGAAAATTATTTAATCCCGGTTGAGATAAACAATTGTGGTGATAAAGTAAGTGTTACATGCTTCGAATCCTAGCAACTACATTTTTTTTTATCTTTTTTCCCTATTAAAAAAGCGCGTGTCACTTAAGTTCATAAATAAGATCTAAATTTTTATTTTTTTTGAAATTATTTAACCACGGTTTTTCTTGTTAATCGTGATGAAAAGTGATATTTTTTAGTATATAAGTAAGAATAACCTTTGCTCTTCCCAAAAGAGAGAAACAAATATAATGATGATTGAATTTTTTCTTCATTTCTCAAGACGGTCACAAGTCATTCAAGAATATCTACCATTAGAAGTAATCATTGCAAGCATTAAATCATCAGATGTTTCATCCCTAACCTCTTTTATAAATGTACACTTTGATATAATAAATTTCCACATCTTAAAACTATTCTTCTTAACTTCCTATAGCAACATGAGTTCTCCATCTGAGAAGGCTAAGAGAATTATCTCAACAGAAGTCACTCTTGAGAACAAAACCATCACCACAGTACAACACCATCAGCAATCAACTGAGGAGGTCCAGCCATCTGGATCGACTGCTGTCAGAGATGCACTGAGGGTGAGAAAGTCCAAGAAGAAGAAGAAGATGCTGAAGAAGAAGAAGAAGAAGAAGAGAAAGGTGTCGAGGAAGATTATTTACGATGACTCAGATTAGGGTAGTGACGAGCGAGTTGTGGATTGGGAAGATTCTTGTAGTGCTAGAAGATATTGTTCCGACCTGGAAAAAATAATGTGATGAAAAAAATTATGTTTTATGTACTCTTTTCTTGTGGGTCACTTTTTAGAACTTCTTTATTATTGTTTTATGTACTCTTTCCTTTTGAACAATGAAAAAACTCCCTCACCATTATTCTCCGGTATGTTATTAATTTTGTTGTTATTTTGATTCATTAATGCTGTCCATTTTTACAATTACAAAAAGAACGTGCCACTTAAGTTCATATATAAATAAAAAAAAATTGAAAATTATTTAACCACAATTTTACTATTTAACCATTGTAATAAGATCTACATTTCACTGCGGTTGCATCACGGTTTTCTTGTCAACCGTGATGAAAAGTGATATTTTTAGTATATAAGTGAAAGTATCTGTCGTTCAGTACATAACAATCATTTCTCTCAAAAGAAAAACCCTAACATATTTCACTTTTTCGCTCATAACATAGCCCTAACATCCATGTCACTCTTTAAACATACTTCAACCTTCGAATTTGTCTTCACCAATCGCTACCTTGAGGTTCGTTCATTAAACTTGTGCTTCAATTTCGTTTACGTTTCTTGTTAAAAATGGGTTCTCATTTTTTCATTTGGTAAATGTTCTCACTTTTTCAGATTCATCTTCACCACCTTAACAAAACACATACTTTGGCTTATGGTACATATGGTTTGTGTTGCTATGAAAAAAAATTCAAGAAGTATGAAGCTATTGTGTAAACTTCATTCACCTTGTACTTCTTTTTCATAACATCATAAACTATATGAACTTCATAATTTGTTCCAGTTCCACGATTAGTTTCAAAAAATTTGCGTTCTTGAAACATTTTATTATATATTGTGTTATTGTATGTGTTGTTATTGATTAATGTTCTCAGAACTTCATAATTTGTTGTTGTTGTTTATTATATCTTATGTTCTTGAACTTATTTTTTTATTTTGTTGTATGTTGTTGTGTTGTTGTTAAATGTTGTTGTATGTTGTTGTTGATTAATGTTTTTCAGAACAAGAACAAAACATTTCTAAGTCACAAGAAATAGGCTTCTTGAGACTTGACAATGTCCTGTTCTTTAAATTCTTATGCAGGTTGCACAGTAGATGAAGTTGAGTTTATTATATGCTATGTAGCTTGTTTGTTTCACTAACCCTTCACTGAAAATACATTTCATTTAAATTGACATAGAAACTTATAATCTAAAAATTAAGTTGTATTTGAAAACCAACTTATATCAATCAATGTTTTCCAAATTGTATTTGTCTCATCATTCATCTCACACTATTTAACATATAGAATGTGGTTCAATAACCTGATTTCTTCATCACATCTATATTTTCTCTTATAGTTTAATTTGAATAACAACAATTTATTGGCCAATAAATTGATGTTATTCAAATTAACTAGAATAGAAGGAATCGATGCCATGAAGGACTTAGACCCAATATTTTAAAAACCGGACCGGAGATCGAACCGGTAAAACTTACGGTTTAAGGTTCAATTGGTTAAACCGGTTAAACCTACGGTTGAACCGTTTATTAAATAAACTAATAATATGAAACTAAATTTCATAGATATGTCACACATTATTATATGTTTTCAACTTAATAAAATAAATATTTCAAAAATTCATTACAAATTTAATACAACAATATCAATAATATATAACATTAACATAATTCTACACTTCATTTCAACCATCATTTAAGAATATTTTGACCAAACTAAAGAATTACAACAAAATAAATTAAATTAATTCAAAGCAAGATTAAAATAATAGAATATAATAACTAAAATAAAGTTCAAATAATTAAGAATGCCTAAATTAAATAAGATAGAATATCAAAATATAAATAATACAATATACTTCATTAAACAACAAAAAATCAAATTTGAGTTGAACTACGACAAACAAGTCTTAATAGACAACAACAAACAATATTGACTTGAACGACAATCAATAGAGTTGGACATCATGACTATGTTTGAAAGAGACAACATAATAATGATGGAGTGTGATATAATGGAGTGACAAAACTTAAAAGTTTGTATGGTTGTAAAAAACACACGAAATTTGTTTTTGTGATTGGGGAATGTATGTTAAGTTTTGATATTAACATACTAAAATTAAAAAAAAAATTAAAAAATGGTCAATTTGATGAATTTTTTTGAACCGGGCGGTTTTACAAAACCGGCCCCGGTTCTTTGGTTCGAATGGTTTTGGACGGTTCAATTCGGTTTTTCCGGTTTAACCGCGATTTTGACCCACTAGCGGTTTTGAAAAGTTGACCCAACCGGATTCATCTCCGGGTCCCGGTCTAACCGGATGAATCGGCCGGTTCGGTCCAGTTTTTAAAACATTACTTAGACCATTAAACCACATTCTATATGTTAAAGAGCGGGAAATGAATGATGAGACGCGTGCAATTTGGAAAACAGTGGTTTGTTTAAGTTGGTTTTTAAGAATAGTTTAATTTTCAGATTATATACTTCTTCATCAATTTGAACGGTTGTATTTCTTTAGTGACCTGTATGGAAAAACAATTAATGTACATATTATATAATAAACTATGGGTATTTTCAACAACTGTTATATATTTTATCTGTGAAGAAATGTTATTTACATTCCAAATAAAATGTTGCATGTGGGTTTCGAACCGAGTACCTAAATGTATATATCACAACGGTTGATATAAGTAATTGTTGTGATAGATAGCTCGTATCCTACCTTATTATCACGGTCTCGCGACCATGGTTGAAAACACCAAACATACAATCACGCCTCACCTCACATTAGTTGGTTAGGCGTTGTGGTATGACTTTTTCATAGTAGTGAAACATAGAGCAATAGTTAATGAAAAATTAATTAAGATCTTTAGATAATTCTTTTAGCTAATAGAAACATTGTTTAGCTAATAGACAAAGGGAGTTTAAAGTTTCTTCTAGCATCTAAATTTAATCATTTCCTACATAAACATCAACAATCAAGAATTAAGTTGTAACTCCTAACCATATACCTTCTTTAAGGATTGATACTAACATTACGTCCGCTTGAAATCGACTTTCAATCTACTTACATTATTTTAAATAAAGCAATAATAAATATAAAGTTTTTACCTTCAAATATGACAAACTGTCTAATTCAACACTATTTTAATATTTAACATATAAATTTGGGCCTTCTAAGAATCATTTCTATCAATCTAATAATTCATTAACACTAAATTTTAGAATAGTTCGACTTTCATCAAACTTTAAATAAGTCATTCAACATTCATGGTAAACGAAACTGTAATAAAGCCCAAAGACATGAGGCCACTAATTTTTGTGCAATATAAGATTAAAGTAAGTCACCTAATAGTTATAAAATATTATACCAATAATATTTGTTGCAGCAATATGATCACGTCGCAATCTCTCAATATTATGTAAATATTACAGTCATCCAAATTTAAGTCTTCAAATGTTTTACAAATAAATTCATAAAATAAAATAATTATGGTAAAGGGAGTAGATGTAGCTAGGCAATCCACGAATGCAAGCACAAAGCATGCGTTAATGAAAATGTTTGGAAAAAATTTGTTTTCAAAACTTTAAAACCAATTTAGACAATATGCTTCGATCTAGAGGGGATGAATAGATCATAAATTTAAAACCAAAACGTATGGAAAAAATTTGTTTTCAAAAATTTATGGCACAACGAAAACAACCCGAATTGAATCGTCTAACCGAACCTGCTATCGAAAAATTCGGATATGCGTAATGAAAATCGATGGAATGATAATGAACACAAATTGTTTAACAATGATTAATTCACTGAACAATCAAATGCAAATCTATCCATAAAGCTTATTTCCAATGAACACAAAGCGATAAAAATACTCAAAGACAATTTATCGAACACTTTGTGTGCGATCGATCACGTTTGGAAATTAAATTTGTTTTGTTGATGTTAAAACTCAATCATAATCAAAGTGATTATGATTGTATCAACAACAACACTTTAAAAGATAGTTGAAAACAATTTCCAATCAAATTAATCAAAACAACAACGATATCGATAATTTGTAAGAACAACAATTAAATAAATAGAGAAATTAAGAGAGAGAGAGAGAGAGAGAGAGAGAGAGAGAGAGAGAGAGAGAGAGAGAGAGAGAGAGAGAGAGAGAGAGAGAGAGAGAGAGAGAGAGAGAGAGAGAGAGAGAGAGAGAGAGAGAGAGAGAGAGAGAGATTTGTTTAGGCAGTTTCCCGATCGGCCTCGCTATGGGTATGTCTCCCCTCAATCCTAAATCAAATTGAGATATTTATAATTAAACTCATCTTTAAAAAAATGTTTATACAATATGAGAGTAACATTTATATCCTCTGTGATAATACTTCTGCTATATGTTTGTCTAAGAATCCCATTTTGCATTCTAAAGCTAAACATATTGAGATCAAGCATCACTTTATATGTGACTATGTTAAAAAGGGAATTTTGAACTTAAAATTTATTGATACAGACCATCAATGGGATGATATATTTACAACTTCAAAGTTGGGAGAAGTTCTTTGAATGTCTTCAAGGTCCAGTTTTCTTTCATCTAGTTAGAGAATTCTGATTTCATGCTAAGACTTCTACCTTTCAAGTAATTTCCTTCGTTTTGGGAAAGAAAATTGTTATTACTGAGAAACTGATAGCCAAACTCATTGGTCATGATGAGTGTGGAATAAGGTGCGAACAGATAGCGGAAAGAAGGTCTGATATAATTGAAGTCTCAAAAGTGTTTTTCATGTCTGAAAGTCATTCAAACAAGATCAATAATATTCACCCTATTCTGGGAATTTAGGCCAGGATTCTTCTGGGATGTGTTCATCACAGAAGTGCAACAAATTCTTCTGACTACATCAACTTTGATCAACAATATATTCTTTATTATATTGCTACTGAAAAGAATGTAAACCTCCTTGAACTTCTTTTTAGCACTTAATGGATATTATGAAGGAAACAAAAAATGGTAGTAGGAAGATGAGGAACTGTATTCCTCTTTGTAGGCTAATTTCAGACATTCTAATGGAGAGTAAACTGATAGATTCTCTAATAGATGCCGAGAAGGCCAAACGGATGGAACCTCTAGTTGGAAAGTTATTCAATGCCAAAAGTTTGAAGCACACGGGCATTATAATAGAATTGACTAGTTCTCCTGTTGAAATTCCTAAGGAAGACATTTGCAGCAAAAGGATAACTTTGGAAGACTTTCCTATCTTCTCCAGTCCAGAGCCTTTGGATATTGTGGTAAGCTACCATGACACCATCAAGCTAGTGTTTCTCTCACAACCTCTAAAACCACTTTGAAGAAGAAGAGGAAGATTTCTAAGAAGAATTTTAAGCGAATGGCTAAGAGGTATAAGGAAGCTAGCAAGTCTCTGGACTCTTCTGTTAAAGAGCCCAGAGCCGATGTTGCTTCTGTCTCTGCTGGAACTGTCTTGGGTAAGTCAATTCCTTCTCACACTTCTTCTCATTCTATTGTTAATAGTTCATCCATCCCCTCGACCACCACTCTTCCACCCATCCATATTTCTAAACCAGTTCACTTCCCACCTCCGCATATTTTTGAACAAGTTCACACTAAACCTGCTCATATTTTTGAACAAGTTCACCTCCAAATAATTTATGTTCCCTACACTTCCAATCCAAATGATACTTTCCAATATATCACTTTAACTTCTGAACAACAAATTCCACCATTGTTGAATGCCAAACATGCTTTAAATAGATCTATTTTTATTGGCATTTTTCATCTCATTTGTTATGTTTTGTTGGATTTACTCCATGTTATCTGATATTCTTCAATAATGTTGAAAATAAATTTGGTTGCTTTGATTTGTGTTTTATTGTGCAGGAATTAGGCATAAAAACATCAAAGTGTAAGACACAAGTAATTAGACAAGGAAAAGGGCACTAAGAAAAGATTTAGCATGTTCATTGGAGGAACAGCCAGCGAGGGTTAACAGTGAATGTTCGTTGGGCGAGCTCATGGCGAAGCCCTAACAAACCATGTCAGAATGATGGCAATAGGAAAAGGGCACTAAGTTCGCTGGGCTAACTGGTAGCAAATATTCGCTGAGCGAAGTGGCAGCGAAGGACCAGCGATCTATCTCTTGCTGAAGTAAGTAGCTAAATGGCCATAAGTTTGTTGTGCAAACTTATAGCGAGGTAGTTCGCAGGGCAAAGAATTGCTCGCACAACAAACTTTGTAAAATCCTCAAGGGCGGTTTAACTGTTCAGAGGCACTTCAGGTGCCTAAAGAGGAGTTTGTTGGGTGATCTAGGCAGATTCTAAAAGTACTATATGAGTACTTTCACACTTTTTTGGGGATCATAGCCAATTTTTCACCTCTAAACTTCATTTCTCAACATTTCGTCACCAAAAGGTGATATTTTGCAAATAGAAGCTGGATTTGTATCTGAGTTTGATTCTTCGACGTGGGTGCTCATTCATCTTCTTCTATTACTTGTAAAGCAAGCTACCATAGTTATGGGTAGCTAATTTCTTTTGTATCAAACACTTTCGATATACTTTGTTAATCAAACACTTTCGAATTTATAAGCTTTGCTACTAAAAATGTGACAATTTATGAACAAAACTTTGAAAACCCTTTTTCTTGAAACGGTAAACTATTGAACGACAAGCATTAAGATATCTGACAATCCCTATGGAGAAGGTAACAAAAACCCACCTATATTAACAATTCGATTAAAATGGCGTGGTTGTCGGTTAATTATAGTGGATTAAGTCCTTATTGAGAAGGCAAAATTACCTTGGCGGGTGGAGTGGATTAGCTTCATTAACAGTGAACCAGTATAAAAATAATTGTGTTTGTAACACCATAAATAACCCCCGCGTAATTTATAATAATTATCATAGTAAAATTTAAAACATAAACATTTAGGATGCCACATTTCACCAAAACATGCTCATACTTCATGATATGTAACACATATACTTTAAAAAAAAATATATTAATAATAATAATAACAATAAAACATGTTTGAAAAGTCAACACATGTTGCAGCGGAAACATAAAAAACTTGACAATTCAATGATCCAAGCATCAACATGTTTTAAGGGAATCATAAACAACATCAACTTAGGAAATATCCAAATAAAATCCAACAAACATAATGACATAAAAGCATTCCATTCCCCGGTGTTACACATCAGAGAAGACACCGACTCTAAAAATAAATGGAAGACTTCATCTTCCACTCACATCAATGCCTCTATTGTGGGTTATTTGCACGATGCCCATGTAATGGCAACATTCAAATAAAATGGGTGAAATATCATAATTATATAAAGGCAAGCATGATAATAAGCAAGCATCAGATTATTATATGCATAATTACCCATTCCACAATGCACATCCACACAATTAACACCACAACTATACAAACACAATAACAAATACAACCACTATGCAATGTAATGAGACTCACGACTTGACTCAATGTATGTGGTACCAATACGTGAACTCTCAGGTTAACTGCTCAGATTCTCACCACCTAGGATCAGATCCCACCAATTCGTTACCACCACCACCAATAATGCTTAACTGATTCCATCACCTCCGAAATCAGCTAATCGCACCCAATCCCCACCACCTAGGATTGAGGCTCACCAAAAACAGACCAATATCCAACACCATGAATGCATGAAACATGCAACAACAACACTAGGCACAACGACCAACACATCCATAGTTAATGTATTCCGCCAATACTGGCCACCATGCACCAACACATGCTATAATAGCTCAGCAACATTAACATACAACATAGCAAGCAACAACAATGCATTTCTGATTATGTCACACCACTACATAAACACTACAATTCATTTACACCATCACACAACAAATTATTCATTTTCAGGTATTGAGACTAAATTTAGAATAAAGTTCGTCGCGTTAGCTTCCCAACGCTTCAAACGACATCCTAATCGGACACCCGAAACAGATGTTATGAATTTTAGAAGTTTTTCAAAAATTGTTCCCAGTGTAACCGATTACACCATTTGAGGTAACCGATTACACCCCTTGTAACTAGCCACACTATGCAAAACACACACAACGTAATCAATTACCTAAATCCTGGTAACCGATTACACTTTCAAGAAATGCCCAGAAAACATGTTTTTAAAGCAGTGTAACAGGTTACACCATATCTAGTAACTGATTACATTGTGCGCATAAGCACTTTTATGCAACTTTTAAAAACGAAAATCACTTATAAGTCATCCCAAAACTCCATTTTTCTTACAAATCATTTATCCTATATTTTAACCTAAAAAACCACCTTTAAAATGTTTCAAACCCCATATTTTTTCCACCAAAAACACTCATAACTTAGTTCTGACTCTGACTCGCAACTACACACAACAACACAACATCTACCATCAACAATTCCATCAAATGCATAATTTCAACAACAACATTAGGCAATTTACCATTCAATCATTAACTACAACATCATCATATAACATTCTAACACATATAATTCATCAAATAATATACAATTGCATGATCCATACAATTAATCCAACAATTACAATTTACAACAATGATCGTGATATTGAGAGAATAAAAATACATACCAAACATAGACATAATCTACCCACCATCATCATACCAACTCTTAGATAATTAGAACCCCACCCTTACCTTAGAGTTCTTTCAAGTTCCTCAACAATGGTGATTCTTCCTAGCTTCTCATTCCTTGCCATATCTCTCTTTTTTCTCTTTTCTCTTATTTTCACGTTCTAAAAACTTCTATCCCTCAACTTCCCTTATTATTATTATTATTATTATTATTATTATTATTATTATTATTATTATTATTATTATTATTATTATTATTATTAATCAACTAATTAAAATAATAACAATAACAATAATAATAATACTAAATATTTAATCTAAATAATATTTATCTTATATGATATAAATAAATAATTACTAATTAATATAATCTAATTAGTTTTACTCACCACACCACCAATCTCAACTCTATTGCTCACACACCCCCAACATCTTAAAGTCTATCCTTAAGGCCACTACCCTACACCAAGGGTAACTCAAACACATCAAACACCAATCAATACATACATATACACAACATCACATAGTTAAATTACGGAAAATAAATAAAATAAGTTGGGGCGTTACAACCCTTCCACACTTAGAATATTTCCGTCCTCGAAAATTACCTGATGCGAACAACTCCGGATACGAATCTCGCATCTTACTCTCCAAATTCCAAGTCATACTCCCTCCGGCAAAGGCTTCCAACACTCCCTTCACGAGAGCAATCTCCTTGCTTCTCAACAGCTTCATTTCACACTCATCAATCCTTACAGGTAAAGCTTCAACTGTAAGGTTATCCCTTACCTGAATATCATACATCAGAATCACATGCGTCAGAATCACATGCGATGGATCCGAAACATACTTCCAAAGCTGTGAAACATGGTGACATACCCTAAATTTTGACCATAATACTTCACATCATTATGCAAGCCATCACCACAATTTGGATTTACCTAATCCTCTCAAGGATTATTGAGTATTCACTTTAACTAAGAATTAGGATTTTTTGAGCCCTCTTAGAGCATTCAAGCAAATGATCAATCAAGAATTGACATGATATTCAACTTTTCAAACCTCTCAAAACATCCATGAAGGATAAAGAGGTCTCCCACATCAAGAATCTAACACAAGATTGCATCATCCCAAGTTGATCAAGCCTCAAGATCATCAGTGTCACCAAATTAGGGTTTTGGTCGACCAAGGCCTCCAAAGAGAAATTTTCATCTGGGAATGAGCCAATACTTAAATAAATGATTCAAGAAGCTCAAAATAACCTCATGATTCCATTCATAAGTTCAAAATAGCCTTAGGGGATGCATCTATCAAAAATCAAGAATTAGAGTTTTGACCTAATTCATTCCCTAAGTTGACTTTTGGAGCAAGGCATGATCTAAAACTTCAAGATATGCTTTAAGGACTTCAAATACATCATATTGATCCTTTCAAAATATTGGATTGATTCAAAGAACTTGATTCCTAAGCAGTGCAAGGATTCAAATTCACCTGGACCTCAAACTAGGGTTTTTGAGAAAAAGTCAACCATACCTTTGACTTTTGAACAAAGCATGATCTCAAACCATGGGACATAATTCAAGACACTTAAAAACACCTTTGGAATCCATCCATTAGGTTCAATTTAGCCCAAGGGCTTGATTCCATAAAGGATCACAAAGTTCAAGTTTCATCTAAGATAAAAAGTCAACTGAGATCAAAATCAAGTTTGACTTTTGGAATTTTTTTGGCAAACATTGCCTCTTTAAGTCAAGAACAATGTTAACTTGTGATTTGGATCATGATCAATCAATAAAAATCAAGAAAAGTGAGGTTACTTGCAAAAAGGTCAACCTTTAGAAACTTAAAATTTCACTAAGTCATGGAAAATAATGGTTTTTACCCAACTTTGCAAGGCCATAACTTGTGATCCAAGTAGCCATTTTTTTCCATCCAAAGCTCAAATGATAGATCTTCTTACATACAACAATATTGCAAAGCACAAGTACCCCAAAAAAATGCATAGATTTTGAGATATAAAGCATTAAAGTTAGGGTTTCATGAGATTTTGAACTTTGACACTTAGAATTTTTTAGGCAGAATCAGCCTCATATTTTGTCCAACTTTGGAGGCATTTTCCATTATGATCCAAAATGAATCAAGACCAAATGTAAACATCATAGTTGAAGTATGATATACAAGCTTTCCAAAGAGTACAAGAACTTCCATTGATTCAACTTGAGCAAGAAGTTATAAGCCTCACAACATGACATGATCAAGCTGATTTTTCAAGACAGATTTTGTGCATTACTTGTGCCACACGATTTTCATCTTCAATTTTTTCATCTTACAAGCTTTGTCCTCTTCCAAGATCAGAAAGAAGTTTGATGAATCACTTGAGGTTTTCAACTTTGGACCATTGAGTCAAGAATCCAACTTAGCATGTGCAAATTCATCATTACAAATGCCTTGAATTTCAATTTTGGCATTTGGAATTTATGTGATGCATAGAGGTGGCATGAATCAGGCACAAACCAGTCAAGATGAGTCAAGAAACATGAGTGTTCAAACCTGCAAGTTTGGTTGAAGTCAAGATAAAAGGAGACATTGGTACCATGGCATTTAAGAAAAGGCTACATGACAAAATTCATTGGATAATAGAGTGATCCCTCATCCAACACTATTCATCCCAAAACAAACTTTCTCTCCTATAAATAAGAGTCATTTCTGATAATTTGAATCACACCAAAACAATACCAAAGGCTTGTTTTCTCATTCTCCCTCTTTTGCTTCAAGTTTCAAAGTTCCAAAGAGCCAACTTGGAATTCTCAAAACTAGAAGCTAAACCACTCAAATAACCATCCAAACACATTACAAATAATCCATTGGAGGTATCCAAACCCTCACCTTCATCTCAAATCACCAAAATCAGAAAGTCAACCATCAAAACCTCGTATTTTGACTTTTCTGCATTTTTCAAGCCGTGTCTTGATTCAATCTATTTCAAAGCCAAACAACACTTCAAACACTCTCCAAATATCATCCCTAAGTTGTTCCAACAAATGTCCCTCAACTGTAACACCAATTGACGGAGTTTCTATTTTGACCACTTTGGTTCTTTTTGCAAGAAGAGGCTAAACTCTTATCCAAAGGTTTCTCCTGGATTCCAAGCATCCAATTAGCTTCTATAAGGTGTATTGGAGGTGTTCAAAACATCAAGACATATCTGTAACAACTATCTTGAAAGATCCCAATTTGCTTCAAGAGGTAAGTTTCATCAAAACTTGAATTTGTTTAAATAAGCTCTGCTTTGATGTACATTGACCATGAACATGTCATACATACCATATTTGTTGTGTTTGAACTATAATTGAGCATTATTGTTGGCTGTATAAGTATGTAGCATAGAACTTACAAACCATGGCCTATTTTGAAACCACTTCCGAGTTTTAAAATGCAGGAACTTTTAGAAAATTCTAAGACCACCATTGGATTCCTCATGAAATTCTAGGTAGGATCTATCTTTGTTTTATCCATTTTCATGGAGAAATGAAGAAGTTATGGCCTTCTTGCAAAACCACCAAAACCTGGCCTCCCTTGGGCAAGAACCAAGTCATGACGCCTTTGTCTAGCCAGGCCTAGGTCATTTGCACCTTTATGTGTTTATGGGGGTGGTTTGATACATGGATGAATCACCACCGCAGTGGTTTGTGCCTGCATGTTAAGTGTGTTTGTGTGTGCTAGGGCGTGGGTTCAACACCCACCAGTTCCATTTTTTGGTCCTTCTCCCATTTTTTCCCCCATTTTTTTCACTATTTTTCACATTTTTCATATTATTTTTAAATAATTATTTTTTAAAAATCAATTTTAATTATTTTTAAATGAATTTTTGCACAAATGTCACTTACATATTTAAATATTTTATTCACCAAAAAAATCACAAAAATATTTTTTATTTGATATATTTTTAATATATTTAAAAATAATATTAATTTGTTTTAAATGTTTTAAAATAATTTCTTTTCTTGATTTTTCTTAAATCAAAGTGATTTTAAATATTCATGTGAATAAAATACCTTTTTCAAAAAACCTTAATCATTGTTTATAACATGATTAATGATTTCATTTGATAAATAATACATTTTTTATTGATTTTTCTTTGAAAATTATCTTAAAAAATGAAATTAGGGTTTTGTTTTGATTCAATCTTTCAAACTTCATTTTAATACACTCTTGGGCCTCTATTAGACTGTAAGACTCAACTCTCTTTGTAAATAACCACTTCATGGGCCTCTGCTATAGTATAAGTCCCATCGCGCTTTTCAAAATCACAGTGCGATCGCCGTTTCACAACAGTCTTGGGCCTCTGTTAGGAGTATAAGTCTCATCCCTTTGTACATAAACTTTGTCTTAAACAACCATCTGAGCCTCTGATAGAGAATAAGACTCAACACCTCCTTTTGTAAATAGAAAATCTTTTAGCCTCATTCATCCTGGGCTTTGTACATGATACAAATAATCATCTGGGCCTCTATCTAGAGTGTAAGACCCAACACCTTTGCTTTTCTCCTAATTGAGATAAAATCATCTTCAAATTCAAAACTTTCTTCAATTTCTTCAAAACCCTAATCTCATCCAATCTTGAAGAAAACATCTAATCAATCACAATACACTTGGGCTTCTATCCAGAGAATAAGACCCACCACCTTTCAATTCACACTTGTTTATATACTTGTTCATATATCTGTATATACACTTGTGCATATCTTGTTAAGTTTTTCTTAGAATTTAAATCATCCTTAGTTTAGACTAGTTCAAACAATAGGATCCTTTCAATAAGTATAAATTAGTTCAAATAACTAGTTCCCCCTGTACAAAGGAATATCCTCAGCCTCGTCTTGGGCTTTTTTCAATTTGATCAACCATGAAACACTTCAATAAAGAGATGATTATTTCCAGGTGAAACCTCTTCTTTAACCCCTTTAAACCTGAAATAGTTCAACAAAGAAAAGATTATTTCCCGGTGAAACATTTCTTGAACTCTTCTTAGACTTAGAAAATCTCAATCCTCAGCCTCCTCTTGGGCTTCATACAAGGACCCACAGGCTTCCTAGAAGCATCCCTAGCCTCCTATTGGGCTTCATACAAGGACTCACAGGCTTCCTAAAAGCATATGATAGACCCTAGCCATCTCTATCAATACACCAGTCCCCAGGAGAGTCAAAGCCTCTAAGGCATCCAACATCATCCTTTAAGTCTCTTCTGATCCTCAAAAAGGTTTGGTTTTCACTTTAAAATCCCTAACCAGAACCAGGTTACTATCAACAAATCCCCAAAAGAATCAAAACCCTTGGGGCATTTATTAGTTCAACTCTTTCCTAATCCCCATCAAGAGTTAATTTCCCTTTTGATTCCTAAAAATAGTTTAGACCTTCTCCTGGATTTGAATAAATCCTCAGCAAGAATCAGCCTCCTCTTAGGCTTCATATAATGATTTTCCCAGTCAGTCTCAATCTTTGGCTTTGTACAAGACAAATATAATACTCCTCCAGTTGAGTCAGTTTTCAACTTTTTCAGCTTCAACCTTGGGCTTTGATCAAGGCACAAAATCCATCATCCCCACAGACGAGACCATGAGTCCTCTCTATAGGAGGATACTTCCTCTATACATCACATTTCAAAATAAACAAGTAAAACCCTCTCCAGATAATTGATGTAAGTGGCACACTTGTTGATTCAAAATCCAAGCTGGAGTCCCTCCTTTATCAAGGCTAAAGTTCTCTTTCATCTAAGTGATGTAAGTGGCAAACCTCTAGATTCTACACATCCAAGTCAATGTCCCTCTCTTAGCATGAAAAGATTCATAAAGGAAAAAGTGGAATTGCTCTACACTGAGTTAAAGCTTCTTCCTTCATGACATTTCAAAGGAAGATGTGGCATTGCTGGATTCCACACATCCCAGTTAAAGCAACTTCCCTTTTATAAATCAATTCTTCAATGTTTGTGATGAATAGGTGAGATATTTCCCTTTAGAGATGACAAATTCTCTTTCAGTAAACTCCTTTAGCTTCAATCTTGGGCTTTGAACAAGACACAAATACTCTTTTAGCTTCAATCTTGGGCTTTGAACAAGACACCAAATATTTTTCCTCCCATAGAATAGGAAGAACTACGAACGCTCTGATTTCCCCAGATCTCTTTACGGGAATACGTAGGCATAAGATTGCGAAATCTTAGCGAGCACACTAATAAAAAACCTTAGTTCCAGTACCTTCCCAAAAATAATAGAAAACCCAAAAACAACAAAAACATTTCCTCAACCCCCACAAAGGAGAAACTTTCCCTATTCAACAGCAAATGGACTTAAGCAACCAAGCAATACAACAGTAGAAACGTATGCAAATAAAGGTTTCTATAGATTACTATAGATACTCTGGGTGTTAACAACTTCCCTTTGTATAACCAACCCCCGATCCCCGATCTCTTCACATTTGTTAAGGAAAACATTTGCACGCAGGGTTAGTTTGAGATATCTTCTCCTTCCTTTTAAGCTTCATAGGATAAATGTAGAAATCAGAAAGTATCACTAAATGTGGTGGTGGCCGTATCACAAAAACCGAGCTACAGAAAAATTGCGACTCTGTTGGGGACTTTTATCTTTTTCTAGGAGGGTTACGCCTTGCATTACATTTTTTTTTGTTTTATTTTCTTTTCATTTGATATCATTTATTGTTTTCCATCCTACTATCTGCTTATCTGCCATATTTATTTAAATTACTGTTATATGGGAATGTGATTAATACATATGTGGTGAGTCAAAAAGTCTTCAGTGGGCTTTATAGCATATTTTAAGATAGAAGGTGGTAGACTCAAGAAGGCTTATAGGGAGTGAATCCCGTCCATGCTAACTTGAAAGTCCACCAAATCAGTAGAGGTACCCTTTTGGAATTACTGATGTTGAACGAGCAAGTCGTGAAAACATTACTTTTTCCACCGGGCACCCTTTAAACTGAGGATTAGTAAACACTTAACCTTAGCCATTTCTAGGATGTAGTGCGGTGACTATCGGGAATAGTTGATATCCCATACTACACTCGAATGAGATTCATCTTAGGGATATTACAGCTCTCATGAGTCAGTCGGTTTACTGGTAATATTCTTAAGAGGGGTCAATGATTTTGGGAACCTTGTTAGAACCCGTTCTACAGGTACACAAAAAAGAACCCCTAGTACATACCTTTGGGATGGGTAGAACCATGACTTCATGCTCGTGACGATAAACCCTTAAACTCATGTTTTCATATATTTGTGTTTGCTGCATTCATGCATTCATAAAAAACTTTCAAAAAAAAATATTTTCTCAAATTTTTTTCAAAAGAACTAAAAAACAGGGTGTTGCCAATATCAGAAACCGCGTTATGAATTTTGGTAGAAGAAAAACTCAGAAGTACACCTTCAGAAATCTAAAACTTGAAGACCTGAGGAGATTGGGAAGATTGATTACTAAACCAGAAGCTTTTAGAGCTAAGTACGGAGGACTTTTGTCTCTTTTGAAAGTCAACATAGTGGAAGGAGTCTTATCTACATTGGTTCAGTTCTATGATCCAGTGTACCACTGTTTCACGTTTCCAGATTATCAGCTCACACCAACATTGGAAGAGTACTCTCATTTGATTGATTTACCCATCACTGATCAGGATCCATTCTCTGGACTGGAAGAAATTCCTAAAGATTAAGTCATTGCAAGAGTCACCTCTTTGGAAATATCAGAAATCAAAACCCACATGACCACCAAGGGAGGAATTCAAGGTCTACCAGTAAGGTTCCTATTGGAAAAAGCCCTATACTTTGCCAGCATAGGAAACATGGTTGCTTTTGAGGATAACTTTGTTCTACTCACTTATGGATTATTCCTTTTCCCTAACATTGACAATTTCGCCGACATCAACGCTATCAAGATATTTTTAATTGGGAACCCAATCCCAACTTTGTTGGCTGATGCTTACCACTCAGTGCATTTAAGGAACTTGTACAACGGAGGGATGATCACATGCTGTCTACCATTACTCTACAAATGGTTCATTTCCCACTTACCCAAATCTGCTGCTTTTTGGGATCTCAAAAGTGGTATGCAATGGTCGCAAAAGATTATGTCTCTCACCCATTCTGACATAGATTGGTACAATCGGGTCTATGACGGAATAAAGATTATTGAAAAATGAGAAAGTTTCCACAATGTACCCCCTCATTGGTACTAAAGGAGGGATCAATTATCACCCAGTTTTAGCTCGTCGTCAGCTTGGATACCCAATGAAGGATATACCTTACAATATTCATCTGGAAGGTCTTTTCTTCAAGGAAGGAGAAAATGACAGAGCACTCAAGGAAGAAATTGTGCATGCCCGACATCATGTTCATAAGAAAGGAAAATAATCTCTGGAAAAACCAAACTGCATCTCTGCAGAACCTTATCTCCAATGGGTACAAACCACGGCCATCAAGTTAAAAATGCCTTACCCTCGTCAAGATGTATTTCCCTTAAAAGAATCTATCCTCTACTTCATGAGTGACACAAAGAAACTGCATATCGCTTTAAACAAAACTCAACGTGTAAAGAACTCTTAGAAGAACAAGCATCAGATTGTCAGCTTGGAGTGCACAAAGATTCAAGAGTTACTAAAGGAGAAAGATGCTCTGATTGAAATACTAGAGCAACATGTTGTAGAAAGTCAAGAGGAACGGAGGAATTTGCTCTCTCCTTTCACATGGTAAAGGATCATCGACCCGATAACGGTTGAGGAAACCCGATCAAACAAGAGAAAAGGGGATCAGTAGCCAGCATCTGGACCTTTGTCAGAGATTTCTTAGGATTCATAGGCCTAGTTCTCCTTCCTGCACTTTGTAAAATGTACATTTTCCCTGTAAGATATTGTAAACTTTTGAATTCAATAAAAGGTTTCCACCGCTGGATGATATTTACAATACAATTGTTAAAAGTTTTTTGAAAACAAAAAAATCATTCTCATTCTTTGCATATCATTCATCATTCTTGCATTACACATCTTTGTCACAAAGTCTCACACATGTGTCGCACTTTAGAGTCAAACTGTCTTATTCGTATAATACTCGGGCCAATCGGCAAAAGAAAATAAACGATCTTGAGGAGGAAAGCAGAGAGCTAAGAGAGGAAGTCAACACTCTGAAGGAAAGTCTGGAAAGACTCAACAACATGATTGAATCACTGGCAGCAGCTTAGGATCAACTACCTCAAAAGACTGCAATCCCGGAAATTGTATCTACACCAATGTTGGAGATACCTGTCAATCTTCTGTAGTACAACATGCCTAAAGGTTTTACCTGGGGCATGCCTTTCAATTTTATACCTGAGGGATATATACCACCGGTCACTGAAGACCTAGGGGCCATAACCGGAACCTCCAGGCTTGAAGGTTACAAACTTCAAGTGAACGAAGATGCAAAGGATACGACATAGACTTCTATACCTGAAGGTTACAAACTTCAGGTCACTGAAGCGCCAAGAGTTACTGCATTAATGTCTATACCACAACCTGTGATACATAATATCCTAGAGGAACAGATTCTTCAGACCACCCCGGGTAAGGATGAGGAAATTTACGAAAGAATGAATGAATTCAAAGAACTGTTCTTGGATATGCAGAAAGAACTGCATACCATTCGCGGACAGGACTTGTTTGGCAAAGATGCCGCTGACCTCTGTTTGGTCCCAAACGTCAAAATACTGCACAAATTTAAGGTGCCCGACTTTGAGAAGTATAAAGGCAACTCTTGCCCTCAAAGTCACTTGGTAATGTATGCTCGAAAGATGTCTACCCAGACAGAAAACCAACAGCTACTAATCCACTACTTTCAAGACAATTTAACCGGTACCGCGCTCAAATGGTACATGGGATTAAACTGTACCAAGATCAGTACTTTCAGAGATCTTGGTGAAGCTTTTGTTCAGCAGTACAAGTACAATTTGATATGGCACCCGACAGAGATCAACTCAGACCTATGTCCCAAAAGGATAAAGAAACCTTCAAGGAGTACGCTCAAAGATGGCGTGAAATCGCCGACCAGATTTGTCCTCTCTTGAGGAGAAAGAAATAACAAAAATATTCTTGCAAACATTAAGCTCATTTTATTATAACCGAATGGTTGCCAGTGCACTTAGTGAATTTACCGAGATGGTGAACATGGGGGTACGACTTGAAGAAGCAGTCCGGGAAGGTCGATTGGTTAAGGACTCAGAACCATCCAACAGTAGCAAAAGATACGGGAGTGCTTTCCAAAAGAAGAAAGAACAGGATATCAGTAATATCTCGTAGAGTAAGCAAAGACGAAGGTACCAACCTCGACAGGTAGCAACGGTATCTCCTGTTGTTAATCCAGTGCCGATCCCGGCATATCAACCACATGTTGCTCAGAGACAACCAAATCAACAACCATATCAGAAAAAGCAGCAACAGCCTCTTCAGCAGGCTCGCCCGCAATACAATAACAACAATCATTTTCCATGATCGTCAAGGTTTGACCTCATACCAATGTTATATGCATAACTATTCCCACTTTTGCTAGCCAAGGGGCACGTCTAAACCAGAACTCCTCTCATAGTGCTGGACAATCCCCCTTATTGGTTCAAAGTTGATCAATCTTACCCTTATCATCAAGGAGGACCGGGCCATAACATTGAGAACTGCCTCAGCTTCAAATCTGACGTACAAAGGCTTGTCAAAAATGGAGTTTTATCTTTCAAAGATACGAATCCAAATGTTCAGATAAACCCGTGCCATAATATGAAAAAGCTTTAGTAAACTTGATAGATGAAGAACCCAACAACAGTTATCAAATTCACGGTGTACACCTACTAGGAACAAATATGGTAAAAATGCATTGCAGGCAAAGCGGGTATGGCCATGTGCCATCTCACAACTATCATCAATGCGAAATTTGTTCCAAGAACAATCAAGGGTGCATCATTGTACCAGCAGCTCACCAAGAGCAGGTGGATCTAGGTTGGATCTAGGATCACAGGGTTCGTGGAATAAATATGGCCTATGAACATCCAAACATTGTTCAAAATCATGACATCCGCGCAATGAATTTCACAAATGCCTGTGCGGACTTAATTATTTTGGTCAAAACCACCACGATCATCTGGCTTGCAGAAAATGTCGCAAAAGTCAACATGGTTGCCTCCTTGTCCAAAATGAGATTCAAGAGTTGTTGGAAAAAAGAACCATCATGGTTTTCAATGAAGAAGACCCTGTTAATTATGGAATTAACGAGGATGTTTTTACTGTAATACCTCTGCTCGATGAACTAAAGCGCTTGGCAAACCCTTTCGACAGTGGAAAAATTTCCAACAGTCCCGAGTTGGAACCAATTGAGGTTACTTTTGATAGTATAAAGACCCAAATAACCCCTTTGGTCATCTACTTGCCAGGCCCGATGCCATACGAGTCAGAAAAAGCTATTTTGTACTGTCGCAAGCTGCGAAAAAACAACCGGCAAGAAAACAAGAACAGATGAGTCGCCACCGAACGTTATTTATCCCGACGAAGGGAAAGGAAACGATCGAAGAAAACCTGAATGAGGGAAAGACATGGTCATCGCAACCATAGTCCGGGTTCGGGAGTCGGTTACACAAGGGGAAGGTATTAGCACCCCCACGCGTCCATCGTACTCGATGGGATCCACGCTTGTTGTCTAATCAAAGGGTGATTTATCTAAAGCCTACTGCTAAACGAAAATGAAACGGGGGAAAGAAAAGAAAAAAAAAGTGACTCGGTAGGACATCGTCATCCTAGGCCTACGTATTTCCTCGTGCAATGGGAAAGTCAGAGTCAACGTAGTTCAACAGAATACACACTAAGGGGGGGAGGTTACTCGCCAAGACATCGCCCTCTCATTCCTACGTATCCTCAATCTAACCAGAAGGAGGAAATCAGAGCAGTCGTAGTTCGACCTAACGAGGTCTTAGTGTTTTTTTTGAGCGACGTTAAGTTCGCGTCCGACAGTTAGGGTCGATGCTTGTTTGCGACTTGAACGGAAAATAACGTGCTCTTTTCTGAAAATGGTTTAAGACTTAACAATCCCGAAGGATAAAAAGGTTTGAATTTGTTTTTGTTTTTTAGACAGAAGTGGATTGAAGTTAGTTCGTAACTTGCATTACACCGAAGTTTATGACATAGGAACGAATGCTTAGTAAATCGTTCCAAGATGGAACATCCACCAAACACTCTAGAAAAATGAGAGGAAACCCCTCATTTCTCACTTCCCATATACAAGGCTCATGCGGAATACACATTACCTTTATTAAGTGTCTTAGAATTGTTATGAGACGAGAAGAGAAGACTCAAAGGAAAAGAAAACACTAAGGGGAATTCTATCCTAATGTTGTCATGAAAAAGTGGACCTATAGTTGAGTTCAAAAGGGAAACATCTACCTAAGTTAGCATGCATGGTTTGAATCCTCATGTTTATCCTAATCCAAGCTTAATCAAAGATTAAGTTGGACTAGGAACCCTAAGGGAGCAAACAAAAGTGAATCCGAGACTTGAATAAGAGATGAAGGAGAAAAGGAAATAAGAGATGAGAAACCAAAGAGGGCAACAAGCATATAATGCATATTATATCCAACTCATAGCATTAATTATGCTTCAAAACAATACTCAAGGAAGTTCAAGCAAACATGTAGAAGTAAGCATGAAAGAATGCAAGCAAACTTACATTAGAAACACAATTGAACATCATTAAGAACCACATCAAGGTGAGATGAACAAAGGAAGATGAAGATGAAGGAAAATCAGAACTCAAGTCATGCTATAGTCACCCAATTCAAGCATACAAGAGGGTTTCACACCATGATGCATTATGAGCTAAAGAAGCAACAAGTCAAATGATAATGATATGCATCATACAAATCAAACCATAATGATCACATGAGATGGAAACATGATGTGAATCCAAGGGGGGTAGTAGCAAATGCATCATCAACAAACCAAAATCAAACTCAAATCAATCAAGAGAGATCATCAAATATCATACTCAAAGCAATAAACACAACTATGCAAGTATGTCACAAAATAAGGTTCAAAATGATTCACATGCTTCCACACAAGTAAAACCATACCAAAGAAAAATCATGCACCAAGGGCCAAGGAAAAACAGAATCTCAAACATGTCCTATCCATCAAGGAAAGATCACAAAGCAACAAGTAAGTTCATGCTATTCAAAAGCACAAAATTAGGTCAAGATGTGTGCACTAGCAAGCTCAAAACATCACCAAATGAGGGCATCAACCAAAAATAGTAAAATGATCCAATAAAACCCCAAAAAATGTCCAAAGGTATTTTCAACCATCCATTAAGCATTAGAAAAATATGGGATCAAAACAATATAAAGGACATGTCCAAAGGTGTTCCACAATGCAAGGTATGTAAACAATCGATCAAGAATCGAGGGTCAATAAAACTTGAATGGAAAGTCACATAAAGCAACTCAAACCAAGCCCAAACTAGCATCAAATAAACCTTATATCATGGCTTAAATGTGGCCAAAATAATAGCCTTAAATGGTAATCAAAAGCCATGAAAAATTCTAACCCTAGATGAAAGGTATCATTGGAAACACATCCACAAATTAATTCAAAATAAAATATGAAAATAAATTGAAAAATAAAAATAAAAATATGAAAATTAAGTCAACATGTTAAATGACCAGAAAAAATATTTTTTGTATTTTTAAAATGGTTGGAAACATTAAAATAGAAAATGAAATTGAAAGTAAAAGAAAATGAAATAAAAAGAACAAAAAGAGCCAAGGGAGGGTGTATCAATAATGTCCAATGCAAAGGAAACAGTTCTATGGCGCATCGGGCCCTGAAATACGGGTGTGTGAAAAGAAAAATCAAACAAAGCCCAGCCAAATTAAAAAAAGAACCAAAATCAAACAAAAAACAGTTTAATGAAACGCAACGTATGGAATTCAGCATGGCCACGCTGGCTTTCTCGTTACATGAGCTAGCACAATGCAGATCTATCATTGGCTAGTCAACTTGTCCAAACTCTCACCGGTCATACAAACCCTAGACACCGGAGATCCTCACCGGTCGTCTTCTCCTGTAACATCTCTGGAGTTGCAGAAAAAAGATCTCACCAAAACGCACAAACGAGCACATCATCTTGCACATAATTTCAAGGAGATTCCAAATCCACTCTCAAAAATCATTTTAAAACACTTAAAAGCCATGAAAACCGAGCTTAAAAAATTGACATACAAACTGAAGTTCACTCAAATCAACACAACAAGCATACCAATAGTGCCTACATCATTGTAGGACTTCAGAACCAACAACAATAAGCAGAATGAACGTACATTATGGAAGATTCGAAGCAAGAAAAACTACCTAACGGAGCAACTCCGTTGGTCCTTCAAACATGAGAAAAGATTCTAGAAAATCATAGAGGATGATCCCTTCTACTTCAGAGATGATGAATCAAGCAAGAAACCACAGGGAACTTGGAGGAAACGAGCAGATTGAGTTTCTGAATTTCTTGAAAGAGAGTGGAAAGTTTTTGATCTGAAAATGATGCACAACTCTGCCTTCTCATGTTCTAGGGTTTTTGTACCTTAAATAGGGTGGGTTGGAGTTGTTTTTGCAGGTCCAAAATATGTAAGATGGTTGGTACAAGAATTTGGCCAAAAACTCCAAATGGAAGTGCACACGGGTTCCCTCATGAAGGGGTGTATGAAGTGTCCTTTTAAGTGGAAATGAGGGTGAGCATAGTGTGGAAATAAGTTGGCACGAGATAGATGAGAGTGAGGTCAGAATTATCCTTCTTTCACTTTTCCAACTTTTGGCCAAAATGAGTATTATGTGTGCATGGTATGTATAGTGATGTTTAGTCACTTTTGGTAATGAAAAGGACACAAAATAATGTACCATAATTCGTGTAGAATGTGTACATATCCATGCTACAAGAGCTGCCCATTAGAAATCACCAAACAAAGGCCTTTAACACAACTTGGACCCGTCACTTTTCATGGCCACAACATAGTACACATAGCTCAATTTGAGATAAACAAAGATTCAATGAAGAGTAGGAAGTGTAGAGAGCAAAATTCATGTTGAAAAGGAGATGATTTGAGGCCTTAATCAATAAAAACAAGCCATGAAAGTTTGTCCCTAAATCTGCCAAAAATGACTTTGAAAAAAATCTAAGTTTTTGAACTTTGCAATGTGAAAATGTCCAACTTTGGGATGCCATAACTCATTCAAAAATGACTAATATGACATGGTTCTTGTGCTCATTTTGAAGGGAAAGTTTCATACTACAACTTTGATGCAGAAAAGATTTGCAAATGAAGCCTTGATCATGGTGAAAATTGGCTTTGAAAGTGGTTAAAAACTTGCCAAAAATAGTAAGTTCTAAAACCCTATTTTTGCCAAAAATGAAAACTTTCACAAATTCTTGATTTTTGATGAATCCTTGAACATTTCTTGACTAAATCTCATCCATTGATCATATTTGATGCCTTCAGTCTAGGAGGAATAAGCCCATACTCCAAATCCAAATTCCTCTGAATATGATGTGTATCCTCTCAAACAATGATGAGATGTGCCATTTGGTGATGATAAAAACTCATAGATCTTGCCTATTTGGGTGTTTAACTCAAGGATCCAAAAACCCTAATTTGAGAATTCAGGTTAGGAGAGTGTGATTCACTTGAAATCTCTTGCTATTTGCAATCATCTGATGAGGTGATGGACAAATTAGGATACCTTGAGGTCTAAGAATCCATTGTGGCTCAAGTAATGATGAAATCAAGAACCATCTCCCCTCTTGGTCTCTTGGACAATACACATGATCTCTTGCTTGAATCTCTAAAAAACTTCTTCCTCTGAATTAACCTAGATACCTTGATCCCATGCTAAGAACCAATGATATGCACAAATGATAATGCAAAAAAATTAGATGAAACATAAGCCAGTTAGTGTTAAATGGATGGCAACATTTGGGGGTGCTACAGCTGCCCCTATTCAATCAACTTGGTCCTGAAGGTATGATAGCAACGACTTTCAGACATTCAAGGATACACGGAGATTGAATACCAAAAGAACCCTGAAATTTGTAAACTGTGGGGAAAATGAAATAGAGTGTTTGCCAGCCGAATGTGGCCTATGCTGGGAAGACAAGACCGGCCGAAGGCGGGCTAACCAAAAAAATAATATGAGGACAACCGAGACGAACTTGAAAAGGAAGACCGGCCGAAGGCGCTCTACCCAACAAAAGAATACGAGGACGACCGAAGACGAACTCGAAAAAGAAGACCGACCGAAGGCGGACTACCTACCAAAATAATACGAGGACGGCCGAAGACGAACTCGAAAAGGAAGACCGACCGAAGGCGCTCTACCCAACAAAGGAAAATGAGGACGCCCGAAGGTGAACTCGAAAAGGAAGACCGACCGAAGGCGCTCTACCCAACCAAATAATACGAGGACGACCGAAGGCGAACTCGAAAAGGAAGACCGACCGAAGGAGCTCTACTCAACCAAATAATACGAGGACGACCGAAGGCGAACTCGAAAAGGAAGACCGATTGAAGGCGCTCTACCCAACCAAATAATACGAGGACGACCGAAGACGAACTCGAAAAGGAAGACCTACCGAAGGCGGACTACCCAACAAAATAATACGAGGACGACCGAAGACGAACTCGAAAAGGAAGACCGACCGAAGGCGCTCTACCCAACAAAGGAAAACGAGGACGACCGAAGGCGAACTCGAAAAGGAAGACCGACCGAAGGCGCTCTACCCAACAAAAGAATACGAGGACGAACGAAGGCGAACTCGAAAAGGAAGACCGGCCGAAGGCGCTCTACCCAACAAAAAAAACGAGGACGACCGAAGGCGAACTCGAAAAGGAAGACCGACCAAAGGCGCTCCACCCAACAAGAAAAACGAGGACGACCGAAGGCGGACTCGAAAAGGAAGACCGACCGAAGGCACTCTACCTAACACAGGAAAAACGAGGACAACCGAAGGAAAACTTGAAAAGGAAGACCGACCGAAGGCGCTCTACCCAATAAAAGAATACGAGAACAGCCGAAGACGAACTTGAAAAGGAAGACCGACCGAAGACGCTCTACCCAACCAAAGAATACGAGAACGGCTGAAGACGAACTCGAAAAGGAAGACCGGCCGAAGACGCTCTACCCAGCAAAAGAAATCGAGAACAGCCAAAGACGAACCCAAAAAGGAAGACCGACCGAAGACGCCCTACCCAACAAAAGAATTCGAGAACGGACGAAGACGAACCCGAAAAAGAAGACCGGCCGAAGACGCCCTACCCAACAAAAGAATACGAGAACGGCCGAAGATGCCCTACCCAACAAAAGAATACGAGGATGACCAAAGGCAAACTCGAAAAGGAAGACCGACCGAAGGCGCTCTACCCAACCAAATAATATGAGAAGGGCCAAAGACGAACTCAAAAAGGAAGACCGGCCGAAGACGCTCTACCCAACAAAAGAATACGAGAATGGGCGAAGACGAACTCGAAAAGGGAGACCGACCGAAGACTCCCTACCCAACAAAATTATATGAGGACGACCGAAGGCGAACTCGAAAAGGAAGACTGACCGAAGGCGCTCTACCCAACAAAAGAATACGAGGACGACCGAAGACGAACTCGAAAAGGAAGACCGACCAAAGGCGGACTACCTAACAAAATAATACGAGGACGGCCGAAGACGAACTCGAAAAGGAAGACCGACCGAAGGCGCTCTACCCAACAAAGGAAAACGAAGACGACCGAAGGCGAACTCGAAATGGAAGACTGACCGAAGGCACTCTACCCAACCAAATAATACGAGGACGACCGAAGGCGAACTCGAAAAGGAATACCGACCGAAGGCGCTCTACCCAACCAAATAATACGAGGACCACCAAAGGCGAACTCGAAAAGGAAGACCGACTGAAGGTGCTCTACCCAACCAAATAATACGAGGACGGCCGGAGACGAAATCGAAAAGGAAGACCGACCGAAGGCGGACTACCCAATAAAATAATACGAGGACGGCCGAAGACGAACTCGAAAAGGAAGACCGACCGAAGGCGCTCTACCCAACAAAGTAAAACGAGGACGACCGAAGGAGAACTAAAAAAGGAAGACCGACCGAAGGCGCTCTACCCAACAAAAGAATACGAGGATGACCGAAGGTGAACTCGAAAAGGAAGACCGACCAAAGGCGCTCTACCCAACAAAAAAACGAGGACGACCGAAGGCGAACTCGAAAAGGAAGACCGACCGAAGGCGCTCTACCCAACACAGGAAAAACGAGGACAACCGAAGGAAAACTCAAAAAGGAAGACCGACCGAAGGCGCTCTACCCAACAAAAGAATACGAGAACAGCCGAAGACGAACTTGAAAAGGAAGACCGACCGAAGACGCTCTACCCAACCAAAGAATACGAGTACGGCCGAAGACGAACTCGAAAAGGAAGACCGGCCGAAGACGCTCTACCCAGCAAAAGAAAACGAGAACAGCCGAAGACGAACCCAAAAACGAAGACCGACCGAAGACGCCCTACCCAACAAAAGAATTCGTGAACGAACGAAGACGAACCCGAAAAGGAATACCGGCCGAAGACGCCCTACCCAACAAAAGAATACGAGAACGGCCGAAGATGCCCTACCCAACAAAAGAATACGAGGATGACCGAAGGCAAGCTCGAAAAGGAAGACCGACCGAAGGCGCTCTACCCAACCAAATAATACGAGAAGGGCCAATGACGAACTCGAAAAGGAAGACCGGCCGAAGACGGTCTACCCAACAAAAGAATATGAGAATGGGCGAAGACGAACTCGAAAAGGAAGACCGACCGAAGATGCCCTACCCAACAAAATTATATGAGGACGACCGAAGGCGAACTCTAAAAGGAAGACTGACCGAAGGAGCACTACCCAACAAAAGAATACGAGGACGACCGAAGACGAACTAGAAAAGGAAGACCGACCGAAGGCGGACTACCTAACAAAATAATACGAGGACGGCCGAAGACGAACTCGAAAAGGAAGACCGACCGAAGGCCCTCTACAAAAAAAAAGAAAACGAGGACGACCGAAGGCGAACTCGAAATAGAAGACTGACCGAAGGCACTCTACCCAACCAAATAATACGAGGACGACCAAAGGCGAACTCGAAAAGGAAGACCGACCGAAGGCGCTCTACCCAACCAAATAATACGAGGACGACCGAAGGCGAACTCGAAAAGGAAGACCGACTGAAGGCGCTCTACCCAACCAAATAATACGAGGACGGCCGGAGACGAACTGGAAAAGGAAGACCGAACGAAGGCGGACTACCCAACAAAATAATACGAGGACGGCCGAAGACGAACTCGAAAAGGAAGACCGACCGAAGGCGCTCTACCCAAAAAAGGAAAACGAGGACGACCGAAGGCGAACTCAAAAAGGAAGACCCACCGAAGGCGCTCTACCCAACAAAAGAATACGAGGAAGACCGAAGACGAACTCGAAAAGGAAGACCGACCGAAGGCGGACTACCTAACAAAATAATACGAGGACGACCGAAGACGAACTCGAAAAGGAAGACCGACCGAAGGCGCTCTACCCAACACAGGAAAAACGAGGACAACCGAAGGAAAACTCAAAAAGGAAGACCGACCGAAGGCGCTCTACCCAACAAAAGAATACGAGAACAGCCGAAGACGAACTTGAAAAGGAAGACCGACCGAAGACGCTCTACCCAACCAAAGAATACGAGAACGGCCGAAGACGAACTCGAAAAGGAAGACCGGCCGAAGACGCTCTACCCAGCAAAAGAAAACGAGAACAGCCGAAGACGAACCCAAAAAGGAAGACCGACCGAAGACGCCCTACCCAACAAAAGAATTCGTGAACGAACGAAGACGAACCCGAAAAGGAATACCGGCCGAAGACGCCCTACCCAACAAAAGAATACGAGAACGGCCGAAGATGCCCTACCCAACAAAAGAATACGAGGATGACCGAAGGCAAGCTCGAAAAGGAAGACCGACCGAAGGCACTCTACCCAACCAAATAATACGAGAAGGGCCAATGACGAACTCGAAAAAGAAGACCGGCCGAAGACGGTCTACCCAACAAAAGAATATGAGAATGGGCGAAGACGAACTCGAAAAGGAAGACCGACCGAAGATGCCCTACCCAACAAAATTATATGAGGACGACCGAAGGCGAACTCTAAAAGGAAGACTGACCGAAGGAGCACTACCCAACAAAAGAATACGAGGACGACCGAAGACGAACTAGAAAAGGAAGACCGACCGAAGGCGGACTACCTAACAAAATAATACGAGGACGGCCGAAGAAGAACTCGAAAAGGAAGACCGACCGAAGGCCCTCTACAAAAAAAAAGAAAACGAGGACGACCGAAGGCGAACTCGAAATAGAAGACTGACCGAAGGCACTCTACCCAACCAAATAATACGAGGACGACCAAAGGCGAACTCGAAAAGGAAGACCGACCGAAGGCGCTCTACCCAACCAAATAATACGAGGACGACCGAAGGCGAACTCGAAAAGGAAGACCGACTGAAGGCGCTCTACCCAACCAAATAATACGAGGACGGCCGGAGACGAACTGGAAAAGGAAGACCGAACGAAGGCGGACTACCCAACAAAATAATACGAGGACGGCCGAAGACGAACTCGAAAAGGAAGACCGACCGAAGGCGCTCTACCCAAAAAAGGAAAACGAGGACGACCGAAGGCGAACTCAAAAAGGAAGACCCACCGAAGGCGCTCTACCCAACAAAAGAATACGAGGAAGACCGAAGACGAACTCGAAAAGGAAGACCGACCGAAGGCGGACTACCTAACAAAATAATACGAGGACGACCGAAGACGAACTCGAAAAGGAAGACCGACCGAAGGCGCTCTACCCAACAAAGGAAAACGAGGACGACCGAAGGCAAACTCGAAATGGAAGACTGACCGAAGGCACTCTACCCAACCAAATAATACGAGGACGACCGAAGGCGAACTCGAAAAGGAAGACCGACCGAAGGCGCTCTACCCAACCAAATAATACGAGGACCACCGAAGGCGAACTCTAAAAGGAAGACCGACTGAAGGCGCTCTACCCAACCAAATAATACGAGGACGGCCGGAGACGAACTCGAAAAGGAAGACTGACCGAAGGAGCTATACCCAACCAAATAATACGAGGACGGCCGGAGACGAACTCGAAAAGGAAGACCGACTGAAGGCGCTCTACCCAACAAAATAATACGAGGACGGCCGAAGACGAACTCGAAATGGAAGACTGACCGAAGGCGGACTACCCAACCAAATAATACGAGGACGACCGAAGGCGAACTCGAAAAGGAAGACCGACCGAAGGCGCTCTACCCAACTAAATAATACGAGGACCACCGAAGGAGAACTCAAAAAGGAAGACCGACTGAAGGTGCTCTACCCAACCAAATAATACGAGGACGGTCGGAGACGAACTTGAAAAGGAAGACCGACCAAAGACGGACTACCCAACAAAATAATACGAGGACGGCCGAAGACGAACTCGAAAAGGAAGACCGACCGAAGGCGCTCTACCCAACAAAGGAAAACGAGGACGACCGAAGGCGAACTCAAAAAGGAAGACCGACCGAAGGCGCTCTAACCAATAAAAGAATACGAGGACGACCGAAGGAGAACTCGAAAAGGAAGACCGACCGAAGGCGCTCTACCCAAAAAAAAAACGAGGACGACCGAAGGCGAACTCGAAAAGGAAGACCGACCGAAGGCGCTCTACCAAACAAAAAAAACGAGGACAACCGAAGGCGAACTCGAAAAGGAAGACCGACCGAAGGCGCTCTACCCAACACAGGAAAAACTAGGACAACCGAAGGAAAACTCGAAAAGGAAGACCGACCGAAGGCGCTCTACCCAACAAAAGAATACGAGAACAGCCGAAGACGAACTTGAAAAGGAAGACCGACCGAAGACGCTCTACCCAACCAAAGAATACGAGAACGCCCGAAGACGAACTCGAAAAGGAAGACTGGCCGAAGACGCTCTACCCAGCAAAAGAAAACGAGAACAGCCGAAGACGAACCCAAAAAGGAAGACCGACCGAAGACGCCCTACCCAACAAAAGAATTCGAGAACGGGCGAAGACGAACCCGAAAAGGAAGACCGGCCGAAGATGCCCTACCCAACAAAAGAATACGAGAACGGCCGAAGATGCCCTACCCAACAAAAGAATACGAGGATGACCGAAGGCAAACTCGAAAAGGAAGACCGACCAAAGATGCTCTACCCAACCAAATAATACGAGAAGGGCCAAAGATGAACTCGAAAAGGAAGACCGGCCAAAGAAGCTCTACCCAATAAAAGAATACGAGAATGGGCGAAGACGAACTTGAAAAGGAAGACCGACCGAAGACGCCCTACCCAACAAAATTATATGAGGACGACCGAAGGTGAACTCGAAAAGGAAGACTGACCGAAGGCGCTCTACCCAACAAAAGAATACGATGACGACCGAAGACGAACTAGAAAAGGAAGACCGACCGAAGGCGGACTACCTAACAAAATAATACGAGGACGGCCGAAGACGAACTCGAAAAGGAAGACCGACCGAAGGCGCTCTACCCAACAAAGGAAAACGAAGACGACCGAAGGCGAACTCGAAATGGAAGACTGACCGAAGGCACTCTACCCAACCAAATAATACGAGGACAACCGAAGGCGAACTCGAAAAGGAAGACCGACCGAAGGCGCTCTACCCAACCAAATAATACGAGGACCACTGAAGGCGAACTGGAAAAGGAAGACCGACTGAAAGCGCTCTACCCAACCAAATAATACGAGGACGGCCGGAGACGAACTCGAAAACGAAGACCGACCGAAGGCGCTATACCCAACCAAATAATACGAGGATGGCCGGAGACGAACTCGAAAAGGAAGACCGACTGAAGGCGCTCTACCCAACCAAATAATACGAGGACGGCCGGAGACGAACTCGAAAAGGAAGACCGACCGAAGGCGGACACCCAATAAATAATACGAGGACGGCCGAAGACGAACTCGAAATGGAAGACTGACCGAGGGCACTCTACCCAACCAAATAATACGAGGACGACCGAAGGCGAACTCGAAAAGGAAGACCGACCGAAGGCGCTCTACCCAACAAAAAAAACGAGGACGACCGAAGGCGAACTCGAAAAAGAAGACCGACCGAAGGCGCTCTACCCAACACAGGAAAAACGAGGACAATCGAAGGAAAACTCAAAAAGGAAGACCGACCAAAGGCGCTCTACCCAACAAAAGAATACGAGAACAGCCGAAGACGAACTTGAAAAGGAAGACCGATCGAAGACGCTCTACCCAACAAAAGAATACGAGAATGGGCGAAGACGAACTCGAAAAGGAAGACCGACCGAAGGTGCTCTACCCAACCAAATAATACGAGAAGGGCCAAAGACGAACTCGAAAAGAAAGACCGGCCGAAGACGCTCTACCCAACAAAAGAATACGAGAATGGGCGAAGACGAACTCGAAAAGGAAGACCGACCGAAGACGCCCTACCCAACAAAATTATATGAGGACGACCGAAGGCGAACTCAAAAAGGAAGACTGACTGAAGGCGCTCTACCCAACAAAAGAATACGAGGATGACCGAAGACGAACTAGAAAAGGAAGACCGACCGAAGGCGGACTACCTAACAAAATAATACGAGGACGGCCGAAGACGAACTCGAAAAGGAAGACCGACCGAAGGAGCTCTACCCAACAAAGGAAAACGAGGACGACCGAAGGCGAACTCGAAATGGAAGACTGACCGAAGGCACTCTACCCAACCAAATAATACGAGGACGACCGAAGGCGAACTCGAAAAGGAAGACCGACCGAAGGCGCTCTACCCAACCAAATAATACGAGGACGAACGAAGCCGAACTCGAAAAGGAAGACCGACTGAAGGCGCTCTACCCAACCAAATAATACGAGGACGGCCAGAGACGAATTCGAAATGGAAGACCGACAGAAGGCGCTCTACCCAACAAAGGAAAACGAGGACGACCGAAGACGAACTCAAAAAGGAAGACCGGCCGAAGGCGCTCTACCCAAAAAAAGAATACGAGGACGACCGAAGGCGAACTCGAAAAGTAAGACCGACCGAAGGCACTCTACCCAACAAAAAAACGAGGACGGCCGGAGACGAACTCGAAAAGGAAGACCGACCAAAGGCGGACAACCCAACAAAATAATACGAGGACGGCCGAAGACGAACTCGAAAAGGAAGACCGACCGAAGGCGCTCTACCCAACAAAGGAAAACGAGGACGACCGAAGGCGAACTCAAAAAGGAAGACCGACCGAAGGCGCTCTAACCAATAAAAGAATACGAGGACGACCGAAGGAGAACTCGAAAAGGAAGACCGACCGAAGGCGCTCTACCCAACAAAAAAACGAGGACGACCAAAGGCGAACTCGAAAAGGAAGACCGACCGAAGGCGCTCTACCAAACAAAAAAAACGAGGACAACCGAAGGCGAACTCGAAAAGGAAGACCGACCGAAGGCGCTCTACCCAACACAGGAAAAACTAGGACAACCGAAGGAAAACTCGAAAAGGAAGACCGACCGAAGGCGCTCTACCCAACAAAAGAATTCGAGAACGGGCGAAGACGAACCCGAAAAGGAAGACCGGCCGAAGATGCCCTACCCCACAAAAGAATACGAGAACGGCCGAAGATGCCCTACCCAACAAAAGAATACGAGGATGACCGAAGGCAAACTCGAAAAGGAAGACCGACCAAAGGTGCTCTACCCAACCAAATAATACGAGAAGGGCCAAAGATGAACTCGAAAAGGAAGACCGGCCGAAGAAGCTCTACCCAACAAAAGAATACGAGAATGGGCGAAGACGAACTCGAAAAGGAAGATCGACCGAAGACGCCCTACCCAACAAAATTATATGAGGACGACCGAAGGCGAACTCAAAAAGGAAGACTGACCGAAGGCGCTCTACCCAACAAAAGAATACGATGACGACCGAAGACGAACTAGAAAAGGAAGACCGACCGAAGGCGGACTACCTAACAAAATAATACGAGGACGGCCGAAGACGAACTCGAAAAGGAAGACCGACCGAAGGCGCTCTACCCAACAAAGGAAAACGAAGACGACCGAAGGCGAACTCGAAATGGAAGACTGACCGAAGGCACTCTACCCAACCAAATAATACGAGGACGACCGAAGGCGAACTCGAAAAGGAAAACCGACCGAAGGCGCTCTACCCAACCAAATAATACGAGGACCACTGAAGGCGAACTCGAAAAGGAAGACCGACTGAAAGCGCTCTACCCAACCAAATAATACGAGGACGGCCGGAGACGAACTCGAAAACGAAGACCGACCGAAGGCGCTATACCCAACCAAATAATACGAGGATGGCCGGAGACGAACTCGAAAAGGAAGACCGACTGAAGGTGCTCTACCCAACCAAATAATACGAGGACGGCCGGAGACGAACTCGAAAAGGAAGATCGACCGAAGGCGGACACCCAACAAAATAATACGAGGACGGCCGAAGACGAACTCGAAATGGAAGACTGACCGAGGGCACTCTACCCAACCAAATAATACGAGGACGACCGAAGGCGAACTCGAAAAGGAAGACCGACCGAAGGCGCTCTACCCAACAAAAAAAACGAGGACGACCGAAGGAGAACTCGAAAAAGAAGAATGACCGAAGGCGCTCTACCCAACACAGGAAAAACGAGGACAATCGAAGGAAAACTCAAAAAGGAAAACCGACCGAAGGCGCTCTACCCAACAAAAGAATACGAGAACAGCCGAAGACGAACTTGAAAAGGAAGACCGATCGAAGACGCTCTACCCAACAAAAGAATACGAGAATGGGCGAAGACGAACTCGAAAAGGAAGACCGACCGAAGGTGCTCTACCCAACCAAATAATACGAGAAGGGCCAAAGACGAACTCGAAAAGAAAGACCGGCCGAAGACGCTCTACCCAACAAAAGAATACGAGAATGGGCGAAGACGAACTCGAAAAGGAAGACCGACCGAAGACGCCCTACCCAACAAAATTATATGAGGACGACCGAAGGCGAACTCAAAAAGGAAGACTGACTGAAGGCGCTCTACCCAACAAAAGAATACGAGGATGACCGAAGACGAACTAGAAAAGGAAGACCGACCGAAGGCGGACTACCTAACAAAATAATACGAGGACGGCCGAAGACGAACTCGAAAAGGAAGACCGACCGAAGGAGCTCCACCCAACAAAGGAAAACGAGGACGACCAAAGGCGAACTCGAAATGGAAGACTGACCGAAGGCACTCTACCCAACCAAATAATACGAGGACGACCGAAGGCGAACTCGAAAAGGAAGACCGACCGAAGGCGCTCTACCCAACCAAATAATACGAGGACGACCGAAGCCGAACTCGAAAAAGAAGACCGACTGAAGGCGCTCTACCCAACCAAATAATACGAGGACGGCCGGAGACGAATTCGAAATGGAAGACCGACAGAAGGCGCTCTACCCAACAAAGGAAAACGAGGACGACCGAAGACGAACTCAAAAAGGAAGACCGACCGAAGGCGCTCTACCCAAAAAAAGAATACGAGGACGACCGAAGGCGAACTCGAAAAGTAAGACCGACCGAAGGCACTCTACCCAACAAAAAAACGAGGACGACCGAAGGCGAACTCGAAAAGGAAGACCGACCGAAGGCGCTCTACCCAACAAAAAAAAACGAGGACGACCGAAGGCAAACTCGAAAAGGAAGACCGACCGAAGGCGCTCTACTCAACACAGGAAAAACGAGGACAACCGAAGGAAAACTCGAAAAAGAAGACCGACCGAAGGCGCTCTAACCAACAAAATAATACGAGAACGACCGAAGACGAAATCGAAAAGGAAGACCGACCGAAGACGCTCTACCCAACCAAAGAATACGAGAACGGCCGAAGACGAACTCGAAAACAAAGACCGGCCGAAGACGCTCTACCCAGCAAAAGAAAACGAGAACAGCCGAAGACGAACCCAAAAAAGATGACCGACCGAAGACACCCTACCCAACAAAAGAATTCGAGAACGGACGAAGACGAACCCGAAAAGGAAGACCGGCCAAAGACGCCTTACCCAACAAAAGAATACGAGAACGGCCGAAGATGCCCTACCCAACAATAGAATACGAGGATGACCGAAGGTAAACTCGAAAAGGAAGACCGACCGAAGGCGCTCTACCCAACCAAATAATACGAGAAGGGCCGAAGACGAACTCGAAAAGGAAGACCGGCCGAAGACGCTCTACCCAACAAAAGAATGCGAGAATGGCCGAAGACGAACTCGAAAAGGAAGACCGACCGAAGGCACTCTACCCAACAAAAAAACGAGGACGGCCGGAGACGAACTCGAAAAGGAAGACCGACCAAAGGCGGACTACCCAACAAAATAATACGAGGACGGCCGAAGACGAACTCGAAAAGGAAGACCGACCGAAGGCGCTCTACCCAACAAAGGAAAACGAGGACGACCGAAGGCGAACTCAAAAAGGAAGACCGACCGAAGGCGCTCTAACCAATAAAAGAATACGAGGACGACCGAAGGAGAACTCGAAAAGGAAGACCGACCGAAGGCGCTCTACCCAACAAAAAAACGAGGACGACCAAAGGCGAACTCGAAAAGGAAGACCGACCGAAGGCGCTCTACCAAACAAAAAAAACGAGGACAACCGAAGGCGAACTTGAAAAGGAAGACCGACCGAAGGCGCTCTACCCAACACAGGAAAAACTAGGACAACCGAAGGAAAACTCGAAAAGGAAGACCGACCGAAGGCGCTCTACCCAACAAAAGAATTCGAGAACGGGCGAAGACGAACCCGAAAAGGAAGACCGGCCGAAGATGCCCTACCCCACAAAAGAATACGAGAACGGCCGAAGATGCCCTACCCAACAAAAGAATACGAGGATGACCGAAGGCAAACTCGAAAAGGAAGACCGACCAAAGGTGCTCTACCCAACCAAATAATACGAGAAGGGCCAAAGATGAACTCGAAAAGGAAGACCGGCCGAAGAAGCTCTACCCAACAAAAGAATACGAGAATGGGCGAAGACGAACTCGAAAAGGAAGACCGACCGAAGACGCCCTACCCAACAAAATTATATGAGGACGACCGAAGGCGAACTCAAAAAGGAAGACTGACCGAAGGCGCTCTACCCAACAAAAGAATACGATGACGACCGAAGACGAACTAGAAAAGGAAGACCGACCGAAGGCGGACTACCTAACAAAATAATACGAGGACGGCCGAAGACGAACTCGAAAAGGAAGACCGACCGAAGGCGCTCTACCCAACAAAGGAAAACGAAGACGACCGAAGGCGAACTCGAAATGGAAGACTGGCCGAAGGCACTCTACCCAACCAAATAATACGAGGACGACCGAAGGCGAACTCGAAAAGGAAAACCGACCGAAGGCGCTCTACCCAACCAAATAATACGAGGACCACTGAAGGCGAACTCGAAAAGGAAGACCGACTGAAAGCGCTCTACCCAACCAAATAATACGAGGACGGCCGGAGACGAACTCGAAAACGAAGACCGACCGAAGGCGCTATACCCAACCAAATAATACGAGGATGGCCGGAGACGAACTCGAAAAGGAAGACCGACTGAAGGTGCTCTACCCAAAAAATAATACGAGGACGGCCGGAGACGAACTCGAAAAGGAAGACCGACCGAAGGCGGACACCCAACAAAATAATACGAGGACGGCCGAAGACGAACTCGAAATGGAAGACTGACCGAGGGCACTCTACCCAACCAAATAATACGAGGACGACCGAAGGCGAACTCGAAAAGGAAGACCGACCGAAGGCGCTCTACCCAACAAAAAAAACGAGGACGACCGAAGGAGAACTCGAAAAAGAAGAATGACCGAAGGCGCTCTACCCAACACAGGAAAAACGAGGACAATCGAAGGAAAACTCAAAAAGGAAAACCGACCGAAGGCGCTCTACCCAACAAAAGAATACGAGAACAGCCGAAGACGAACTTGAAAAGGAAGACCGATCGAAGACGCTCTACCCAACAAAAGAATACGAGAATGGGCGAAGCCGAACTCGAAAAGGAAGACCGACCGAAGGTGCTCTACCCAACCAAATAATACGAGAAGGGCCAAAGACGAACTCGAAAAGAAAGACCGGCCGAAGACGCTCTACCCAACAAAAGAATACGAGAATGGGCGAAGACGAACTCGAAAAGGAAGACCGACCGAAGACGCCCTACCCAACAAAATTATATGAGGACGACCGAAGGCGAACTCAAAAAGGAAGACTGACTGAAGGCGCTCTACCCAACAAAAGAATACGAGGATGACCGAAGACGAACTAGAAAAGGAAGACCGACCGAAGGCGGACTACCTAACAAAATAATACGAGGACGGCCGAAGACGAACTCGAAAAGGAAGACCGACCGAAGGAGCTCCACCCAACAAAGGAAAACGAGGACGACCAAAGGCGAACTCGAAATGGAAGACTGACCGAAGGCACTCTACCCAACCAAATAATACGAGGACGACCGAAGGCGAACTCGAAAAGGAAGACCGACCGAAGGCGCTCTACCCAACCAAATAATACGAGGACGACCGAAGCCGAACTCGAAAAAGAAGACCGACTGAAGGCGCTCTACCCAACCAAATAATACGAGGACGGCCGGAGACGAATTCGAAATGGAAGACCGACAGAAGGCGCTCTACCCAACAAAGGAAAACGAGGACGACCGAAGACGAACTCAAAAAGGAAGACCGACCGAAGGCGCTCTACCCAAAAAAAGAATACGAGGACGACCGAAGGCGAACTCGAAAAGTAAGACCGACCGAAGGCACTCTACCCAACAAAAAAACGAGGACGACCGAAGGCGAACTCGAAAAGGAAGACCGACCGAAGGCGCTCTACCCAACAAAAAAAAACGAGGACGACCGAAGGCAAACTCGAAAAGGAAGACCGACCGAAGGCGCTCTACTCAACACAGGAAAAACGAGGACAACCGAAGGAAAACTCGAAAAAGAAGACCGACCGAAGGCGCTCTAACCAACAAAATAATACGAGAACGACCGAAGACGAAATCGAAAAGGAAGACCGACCGAAGACGCTCTACCCAACCAAAGAATACGAGAACGGCCGAAGACGAACTCGAAAACAAAGACCGGCCGAAGACGCTCTACCCAGCAAAAGAAAACGAGAACAGCCGAAGACGAACCCAAAAAAGATGACCGACCGAAGACACCCTACCCAACAAAAGAATTCGAGAACGGACGAAGACGAACCCGAAAAGGAAGACCGGCCAAAGACGCCTTACCCAACAAAAGAATACGAGAACGGCCGAAGATGCCCTACCCAACAAAAGAATACGAGGATGACCGAAGGTAAACTCGAAAAGGAAGACCGACCGAAGGCGCTCTACCCAACCAAATAATACGAGAAGGGCCGAAGACGAACTCGAAAAGGAAGACCGGCCGAAGACGCTCTACCCAACAAAAGAATACGAGAATGGCCGAAGACGAACTCGAAAAGGAAGACCAACCGAAGACGCCCTACCCAACAAAATTATATAAGGACGACCCAAGGCGAACTCGAAAAGGAAGACTGACCGAAGGCGCTCTACCCAACAAAAGAATACGAGGACGATCGAAGGCGAACTCGAAATGAAAGACCAAGCCGAATGTGGACGACCGAAGATGAACTCGAAAAGGAAGACCGGCTGATGACGCTCTACCCAACAAAAGAATACGAGAATGGGCGAAGACGAACTCGAAAAGGAAGACCGACCGAAGACGCCCTACCCACCAAAATTATATGAGGACGACCGAAGGCGAACTCGAAAAGGAAGACTGACCGAAGGCGCTCTACCCAACAAAAGAATACGAGGACGACCGAAGACAAACTCGAAAAGGAAGACCGACCGAAGGCGTACTACCTAACAAAATAATAAAAGGACGGCCGAAGACGAACTCGAAAAGGAAGACCGACCGAAGGCACTCTACCCAACAAAGGAAAACGAGGACGACCGAAGGCGAACTCGAAATGGAAGACTGACCGAAGGCACTCTACCCAACCAAATAATACGAGGACGACCAAAGGCGAACTCGAAAAGGAAGACCGACCGAAGGCGCTCTACCCAACGAAATAATACGAGGACGACCGAAGGCGAACTCGAAAAGGAAGACTGACTGAAGGCGCTCTACCCAACCAAATAATACGAGGACGGCCGGAGACGAACTCGAAAAGGAAGACCGAACGAAGGCGGACTACCCAACAAAATAATACGAGGACGGCCGAAGACGAACTCGAAAAGGAAGACCGACCGAAGGCGCTCTACCCAACAAAGGAAAACGAGGACGACCGAAGGCGAACTCAAAAAGGAAGACCGACCGAAGGCGCTCAACCCAACAAAAGAATACGAGGACGACCGAAGGTGAACTCGAAAAGGAAGACCGACCGAAGGCGCTCTACCCAACAAAAAAACGAGGACGACCGAAGGCGAACTCGAAAAGGAAGACCGACCGAAGGCGCTCTACCCAACACAGGAAAAACGAGGACAACCGAAGGAAAACTCAAAAAGGAAGACCGACCGAAGGCGCTCTACCCAACAAAAGAATACGAGAACAGCCGAAGACGAACTTGAAAAGGAAGACCGACCGAAGACGCTCTACCCAACCAAAGAATACGAGAACGGCCGAAGACGAACTCGAAAAGGAAGACCGGCCGAAGACGCTCTACCCAGCAAAAGAAAACGAGAACAGCCGAAGACGAACCCAAAAAGGAAGACCGACCGAAGACGCCCTACCCAACAAAAGAATTCGTGAACGGACGAAGACGAACCCGAAAAGGAATATCGGCCGAAGACGCCCTACCCAACCAAATAATACGAGGACGACCGAAGACGAACTCGAAAAGGAAGACCGACCGAAGGCGCTCTACCCAACAAAAAAAAACGAGGACGACCGAAGGCAAACTCGAAAAGGAAGACCGACCGAAGGCGCTCTACTCAACACAGGAAAAACGAGGACAACCGAAGGAAAACTCGAAAAGGAAGACCGACCGAAGGCGCTCTAACCAACAAAATAATACGAGAACGGCCGAAGACGAAATCGAAAAGGAAGACCGACCGAAGACGCTCTACCCAACCAAAGAATACGAGAACGGCCAAAGACGAACTCGAAAACAAAGACCGGCCGAAGACGCTCTACCCAGCAAAAGAAAACGAGAACAGCCGAAGACGAACCCAAAAAAGATGACCGACCGAAGACACCCTACCCAACAAAAGAATTCGAGAACGGACGAAGACGAACCCGAAAAGGAAGACCGGCCAAAGACGCCTTACCCAACAAAAGAATACGAGAACGGCCGAAGATGCCCTACCCAACAAAAGAATACGAGGATGACCGAAGGTAAACTCGAAAAGGAAGACCGACCGAAGGCGCTCTACCCAACCAAATAATACGAGAAGGGCCGAAGACGAACTCGAAAAGGAAGACCGGCCGAAGACGCTCTACCCAACAAAAGAATACGAGAATGGCCGAAGACGAACTCGAAAAGGAAGACCAACCGAAGACGCCCTACCCAACAAAATTATATAAGGACGACCCAAGGCGAACTCGAAAAGGAAGACTGACCGAAGGCGCTCTACCCAACAAAAGAATACGAGGACGATCGAAGGCGAACTCGAAATGAAAGACCAAGCCGAATGTGGACGACCGAAGACGAACTCGAAAAGGAAGACCGGCTGAAGACGCTCTACCCAACAAAAGAATACGAGAATGGGCGAAGACGAACTCGAAAAGGAAGAGCGACCGAAGACGCCCTACCCAACAAAATTATATGAGGACGACCGAAGGCGAACTCGAAAAGGAAGACTGACCGAAGGCGCTCTACCCAACAAAAGAATACGAGGACGACCGAAGACAAACTCGAAAAGGAAGACCGACCGAAGGCGTACTACCTAACAAAATAATAAAAGGACGGCCGAAGACGAACTCGAAAAGGAAGACCGACCGAAGGCACTCTACCCAACAAAGGAAAACGAGGACGACCGAAGGCGAACTCGAAATGGAAGGCTGACCGAAGGCACTCTACCCAACCAAATAATACGAGGACGACCAAAGGCGAACTCGAAAAGGAAGACCGACCGAAGGCGCTCTACCCAACCAAATAATACGAGGACGACCGAAGGCAAACTCGAAAAGGAAGACTGACTGAAGGCGCTCTACCCAACCAAATAATACGAGGACGGCCGGAGACGAACTCGAAAAGGAAGACCGAACGAAGGCGGACTACCCAACAAAATAATACGAGGACGGCCGAAGACGAACTTGAAAAGGAAGACCGACCGAAGGCGCTCTACCCAACAAAGGAAAACGAGGACGACCGAAGGCGAACTCATAAAGGAAGACCGACCGAAGGCGCTCTACCCAACAAAAGAATACGAGGACGACCGAAGGTGAACTCGAAAAGGAAGACCGACCGAAGGCGCTCTACCCAACAAAAAAATGAGGACGACCGAAGGCGAACTCGAAAAGGAAGACCGACCGAAGGCGCTCTACCCAACACAGGAAAAACGAGGACAACCGAAGGAAAACTCAAAAAGGAAGACCGACCGAAGGCGCTCTACCCAACAAAAGAATACGAGAACAGCCGAAGACGAACTTGAAAAGGAAGACCGACCGAAGACGCTCTACCCAACCAAAGAATACGAGAACGGCCGAAGACGAACTCGAAAAGGAAGACCGGCCGAAGACGCTCTACCCAGCAAAAGAAAACGAGAACAGCCGAAGACGAACCCAAAAAGGAAGACCGACCGAAGACGCCCTACCCAACAAAAGAATTCGTGAACGGACGAAGACGAACCCGAAAAGGAATACCGGCCGAAGACGCCCTACCCAACCAAATAATACGAGGACGACCGAAGACGAACTCGAAAAGGAAGACCGACCGAAGGCGCTCTACTCAACCAAATAATACGAGGACGACCGAAGGCGAACTCGAAAAGGAAGACCGACTGAAGGCGCTCTACCCAACCAAATAATACGAGGACGACCGAAGACGAACTCGAAAAGGAAGACCTACCGAAGGCGGACTACCCAACAAAATAATACGAGGACGACCGAAGACGAACTCGAAAAGGAAGACCGACCGAAGGCGCTCTACCCAACAAAGGAAAACGAGGACGACCGAAGGCGAACTCGAAAAGGAAGACCGACCGAAGGCGCTCTACCCAACAAAAGAATACGAGGACGACCGAAGGAGAACTCGAAAAGGAAGACCGGCCGAAGGCGCTCTACCCAACAAAAAAAATGAGGACGACCGAAGGCGAACTCGAAAAGGAAGACCGACCAAAGGCGCTCCACCCAACAAGAAAAACGAGGACGACCGAAGGCGAACTCGAAAAGGAAGACCGACCGAAGGCGCTCTACCTAACACAGGAAAAATGAGGACAACCGAAGGAAAACTCGAAAAGGAAGACCGACCGAAGGCGCTCTACCCAATAAAAGAATACGAGAACAGCCGAAGACGAACTTGAAAAGGAAGACCGACCGAAGACGCTCTACCCAACCAAAGAATACGAGAACGGCTGAAGATGAACTCGAAAAGGAAGACCGGCCGAAGACGCTCTACCCAGCAAAAGAAATCGAGAACAGCCGAAGACGAACCCAAAAAGGAAGACCGACCGAAGACGCCCTACCCAACAAAAGAATTCGAGAACGGACGAAGACGAACCCGAAAAAGAAGACCGGCCGAAGACGCCCTACCCAACAAAAGAATACGAGAACGGCCGAAGATGCCCTACCCAACAAAAGAATACGAGGATGACCAAAGGAAAACTCGAAAAGGAAGACCGACCGAAGGCGCTCTACCCAACCAAATAATATGAGAAGGGCCAAAGACGAACTCAAAAAGGAAGACCGGCCAAAGACGCTCTACCCAACAAAAGAATACGAGAATGGGCGAAGACGAAATCGAAAAGGGAGACCGACCGAAGACTCCCTACCCAACAAAATTATATGAGGACGACCGAAGGCGAACTCGAAAAGGAAGACTGACCGAAGGTGCTCTACCCAACAAAAGAATACGAGGACGACCGAAGACGAACTCGAAAAGGAAGACCGACCGAAGGCAGACTACCTAACAAAATAATACGAGGACGGCCGAAGACGAACTCGAAAAGGAAGACCGACCGAAGGCGCTCTACCCAACAAAGGAAAACGAGGACGACCGAAGGCGAACTCGAAATGGAAGACTGACCGAAGGCACTCTACCCAACCAAATAATACGAGGACGACCGAAGGCGAACTCGAAAAGGAATACCGACCGAAGGCGCTCTACCCAACCAAATAATACGAGGACCACCAAAGGCGAACTCAAAAAGGAAGACCGACTGAAGGTGCTCTACCCAACCAAATAATACGAGGACGGCCGGAGACGAACTCGAAAAGGAAGACCGACCGAAGGTGGACTACCCAACAAAATAATACGAGGACGGCCGAAGACGAAGTCGAAAAGGAAGACCGACCGAAGGCGCTCTACCCAACAAAGGAAAACGAGGACGACCGAAGGAGAACTAAAAAAGGAAGACCGACCGAAGGCGCTCTACCCAACAAAAGAATACGAGGACGACCGAAGGTGAACTCGAAAAGGAAGACCGACCGAAGGCGCTCTACCCAACAAAAAAACGAGGACGACCGAATGCGAACTCGAAAAGGAAGACCGACCGAAGGCGCTCTACCCAACACAGGAAAAACGAGGACAACCGAAGGAAAACTCAAAAAGGAAGACCGACCGAAGGTGCTCTACCCAACAAAAGAATACGAGAACAGCCGAAGACGAACTTGAAAAGGAAGACCGACCGAAGACGCTCTACCCAACCAAAGAATACGAGAACGGCCGAAGACGAACTCGAAAAGGAAGACCGGCCGAAGACGCTCTACCCAGCAAAAGAAAACGAGAACAGCCGAATACGAACCCAAAAAGGAAGACCGACCGAAGACGCCCTACCCAACAAAAGAATTCGTGAACGGACAAAGACGAACCCGAAAAGGAATACCGGCCGAAGACGCCCTACCCAACAAAAGAATACGAGAACGACCGAAGATGCCCTACCCAACAAAAGAATACGAGGATGACCGAAGGCAAACTCGAAAAGGAAGACCGACCGAAGGCGCTCTACCCAACCAAATAATACGAGAAGGGCCAATGACGAACTCGAAAAGGAAGACCGGCCGAAGACGGTCTACCCAACAAAAGAATATGAGAATGGGCGAAGACGAACTCGAAAAGGAAGACCGACCGAAGACGCCCTACCCAACGAAATTATATGAGGACGACCGAAGGCGAACTCCAAAAGGAAGACTGACCGAAGGCGCACTACCCAACCAAAGAATACCAGGACGACTGAAGACGAACTAGAAAAGGAAGACCGACCGAAGGCGGACTACCTAACAAAATAATACGAGGACGGCCGAAGACGAACTCGAAAAGGAAGACCGACCGAAGGCCCTCTACAAAAAAAAAGAAAACGAGGACGACCGAAGGCGAACTCGAAATGGAAGACTGACCGAAGGCACTCTACCCAACCAAATAATACGAGGACGACCAAAGGCGAACTCGAAAAGGAAGACCGACCGAAGGCGCTCTACCCAACCAAATAATACGAGGACGACCGAAGGCGAACTCGAAAAGGAAGACCGACCGAAGGCGCTGTAACCAATAAAAGAATACGAGGACGACCGAAGGAGAACTCGAAAAGGAAGACCGACCGAAGGCGCTCTACCCAACAAAAAAACGAGGACGACCGAAGGCGAACTCGAAAAGGAAGACCGACCGAAGGCGCTCTACCAAACAAAAAAAACGAGGACAACCGAAGGCGAACTCGAAAAGGAAGACCGACCGAAGGCGCTCTACCCAACACAGGAAAAACTAGGACAACCGAAGGAAAACTCGAAAAGGAAGACCGACCGAAGGCGCTCTACCCAACAAAAGAATACGAGAACAGCCGAAGACGAACTTGAAAAGGAAGACCGACCGAAGACGCTCTACCCAACCAAAGAATACGAGAACGCCCGAAGACGAACTCGAAAAGGAAGACTGGCCGAAGACGCTCTACCCAGTAAAAGAAAACGAGAACAACCGAAGACGAACCCAAAAAGGAAGACCGACCGAAGACGCCCTACCCAACAAAAGAATTCGAGAACGGGCGAAGACGAACCCGAAAAGGAAGACCGGCCGAAGATGCCCTACCCAACAAAAGAATACGAGAACGGCCGAAGATGCCCTACCCAACAAAAGAATACGAGGATGACCGAAGGCAAACTCGAAAAGGAAGACCGACCAAAGGTGCTCTACCCAACCAAATAATACGAGAAGGGCAAAAGATGAACTCGAAAAGGAAGACCGGCCGAAGAAGCTCTACCCAACAAAAGAATACGAGAATGGGCGAAGACGAACTCGAAAAGGAAGACCGACCGAACACGCCCTACCCAACAAAATTATATGAGGACGACCGAAGGCGAACTCGAAAAGGAAGACTGACCGAAGGCGCTCTACCTAACAAAAGAATACGATGACGACCGAAGACGAACTAGAAAAGGAAGACCGACCGAAGGCGGACTACCTAACAAAATAATACGAGGACGACTGAAGGCGGACTCGAAATGGAAGACTGACCGAAGGCACTCTACCCAACCAAATAATACGAGGACGACCGAAGGCGAACTCGCAAAGGAAGACCGAACGAAGGCACTCTACCCAACCAAATAATACGAGGACCACTGAAGGCGAACTCGAAAAGGAAGACCGACTGAAAGCGCTCTACCCAACCAAATAATACGAGGACGGCCGGAGACGAACTCGAAAACGAAGACCGACCGAAGGCGCTATACCCAACCAAATAATAAGAGGATGGCCGGAGACGAACTCGAAAAGGAAGACCGACTGAAGGCGCTCTACCCAACCAAATAATACGAGGACGGCCGGAGACGAACTCGAAAAGGAAGACCGACCGAATGCGGACACCCAACAAAATAATAGGAGGACGGCCGAAGACGAACTCGAAATGGAAGACTGACCGAGGGCACTCTACCCAACCAAATAATACGAGGACGACCGAAGGCGAACTCGAAAAGGAAGACCGACCGAAGGCGCTCTACCCAACAAAAAAAACGAGGACGACCGAAGGCGAACTCGAAAAAGAAGACCGACCGAAGGCGCTCTACCCAACACAGGAAAAACGAGGACAATCGAAGGAAAACTCGAAAAGGAAGACCGACCGAAGGCACTCTACCCAACAAAAGAATACGAGAACAGCCGAAGACGAACTTGAAAAGGAAGACCGATCGAAGACGCTCTACCCAACAAAAGAATACGAGAATGGGCGAAGACGAACTCGAAAAGGAAGACCGACCGAAGGTGCTCTACCCAACCAAATAATACGAGAAGGGCCAAAGACGAACTCGAAAAGAAAGACCGGCCGAAGACGCTCTACCCAACAAAAGAATACGAGAATGGGCGAAGACGAACTCGAAAAGGAAGACCGACCGAAGACGCCCTACCCAACAAAATTATATGAGGACGACCGAAGGCGAACTCAAAAAGGAAGACTGACTGAAGGCGCTCTACCCAACAAAAGAATACGAGGATGATCGAAGACGAACTAGAAAAGGAAGACCGACCGAAGGCGGACTACCTAACAAAATAATACGAGGACGGCCGAAGACGAACTCGAAAAGGAAGACCGACCGAAGGAGCTCTACCCAACAAAGGAAAACGAGGACGACCGAAGGCGAACTCGAAATGGAAGACTGACCGAAGGCACTCTACCCAACCAAATAATACGAGGACGACCGAAGGCGAACTCGAAAAGGAAGACCGACCGAAGACGCTCTACCCAACCAAATAATACGAGGACGACCGAAGCCGAACTCGAAAAGGAAGACCGACTGAAGGCGCTCTACCCAACCAAATAATACGAGGACGGCCGGAGACGAATTCGAAATGGAAGACCGACAGAAGGCGCTCTACCCAACAAAGGAAAACGAGGACGACCGAAGACGAACTCAAAAAGGAAGACCGACCGAAGGCGCTCTACCCAACAAAAGAATACGAGGACGACCGAAGGCGAACTCGAAAAGTAAGATCGACCGAAGGCACTCTACCCAACAAAAAAACGAGGACGACCGAAGGCGAACTCGAAAAGGAAGACCGACCGAAGGCGCTCTACCCAACAAAAAAAACGAGGACGACCGAAGGCAAACTCGAAAAGGAAGACCGACCGAAGGCGCTCTACTCAACACAGGAAAAACGAGGACAACCGAAGGAAAACTCGAAAATGAAGACCGACCGAAGGCGCTCTAACCAACAAAATAATACGAGAACGGCCGAAGACGAAATCGAAAAGGAAGACCGACCGAAGACGCTCTACCCAACCAAAGAATACGAGAACGGCCGAAGACGAACTCGAAAACAAAGACCGGCCGAAGACGCTCTACCCAGCAAAAGAAAACGAGAACAGCCGAAGACGAACCCAAAAAAGATGACCGACCGAAGACACCCTACCCAACAAAAGAATTCGAGAACGGACGAAGACGAACCCGAAAAGGAAGACCGGCCAAAGACGCCTTACCCAACAAAAGAATACGAGAACGGCCGAAGATGCCCTACCCAACAAAAGAATACGAGGATGACCGAAGGTAAACTCGAAAAGGAAGACCGACCGAAGGCGCTCTACCCAACCAAATAATACGAGAAGGGCCGAAGACGAACTCGAAAAGGAAGACCGGCCGAAGACGCTCTACCCAACAAAAGAATACGAGAATGGCCGAAGACGAACTCGAAAAGGAAGACCAACCGAAGACGCCCTACCCAACAAAATTATATAAAGACGACCCAAGGCGAACTCGAAAAGGAAGACTGACCGAAGGCGCTCTACCCAACAAAAGAATACGAGGACGATCGAAGGCGAACTCGAAATGAAAGACCAAGCCGAATGTGGACGACCGAAGACGAACTCGAAAAGGAAGACCGGCTGAAGACGCTCTACCCAACAAAAGAATACGAGAATGGGCGAAGACGAACTCGAAAAGGAAGACCGACCGAAGACGCCCTACCCAACAAAATTATATGAGGACGACCAAAGGCGAACTCGAAAAGGAAGACTGACCGAAGGCGCTCTACCCAACAAAAGAATACGAGGACGACCGAAGACAAACTCGAAAAGGAAGACCGACCGAAGGCGTACTACCTAACAAAATAATAAAAGGACGGCCGAAGACGAACTCGAAAAGGAAGACCGACCGAAGGCACTCTGCCCAACAAAGGAAAACGAGGACGACCGAAGGCGAACTCGAAATGGAAGACTGACCGAAGGCACTCTACCCAACCAAATAATACGAGGACGACCAAAGGCGAACTCGAAAAGGAAGACCGACCGAAGGCGCTCTACCCAACCAAATAATACAAGGACGACCGAACACGAACTCGAAAAGGAAGACTGACTGAAGGCGCTCTACCCAACCAAATAATACGAGGACGGCCGGAGACGAACTCGAAAAGGAAGACCGAACGAAGGCGGACTACCCAACAAAATAATACGAGGACGGCCGAAGACGAACTCGAAAAGGAAGACCGACCGAAGGCGCTCTACCCAACAAAGGAAAACGAGGACGACCGAAGGCGAACTCAAAAAGGAAGACCGACCGAAGGCGCTCTACCCAACAAAAGAATACGAGGACGACCGAAGGTGAACTCGAAAAGGAAGACCGACCGAAGGCGCTCTACCCAACAAAAAAACGAGGACGACCGAAGGCGAACTCGAAAAGGAAGACCGACCGAAGGCGCTCTACCCAACACAGGAAAAACAAGGACAACCGAAGGAAAACTCAAAAAGGAAGACCGACCGAAGGCGCTCTACCCAACAAAAGAATACGAGAACAGCCGAAGACGAACTTGAAAAGGAAGACCGACCGAAGACGCTCTACCCAACCAAAGAACACCAGAACGGCCGAAGACGAACTCGAAAAGGAAGACCGGCCGAAGACGCTCTACCCAGCAAAAGAAAACGAGAACAGCCGAAGACGAACCCAAAAAGGAAGACCGACCGAAGACGCCCTACCCAACAAAAGAATTCGTGAACGGACGAAGACGAACCCGAAAAGGAATACCGGCCGAAGACGCCCTACCCAACAAAAGAATACGAGAACGGCCGAAGATGCCCTACCCAACAAAAGAATACGAGGATGACCGAAGGCAAACTCGAAAAGGAAGACCGACCGAAGGCGCTCTACCCAACCAAATAATACGAGAAGGGCCAATGACGAACTCGAAAAGGAAGACCGGCCGAAGACGGTCTACCCAACAAAAAAATATGAGAATGGGCGAAGACGAACTCGAAAAGGATTACCGATCGAAGACGCCCTACCCAACAAAATTATATGAGGACGACCGAAGGCGAACTCTAAAAGGAAGACTGACCGAAGGCGCTCTACCTAACAAAAGAATACGATGACGACCGAAGACGAACTAGAAAAGGAAGACCGACCGAAGGCGGACTACCTAACAAAATAATACGAGGACAGCCGAAGACGAAATCGAAAAGGAAGACCGACCGAAGGCGCTCTACCCAACAAAGGAAAACGAGGACGACTGAAGGCGGAATCGAAATGGAAGACTGACCGAAGGCACTCTACCCAACCAAATAATACGAGGACGACCGAAGGCGAACTCGAAAAGGAAGACCGAACGAAGGCGCTCTACCCAACCAAATAATACGAGGACCACTGAAGGCGAACTCGAAAAGGAAGACCGACTGAAAGCGCTCTACCCAACCAAATAATACGAGGACGGCCGAAGACGAACTCGAAAACGAAGACCGACCGAAGGCGCTATACCCAACCAAATAATAAGAGGATGGTCGGAGACGAACTCGAAAAGGAAGACCGACTGAAGGCGCTCTACCCAACCAAATAATACGAGGACGGCCGGAGACGAACTCGAAAAGGAAGACCGACCGAATGCGGACACCCAACAAAATAATAGGAGGACGGCCGAAGACGAACTCGAAATGGAAGACTGACCGAGGGCACTCTACCCAACCAAATAATACGAGGACGACCGAAGGCGAACTCGAAAAGGAAGACCGACCGAAGGCGCTCTACCCAACAAAAAAAACGAGGACGACCGAAGGCGAACTCGAAAAAGAAGACCGACCGAAGGCGCTCTACCAAACACAGGAAAAACGAGGACAATCGAAGGAAAACTCGAAAAGGAAGACCGGCCGAAGGCGCTCTACCCAACAAAAGAATACGAGAACAGCCGAAGACGAACTTGAAAAGGAAGACCGATCGAAGACGCTCTACCCAACAAAAGAATACGAGAATGGGCGAAGACGAACTCGAAAAGGAAGACCGACCGAAGGTGCTCTACCCAACCAAATAATACGAGAAGGGCCAAAGACGAACTCGAAAAGAAAGACCGGCCGAAGACGCTCTACCCAACAAAAGAATACGAGAATGGGCGAAGACGAACTCGAAAAGGAAGACCGACCGAAGACGCCCTGCCCAACAAAATTATATGAGGACGACCGAAGGCGAACTCAAAAAGGAAGACTGACTGAAGGCGCTCTACCAAACAAAAGAATACGAGGATGACCGAAGACGAACTAGAAAAGGAAGACCGACCGAAGGCGGACTACCTAACAAAATAATACGAGGACGGCCGAAGACGAACTCGAAAAGGAAGACCGACCGAAGGAGCTCTACCCAACAAAGGAAAACGAGGACGACCGAAGGCGAACTCGAAATGGAAGACTGGCCGAAGGCACTCTACCCAACGAAATAATACGAGGACGACCGAAGGCGAACTCGAAAAGGAAGACCGACCGAAGGCGCTCTACCCAACCAAATAATACGAGGACGACCGAAGCCGAACTCGAAAAGGAAGACCGACTGAAGGCGCTCTACCCAACCAAATAATACGAGGATAGCCGGAGACGAATTCGAATGGAAGACCGACAGAAGGCGCTCTACCCAACAAAGGAAAACGAGGACGACCGAAGACGAACTCAAAAAGGAAGACCGACCGAAGGCGCTCTACCCAACAAAAGAATACGAGGACGACCGAAGGCGAACTCGAAAAGTAAGACCGACCGAAGGCACTCTACCCAACAAAAAAACGAGGACGACCGAAGGCGAACTCGAAAAGGAAGACCGACCGAAGGCGCTCTACCCAACAAAAAAAAACGAGGACGACCGAAGGCAAACTCGAAAAGGAAGACCGACCGAAGGCGCTCTACTCAACACAGGAAAAACGAGGACAACCGAAGGAAAACTCGAAAAGGAAGACCGACCGAAGGCGCTCTAACCAACAAAATAATACGAGAACGGCCGAAGACGAAATCGAAAAGGAAGACCGACCGAAGACGCTCTACCCAACCAAAGAATACGAGAACGGCCGAAGACGAACTCGAAAACAAAGACCGGCCGAAGACGCTCTACCCAGCAAAAGAAAACGAGAACAGCCGAAGACGAACCCAAAAAAGATGACCGACCGAAGACACCCTACCCAACAAAAGAATTCGAGAACGGACGAAGACGAACCCGAAAAGGAAGACCGACCAAAGACGCCTTACCCAACAAAAGAATACGAGAACGGCCGAAGATGCCCTACCCAACAAAAGAATACGAGGATGACCGAAGGTAAACTCGAAAAGGAAGACCGACCGAAGGCGCTCTACCCAACCAAATAATACGAGAAGGGCCGAAGATGAACTCGAAAAGGAAGACCGGCCGAAGACGCTCTACCCAACAAAAGAATACGAGAATGGCCGAAGACGAACTCGAAAAGGAAGACCGACCGAAGACGCCCTACCCAACAAAATTATATGAGGACGACCAAAGGCGAACTCGAAAAGGAAGACTGACCGAAGGCGCTCTACCCAACAAAAGAATACGAGGACGACCGAAGACAAACTCGAAAAGGAAGACCGACCGAAGGCGTACTACCTAACAAAATAATAAAAGGACGGCCGAAGACGAACTCGAAAAGGAAGACCGACCGAAGGCACTCTACCCAACAAAGGAAAACGAGGACGACCGAAGGCGAACTCGAAATGGAAGACTGACCGAAGGCACTCTACCCAACCAAATAATACGAGGACGACCAAAGGCGAACTCGAAAAGGAAGACCGACCGAAGGCGCACTACCCAACCAAATAATACGAGGAAGACCGAAGGCGAACTCGAAAAGGAAGACTGACTGAAGGCGCTCTACCCAACCAAATAATACGAGGACGGCCGGAGACGAACTCGAAAAGGAAGACCGAACGAAGGCGGACTACCCAACAAAATAATACGAGGACGGCCGAAGACGAACTCGAAAAGGAAGACCGACCGAAGGCGCTCTACCCAACAAAGGAAAACGAGGACGACCGAAGGCGAACTCAAAAAGGAAGACCGACCGAAGGCGCTCTACCCAACAAAAGAATACGAGGATGACCGAAGGTGAACTCGAAAAGGAAGACCGACCGAAGGCGCTCTACCCAACAAAAAAACGAGGACGACCGAAGGCGAACTCGAAAAGGAAGACCGACCGAAGGCGTTCTACCCAACACAGGAAAAACGAGGACAACCGAAGGAAAACTCAAAAAGGAAGACCGACCGAAGGCGCTCTACCCAACAAAAGAATACGAGAACAGCCGAAGACGAACTTGAAAAGGAAGACCGACCGAAGACGCTCTACCCAACCAAAGAATACGAGAACGGCCGAAGACGAACTCGAAAAGGAAGACCGGCCGAAGACGCTCTACCCAGCAAAAGAAAACGAGAACAGCCGAAGACGAACCCAAAAAGGAAGACCGACCGAAGACGCCCTACCCAACAAAAGAATTCGTGAACGGACGAAGACGAACCCGAAAAGGAATACCGGCCGAAGACGCCCTACCCAACAAAAGAATACGAGAACGGCCGAAGATGCCCTATCCAACAAAAGAATACGAGGATGACCGAAGGCAAACTCGAAAAGAAAGACCGACCGAAGGCGCTCTACCCAACCAAATAATACGAGAAGGGCCAATGACGAACTCGAAAAGGAAGACCGGCCGAAGATGGTCTACCCAACAAAAGAATATGAGAATGGGCGAAGACGAACTCGAAAAGGAAGACGGATCGAAGACGCCCTACCCAACAAAATTATATGAGGACGACCGAAGGCGAACTCTAAAAGGAAGACTGACCAAAGGCACTCTATCCAACAAAAGAATACGAGGACTACCGAAGACAAACTCGAAAAGGAAGACCGACCGAAGGCGGACTACCTAACAAAATAATAAAAGGACGGCCGAAGACGAACTCGAAAAGGAAGACCGACCGAAGGCCCTCTACAAAAAAAAGGAAAACGAGGACGACCGAAGGCGAACTCGAAATGGAAGACTGACCGAAGGCACTCTACCCAACCAAATAATACGAGGACGACCAAAGGCGAACTCGAAAAGGAAGACCGACCGAAGGCGCTCTACCCAACCAAATAATACGAGGACGACCGAAGGCGAACTCGAAAAGGAAGACCGACTGAAGGCGCTCTACCCAACCAAATAATACGAGGACGGCCGGAGACGAACTCGAAAAGGAAGACCGAACGAAGGCGGACTACCCAACAAAATAATACGAGGACGGCCGAAGACGAACTCGAAAAGGAAGACCGACCGAAGGCGCTCTACCCAACAAAGGAAAACGAGGACGACCGAAGGCGAACTCAAAAAGGAAGACCCACCGAAGGCGCTCTACCCAAAAAAAGAATACGAGGAAGACCGAAGACGAACTCGAAAAGGAAGACCGACCGAAGGCGGACTACCTAACAAAATAATACGAGGACGACCGAAGACGAACTCGAAAAGGAAGACCGACCGAAGGCGCTCTACCCAACAAAGGAAAACGAGGACGACCTAAGGCAAACTCGAAATGAAAGACTGACCGAAGGCACTCTACCCAACCAAATAATACGAGGACGACCGAAGGCGAACTCGAAAAGGAAGACCGACCGAAGGCGCTCTACCCAACCAAATAATACGAGGACGACCGAAGGCGAACTCGAAAAGTAAGACCGACCGAAGGCGCTCTACCCAACCAAATAATACGAGGATCACTGAAGGCGAACTCGAAAAGGAAGACCGACTGAAAGCGCTCTACCCAACCAAATAATACGAGGACGGCCGGAGACAAACTCGAAAACGAAGACCGACCGAAGGCGCTATACCCAACCAAGTAATACGAGGATGGCCGGAGACGAACTCGAAAAGGAAGACCGACTGAAGGCGCTCTACCCAACCAAATAATACGAGGACGGCCGGAGACGAACTCGAAAAGGAAGACCGACCGAATGCGGACACCCAACAAAATAATAGGAGGACGGCCGAAGACGAACTCGAAATGGAAGACTGACCGAGGGCACTCTACCCAACCAAATAATACGAGGACGACCGAAGGCGAACTCGAAAAGGAAGACCGACCGAAGGCGCTCTACCCAACAAAAAAAACGAGGACGACCGAAGGCGAACTCGAAAAAGAAGACCGACCGAAGGCGCTCTACCCAACACAGGAAAAACGAGGACAATCGAAGGAAAACTCGAAAAGGAAGACCGACCGAAGGCGCTCTACCCAACAAAAGAATACGAGAACAGCCGAAGACGAACTTGAAAAGGAAGACCGATCGAAGACGCTCTACCCAACAAAAGAATACGAGAATGGGCGAAGACGAACTCGAAAAGGAAGACCGACCGAAGGTGCTCTACCCAACCAAATAATACGAGAAGGGCCAAAGACGAACTCGAAAAGGAAGACCGGCCGAAGACGCTCTACCCAACAAAAGAATACGAGAATGGGCAAAGACGAACTCGAAAAGGAAGACCGACCGAAGACGCCCTACCCAACAAAATTATATGAGGACGACCGAAGGCGAACTCAAAAAGGAAGACTGACTGAAGGCGCTCTACCCAACAAAAGAATACGAGGATGATCGAAGACGAACTAGAAAAGGAAGACCGACCGAAGGCGGACTACCTAACAAAATAATACGAGGACGGCCGAAGACGAACTCGAAAAGGAAGACCGACCGAAGGAGCTCTACCCAACAAAGGAAAACGAGGACGACCGAAGGCGAACTCGAAATGGAAGACTGACCGAAGGCACTCTACCCAACCAAATAATACGAGGACGACCGAAGGCGAACTCGTAAAGGAAGACCGACCGAAGACGCTCTACCCAACCAAATAATACGAGGACGACCGAAGCCGAACTCGAAAAGGAAGACCGACTGAAGCCGCTCTACCCAACCAAATAATACGAGGACGGCCGGAGACGAATTCGAAATGGAAGACCGACAGAAGGCGCTCTACCCAACAAAGGAAAACGAGGACGACCGAAGACGAACTCAAAAAGGAAGACCGACCGAAGCCGCTCTACCCAACAAAAGAATACGAGGACGACCGAAGGCGAACTCGAAAAGTAAGATCGACCGAAGGCACTCTACCCAACAAAAAAACGAGGACGACCGAAGGCGAACTCGAAAAGGAAGACCGACCGAAGGCGCTCTACCCAACAAAAAAAACGAGGACGACCGAAGGAAAACTCGAAAAGGAAGACCGACCGAAGGCGCTCTACTCAACACAGGAAAAACGAGGACAACCGAAGGAAAACTCGAAAAGGAAGACCGACTGAAGGCGCTCTAACCAACAAAATAATACGAGAACGGCCGAAGACGAAATCAAAAAGGAAGACCGACCGAAGACGCTCTACCCAACCAAAGAATACGAGAACGGCCGAAGACGAACTCGAAAACAAAGACCGGCCGAAGACGCTCTACCCAGCAAAAGAAAACGAGAACAGCCGAAGACGAACCCAAAAAAGATGACCGACCGAAGACACCCTACCCAACAAAAGAATTCGAGAACGGACGAAGACGAACCCGAAAAGGAAGACCGGCCAAAGACGCCTTACCCAACAAAAGAATACGAGAACGGCCGAAGATGCCCTACCCAACAAAAGAATACGAGGATGACCGAAGGTAAACTCGAAAAGGAAGACCGACCGAAGGCGCTCTACCCAACCAAATAATACGAGAAGGGCCGAAGATGAACTCGAAAAGGAAGACCGGCCGAAGACGCTCTACCCAACAAAAGAATACGAGAATGGCCGAAGACGAACTCGAAAAGGAAGACCAACCGAAGACGCCCTACCCAACAAAATTATATAAGGACGACCCAAGGAGAACTCGAAAAGGAAGACTGACCGAAGGCACTCTACCCAACAAAAGAATACGAGGACGATCGAATGCGAACTCGAAATGAAAGACCATGCCGAATGTGGACGACCGAAGAAGAACTAGAAAAGGAAGACCGGCTGAAGACGCTCTACCCAACAAAAGAATACGAGAATGGGCGAAGACGAACTCGAAAAGGAAGACCGACCGAAGACGCCCTACCCAACAAAATTATATGAGGACGACCGAAGGCGAACTCGAAAAGGAAGACTGACCGAAGGCGCTCTACCCAACAAAAGAATACGAGGACGACCGAAGACAAACTCGAAAAGGAAGACCGACCGAAGGCGTACTACCTAACAAAATAATAAAAGGACGGCCGAAGACGAACTCGAAAAGGAAGACCGACCGAAGGCACTCTACCCAACAAAGGAAAACGAGGACGACCGAAGGCGAACTCGAAATGGAAGACTGACCGAAGGCACTCTACCCAACCAAATAATACGAGGACGACCAAAGGCGAACTCAAAAAGGAAGACCGACCGAAGGCACTCTACCCAACCAAATAATACGAGGACGACCGAAGGCGAACTCGAAAAGGAAGACTGACTGAAGGCGCTCTACCCAACCAAATAATACGAGGACGGCCGGAGACGAACTCGAAAAGGAAGACCGAACGAAGGCGGACTACCCAACAAAATAATACGAGGACGGCCGAAGACGAACTCGAAAAGGAAGACCGACCGAAGGCGCTCTACCCAACAAAGGAAAACGAGGACGACCGAAGGCGAACTCAAAAAGGAAGACCGACCGAAGGCGCTCTACCCAACAAAAGAATACGAGGACGACCGAAGGTGAACTCGAAAAGGAAGACCGACCGAAGGCGCTCTACCCAACAAAAAAACGAGGACGACCGAAGGCGAACTCGAAAAGGAAGACCGACCGAAGGCGCTCTACCCAACACAGGAAAAACAAGGACAACCGAAGGAAAACTCAAAAAGGAAGACCGACCGAAGGCGCTCTACCCAACAAAAGAATACGAGAACAGCCGAAGACGAACTTGAAAAGGAAGACCGACCGAAGACGCTCTACCCAACCAAAGAACACCAGAACGGCCGAAGACGAACTCGAAAAGGAAGACCGGCCGAAGACGCTCTACCCAGCAAAAGAAAACGAGAACAGCCGAAGACGAACCCAAAAAGGAAGACCGACCGAAGACGCCCTACCCAACAAAAGAATTCGTGAACGGACGAAGACGAACCCGAAAAGGAATACCGGCCGAAGACGCCCTACCCAACAAAAGAATACGAGAACGGCCGAAGATGCCCTACCCAACAAAAGAATACGAGGATGACCGAAGGCAAACTCGAAAAGGAAGACCGACCGAAGGCGCTCTACCCAACCAAATAATACGAGAAGGGCCAATGACGAACTCGAAAAGGAAGACCGGCCGAAGACGGTCTACCCAACAAAAAAATATGAGAATGGGCGAAGACGAACTCGAAAAGGATTACCGATCGAAGACGCCCTACCCAACAAAATTATATGAGGACGACCGAAGGCGAACTCTAAAAGGAAGACTGACCGAAGGCGCACTATCCAACAAAAGAATACGAGGACGACCGAAGACGAACTAGAAAAGGAAGACCGACCGAAGGCGGACTACCTAACAAAATAATACGAGGACGGCCGAAGACGAACTCGAAAAGGAAGACCGACCGAAGGCCCTCTACAAAAAAAAGGAAAACGAGGACGACCGAAGGCGAACTCGAAATGGAAGACTGACCGAACGCACTCTACCCAACCAAATAATACGAGGACGACCAAAGGCGAACTCGAAAAGGAAGACCGACCGAAGGCGCTCTACCCAACCAAATAATACGAGGACGACCGAAGGCGAACTCGAAAAGGAAGACCGACTGAAGGCGCTCTACCCAACCAAATAATACGAGGACGGCCGGAGACGAACTCGAAAAGGAAGACCGAACGAAGGCGGACTACCCAACAAAATAATACGAGGACGGCCGAAGACGAACTCGAAAAGGAAGACCGACCGAAGGCGCTCTACCCAACAAAGGAAAACGAGGATGACCGAAGGCAAACTCGAAATGAAAGACTGACCGAAGGCACTCTACCCAACCAAATAATACGAGGACGACCGAAGGCGAACTCGAAAAGGAAGACCGACCGAAGGTGCTCTACCCAACCAAATAATACGAGAACCACCGAAGGCGAACTCTAAAAGGAAGACCGACTGAAGGCGCTCTACCTAACCAAATAATACGAGGACGGCCGGAGACGAACTCGAAAAGGAAGACTGACCGAAGGCGCTATACCCAACCAAATAATACGAGGACGGCCGAAGACGAACTCGAAAAGGAAGACCGACTGAAGGCGCTCTACCCAACAAAATAATACGAGGACAGCCGAAGACGAACTCGAAATGGAAGACTGACCGAAGGCGGACTACCCAACCAAATAATACGAGGACGACCGAAGGCGAACTCGAAAAGGAAGACCGACCGAAGGCGCTCTACCCAACTAAATAATACGAGGACCACCGAAGGCGAACTCGAAAAGGAAGACCGACTGAAGGCGCTCTACCCAACCAAATAATACGAGGACGGCCGGAGACGAACTCGAAAAGGAAGACCGACCAAAGGCGGACTACCCAACAAAATAATACGAGGACGGCCGAAGACGAACTCGAAAAGGAAGACCGACCGAAGGCGCTCTACCCAACAAAGGAAAACGAGGACGACCGAAGGCGAACTCAAAAAGGAAGACCGACCGAAGGCGCTCTAACCAATAAAAGAATACGAGGACGACCGAAGGAGAACTCGAAAAGGAAGACCGACCGAAGGCGCTCTACCCAACAAAAAAACGAGGACGACCGAAGGCGAACTCGAAAAGGAAGACCGACCGAAGGCGCTCTACCCAACAAAAAAAACGAGGACAACCGAAGGCGAACTCGAAAAGGAAGACCGACCGAAGGCGCTCTACCCAACACAGGAAAAACTAGGACAACCGAAGGAAAACTCGAAAAGGAAGACCGACCGAAGGCGCTCTACCCAACAAAAGAATACGAGAACAGCCGAAGACGAACTTGAAAAGGAAGACCGACCGAAGACGCTCTACCCAACCAAAGAATACGAGAACGCTCGAAGACGAACTCGAAAAGGAAGACTGGCCGAAGACGCTCTACCCAGCAAAAGAAAACGAGAACAGCCGAAGACGAACCCAAAAAGGAAGACCGATCGAAGACGCCCTACCCAACAAAAGAATTCGAGAACGGGCGAAGACGAACCCGAAAAGGAAGACCGGCCGAAGATGCCCTACCCAACAAAAGAATACGAGAACGGCCAAAGATGCCCTACCCAACAAAAGAATACGAGGATGACCGAAGGCAAACTCGAAAAGGAAGACCGACCAAAGGTGCTCTACCCAACCAAATAATACGAGAAGGGCCAAAGATGAACTCGAAAACGAAGACCGATCGAAGAAGCTCTACCCAACAAAAGAATACGAGAATGGGCGAAGACGAACTCGAAAAGGAAGACCGACCGAAGACGCCCTACCCAACAAAATTATATGAGGACGACCGAAGGCGAACTCGAAAAGGAAGACTGACCGAAGGCGCTCTACCCAACAAAAGAATACGATGACGACCGAAGACGAACTAGAAAAGAAAGACCGACCGAAGGCGGACTACCTAACAAAATAATACGAGGATGGCCGAAGACGAACTCGAAAAGGAAGACCGACCGAAGGCGCTCTACCCAACAAAGGAAAACGAGGACGACCGAAGGCGAACTCGAAATGAAAGACTGACCGAAGGCACTCTACCCAACCAAATAATACGAGGACGACCGAAGGCGAACTCGAAAAGGAAGACCGACCGAAGGCGCTCTACCCAACCAAATAATACGAGGACCACTGAAGGCGAACTCGAAAAGGAAGACCGACTGAAGGCGCTCTACCCAACCAAATAATACGAGGACGGCAGGAGACGAACTCGAAAACGAAGACCGACCGAAGGCGCTATACCCAACCAAATAATACGAGGATGGCCGGAGACGAACTCGAAAAGGAAGACCGACTGAAGGCGCTCTACCCAACCAAATAATACGAGGACGGCCGGAGAGGAACTCGAAAAGGAAGACCGACCGAAGGCGGACACCCAACAAAATAATACGAGGACTGCCGAAGACGAACTCGAAATGGAAGAATGACCGAGGGCACTCTACCCAACCAAATAATACGAGGACGACCGAAGGCGAACTCGAAAAGGAAGACCGACCGAAGGCGCTCTACCCAACAAAAAAAACGAGGACGACCGAAGGCGAACTCGAAAAGGAAGACCGACCGAAGGCGCTCTACCCAACACAGGAAAAACGAGGACAATCGAAGGAAAACTCGAAAAGGAAGACCGACCGAAGGCGCTCTACCCAACAAAAGAATACGAGAACAGCAGAAGACGAACTTGAAAAGGAAGACCGACCGAAGACGCTCTACCCAACAAAAGAATACGAGAATGGGCGAAGACGAACTCGAAAAGGAAGACCGACCGAAGGTGCTCTACCCAACCAAATAATACGAGAAGGGCCAAAGACGAACTCGAAAAGGAAGACCGGCCGAAGACGCTCTACCCAACAAAAGAATACGAGAATGGGCGAAGACGAACTCGAAAAGGAAGACCGACCGAAGACGCCCTACCCAACAAAATTATATGAGGACGACCGAAGGCGAACTCGAAAAGGAAGACTGACTGAAGGCGCTCTACGCAACAAAAGAATACGAGGATGACCGAAGACGAACTAGAAAAGGAAGACCGACCGAAGGCGGACTACCTAACAAAATAATACGAGGACGGCCGAAGACGAACTCGAAAAGGAAGACCGACCGAAGGCGCTCTACCCAACAAAGGAAAACGAGGACGACCGAAGGCGAACTCGAAATGGAAGACTGACCGAAGGCACTCTACCCAACCAAATAATACGAGGACGACCGAAGGCGAACTCGAAAAGGAAGACCGACCGAAGGCGCTCTACCCAACCAAATAATACGAGGACCACTAAAGGCGAACTCGAAAAGGAAGACCGACTGAAGGCGCTCTACCCAACCAAATAATACGAGGACGGCCGGAGACGAATTCGAAAAGGAAGACCGAACGAAGGCGGACTACCCAACAAAATAATACGAGGACGACCGAAGACGAACTCGAAAAGGAAGAGCGACAGAAGGCGCTCTACCCAACAAAGGAAAACGAGGACGACCGAAGACGAACTCAAAAAGGAAGACCGACCGAAGGCGCTCTACCCAACAAAAGAATACGAGGACGACCGAAGGCGAACTCGAAAAGTAAGACCGACCGAAGGCGCTCTATCCAACAAAAAAACGAGGACGACCGAAGGCGAACTCGAAAAGGAAGACCGACCGAAGGCGCTCTACCCAAAAAAAAAAACGAGGACGACCGAAGGCAAACTCGAAAAGGAAGACCGACCGAAGGCGCTCTACTCAACACAGGAAAAACGTGGACAACCGAAGGAAAACTCGAAAAGGAAGACCGACCGAAGGCGCTCTAACCAACAAAATAATACGAGAACGGCCGAAGACGAAATCGAAAAGGAAGACCGACCGAAGACGCTCTACCCAACCAAAGAATACGAGAACGGCCGAAGACGAACTCGAAAACAAAGACCGGCCGAAGACGCTCTACCCAGCAAAAGAAAACGAGAACAGCCGAAGACGAACCCAAAAAAGATGACCGACCGAAGACACCCTACCCAACAAAAGAATTCGAGAACGGATGAAGACGAACCCGAAAAGGAAGACCGGCCGAAGACGCCTTACCCAACAAAAGAATACGAGAACGGCCGAAGATGCCCTACCCAACAAAAGAATACGAGGATGACCGAAGGTAAACTCGAAAAGGAAGACCGACCGAAGGCGCTCTACCCAACCAAATAATACGAGAAGGGCCGAAGACGAACTCGAAAAGGAAGACCGGCCGAAGACGCTCTACCCAACAAAAGAATACGAGAATGGCCGAAGACGAACTCGAAAAGGAAGACCAACCGAAGACGCCCTACCCAACAAAATTATATAAGGACGACCCAAGGCGAACTCGAAAAGGAAGACTGACCGAAGGCGCTCTACCCAACAAATGAATACGAGGACGATCGAAGGCGAACTCGAAATGAAAGACCAAGCCGAATGTGGATGACCGAAGACGAACTCGAAAAGGAAGACCGGCTGAAGACGCTCTACCCAACAAAAGAATACGAGAATGGGCGAAGACGAACTCGAAAAGGAAGACCGACCGAAGACGCCCTACCCAACAAAATTATATGAGGACGACCGAAGGCGAACTCGAAAAGGAAGACTGACCGAAGGCGCTCTACCCAACAAAAGAATACGAGGACGACCGAAGACGAACTCCAAAAGGAAGACCGACCGAAGGCGTACTACCTAACAAAATAATAAAAGGACGGCCGAAGACGAACTCGAAAAGGAAGACCGACCGAAGGCCCTCTACAAAAAAAAGGAAAACGAGGACGACCGAAGGCGAACTCGAAATGAAAGACTGACCGAAGGCACTCTACCCAACCAAATAATACGAGGACGACCAAAGGCGAACTCGAAAAGGAAGACCGACCGAAGGCGCTCTACCCAACCAAATAATACGAGGACGACCGAAGGCAAACTCGAAAAGGAAGACCGACTGAAGGCGCTCTACCCAACCAAATAATACGAGGACGACCGGAGACGAACTCGAAAAGGAAGACCGAACGAAGGCGGACTACCCAACAAAATAATACGAGGACGGCCGAAGACGAACTCGAAAAGGAAGACCGACCGAAGGCGCTCTACCCAACAAAGGAAAACGAGGACGACCGAAGGCGAACTCAAAAAGGAAGACCCACCGAAGGCGCTCTACCCAACAAAAGAATACGAGGATGACCGAAGACGAACTCGAAAAGGAAGACCGACCGAAGGCGGACTACCTAACAAAATAATACGAGGACGGCCGAAGACGAACTCGAAAAGGAAGACCGACCGAAGGCGCTCTACCCAACAAAGGAAAACGAGGACGACCGAAGGCAAACTCGAAATGGAAGACTGACCGAAGGCACTCTACCCAACCAAATAATACGAGGACGACCGAAGGCGAACTTGAAAAGGAAGACCGACCGAAGGCGCTCTACCCAACCAAATAATACGAGGACCACCGAAGGCGAACTCTAAAAGGAAGACCGACTGAAGGCGCTCTACCCAACCAAATAATACGAGGACGGCCGGAGACGAACTCGAAAAGGAAGACTGACCGAAGGCGCTATACCCAACCAAATAATACGAGGACGGCCGGAGACGAACTCGAAAAGGAAGACCGACTGAAGGCGCTCTACCCAACCAAATAATACGAGGACGGCCGAAGACGAACTCGAAAAGGAAGACCGACCGAAGGCGGACTACCCACCAAAATAATACGAGGACGGCCGAAGACGAACTCGAAAAGGAAGACCGACCGAAGGCGCTCTACCCAACAAAGGAAAACGAGGACGACCGAAGGCGAACTCAAAAAGGAAGACTGACCGAAGGCGCTCTACCCAACAAAAGAATACGAGGACGACCGAAGGCGAACTCGAAAAGGAAAACCGACCGAAGGCGCTCTACCCAACAAAAAAACGAGGACGACCGAAGGCGAACTCGAAAAGGAAGACTGACCGAAGGCGCTCTACCCAACAAAAAAAAACGAGGACGACCGAAGGCAAACTCGAAAAGGAAGACCGACCGAAGGCGCTCTACCCAACATAGGAAAAACGAGGACAACCGAAGGAAAACTCGAAAAGGAAGACCGACCGAAGGCGCTCTACCCAACAAAAGAATACGAGAACGGCCGAAGACGAAATCGAAAAGGAAGACCGACCGAAGACGCTCTACCCAACCAAAGAATACGAGAACGGCCGAAGACGAACTCGAAAACAAAGACCGTCCGAAGACGCTCTACCCAGCAAAAGAAAACGAGAACAGCCGAAGACGAACCCAAAAAGGATGACCAACCGAAGACACCCTACCCAACAAAAGAATTCGAGAACGGACGAAGACGAACCCGAAAAGGAAGACCGGCCGAAGACGCCCTACCCAACAAAAGAATACGAGAACGGCCGAAGATGCCCTACCCAATAAAAGAATACGAGGATGACCGAAGGAAAACTCGAAAAGGAAGACCGACCGAAGGCGCTCTACCCAACCAAATAATACGAGAAGGGCCGAAGACGAACTCGAAAAAGAAGACCGGCCGAAGACGCTCTACCCAACAAAAGAATACGAGAATGGCCGAAGACGAACTCGAAAAGGAAGACTGACCGAAGACGCCCTACCAAACAAAATTATATGAGGACGACCGAAGGCGAACTCGAAAAGGAAGACTGACCGAAGGCGCTCTACCCAACAAAAAATACGAGGACGACCGAAGGCGAACTCGAAATGAAAGACCAAGCCGAATGTGGACTTCGCTGGGGATAACAGGACAGCCAAGGGTAAAAGCCACAATTTTACGACCCTCGAATTTATCTGGAATCAAAGTTGGGGAAAAGAGAAGTCTAAACAGACAACTCTGCAGGGGTGTGCCAGAATGTACAACAATATGAAGGACAAATCCCCTGGAGATCTCACTGGGGATAAAGTAAAACAAAATCTCCTGAGTTATGCCATTTCTGCTGAGGAAAAGTCTGGAAACAAATATCAAACCTGGCTTATGCTTCAAATGCATATGTTTGAATTTTTATGGCGTAATGCTCCATACGAAATGGAAATGCTACGCGTTTGGGAGGATGCCATGCAAACGATGCTTATGTAATGCAAAAAGAAACGCTCTAGCAAAATAAATGCTGAAAACGAAGGCAGCTCCACCGGGGATGACAAAATAAATTGTCTTCTGAGTCCAAGAACTCTGCTGAGAAGGATCACATTGAACGACTCCTTTGATCAACAACTTTTGATGGAGATGAAATCCAAAAGAACATCCACTCTACTGGGGATTATACATAACTCTTTGAAAAAGGAAACCAAGACCTGAATCGGAAGAGTGCCAAATATCACTTGGACTTAAAACCCGCTGGGGATGTCAACCATCGCTGATCAAACCTGCTGCGAAGACTACCACCAAACTCTGCTTGGGGAGACACATCACAAGTACTAGACCTGCTGGGGACACCATTGGACTTAACCCGCTGCTGGGAAATGACTTCGCCCTTATCCTGCTGAGGGTCGGATCATGCTGTTACTGGTGAAAACACGTTTCCTGGCTGCCCGAGGGGAGTAGACACCAATACTCTACGGGGAAGACAACATCTTTGTCTCGGGAATACATTCCACAAATATCCTGTGGTAACAAAACAACGTCCACCCTAGAGCAATCCATTTTAAATGCTGGCTGGTGAACAATCCTCTGTACTCTGACTGGGAAGAGTGACCGTCTGATGAGGATGATGAAACCTCAATGCTAGGGAGAATAACTCTGTTGGGGAGAAAAGTCAACGAAACCTGCCGAGGGATATCATTGAGCTTAACCTGCTATTGGAGGAAAGAATTTACCCTGCTGGGGATTAGAGTGTGTCCTTGTTGACGAAACTACACTTCCTAACCTGCTGAGGAAAGTGAGTACCAGACTTTGTGGGGAAAATGAAGTCTTTTCAAAGACATCCAACACATCTCCTGCTGGAGATACAACCACATTCACCTCGGAGCAATCCACTTTAAACTGCTTGCTGGGGAATAATAAACCAACCATGACCTCGACTAGGGACACAGTCCTCTGTACTCTTGCTGGGGAGAGTAAAAATCTGCTGAGGATAATGAAATCCCAATGCTGGGGGAGAGAAACTCTACTAGGGAAAAAACAATTTTGCTATCCTGCAAACACACAACAACATAATATTTCGTATGCAAAAATGGCTACCTCAATTACCATCCATAATGTCCGTTGCCTAAGCAATTTCTATTGTTTTCCATTATGCTCCGCAAAGCTTAATGTTTTCACATGCAATGTTTATCAAAATATCGGACGTTTTCACAAACAAAACAGTAAAAGTAAAAACACAAATGGAAAGCTTTTTGAGTGAAATGAAAATATTATTGAATGAATTGGCCTGTAAATAGGCATTTACAACTAGAAGCAATTCCTGAAAAGAGGTAATTGCGCAAAAGGTAAAAAAGAAAATACACATGTCGGCAATGTGAGAACAGATATCCACCATGATTCAATTCAGCTATGACTCATATGTCTTGCTTATCCACAGATGTCTTGACCTCCGAAGAGACTGACTAGACTGATTCCTTTCCTTCGAAATTCCCAAGTGTCAAAAGTGCTTACAGATCGAACGCAGACCGCAGCCTCTCGCTTTCAAATCCCTAACTTTTGCCTGGATCGCCCTTTTCTGGTTTTCAATCCACCGGGATACCCATTTTTTCCAAAGTTGCCTTTTCAGGATTTCAACTTTGCGGGTTTATTCTTCTTTTTTTTCTTCTTTTTATCCCTAATTTTTGCCCGAACCTTCTCTTTTTATGGTTCGCCTGGATGCCCTTTTTTGCCTGGATCTTCTTTTTATGTCCAGCGGGTCTCTTTTATGTAAAGTATTTTTTGACTACGTCTGCGTTCACAGGGGATGTAAAATCTTCGCCATCCATAGTTGAAAGTAATAAGGCTCCACCAGATAAAACCTTTCTTACTACATATGGCCCTTCGTAGTTTGGAGTCCATTTGCCCCTGTGATCTGTCTGAGGAGGAAGGATCCTTTTCAAAACGAACTCGCCTGTCAGAAAACACTGAGGACGCACTTTCTGATCAAAGGCTTTCTTCATCCTGCTCTGATACAACCGACCATGTGCAATGGCTGCCAATCTCTTTTCTTCAATAAGGTTCAACTGATTCAACCTGGAACGTACCCATTCAGCTTCATCGAGTTTCACATCTGCCAGAATTCTCAAAGAAGGAATCTCCACCTCTAATGGTAGGACTGCCTCCATACCATATACCAGTGAGAAAGGAGTTGCCCCAGTTGACGTACGCACCGAAGTACGATAACCGTGTAGAGCGTAGGGCAACATTTCATGCCAGTCTTTATACGTTACCACCATTTTCTGCACAATCTTCTTGATATTCTTATTTGCTGCCTCAACAGCACCATTCATCTTCGGACGATATGGTGAAGAATTGTGATGTTCAATCTTAAAGCTCTGACATAACTCCTTCATCATCTTATTATTCAAATTCGAACCATTATCAGTAATGATTCTCTCTGGGACCCCATAACAACAGATGATGTCCTTCTTGATAAACCGAGCTACTACTTGTTTAGTGACGTTGGCATACGAGGCTGCTTCCACCCACTTTGTGAAATAATCAATGGCAACCAAAATGAAACGATACACATTAGAAGCAGTTGGCTTAATCATTCCAATCATATCAATACCCCACATGGCAAAGGGCCAAGGAGATGACAGTACATTCAGAGGAGTAGGTGGTGCGTGCACCTTATCAACATAAATCTGGCATTTATGACATTTCCTGGCATATTTAAAATAATCGGACTCCATAGTTATCCAGTAATACCCTGCCCTCAACAACTTTCTAGCCATAGCATGCCCATTGACATGGGTACCGAAAGAACCTTCATGAACCTCTTCCATTAACAGGTCTGCCTTGTGTTCGTCAACACAACGCAGCAAGACCATGTCGAAGTTCCTCTTATACAGCACATCATCTTCATTCAGAAAGAATTTGCTTGCTAACCTCCTCAGAGTTTTCTTATCCTTGGCAGATGCCCCAGCGGGGTACTCCTGACTCTTGAGAAAACACTTGATGTCATGATACCAAGGTTTGCCATCTGATACGTCTTCAACTGCAAACATAAAAACTGGTCTATCTAGACGCATGATTCTGATTAAGGGAGTCTCATTCCAACGATTCACTTGTACATTGAAGACAATGTTGCCAACGCATCTGCCATCTGATTTTCCAACCGGGGTATATGATGAAATTCAACCCTATCAAAGAACGGTAACAACCTTCTGGCATAATTGTTGTAAGGCACCAGATTTTTCTGACGAGTTTCCCATTCTCCTTTAATCTGATTAACCACCAACGCAGAATCACCATAGACATCGAGGTTCTTGATTCTCAAATCAATTGCTTCTTCTAACCCCATGATGCATGCTTCATACTCTGTCTTATTGTTGGTGCTTATGAACGCTAATCGGGCAGTGAAGGGTATATGAGAACCCCTTGGAGTTTTAATGATTGCCCTGATTCCGTTACCATATGAGTTGATGGCCCCATCAAAAACCAATTTCCACTGAGATCCAATTTCAGGTCCTTCGTCAGGCAAAGGCTCTTCACAATCTTCCATCTTCAGAAACATGATATGCTCATCTGGAAATTCAAACTTCATCGGTTAATAATCTTCAATCGGTTGTTCGGCAAGGTATTCTGACAAAACACTTCCCTTAATGGCTTTTTGGGAAACATATTGAATATCGTATTCTGTCAAAACCATCTGCCAATAGGCTATTCTCCCTGAAAGTACTTGCTTCTCAAACACGTACTTGATCGGATCCATCTTCAAAATCAACAAGTTTGTATGGTTTAGCATATACTGCCTCAAACGCTTAGCTGCCTAAGCGAGTGCACAACATGTTTTTTCCAGCATAGAGTACCTTAACTCATAATCAGTGAACTTTTTACTCAGGTAGTAGATGGTATGCTCTTTTCTACCTGACTCGTCGTGTTGACCGAGCACACACCCCATTGAATTCTCAAGAACAGTAAGATACATAATCAATGACCTTCCTAGCACTGGCGGCATGAGGACCAGAGGTTCCTGTAAATATTATTTTATCTTTTCAAACGCCTTTTGACAATTTTCATTCCACCTGACCTCTTGATCTTTTCTTAACAATTTGAATATTGGTTCACACGTGGCTGTGAGATGAGAGATGAATCTAGAAATGTAGTTCAACCTCCCCAAGAAACCACGAACCTCTTTTTCCGTTCTCGGTTCAGGCATCTCTTGTATAGCTTTTACTTTAGCAGGATCAACCTCGATACCTCTTTCACTAACAATGAACCCCAGAAATTTTCCAGATCTCACCCCGAAGGTGCACTTGTTCGGATTCAACCTCAGCTTGAATTTCCTCAACCTTTCAAATAACTTCTGAAGATTTGCCAGATGTTCTTCCTCCGTTTGTGACTTCGCAATCATGTCATCAACATAGACCTCGATCTCTTTGTGAATCATGTCATGAAAGAGAGTCACCATGGCCCGCTGATAGGTTGCCCCAACAGTTTTTAATCCAAAGGGCATTACCTTGTAGCAAAACGTTCCCCATGGTGTTATGAACGTCGTCTTCTCCATGTCCTCTGGGGCCATTTTGATTTGGTTATACCTAGAGAAGCCATCCATGAAGGAAAATACCGAATATTGAGCAGTGTTGTCCACTAACACATCAATGTGGGGGAGCGGGAAATCATCTTTCGGGCTTTCTCTATTCAAATCTCTATAGTCAACACATCCTGACCCTTCCATCCTTCTTAGGTACAGTCACGATATTAGCAACCCACGGAGGATAATTTTTCACAGCGAGAAACCCAACATCCAACTATTTATGAACCTCTTCCTTGATTTTGACAGCCATATCCGGTTTCGTCCTTCTCAATTTCTGCTTAACCGGAGTACAACCTTCTTTGAGTGGCAGCCGGTGTACCATAATGTTAGTGTCAAGCCCAGGCATGTCTTGGTAAGATCAGGCGAAGATGTCCACATACTCTCGGAGCATTTCAATCAATCTTCCCTTGACAGTGTCTTCCAAAGCAGCCCCAATCCTTACTTCTTTTCTTGCGTCCTCGGTTCCCAGATTAATAGTCTCAATTTCCTCCTGATAAGGTAAAATGACTATTTCCTCCTGTTTCAGCAATCTGGCCAATTCTTCCGGTAAGTCACAATCTTCGTCAGTCTCTTCTTCAGCCTGATAAATAAGATTGTCGAAGTCATACCGAGCCATAGCTGAATCATTATTGGTGGCATCTGAATAAAGAAACCTGCATGATTGATGTTTTATGTCTGTTATGAATGCAACAAACAAGAAAACACATTGTCATTTTGATATGAGTTAATGCAAAAAGTAAAAACAGAAAAACAGGGATAAAAAATATTTGAATGTGAAAACGTCCTCTATTGATGATAAAGTAAGCAAACGAAAACATCAAAGCCCTACAGACAAATATCAATACGTCTTGGGCAGAACGTAGGATTTAACACAAACAGAAAACAAAGGCAATTACTCTTGACGGGTCACTTGGATGACTTTCTCAGACGACCAATTGCATAGACTTTGACCGGGAGTGCAGGGGCGGATCCACTCATCCATATCACAATAATTATCCCCCTCATCATCAATGGCATTAATCCGATTAAAGAAGACACCAGCACTTGTGAATTGAATCAGACCAACATACTTGGGAGGCTCTTGAGCTCGTCGGGGTGGCCTATACCCCAGTCCATGAGTATTTTACTTCATCTGAACATCAATGACCTGGCCCCACTTCTGGGAACTACCAACTTCAACTACAGCGCGTGCATCTTTGAAAGAGGACATTGAAACTTCTGGCTGATTTACCACTTCGGGTTGATTTACCACCTCAGGCGTACTGACCACTCTTGGAGGTTCCTCAGGAATTTTCACAGCTTCAAAGGCTTGGCACAGAGTCTCATGTATCTCACAATCTACCTCCACATACTTGAAGGTTGATAGGTGACTCACCATGATGTCTTCCTCACCACAGACTGTCACAACGTGGCCATCCACCATGTATTTCAGCTTTTTATGCAACGTGGACGTTACTCCCCAGCACTATGGATCCATGGACGACCCAATAAACAAATATAGGCAGGCTGAATGTCCATGATGTAGAAAGTGGCGCCAAAAATCTCAGGACCAACTTTGATCGGCAATACAATTTCTCCAAAAACTGACCTTTTAGAACCATCGAAAGCACGCACCACCAAGTCACTCGGCGTGCAAATCAGCCCACGAGTATCTAACTTCATCAGAGCCTTTTTTTGGCAGCACATTTAGGGATGACCCAGTATCAACTAGCACATGCGACATTAAGGAGCCTCGTCATTCCACTGAAATATAGAGAGCGTTGTTGTGATTCCTCCCAGCTGGAGTCAGATCTAAATCAGTGAAACCCAAACCATTACCAGCATTCACGTGAGCAACAAACCCTTCTAACTGATTAACAGATATTTCTTGAGGCACATAGGCTGTGTTTAAAACCTTCAACAATGCATTCCGATGCGCCTCGGAGCACAATAGCAGAGATATGATGGATATTTTGGACGGCGTCTGATGCAACTGATCAACAATTTTGTAATCGCTCTTCCTGATTAATCTCATAAACTCTTCCATATTTTCTGAGAAAGAAGTGTCAACTTGTTTTGTCGCAGAATCATTCACGACCTGCTTCTGTAGAGAATCATCCATCACTTGTTTCCCTTTATCCTGTTTGGAACTGCCTACCTGATTATCTGACGAAATGAAGACTCTGCCACTTCTGGTGATAGCCCCTGCGTCAATAGTATTGTCAACCTCTGAGCTCACAGCCGAGGTTCCTACAAATTCTTGTTTCTTTCCATTAATAAATACCTCAGCCCCATAGTTCCACGGGATGGATCTGGTACTTTCATACGAGACCGGCCCAGGAACTGTAACGATGACTGACGATGGTCTAGCCGGTGCTGATATAGTTATTGTTTTGAAAGGAATGGTTATAGTGGAAACATCATTCTATTTGTCAGTAATTTTTCTCTGCTTATCACACCTGTCAAACTGTAACTGTCCTTCATTAATCAATCTCTGAATACCTGATCTCAACAAATCACAACCGTTTGATTGAAACCCACATTCAAAACAGCCCTCATCGCAACCAGGGAACACCCCTCCCTTCAGTAACCTTTCCTTCACCGCAAACAACAGAGTCTTCAATTCATTCACATCTAAAACCAAATCCAAGGATTCACCGTCTTCAATAATCGCATTAACCCTTGGCCCACCGTGATCTGGCATCGGGTTCCAGTTTACATTTGGCACGTCATTGGAGAAATTGATGGCTTTGGAGTCTACCAAATCTTGGACCTTATGCTTAAAATCTTTACAGTCCTCAATATGGTGTCCGGGCGCCCCAGAATAAAATTCACAGTGGGCATTGGCATCGTAACTGGGAGGTGGAATGCCGGTAATGGGAGCCAGAGTCCTCTTTTGAATCAATTGTAACTGTAGCAAATGTTGAAATAATTGGGAGTAAGGCAGAGGTGGAGTGTCAAAATGCCTATTCTATTTAGGCTTGTACTGTTGTCCGCGAGAAGCCTGATTTTCCTACTGAGGTACTACTAGTTGTGGAAGTGCTGCAGGAATAGTTACCGAGGCCACCTGCTGATTGAAATTCTGACGATGCTTTCCCTTACCACGGTATGATGAAACGGAATTTGCATCTCCTTCTTTTTTCTTGTAGTTTACATACGGCTTCTTTCCTCCTCCAGAGGATGACCCATCACTGCCCGATATCTTTCCAGCTTTAATCCCGATTTCCACCATCTCTCCAACTAAGATCAAATCGGAAAACTTTCCGGGCATGCAAGGTACCAGCTTTTCCTAATAAATCCCCAGCAGAGTCGCCAGCTGTTGCAACCTGCAAAAAAAACAACCGGCGAGAAAACAAGAACAGAAGAGTCGCCACCGAACATTATTTATCCCGACGAAGGGAAAGGAAATGATCGAAGAAAACCTGAAAGAGGGAAAGACATGGTCATCGCAACCATAGTCCGGGTTCGGGAGTCGGTTACGCGAGGGGAAGGTATTAGCACCCCCACACGTCCATCGTACTCGATGGGATCCACACTTGTTGTCTAATCAAAGGGTGAGTTATCTAAAGCCTACTGCTAAACGAAAATGAAACAGGGGAAAGAAAAGAAAAAAAGTGACTCGATAGGACATCACCGTCCTAGACCTACGTATTCCCTCGTGCAATGGGAAAGTCAGAGTCAACGTAGTTCGACGGACTACGCACTAAGGGGGGGGAGGTTGCTCGCCAAGACATCACCCTCTCGTGCCTACGTATCCTCAATCTAACCAGAAGGAGGAAATCAGAGCAGTCGTAGTTCGACCTAACGAGGTCTTAGTGTTTTTTATGAGCAACGTTAAGTTCGCGTCCGGCAGTTAGGGTCGATGCCTGTTTGCGACTTGGACGGAAAATAACGTGCTCTTTTCTGAAAATGGTTTGAGACTTAACAATCCCGAAGGATAAAAAGGTTTGAATTTGTTTTTGTTTTTTAGACAGAAATGGATTGAAGTTAGTCCGTAACTTGCATTGCACCGAAGTCTATGACATAGGAACGAATGCTTAGCAAATCGTTCCAAGATGGAACGTCCACCAAACACTCTAGAAAAATGAGAGGAAACCCCTCATTTCTCACTTCCCACATACAAGGCTCATGCGCAATACAAGTTACCTTTATTAAGTGTGTTAGAATTGTTATGAGACGAGAAGAGAAGACTCAAAGGAAAAGAAAACACTAAGGGGAATTCTATCCTAATGTTGTCATGCAAAAGTGGACCTATAGTTGAGTTCAAAAGGGAAACATCTACCTAAGTTAGCATGCATGGTTTGAATCCTAATGTCTATCCTAATCCAAGCTTAATCAAAGATTAAGTTGGACTAGGAACCCTAAGGGAGCAAACAAAAGTGAATCCGAGACTTGAACAAGTCTTAAGATCCAAAGGGGAATGAAAGAAGTGAAAGAGATGAAGGAGAAAAGCAAATAAGAGATGAGAAACCAAAGAGGGTAGCAAGCACATCATTCATATTATATCCAACTCATAGCATTAATCATGCTTCAAAATAACACTCAAGGAAGTTCAAGCAAACAAGTAGAAGTAAGCATGAAAGAATGCAAGCAAACTTACATTAGAAACACAATTGAACATCATTAAGAACCACATCAAGGTGAGATGAACAAAGGAAGATGTAGATGAAGGAAATTCAGAACTCAGGTCATGCTATAGTCACCCAATTCAAGCATACAAGAGGGCCTCACACCATGATGCATTATGAGCTAAAGAAGCAACAAGTCAAATGATAATGATATGCATCATACAAATCAAACCATAATGATCAAATGAGATGGAAACATGATGTGAATCCAAGGGGGCAGTAGCAAATGCATCATCAAAAAACCAAAATCAAACTCAAATCAATCAAGAGAGATCATCAAATATCATACTCAAAGCAATCAACACAACTATGCAAGTATGCCACAAAATAAGGCTCAAAATGATTCACATGCTTCCACACAAGTAAAACCATACCAAAGAAAAATCATGCACCAAGGGCCAAGGAAAAACAAAATTTCAAACATGTCTTATCCATCATGGAAAGATCACAAAGCAACAAGTAAGTTCATGCTATTCAAAAGCACAAAATTAGGTCAAGATGTGTGCACTAGCAAGCTCAAAACATCACCAAATGAGGGCATCAACCAAAAATAGTAAAATGATCCAATAAAACCCCAAAAATGTCCAAAGGTATGTTCAATCATCCAATTATGAATGTGAAAAATATGGGATCAAATCAAGATCAAGGACATGTCCAAAGGTGTTCCACAATACAAGGTATGTAAACAATCGAGCAAGAATCGAGGGTTAATAAAACTTGAATGGAAAGTCACATAAAGCAACTCAAACCAAGCCCAAACCAGCATCAAATAAACCTTATATCATGGCTTAAATTTGGCCAAAATAATAGCCTCAATTGGTAATCAAAAGCCATGAAAAATCCTAACCCTAGATGAAAGGTGTCACTGGAAATACATCCACAAATTAATTCAAAATAAAATATGAAAATAAATTGAAAAATAAAAATAAAAATATGAAAATTAAGTTAACATGTTAAATGACCAGAAAAAATATTTTTTGTATTTTTAAAATGGTTGGAAACATTAAAATAGAAAATGAAATTGAAAGTAAAAGAAAATGAAATAAAAAGAATAAAAGGAGCCAAGGGAGGGTGTATCAGTAATGTCCAATGCAAAGGAAACAGTTCTATGGCGCATCGGGCCTTGAAACACGGGTGTGTGAAAAGAAAAATCAAACAAAGCCCGGCCAAATTAAAAAAAGAACCAGAATTAAACAAAAAACAGCTTAATGAAACGCAACGTATGGAATTCAGCATGGCCACGCTGGCTTTCTCGTTACATGAGCTGGCACAATGCTGATCTATCATTGGCTGGTCAACTTGTCCAAACTCTCACCGGTCATACAAACCCTAGACGCCGGAGATCCTCTTCGGTCGTATTCTTCGGTAACATCTCCGGAGTTGCAGAAAAAAAATCTCACCAAAACGCACAAACGAGCACATCATCTTGCACATAATTTCAAGGAGATTCCAAATCCACTCTCAAAAACCATTTTAAAACACTTAAAAGCCATGAGACCGAGCTTGAAAAATTGACATACGAACTGAAGTTCACTCAAATCAACACAACAAGCATACCAATTGTGCCTACATCATTGTAGGACTTCAGAACCAACAACAATAAGCAAAATGAACGTACATTATGGAAGATTCGAAGCAAGAAAAATTACTTAACGGAGCAACTCCGTTGGTCCTTCAAACACGAGAAAAGCTTCTAGAAAACCATATAGTATGATCCATTCTACTTTAGAGATGATGAATCAAGCAAGAAACCAGAGGGAACTTGGAGGAAACGAGCAGATTGAGTTTCTGAATTTCTTGAAAGAGAGTGGAAAGTTTTTGATCTGAAAATGATGCACAACTATGATTTCTCACGTTCTAGGGTTTTTATGCCTTAAATAGGGTGGGTTGGAGTTGTTTTTGCAGGTCCAAAAGATGTGAGATGGTTGGTACAAGAATTTGGCCAAAAACTCCAAATGGAAGTGCACACGGGTTCCCTCATGAAGGGGTGTATGAAGTGTCCTTTTAAGTGGAAATGAGGGTGAGCATAGTGTGGAAATAAGTTGGCACGTGATAGATGAGAGTGAGGTCAGAATTATCCTTCTTTCAATTTTCCAAATTTTGGCCAAAATGAGTATTATGTGTGCATGGTATGTATGGTGATGTTTAGTCACTTTTGGTAATGAAAAGGACACAAAATAATGTACCATAATTCGTGTAGAATGTGTACATATCCACGCTACAAGAGCTACCCATTAGAAATCAACAAACAAAGGCCTTTAACACTACTTGGACCCATCACTTTTCATGGCCACAACTTAGTACACATAGCTCCATTTGAGATAAACAAAGATTCAATGAAGAGTAGGAAGTGTAGAGAGCAAAATTCATGTTGAAAAGGAGATGATTCGAGGCCTTAATCAATAAGAAACAAGCCATGAAAGTTTGTCCCTAAATCTTCCAAAAATGACTTAGAAAAAAATCTAAGTTTTTGAACTTTGCAAGGTGAAAATGTCCAACTTTGGGATGCCATAACTCATTCAAAAATGACTCAAATGACATCGTTCTTGTGCTCATTTTGAAGGGAAAGTTTTATAATACAACTTTGATGCGGAAAAGATTTGCAAATGAAGCCTTGATCATGGTGAAAATTGGATTTGAAAGTGGTTAAAAACTTGCCAAAAATAGTAAGTTCTAAAACCCTATTTTTGCCAAAAATGGAAACTTTCACAAATTCTTGATTTTTGATGAATCCTTGAACATTTCTTGACCAAATCTCATCCATTGATCATATTTGACTTGAGAATCATGATATTGACCTTAAAAAGTCAGGAGTTGACTTTTTCACTGCACAGTTGACTTTATTCCCAATTCTCCTGATTTTGAATCTTCTGATCAATTGAAACCCTTCTGAACCAAATTGATGGACAATTCTCCATTCCTAGACACTTGGGGACATGAGGAATACCATGGAATCAATTATTTCCCAAAAAATCAGAAATAAACAAATTTTATGGCATACCCTAGTTTTGATGCCTTCAGTCTAGGAGGAATAAGCCCATACTCCAAATCCAAATTCCTCTGAATATGATGTGTATCCTCTCAAACAATGATGAGATGTGCCATTTGGTGATGATAAAAACTCAAATATCTTGCCTATTGAGGTGTTGAACTCAAGGATCCCAAAACCCTAATTTGAGAATTCAGGTTAGGAGAGTGTGATTCACTTGAAATCTCTTGCTATTTGCAATCATCTGATGAGGTGATGGACAAATTAGGATACTTTGAGGTCTAAGAATCCATTGTGGCTCAAGTAATGATGACATCAAGAACCATCTCCCCTCTTGGCCTCTTGGACAATACATATGATCTCTTGCTTGAATCTCTAAAAAACTTCTTCCTCTGAATTAACCTAGATACCTTGATCCCATACTAAGAACCAATGATATGCACAAATGATAATGCAAAAAAATGAGATGAAACATAAGCCAGTTAGTGTTAAAAGAATGGCAAATTTTGGGGTGCTACACGTACAAGTACGGTGCAACCATAGTAGAAGATGCAAAATAAATTCCGCTGTCATCCGTTGTCAACATTGCTGATATCAGTTGGGTCACCCAAAGCGGTCAAATCTTCAACAGAGGAGTTGGAGAACCTGCAAAAGAAAAGGAACCTCAAACTGAAGTTCCTAATTAACAAGTTGGTCAATCAAGCAACAGAGAGCCAGTGAGAAATAACGATAAAATGTTAAAACTCATTCAGAGAAGTGAATACAACATTGTGGATCAACTATTACAAACTCCTTCTCGGATATTCGTGTTATCTCTCCTGCTCAGTTCATAAGCTCACAAAGAAGCTCTATTGAAAGTCTTTGAACAAGCCTTTGTAGAACAAGATGTAACAGTGGGTCAGTTTGACAACATTATTTCCAACATCACTTCCTACAACAATTTGGGTTTCAGTGATGAAGAACTTCCAGAGGAAGGCAAGAATAATAACATGGCACTCAATATCACAGTCAATTGTCAGGACGATGCTTTAGCCAGCGTACTGGTAGACACAGGTTCATCCTTGAACTTCATGCCAAGGTCAACTTTGGTATGGCTATCTTTTCAAGGTACTCCAATGAAAGGCAGTGAGATCATAGTCAAAGCTTTTGACGGATCCAGGAAGACAGTTATCGACGAAGTCGACCTTCCCATAACCATCGGTCCCCACACTTTCCAAGTCATAGACATCTGAGCAGCATACAACTGTTTATTGGGACGACCTTGGATACATGAAGCAGGGGCAGTCACTTCGACACTTCACCAAAAGTTGAAGTTTGTCAAAAACGACAAGTTGGTCACAGTATGTGGAGAACAAGCTTTAATTGCAAGAAATCTACCATCATTCTCATATTTAGAACCAGAAGAGGTCGTTGGAACTCAATTTCAAGCACTCTCTGTGAGCAATGAGAATCATCAAGAAAAAGGAACGTCAATTTCCTCGTACAAAGACGTTCTCCAAATAATGGGAAGCCGTGACATAAAATGATGGGTGCAAGTTATGATTCCTGTTGATAACAAGACAAGAAAAGGTCTCGGTTTTTCTCCAGCACTTACTAAGACTACAAAAAAGGATGAAAGCTTTCGTCCCATTCAAGATTTCTTCCACAGTGGAGGCTTCCTCCACCCAATTTTTCAGGAAGTCCACACCATCGAGGAAAATGGTTCTTCTGATACAGATGAAGAGTGGAAATCCTATTTCAATGATGAAGGATATATATCTCAGGAAGAAACATACATGCCATTTTGCTCTCTGAAGCAAAGTCCCAGATATATACCAAGATCAGATGTCAGATTGATCTACAGAGATTGTGTTCCCGAGGGATATTGTGCTCCACCCAACTCATTGGAAAAAGATACTCAGATGAAAGACAACTTTGATTACAACTCATATGATCCCATGGATGATTTTCCCATCTGGAAACCTTACATGGAAGATTCATGGCAAAAGAGTCAGTTAGAGAATGCGTATCTGCTGAATGACCTTGAGAAAAATCCACATGTTCTCCCAGATTCGTGGAAACCTTATCAAGAAAATTCTGAAAATGCCAAACATCATGTTGATGAAGTTGCAAGGATCGTAGGACAAGAATTAATAACTTTACATTTCCTGAGGTCAATGTCATTGAAGAAGATGATTCATCTATCCCCTCAGAAACATGGGATACTTTAGGACAGCTAAGCGGAAAGTACGACTTTCTAGTGAAGTACACTGCCCACGAAAGCTCTCGCATCAGATATGAAGACATCAAGCCAACGGGATGAGGGAATCCTCTCGAAAATGAAAATACTATCGAAGATACAATAAAAGAGTCCTCTTATAATAACGCTGCATGGGAAGAAGACTCTAGTGATCCAACTTCGCCAGAAGTCAGTGTCATTTCTGAAGACAATCTTGGGATAAAAATACCGGACTTTGTGATCCACCGAGGAGTTCGTCGCAATTGGGTCGCGGTCGATGTCCCCAATATCGTTCATAAATCAAAGTAATTGCCTCGTCTTTATTTTGAACTTTGACTTTGCCCGGGTGAAAAGGATGCTTTATAGGGCTTTCTTTTCTGTAAATGTCTCTCTTCGCTTCGCCTAGAGCGAAAGAGTTTTGTTTTATAGGGTTTGTGTTTCAAGAATCGACAAATCATAAATAAAGAATGTCATTTTGAACTCCTGGATTTATTGCTATTTTTACTTTTCGCTTTTCTAGAAAATGGTAATCCTAAAAAAATAACCCAAAATAAAATAAAAATAAGCATTTTTCAAAATAAACTGCACACACTTTTGCATTCTCTCTGTCTTTTCTAAAAAAGGAATCATCATGTTATGCAGATTACTTGTTTTAAAACCCATTGAAACATACGATCTAATGCCTTCTCCCAACTTTGAGTTCCCGGTATTTGAAGCCGAAGAAGAAGAGGACGAAGAAATTCCGGATGAGATCTCTCGACTACTCAGACATGAGGAAAAGTCTATTCAACCTTACAAAGAACCGATGGAAATGGTAAACTTGGGTTCAGAAGAGGAGAGAAAAGAAGTTAAAGTTGGAGCACTACTTAGTCCAACTGTCAAAGAAGGCTTGATAGAACTGCTCAAAGAATTTTTAGATGTATTTGCTTGGTCCTACCAAGACATGCTAGGGTTGGATACCAACATCATGGAACATCACTTACCACTGAAACCAGAATGTCCTCCGGTCAAACAAAAATTGAGAAGGACTCACCCGGATATGGCCATCAAAATTAAGGAAGAAGTGCAGAAACAGATCGACGCAGGTTTCCTTGCCACCTTAGAATATCCTCAATGGCTAGCCATCATAGTGGCAGTTCCCAAGAAAGACGAAAAAGTTAGAATGTGTGTAGACTACAAGGATTTAAACAAAGAAAGTCCAAAGGATAATTTCCCCTACCACACATTGACATGCTAGTTGACAACACAACAAAATTCAAAGTATTCTCCTTCATGGATGGATTCTCGGGCTATAATCAAATCAGAATGGCACCAGAAGACATGGAGAAAACTTCATTCATCACTCCATGGGGCACCTTTTGTAACACCCCAAATTCGATTATGATTAATTGTTGCTTATTTGAGGATATAAGGTGATTTTGAGGATTTGTGGTTATGTGGCACGAACGCATTGTGGTGAAATTATTTTAATAATATTAATAGTAAGAATAATCAGACAGTATTATTCAAATTATTGTTTATTATTTAAAATAATAGAAGTGGGAGTATTGAGGGTATGTTGCTCATTAGGGATGGATAAGTGAGGGTATAATGGGAAGAGCACATTTAGGGGTATTTAAAGAGAGAATAGTGAAAGGAACTCATTATTCGTATTATTTTTGAGGAAGAGGCAAAAGTGTTCTGAAGAACAAGTGAGAAGGAGGCTAGGGCATAGAAGAATTCTGGCGAAACTCCAAAAGAAGATCGAAAGAATCAAGACTCTAAGGTATGGGGAGTATCACTTTGCAATATTTTTTATATAAAGATTATGTGTTGGTGGGTGATTGGGGTTTTGGGGAAAAAACCTAGGGTTTAGAGGTTAAAGGGGGTGATTTTGATGATTTGTTGTGTTGTGGTTGTTGTGAATGATGTATGTGTGTTAGATATAGGTTATAGTGACTTAATTTGGGTTAATAGGGGTGAAAAATGCAGTTTAAGGGTATGAAATCGAGGTGGGAGAAGTGTTGTCATCGCAAAATTTTTTGACCAATTCGCAGAGCCCGCTTAGCCCGCTCTAGCCCGCTTAGCGCGGTCCCCTTGGGCAGCTTATTTTGAAAACTTCGAAAATTCGTAACTTTTGATTCGTAAGTCCGTTTGGGTCGCCGTTCGAATAGTTGGAAAGCTGATTTTATGTACTTTATGTTAAAATTGTTTTCAATGATAGATTTCCAACTATTCGACGAGCCATGTGTGGTTTCTTGTATGTTCCAATGGGTCGAACCGTGAAATGTGGACATCGGTCGCATGAATGTGTGTTGTGATTGTGAATTATGAGGTTGTATGAGGTTGTTGTTGAGTTGTTGTGGCATACCATGAAATTGTGATAGTTGTTGCTTATAATGTTGCGTGAGGATGTTGTTGAGTGGTTATGGTATGAGGTGGTGTGAATTAACCGGTAAAGGTAATAGTGGTTGTTTGTGATGTAGTCGAATGTTGGGGGGTATTGTTGTAGTAAATATGATGCTATGTGTTGAAGATTATATGATGCTTATGTTGATCTAGAGTATAACGATAGGGGGTTGTTGTTTTATGATGTTAATTATATGTTGGAACTTATATGATGATTATGCGTTGATTGCTTATGAGGGTATGAGTTATGTGAATGATGTTACTATAATGATGCTATAACGAAATAAATAGATGATGTACATGCTTTGATGTTTATACATGCTATGCGATGAACATGACGATAAAATGAATTAGGATGATTTTAGTGTGAAACGAAGTAGTGATTCTATAATATGATGTTTATGATTGCTACGTGTTGACGTGTGATATGATGACTATTTGGTGACTATAAGATGACGATTCATGATGTTTTGATGAATTAATGATGATATGATAAACATGAGGTTTTGATGACGCATTTGATGATATGATGAATACGTGAGTTTGATGGATGATGATGCACATAATGACTTTTGTTGATGATGATGATTAGGACGTTGTGCATCATGCATTCATAGCATTTGGACTTCGGTCTATTGATGATGTTAGGACCTTGGTCCAGTGACGATGTTAGGACTTCGGTCCAGTGGTGGCTTCAATACCATTATGTGGATTGAGGTGTTTATGACGTGCTCCTTTGTGGAGGGTTGATGGCCTAGTGTCCATTATTATGACAATTTGGTACCACATGCATGCTATGACGTTGTATTTCATTCTTGGTGGCATTACATGATTGCATGTTTGTGATGTTGATGACTTGGTGATTTATATGATGTTTTGGGTGAGTGCTATGATGTTTGTGTAAGATGAATGTTGACCTGTTAATGTCTTTTCTTTATATGATTTATATTGAATTGTGATTACTCACCCTGCCTATTTGAATGTTGCCTCCACGTGGGTAACATGCAGATATTCAGGAGTAGCTTCTCGGTGTGCGAAGTTCTAGCTTGGAGTTGTTTAGCTTATTTCCGTAGAGTTGTATAGTGTCTGCACTGATAGATGTAACATCGGGTGGGGAAACGCTTAAGTGAATATTATGTTGTTTTGTTAGAATGATTCTTATGAGTTACCATATATCGATTTTAATTGATGATGATTGTTGGCAATGACCCAAGGGTCTTGATGTTTTGATGAAATGTAAGAAGATATTTGAATTTATGATTCCGCTGCAAAGTTTGAATTTAGTTGTGGATATACTAAAGAAACTAATGTTTTAAAAATGTTTTGAAAACCCGTGTTACGGAGCAGGATGATTTAAATGATGTTCAATGAAGAAATGTGACACCTTTTTATGATGTACTCTGATTCCTTTAAGTATACTTATCGCGTATATTATGTTGGGTTAGAAGGGTGTTACATTAGTGGTATCAGAGCAGGTCGGTCTATTTGGCCAGGTTGTCTAATGATGTTTGTTCCTTAGTACGCGACATGTGTGTGAAACACTGTTGGTACTTGCTTATTTTCTAACCGTTTGCCTCTAGGTGTTGGCTTGAAACAAGTGGGGGAGAAGTTATTGCTTCTCTGAGATGTTTTGGTTGTGGAATGTTGGCTCTGTGTGTATTGGATTGCAAGATTACAAATGTTTTAGGACGGTGTTGTCCTCGATTTCGGAGGGAATGCGGAGATAAGGCTTGTGTCAACTAAGGATTTGTGCATTAGGTAGTTTAGTGCACAAGATGCAAGGAACGCTATTGGAGTTTGGGAGGTATGGTTTATGCCCCATCGTGATTGTCGGCTATCTATTGGCAAATTGAGGAACTGATCACCCTTAATCTCTTGTTGATAGTAGACGGAATCATGTTGCATGGGATAGACGCGTCTTGTCAGCTTAGATGATGTGTGCGGTAAAAATCGATTGGAGTTGAGATGGGTGCTTACAGATGGTTTTGATGAGTCGACGTAGATTATTATACTTGAAGATGAAGAGAGTTCGAGTTTCTTGTCTGTCGGTCAAGTTGGAATGTCTCGAGGGAGAATGATCAGGTATTGTTGATGTTGCTTCTCGGGGGAATAGAGAGCAATGCGACGGCTGGTGATATGCTAGTGGTGTGTAATTCCTGATGTTTTCCTGAAGAGACCCACGACTTGTCTCCAGAGCATGAATTTAAGTTCGGCAGAGGTGAAGAGTTGTTTGTTCCATTAAGCAAGTGGATAAGTTTGTGAAGGATGGTGCAAAAGTGTTTACGACGTGGGTTTCTTTGAAGGCATAAGGAATTGCAGTGGTTGGTGATTTATCTAAGGTGTGTGACTTTTGGATGTGTTCCCATGAGATAACAGGGTTTCTGCCAAAATTGCAGAGCGCGCTTAGCGTGGATGGGCTCGTTTAGCGCGGTCTAGAGGAATTTCGCCTCCTCGAGGCAGTGAGTAGCGCGCTTAGCGCGGATAGGGCTCGCTTAGCGCGGCCTGGGACTGAAAACCTCATTTTTTAATTATTGAAATTAAGTGGAATTATGCATATCTATGTTTCGTAAAGCTGGGGTGTTGTTGTAAATTGTGCTGTATGTTGCATGAGGAGTATGATGGTTATTTAGTGATGTCACTATGTTACGACATGCTAATTGAGGATAAACATGATGTTGATTATAAGGTCCAATTGTAGTGATTTGTTAATGGTGTTGTTGGGACGTAAACGAGGTGACTATCAAGAATAAAGGAGATAGCCAAGTCGGCAATGAAGTAAGAAATTAAAGATATTCCGAAGACAGTTATCAGGACGAGGTACGGTCACCATGAGTACACTGTGATGTCGTTTGGTGTATCCAATGCACCTGGCATGTTCATGGAATATATGAATCGGATTGTCCATAAATATTTGGATAAGTTTGTGGTGGTGTTCATTGACGATATTCTGATATATTCTAAGTGAGAAGAAGAGCACGCAGAATAATTGCGAGTTGTGTTGTAGGTATTGAGGGAGAAGAAGTTGTGTGCGAAACTGTCGAAATGTGTGTTCTGGCTGTAGACATCAAGTTCCTTGGTCAGGTAATTTCTATTGGTGGAATAGCTATTGATCTTTCTAAAATTGATGTAGTGTTGTAGTGGGAGACTCTGAAGTCGGCTACTGAAATAAGAAGCTTTATGGGATTAGCAAGTTGCTATCGCAAGTTTATTGAAGATTTTTCTAAGTTGACATTACCGTTGACTTAGTTAACTCGAAAGGGGCAAAGCGTATGTGTGAGATGTTGCATGCGAAGGGAGTTTTTTAGGCCGGAAGAAGAAAATTGACGACCGCTCCGATATTGATTTTTCCTAATCCGAGTGAGTCTTTTGTGGGGTAATGTGATGCGTCTAAGATGAGTCATGGTGGATCGTTGATACAGGATGGTCGGGTTGTTGCTTACGCTTCCAGAAAATTAAGAGTTCATGAGAGAAATTATCCTACGCATGACTTAGACTTGGCAACCTCGGGGTTTTTGATGAAAATTTGGAGACATTATCTTTTTGGCTTTATGTTTGAAGTGTTCGGTGATCATGAAAGCTTGAAGTACTTGTAGAATCAAAATAGTTGAATGTGAGGCATAAAAGGTGGTTGGAGTTGATGAAAGACTATGATTTTGATTAACACCCTGGTAAAGGAAAAGTAATAGCTGATGCGTTGAGTAGGGAGTTACGGCATATGTCGATGCTTAAGGTGAGGAAAACTGGAATTGATCGAGCAGTTCAGAGATGTGAGTTTAGTATGTGATGGGACCCTTGACAGTGTGAAGTCGAGTATGTTGGAACTGACTATGGGGATTCTGGGAGAAATCAAAGTAGGTCAGCGATTTGACTTGAAGTTGGTTGATCAGTCGATTTTAATAAACTAAGGTAATTGAGGTGAATACCGAATTGATGAAAATGGCGTGTTGAGGTTCTGAGGTAGAGTGTGTATACCAGATGTTCCAAAGATTGAGAAGAGTATTCATGAAGAGGGATGTTATCGAATTGTGTATGTGTGTTTGACTTATCAGAAGCTAAAGACGAAACGTCAGGAGTCTTTGGATCTGATGCAGATGTTGAATATTCCAGAATGGAAATGGAATAGTATTTCCATGGATTTTGTGTCGGGTTTGCCGAAGGCAACGAAGGGAAATGACTCGATTTGGACGATCGTGGAGGGATTGACGAAGTCAACTCATTTACCAATGAAGATTAATAATTCTATGCGGGAATTAGTTGACATGTACATTGAGGGAACTACGGAGTTACTTGGGATGGAGATCCGCGATTTACGTCGAGGTTTTGGAAGAATTTGCAAGATCCGTTGGGCACTGAGTTGAGGATGAGTTCTGCTTAGCATCCACGGACAGATGGTCAGACAGAGAGGAGCATCAAGTCCTTGGAGGATTTGTTGATGGCTCGTGTGTTGGACATGGGGATGGGGCATGAAGATCTGATGAGGGAGTCGTATCTGACTCTGTTTTCTTCGGATAATTTTCGAGGGCGAAAATTCTTTAAGTGGGGGAGAGTTGTAACACCCCAAATTAGATTATGATTAATTGTTACTTATTTGAGGATATAAGGTGATTTTGACGATTTGTGGTTATGTGGCACGAACGCATTGTAGTGAAATTATTTTAATAATATTAATAGTAAGAATAATCATACAGTATTATTCAAATTATTGTTTATTATTTAAAATAATAGAAGTGGGAGTATTGAGGGTATGTTGCTCATTAGGGATGGATAAGTGAGGGTATAATGGGAATAGCATATTTAGGGGTATTTAAAGAGAGAATAGTGAAAGGAACTCATTATTCGTATTTTTTTTGAGGAAGAGGCAAAAGTGCTCTGAAGAACAAGTGAGAAGGAGGCTAGGGCATAGAAGAATTCTGGCGAAACTCCAAGAGAAGATCGAAAGAATCAAGACTCTAAGGTACGGGGAGTATCACTTTGCAATATTTTTGATATAAATATTAGGTGTTGGTGGGTGATTGGGGTTTTGGGGGAAAAACCTAGGGTTTAGAGGTTAAAGGGGATGATTTTGATGATTTGTTGTGTTGTGGTTGTTGTGAATGATGTATGTGTGTTAGATATAGGTTATAGTGACTTAATTTGGGTTAATAGGGGTGAAAAATACAGTTTAAGGGTATGAAATCGAGGTGGGAGAAGTGATGTCATCGCAAAATTTTTTGACCAATTCGCAGAGCCTGCTTAGCCCGCTCTAGCCCGCTTAGCGCGGTCCCCTCGAGCAGCTTATTTTGAAAACTTTGAAAATTCGTAACTTTTGATTCGTAAGTACGTTTGGGTCGCCGTTCGAATCGTTGGAAAGATGATTTTGTGTACTTTATATTAAAATTGTTTTCAATGATAGATTTCCAACTATTCGACGAGCCATGTGTGGTTTCTTGTATGTTCCAATGGGTCGAACCGTGAAATGTGGACATCGGTCGCATGAATGTGTGTTGTGATTGTGAATTATGAGGTTGTATGAGGTTGTTGTTGAGTTGTTGTGGCATACCATGAAATTGTGATAGTTGTTGCTTATAATGTTGCGTGAGGATGTTGTTGATTGGTTATGGTATGAGGTGGTGTGAATTAACTGGTAAAGGTAATAGTGGTTGTTTGTGATGTAGTCGAATGTTGGGGGGTATTGTTGTTGTAAATATGATGCTATGTGTTGAAGATTATATGATGCTTATGTTGATCTAGAGTATAACGATAGGGTGTTGTTGTTGTATGATGTTAATTATATGTTGGAACTTATATGATGATTATGCGTTGATTACTTATGAGGGTATGAGTTATGTGAATGATGTTACTATAATGAAGCTATGACGAAATAAATAGATGACGTGCATGCTTTGATGTTTATACATGTTATGCGACGAACATGACGATCAAATGAATTAGGATGATTTTAGTGTGAAACGAAGTAGTGATGCTATAATATGATGTTTATGATTGATATGTGTTGACGTGTGATATGATGACTATTTGGTGACTATAAGATGACGATTCATGATGTTTTGATGAATTAATGATGATATGATAAACATGAGGTTTTGATGACGTATTTGATGATATGATGAATATGTGAGTTTGATGGATGATGATGCACGTAATGACTTTTGTTGATGATGATGATTAGGACGTTGTGCATCATGCATTCATAGCATTTGGACTTCGGTCTATTGATGATGTTAGGACCTCGGTCCAGTGACGATGTTAGGACTTCGGTCTAGTGGTGGCTTCAATCCCATTGTGTGGATTGAGGTGTTTATGACATGCTCCTTTGTGGAGGGTTGATGGCCTAGTGTCCATTATTATGACAATTTGGTACCACATGCATGCTATGACGTTGCATTTCATTCTTGGTGGCATTACATGATTGCATGTTTGTGATGTTGATGACTTGGTGATTTATATGATGTTTTGGGTGAGTGCTATGATGTTTGTGTAAGATGAATGTTGACCTGTTAATGTCTTTTCTTTATATGATTTATATTGAATTGTGATTACTCACCCTGCCTGTTTGAATGTTGCCTCCACGTGGGTAACGTACAGATATGCAGGAGTAGCTTCCCGGTGCGCGAAGTTCTAGCTTGGAGTTGTTTAGCTTATTTCCATAGAGTTGTATGGTGTCTTGCTCTGATAAATGTAACATCGGGTGGGGAAACCCTTAAGTGAATATTATGTTGTTTTGTTAGAATGATTCTTATGAGTTACCATATATCGATTTTAATTGATGATGATTGTTGACAATGACCCAAGGGTCTTGATGTTTTGATGAAATATAAGAAGATATTTGAATTTATGATTCCGCTGCAAAGTTTGAATTTAGTTGTGGATATACTAAAGAAACTAATGTTTTAAAAATGTTTTGAAAACCCGTGTTACGGAGCAGGATGATTTAAATGATGTTCAATGAAGAAATGTGACACCTTTTTATGATGTACTCTGATTCCTTTAAGTATAGTTATCGCGTATATTATGTTGGGTTAGAAGGGTGTTACATTAGTGGTATCAGAGCAGGTCGGTCTATCCGGCCAGGTTGTCTAATGATGTTTGTTCCTTAGTATGCGACATGTGTGTGAAACACTGTCGGTACTTGCTTGTTTTCTAGCTGTTTGACTCCAGGTGTTGGCTTGAAGCAAGTGGGGGAGAAGCTATTGCTTCTCTGAGATGTTTTGGTTGTGGAATGTTGGCTCAATGTGTATTTGATTGCAAGAGTGCAAATGTTTTAGGACGGTGTTGTCCTCGATTCCGGAGGGAATGCGGAGATAAGGCTTGTGTCAACTAAGGATTTGTGCATTAGGTAGTTTAGTGCACAACATGCAAGGAACGCTATTGGAGTTTGGGAGGTATGGTTTATGCCCCATCGTGATTGTCGGCTATCTATTGGCAAATTAAGGAACTGATCACCCTTAATCTCTTGTTGATAGTAGACGAAATCATGTTGGATTGGATAGACTTGTCAAACTACTCATAAAGAACCAAATCCGTATATGGACAAAGGATTGCCAAAAAGCTTTTGATAACATCAAAGAATATATGCTAAAACTGCCTATTTTATCCCCTTCAGTGGAAGGAAAACCATTGATCATCTACTTAACAGTCTTGGAAGACTCCATGGGTTGTGTGCTTAGCCAAAAAGACGAAACAAAAATAAAAGAGTACGCCATTTATTACTTGAGCAAGAAATTCATGGACTGTGAAACTCGATACACTATGCTCGAGAAAACTTGCTGCGCTCTAGCTTGGGCAGCTAAACGTCTTCTCCAGTACATGATTTGTCACACTACTTGGTTAATCTCCGAAATGGATCTGATCAAGTACGTCTTTGAAAAGCCTGCTTTAATAGGAAGAATTGCCCGTTGGCAGATGTCGTTATTAGAATAAGACATCGAGTACCATGCTCAAAAAGCCGTCAAAGAAAGTGTTTTAGCCGATCCTATGGCTCATCAACCGATTGACGATTAGGAATCAATCAAATTTGACTTCCCAGACGAAGATGTAATGTACCTAAAAATGAAAGATTGCGATGAATCGCTACCAAATGAAGGACCAGAGCCAGGATCCCAATGGGGACTAATTTTCGACTGAGCTGTCAGCGCTTACGGAAGTGGAATTGGGGCAATCATTGTTACACCTCAGGGTACCCATATTCCTTTCACTGCCAGATTGGCATTCAAATGTACAAACAATGAGGCCGAATATGAAGCTTGCATCATGGGTCTCAAAGAAGCTATCAACTTAAGGATAAATAACTTGGATGTGTATGGAGACTTAACACTGGTTATAAATCAGATCAAATAAGAGTGGAACACATATCAATTGGGATTGATTCATTATAAAGACTACGCAAGAAGGTTGTTACCCTTCTTCAACAAGATTGATTTTCATCACATTCCTCGTGAAGAAAACCACATGGCTGATGCACTAGCTACCTTATCCTCCATGATTAGTATGAGTCGATGGAACGATGTACCCAAGAATAACATAATGTGCCTTGATAGGCCCGCGTACATATGTGCAGTTGAAGCATTCATAGATGACAAACCATGGTATCATGACATCAAATGCTTCCTTCAAAGACAGGAATACCCGCCTAGGACATCATGAAAAGATAGGAAGACTCTCAGAAGACTAGCTGGCAACTTCTTCCTGAACAATGTGTGCTCTACAAAAGAAACTTTGAAATGGTTTTGCTCAGATGTGTGGATAGACACGAAGCAAACATGCTGATGAACGAGATTCATGAAGGCTCCTTTGGCACTCATACAAATGGGCATACAATGGCAAGAAAAATTATAAGAGCAGGATATTATTGGCTGACAATGGAATCAGATTGTTACAAGTACATGAGGAGGTGTCACAAGTGTTAGATATACGCCGACAAAATTCATGTACCGCTAATGCATCTCAAAGTTCTTTCTTCTCCATGGCCTTTTTCTATATGGAGAATTGACATGATTGGTATGATTGAACCGAAAGCCTCAAACAGACATCGGTTCATCCTGGTAGCCATCGATTACTTCACCAAATGGGTCGAAGCAGCATCATACACCAATGTGACCAGACAAGTTGTGGTCTGATTGTCATACCCCAAATTTTGACCACTAAGATTTCCCATCATTGTGTAAATCATCATCACAATATGGATGAATCATTATGCCTCATCAGTCTCCCCAAAGATGGGTGAGCATTCACTACAAACAATAATTAGGGTTTCAAGCCCTCTCTGAGCTTTAGACAAAGGATCAATCAAGGAATGCCATGATCTTAAACTTGTCTAAACCTCTCAAACATCCACAATGGATCAAGAGGACTCCCACCTCAAGGATTAAGCACAAGGCTGCAACAGTCTAAGTGGATTAAGCCTCAAGATCGCCAGTGTCACCAAATTAGGGTTTTGGTCAACCAGGGCCTCCAGATGGAAATTTTCCTCTGGGCATGAGCCCCATGAACCCAATCATTAAGTCAATTTAGCCTCAGGGGATGCATTCACCAAAAATCAGGAATTAGGGTTTCTTGACCTAATTCATCCCTAAGTTGACTTTTGGGGACAAAACATGAGCTAAGACCTCAAGGCATGATTTGAGGGTCTCTAACACACTACATTGATCCATTTGCAACAATGGATTGATCCAAGAAGCTTGAGCAACAAGTCTCAAATTCATCAGAACCACAATTAGGGTTTCGCGGGAAAAGTCAACTGTGCCTTTAACTTTTGACCCAGGCATGCTCCCAAACCTTGGGACATGATTCAATACACCCTATAACACCTATGAAATCAATCCATCAAGTTTGATTTAGGTCAAGGACTTGATTTCATAGAGGATCACACAGTTTGGAATTCATCTGACAAAAAGTCAACTGTGCACCAAAGTCAACTTTGACTTTTTGAGATTTTTCACAATTATGGTTCTTTGACCCTAAAATGATGTTAATGTGTGATTGGGATCATCATTCATCAAGAAAAATCAAGAAAAGTGGGATAACTTTTAAAAGGGGTAACCATAAAAACTTAGAAATTTTCTAAGTTATGGAACAAAGTGGTTAGGGTACCAACTTTGGAGGATATATCTCCTAAACCACAAGGCCATTTTTCCCCATTCAAAGCTGGATTGGTAGCTCTCATGGCCCTCTACAAAAGCTTCAACTACACCTCATTCCAATTAATTATGGATTTTGAGTTATGATTGGGTTAAAATGGCTGAAAACATGAAATGTTATTTTTTCCAACACTTAGTGAAATTTTCACTAAGTCAGAATCTGCCTTCACTTTTTTCCAAATGTATGGGCATTTTTCACTTGGATCCAAAAGGTATCAAAACAAACTATGATCACACATATGTTGTATCATATAAGGGCTTTCCAAAATGACCAAGAACTTCACCAAACTCAATTTGAGCAAGAAGTTATGACAGTGGCAATATGCCTTGCTGCAACTGTCATAACAAGGCAGATTTGGGAGTTTTGCTCGATTTGCTAAAATTTTGCAAAGGGCAAGCAAGTATATCCATCTGAACACCTCAGGGGGGGACCAAGGAGGAACCAACTCTGATCCATAAGCCTCCCAAGTCTTTGGAACCAAAAGTAGCATGCCAAACCTAGAAATGCCTAAAAGAGGGACAAGACTCCAATTTTGGTTTGGACCATTTAATGGATGCACCATGGTGGCATAGACTGAGCCTCTTCCAACTGAATTCAGTCAAGACTTATCCAACAACTAGGGAACCACAGTTCTGTGCTCTAACCTCTAGTCAATGGCTAGAGGAGACTTGGATTCTCATTGATCAACATTTGTCAAACTTCTGCAGCAGTTGCCATTCACTATTGCAGCCAAAACAAACTTGACACACTATAAATAGAGCTCATTTATGATCAGTTTGAGTACACCAAAGCCATCAAACAAATGCTTTCCTCAAAATCGCATTCTCTAGGCAAAAATACCTTCTTTAGCAAGGTAACTCCGAGTTTTTGAGTTAGAGAGCATTTCCATCACAGCTCATGATCCAAACACATCCAATATGTCATATCTAAGCTGTCCAAACTCTCACAAGTGACCTGTAACACCAAAATCTCAAAGTCCCCTCTCAAAACCTCAAAATAGGACTTTTGTGCATTTTTCAAGCCATGTCTTGAATCAGTCACTTTCCAAACCAGATAAAACCTTAAACACACTCTAAATATAATCCTTGAACTGTCCCAAATGGTTCCCAACATCTGGAACATCATTTGAGAGAGTTGCTATTTTGGCCCCTTTTGCCCCTTTTGTAAGAAAGGGCCAATTTCCATTCCTGAGGTTTCCAGCTGATTCTAATCATCCTAAAAGCTTCTAAGGAATCATTTAAGGGTGTCCAAAGCATCAAAACATTTCTGGAACAAAGCACTTGGTAGATAGCCCAAAAGCTCCAAAGAGAGGTAAGCATCACAACTTGAACTCTCTGAAATATGCCTTGCTTTGAAGTTCGCTGATCATGCATCTCTTATACATGTTATATGTGTTGTGTTTGCACCAATTTATCATGTAATTCACACCTGTACCATGAGGTAGCACAGAAAATGCAAAATAAGGCCTATTTCAAAACCACTATCGGGTTTTGAGGAAGATTTATTTTCTGGAAAAACCACCACCACCATTGTATTCCTTAGGAAATTCTAGGCCAGATGCATATAAATTTTGTCTCCATCCATAGAGAAATGAGAAAGTTATGGCCTTCACGTTTCTAACCAAAATCTTGCCTTGCCTTGCCTTGGGCCAGGCCAAAAATTTGTGGTTGTGTTTCAATCAACGGATGTATCACCACCCCAGTGGTAAGACGCGCGCCCTGTACACAAGAGGTCTGGGGTTCGAATCCCCCTCGCCCCAGATCCCCTTTTCTACCACTTTTTCATGTTTTTTCATATTTTACTATTTTTCATATTATTTTTAATGATTTGAGAAATAAATAACTCCCTCAATTTTAATTATTTTTTATTGGTTCTTTTTGCAAAAAATCACAAAAATGTTGAAATATTTTATTCCACAAAAAAAATCAAATTTATATTATTTATTTAATATAATTGGTATTTTTGTGAATAAATTCATTTTTAATTATTTTTAAACATTTAAAAGTGAATATTTATCTTGAAAATCAAAACCAAATGAGTTTTAATTCATCTTGTGATTAAAACCTCATTTTTCAAACCTTAAACAAAAATCACAAGTGGTTTATTCAAACTTATTTGGTATTTTTATCATTTTATTGATTTTCTTTAAATATTTACTTTTAAAGGAAAACAAATTTAGGGTTTCTTTGATTTTCACCCTCACAAATCTTTTCCAACACTTTTGGGCCTCTAGTAGAGTGTAAGACCCAACCCTTTTTGAAAACCAGAATGATTTAGGCCTCAGTGTATTGTATAAGTCCCGACACCATCAAAAAGTTCGGCGCGATCGTCGCCTTTTTAACAAAAAAAACCCTTGGGCCTCTCCTTGAGTTGTAAGCCCCATCTCTTGTACAAAAATAAACCTCTTTGGGCCTCTAGTAGAGTGTAAGACCCAACCCCTTTTTAACCAAAACTTTTTGGGCCTCAGACATTGTATAAGTCCCTCCGCATTAAAAGAAAAATCTCGGCGTGATCGCCAGTTCAAAAATCAATTCATCTGGGTCTACCCTCGTGTTATAAGCCCCATTCCTTTTCTTTAAACACCTATGGGCCTCTTGAGAGAGTGTAAGACCCATCCCTTTGTACAGAAAACCTTTTTGGGCCTCAGTCACTTGTATAAGTCCCTGTACAATTTCAAAACAACAGTGCAATTACTGATAAAACCTTGGGCCCCTCCTTGAGCTGTAAGCCCCAAAAATATTTTTCAAAACACTTTCTCCTTTGATTTGGAATATAATATTGTTATCAAAGCTTTCTTTGTTGAACAACTAACAAAATAGCTTGGAAGCTCTATAACCGAGTAAGTGTTTACCCGCTTTCTTTATCTGCTTTCATATATATATATATATATAATTGTATTGTGGGGCTGGTCACTGTAAGTCTTCCTTCAGCATTCTCGGTGAACTCTTTCTCACACTGTCACTCTTAGAAATTGTCAAAGAAACTCTACTCCCCAGAGTTGATCTATTCTCCGTGAAGGGCATCTCTTGAGTTTCTTCCAAATCCTTGAACTTTCCTGGCTTGATCTATTCTCGGTGAATAGCATGTCTTGAACTTCTCTTGGTTTGGGGACTCACAAGCATCCTAAAAGCATCCCTGCCTCCACTTGGACGTTGTACAAGGACCCTTCGGCCTCTTAAAAGTTCTCATGCCTTCTCTTGGGCTTAATACAAGGACCCTGACGACCTCTTAAAGGTATAAGACAGAACTTAGTCATCCTTTGCTAGAGCAGTCTTTCCAGTGTCAAAACTTCGGCCATTTTAAGGTTGATACTCATCCCTTAATTCCCGTGCCTCCTATTGGGCATTATACAAAAGATAAAACTCTAGACTTGGACAGTCTAAGACCCTTGAGTCTCAAAGGCATTCTCAAGTTCCCTTCAAACATAGGCAAAAACCCGGTCTCTCTCATGAGAGTTCCCCCATACTTGGACCCGCTTCAGGATCTTCAGAATCCACAGCGGTAAGGTAGCCCCCTCTTAGGCTTTGTATAATGATCCTTCCTCAGTGAAGTTAGCCTCCTCTTGGGCTTTGTACAAATGACTCTCCCCTAGCGGAGGGAACCTTTTCACACTCTCTTGTTGAGTATAAAAGACTCTCTTGTTGAGTCAAAAACTCCTTTTTTAGTCTCCGTCTTAGGCTTTGTATAAGACAGATAAAAATCACTCTCTTGTTGAGTATAAAAGACTCTCTTGTTGGGTCACTTCCCTTTTAGCCTCCATCTCGGGCTTCGTACGAGATAGAAAAACACTCTCTTGTTGAGTATAAAAGACTCTCTTGTTGAGTCAAACAAATACTTTTAGCCTCCATCTCGGGCTTCGTACGAGATAGAAAAACACTCTCTTGTTGAGTATAAAAAACTCTCTTGTTGAGTCAAACATTTTTAGCCTCCACCCCGGGCTTCGTACGAGATAGAAAAACACTCTCTTGTTGAGTACAAAAGCCTCTCTTGTTGAGTCAAACACTTTTAACCTCCATCTCGGGCTTCGTACGAGATAGAACACACTCTCTTGTTGAGTATGAAAGACTCTCTTGTTGAGTCAAACACTTTTAGCCTCAGTCTTGGGCTTCATACAAGGCATATATATAACACTCTCTTGTTGAGTATAAAAGACTCTCTTGTTGAGTCAATCTCTTTTTAGCCTTAATCTCGGGCTTCGTGCGAGACAACAAATAAAAAGCACCCTCTTGTTGGGTCAATAGCCTCCTATTAGGCTTTGTATAAAGAAAACCCCGGTTGTGTCAATCAACCTTTTAGCATCAAATTCGCGCCTTGCTCACAGCATACAAACATCAACAACTCCTCTAAGAGATGACAAGTTCTCTCTAAAACCCTCTAGCTTCACATCTTGGGCTTTGAACGAGATACAAACCACCTTTAGCTTCATGTCTTGGGCTTTGAACAAGACACCAAAACACCTCTTTCCTCCCCTAGAATAGGAGGAACTACGATCTCTCTGATTTCCCTGTTTCGTTAAACGGGAATACGTAGGCATAAGATTGCAAAAATCTTAGCGAGCACACTAATCAAAAACCCAAACTCCAGTACCTCCACCAAATCAACCCAAAAGCATCAAACCTAAACACATTACCAAAAACCTCACAAATAGTCCAGACACTGTGTTCTTAACAAAATAATCAAAGAGGGGCCCACATCTTAATAGCATATGTAAACCAACAGTTTTGACTGTTTAAACTCAGTATGCAAGCAGGGTTAATTGGAGACATCTATTTCCCTTCCTTAATCAGCTTAACAGGATAAAAAATGAATCGAATTGTAGTACCCGAGCGATAATGCTTCAAGACCACAAAAATCACGCTACACTGATTTATCAAGAATAATCTCATCTGCTGATATGGTGTTCCAAGCTAGATCATTACTGATAATGGATCGAACTTAAACAACAAGATGATGAAATAATTATGTGCTGAGTTCAAAATTGAACACCATAACTCATCTCCCTACCGGCCTAAGATGAATGGAGCAGTAGAAGCAGCTAACAAAAATATCAAGAAGATCATTCAGAAAATGGTTGTAACCTACAAATATTAGCATGAGATGCTACCATTTGCTCTTCACGGTTATTGCACATCCGTCCGCACTTCAATAGGGGAAACCCCTTTCTCTCTAGTATATGGCATGGAAGCAGTGCTCCCCATAGAAGTAGAGATACCATCAATAAGAAACTTGGTGGAAGCCAAGCTAACGGAAGCTGAATGGTGTCAAAGCAGATACGATGAACTGAACCTAATCGAAGAAAAAAGGATGACGGATTTATGCCATGGCCAGTTATAACAACAAAGGATGAAGAAAGCTTTTGACAAAAAGGTCCGACCTCGGGTATTCAGAAAAGGCGACCTCGTTCTCAAAAAGATCCAATCATTTCTCACTGATTCCAGGGTCAAAGGGACTCCAAATTGTGATGGCCCCTATGTTGTTAAGAAAGCCTTCTCGGTCGGTGCCTTGAGACTCGCAACCATGGATGGAGAAGAATTTAACTACCCCATAAATGTTGATGCAGTCAAGAAATACTTCGCCTAAATAAAATAAAATAAACGTCTCGTTGGACTGAAAACCCGAAAGGGCGGTCCAGGCAAAAATTAGAGACATGAAAAATATCATCCCGGTAGATTGAAAACCTGATCTAGGCAAAAGTTAGGGATTTATGGCAAGTAACTGCATCCGACTAAGATTGAATCATCAAGAGTGACATCATCTGTCAAGAAATCCTCAATCAGAAGTCACCTTTAACATAAGCTCAAGAATACTCAGAATTCAAAGTTGGTAGAAGGATAATGGTCATTATGTTTCAATATAACCCCTTTCCCTTTAAATTAGCATTCTCTAAACTTTGTAATGCTCCATGGAATCACGCATTAGGCTGATTACCATTCTATTAATAAAAATTTGAGAACTTGTGCCCTTTGTTTGCAATTCTCATTTATTCTGCTTTCCAAAATGACGTTTTGATATGATCAACATTCTTTAAACAAAAAAAATGAATTTAATTTTGTTTTCAAAATGGAAATTTCAAATTTACTTCTGCTTTTAAAATAAAGATGGCAATTTCCTTTTTGATTAATGAACAACGAAGAGGAACATCTACAGCTTCTCTGAAAGCAATCAAACTTCAAAATGTAGAATCAAAATATTCCTTGTGATAAGCATGTCCTGAGTGGAGGATCAATTACTCCAGATTGATAAGATGAAGTATCCCACCTATCACTCCCCAGGAGTCACGTTTTGTTATTGCCAAGAATATGAAAAGCTTAGCAGCAGGAATTTGTTCTCTCAACAAATCAACGATACTTTTTATCCCCCCAGAGTGGTTGAGTATCCAGTTGTACTTATCATCAGTACGTATGTCATGTCTGTTTTGTCAGCATAAGCATTTCATACATACATCATGCATAATTAATTCATATTCATATTCATATTCATATTGCATATCATATTTCGATCACGTTGGTCACGTTTATCCCCAAGTGATAAATGTTCTCTCTCCATTAGAGTTGTCAGTTTTCCTTTCCACACTCGGATTGGATAAAATCCCGGTTTGAGTTCTTTCTTCACCAGGAATGTATCGTCTAAATAATCTCTCTCCAGTTTATTCCTCGATTGAAATCGTTCCTCGACCACTTTGATAACTTGAACCTCTGAAAGGCAAGAATACATTTGGTTATACACCTTTGGAACTTCACTCTTCGCCAATGAAGATTATATTTTGCTTTCCCAGATTAAAGAAAATCCCCCACGAAAGCTTCTCAACAAAAAACTCTTGGCAATATGGACATCACATCCTCCAAGAAATCCCTACCGATCGGCAAACAAAGAAATCTGTCGTTGCCTAATAAATTCCCAATAAGTCTCTCCCCGAGAAGTTTGTCCTACTTTCAAGGAAGTCATCAGCACCTTAAAATCAAATTACATCACAAATAACATTCCTTGTCAAGAGAAGAACTCGACAAGAAGAAACTGAGACCAGTTCCATGGCTAAAGACCAGGATCGAGGGGAGGTTTATTTCAAAAGAAACTGATACCAGTTCCATGGTTGAAGACCAGGATCGAGGGGAGGTTTATTTCAGAAGAAATTGAGATCAGTTCCATGGCTGAAGACCAGGATCGAGGGGAGGTTTATTTAAAAAAAAAGAGTCTGAGACCAGTTCCGTGGCTGAAAACCAGGATCGAGGGGAAGTTACACATTTTCTAAGTAAGATTTCTTAGTAAAAGAAAATATATGAGCAAATTAGCCGTCGTTCACATCCACAATCAAAATTTCGGGTATTCTGATATTTAATCCTCTTTCACCATGAACGTCTGAATATCTTCGTCATTCACACCTTCAAGTCCAAGAAGATTAAATAGGGGCATCTGTCATACCCTAAATTTTGACTATAAGTCTTCACATCATTATGAAAACCATCATCACAATTTGGATTTACCTAATCCTCTCAAGGATTGTTGAGTATTCACTTTAACCAAGAATTAGGGTTTTTTGAGCCCTCTCAGAGCATTTAGGCAAATGATCAATCAAGAATTGACATGATCTTCAACTTGTCAAACCTCTAAAAACATCCATGAAGGATAAAGAGGTATCCCACATCAAGAATCTAACACAAGATTGCATCATCCCAAGTTGACCAAGCCTCAAGATCATCAGTGTCACCAAATTAGGGTTTTGGTCTACCAAGGCCTCCAGAGAGAAATTTTCATATTGGCATGAGCCAATACTTCAATATATGATTCAAGAAACTCAAAAAAACCTCATGAGTCCATTCATAAGTTCAAAATAGCCTCAGGGGATGCATCTATCAAAAATCAGGAATTAGGGTTTTGACCTAATTCATTCCCTAAGTTGACTTTTGGAGCAATGCATGATCTAAAACTTCAATATATGCTTTAAGGACCTCAAATAAATCATATTGATCCATTCACAAGATTGGATTGATTCAAAGAACTTGATTCCTAAGCAGTGCAAGGATTCAAATTCACCTGGACCTCAAACTAGGGTTTTTGAGAAAAAGTCAACCATACCTTTGACTTTTGAAAAAAGCATGATCTCAAACCTTGGGACATGATTCAAGACACTCTAAAACACCTTTGGAATCCATCCATTATGTTCAATTTATCCCAAGGACTTGATTCCATAAAGGATCACAAAGTTCAAGTTTCATCTAAGATAAAAAGTCAATTGTGATCAAAATCAAGTTTGACTTTTGAGATTTTTTTTGGCAAACATGGACTCTTTAAGTCAAGAACAATGTTAACTTGTTATTTGGATCATGATCAATCAAGAAAAATCAAGAAAAATGAGGTTACTTGCAAAAAGGGCAACCTTGAGAAACTTAAAATTTCACTAAGTTATGGAAAATAATGATTTTTTACCCAACTTTGCAAGGCCATAACTTGTGATGCAAGCAACCATTTTTTCCATCCAAAGCTCAAATGATAGATCTTCTTACATACAACAAGATTTCAAAGCATAAATAGCCAAAAAATTAATATATTTTGAGATATGAAGCATTAAAGTTAGGGTTTCATGAGATTTTGAACTTTGACACTTAGAATTTTTGAGGCAGAATCTGCCTCATGTTTTGTCCAACTTTGGAGGCATTTTCCATTATGATCCAAAATGAATCAAGACCAAATGTAAACATCAAAGTTGAAGTATGATATACAAGCTTTCCAAAGAGTACAAGAACTTCCATTGATTCAACTTGAGCAAGAAGTTATGAGCCTCACAACATGACATGATCAAGCTGATTTTTCAAGACAGATTTTGTGCATTACTTGTGCCACACAATTTTCATCTTCAATTTTGTCATGTTACAAGCTTTGTCCTCTTCCAAGATCAGAAAGAATCTTGATTAATCACTTGATGTTTTCAACTTTGGACCATTGAGTTAAGAATCCGACTTAGCATGTGCAAATTCATCATTACAAATGCCTTAAATTTCAATTTTGGCATTTGGCATTTATGTGATGCATAAAGGTGGCATGAATCAGGCACAAACTAGTCAAGATGAGTCAAGAAATATGAGTGTTCAAACCTGCAAATTTTGTTGAAGTCAAGATAAGAGGAGACTTTGGTACCTTGACATTTAAGAAAAGGCTACATGACAAAATCCATTGGATAATACAGTGATCCCTCATCCAACACTATTCATCCTAAAACAAACTTGCTCTCCAATAAATAGGAGTCATTTCTGATAATTTGAATCACACCAAAACAATACCAAAAGCTTGTTTTCTCATTCTCCCTCTTTTGCTTCAAGTTTCAAAGTTCCAAAGAGCCAACTTGGAATTCTCAAAACCAGAAGCTAAACCACTCAAATAACCATCCAAACACATCACAAATCATCCATTGGAGGTGTCCAAACCCTCACCTTCATCTCAAATCACCAAAATCAGAAATTCAACCATCAAAACCTCATATTTTGACTTTTATGCATTTTTCAAGCCATGTCTTGATTCATACCCTTTCAAAGCCAAACAACACTTCAAACACTCTCCAAATATCATCCCTAAGTTATTCTAACAAGTGTCCCTCAACTGTAACACCAATTGAGGGAGTTTCTATTTTGACCACTTTGGTTCATTTTGCAAGAAGAGGCCAAACTCTGATCCAGAGGTTTCTCCTTGATTCCAAGCATCCAATTAGCTTCTATAAGGTGTATTGAAGGTGTTCAAAGCATCAAGAAATATCTCTAACAACTATCTTGAAAGATCCCAAATTGCTTCAAGAGGTAAGTTTCCTCAAAACTTGAACTTGTTTAAATATGCTTTGCTTTGATGTACATTGATCATGAACATGTCATACATATCATATTTGTTGTGTTTGAACCATAATTGAGCATTATTGTTGGCTGTATAAGTATGTAGCATAGAACTTGCAAACCATGGCCTATTTTGAAACCACTACCGGGTTTTAAAATGCAGGAACTTTTAGAAAATTCTAAGACCACCATTGGATTCCTCATGAAATTCTAGGTAGGATCCATCTTTGTTTCATCCATTTTCATGGAGAAATGAAGAAGTTATAGCCTTCTTGCAAAACCACCAAAACCTGGCCTCCCTTGGGCAAGAACCAGGTCATGGCACCTTGTCTGGCCAGGCCTAAGTCATTTGCACCCTTATGTGTTTATGGGGGTGGTTTGATACACGAATGTATCACCACCCCAGTGGTTTGTGCCTGCGTGTTAAGTGTGTTTGTGTGTGCTAGGGCGTGGGTTCAACACCCACCCATGCCATTTTTTGGTCCTTCTCCCATTTTTTTCCTCCATATTTTCACTATGTTTCACATTTTTCATATTATTTTTAAATAATTATTTTTTAAAAATCAATTTTAATTATTTTTAAATGAATTTTTGCACAAATGTCACTCACATATTTAAATATTTTATTCACCAAAAAAATCACAAAAATATTTTTTATTTGATATATTTTTAATATATTTAAAAATAATATTAAATTGTTTTAAATGTTTTAAAATAATTTTTTTTCTTGATTTTTCTTAAATCAAAGTGATTTTAAATATTCATGTGAATAACATACCTTTTTCAAAAAACCTTAATCATTGTTTATAACATGATTAATGATTTCATTTGATAAATAATACATATTTTATTGATTTTTCTTTGAAAATTATCTTAAAAAATGAAATTAGGGTTTTGCTTTGATTCAATCTTTCAAACTTCATTTCAATACACTCTTGGGCCTCTATTAGAGTGTAAGACTCAACCCTCTTTGTAAATAAAACACTTCATGGGCCTCTGCTATAGTATAAGTCCCATCGCGCTTTTCAAAATCACAGTGCGATCACCGTTTTCACAACAGTCTTGGGCCTCTGTTAGGAGTGTAAGTCTCATCCCTTTGTACATAAACTTTGTTTTAAACAACCATTTGGGCCTCTGATAGAGAATAAGACCCAACACCTCCTTTTGTAAATAGAAACTCTTTTAGTCTCATTCATCCTGGGCTTTGTACATGATACAAATAATTATCTGGGCCTCTATCTAGAGTGTAAGACCCAACACCTTTCCTTTTCTCCTAATTAAGATCAAATCGTCTTCAAATTAAAAACTTTCTTCAATTTCTTCAAAACCCTAATCTCATCCAATCTTGAAGAAAACATCTAATCAATCACAATACACTCGGGCTTCTATCCAGAGAATAAGACCCATCACCTTTAAATTCATACTTGTTTATATACTTGTTCATATATCTGTATATACACATGTGCATATCTTGTTAAGTTTTTCTTAGCATTTAAATCATCCTTAGTTTAGACTAGTTCAAACAATAGGATCCTTTCAATCAGTATAACTTAGTTCAAATAACTAGTTCCCCTGTACAAAGGAATACCCTCAGCCTCCTCTTGAGGTTTGTTCAATTTGATCAGCCATGAAACACTTCAATAAAGAGAGGATTATTTCCCAGTGAAACCTCTTCTTTAACCCCTTTAACCCTGGAACAGTTCAACAAAGAAAGGATTATTTCCCGGTGAAACCTTTCTTGAACTCTTCTTAGACTTGGAAAGTCTCAATCCTCAGCCTCCTCTTGGACTTTATACAAGGACCCACAGGCTTCCTAGAAGCATCCCTAGCCTCCTCTTGGGCTTCATACAAGGACCCACAGGTTTCCTAAAAGCATAGGATATACCTTAGCCATCTCTATCAATACACCATTTCCCTGGAGAGTCAAAGCCTTTAAGGCATCCAACATCATCATTTAAGTCTCTTCTATTCCTCAATAAGGCATGGTTTTCACTTTAAAATCCCTAGCCAGAACCAGGTTACTATCAACAAATCCCCAAAAGAGTCAAAACCCTTGGGGTATTTAATAGTTCAACTCTTTCCTAATCCCTAGCAAGAGTTAATTTCCCTTTTGATTCCTCATATCCTAGTTAAAGCAACTTAACTTTTATAAATCAATTCTTCAATGTTTGTGATGAATAGGTGAGATATCTCCCTTTAGAGATGACAAATTCTCTCTCAGTCAACTCCTTTAGCTTCAATCTTGGTCTTTGAACAAGACACAAATACTCTTTTAGCTTCAATCTTGGGCTTTGAACAAGACACCAAATATTTTTCCTCCCATAGAATAGGAGGAACTAAGAACGCTCTGATTTCCCCAGATCTCTTTATGGAAATACGTAGGCATAAGATTGTGAAATCTTAGCGAGCGCATTAATCAAAAACCTTAGGTTCAGTACCTTCCCAAAAACAATAGAAAACCCAAAAACAACAAAAACATTTCCTTAACCCCCACAAAGGAGAAACTTTCCCTATTCAACAGCAAATAGATTTAAGCAACCAAGCAATACAACAGTAGAAACATATGCAAATAAAGGTTCCTATAGATTACTATAGATACTCTGGGTGTTAACAACTTCCCTTTGTATAACCAACCCCCGATCCCCTATCTCTTCGCATTTGTTAAGGAAAACATTTGCACGCAGGGTTAGTTTGAGATATCTTCCCTTTCCTTTTAAGCTTTATAGGAGAAATATAGAAATCAAAAAGTAGCACTAAATGCGGTGGTGGTCGCGTCACAAAAACCAAGTTACACATAGAACACATCATGAAAATTTGACAAATTTGGTGGCAACGCCACTCTATAAGCAACAACTTCAACCCTCTCTTAGTAAGCTTCCTCGACTTCAAAGCACACCTAACATCGGTAACCGGAGTGACTCTTAAGAATACATGGTCTTCCTCTTGGAACTCAAGATTCTTCCTCCTCTAATCATGGTAACTCTTCTGCCTACTCTACAAAGCTTTCATCTTCTTCCAAATCAGCTTCACCTTCTCAGTAGTCTGTTAGACAATCTCAGGTGCAAGCACTACACTCTCACCAGATCCATGCCAACACAAAGGTATCCTACATCTCCGACCATACAATGCCTCAAAAGGCGCCATTCCAATACTAGAATAGAATCAATTATTATAAGTAAACTCTATCAACGACAAAAGACTATCCCAAGCACCTCCTTGCTCAAGGATACAAGTTCTCAACAAATCCTCCAATGACTGAATAGTCCTCTCTGTCTAACCATCTGTCTGCAGATGATAAGCAGAACTCAACCTCAGCTTTGAACCCAAAGCCTTCTGCAAACTCTCCCAAAATCTGGAAGTGAACCTCTAATCTCTATCCCAAACAATACTCAACGGAACTCCATGCAACTTCACAATCACGCAGATATAAATATCTGCCAACTTCTGCAAAGAAAAACTTATATTAATCGGAATAAAATGCGCTGACTTCGTCAGTCTATCAATAGTCACCCAAATAACATCATGCCCTCTCAGAGTATTCATCAACCCAATCAAAAAATCCATTAAAAAACTATCCCGTTTCCATTTTGGAATATCCAACGGTTGCATCAACCCTACAGGTTTCTGATGCTCAACTTTCGACTTCTGACAAGTCAAAATAGCATACACAAACTGAGCCACATCACGTTTGAATCCAGGCCACCAAAATATCTTCTTCAAATCCTGGTATATCTTTGTAGCTCCTGGATGGAAACTCAAGCTACTCCTATAACTTTCTTCCAGAATCATCTTTTTCAACTCAAAATCATCAGAATTACAGATTCTTTCTCGGAATCTCAACACACCTTGCCTATCCACTTTAAAGTCACTATCCTCAGTCTGATTACTTCCAATCATCAAATTCACTAACTTCTAACTCTCTTTAATATTGTTAAGAAAATCATTGTTGATCTTTAACATACCAAACATCACACTATGCGGTGTTAGCTCACAGACCAAACTCAAGTCTATGAACTGCTCAATCAATCCCAACTCTCTAACAATCATAACAGACATATGCAACAACTTTTGACTTAAAGCATCAACCACAACATTAGCTTTACCAAGATGATAATTCAAGCCAAATTCATAATCCTTCAGAAATTCCAACCATCTTCTCTACCTCATATTCAATTCCTTCTGATCAAACAGGTACTTCAAACTCTTGTGATCACTAAACACTTCAAATCTGGAACCATAAAGATAATGTCTCCAAATTTACAACACAAACACCACTGCAGCCAACTCTAAATCATGAGTAGGATAGTTTCTCTCGTGAACCCTCAGTTGTCGTTAATCATAAGCCACAACCTTTCCATCTTGCATTAGCACACCACCCAAACCCATTAAAGACGCATCACAGTACACCACAAACAATTCATTCGGTTCAGGTAAAATCCAAACTAGAGTTGTAGTCAATCTCTTATTCAGCTTAATGAAACTCTTCTCACGGTGAATATCCCACACAAATGCATTACCTTTACAAGTTAACGGATGTGCTAACTTGGAAAAGCCTTCAATAAATCAGTGATGATACCCAACCAAGCCCAAAAAGCTTATAATCTCTGTAACCGACTTCAGAGCCTCCCACTGTAGAACTGAATCTACTTTGGATGCACCCACAACAATACCATCACCTGGAATAACATGACCAAGAAAACTCACCTCATTCAACCAGAATTCACACTTTGACAACTTGTCATATATCTTCTTCTCCTTCAACACCTGCAATACAACTCACAAGTACTCAACATGTTCTTCTTCGGACTTAGAATAGATCAAAATGTCATCAATAAAAACCACTACAAACTGATCCAGATAAGTGTGAAAGATACGATTCATATAATCCATAAATACTCCAGGTACATTCGAAACACCAAACCACATCACCAAATATTCATAATGTCCATACCAAGTCCTGAAAGGTGTATTCTGAATATCTTTATCCTTCACTCGAATCTGATGATAACCCGACCTCAAGTCAGTTTTGCTAAACACGCGTGCACCTACCAATTGGTCCATCAAGTCATCTATCCTTGGAAGTGGATACTTGTTCTTAATCGTCACTTGATTCAATTGTCGGTAATCCACACACAACCTTATACTACCATATTTCTTCTTTACCAACAACACTGGAGCTCCCCAAGGCAATACACTTGGTCTCACAAACTTCTTCTCCAACAAATCTTATAATTTCTTCTTCAATTATGCTAACTCCGACGCCGACATCCTGTATGGTGCCATAGAAACAGGTATGGTACCAGGTACAAGATTAATAGAAAACTCCACATCTCTCTCTCTCTAGCGGCACATCTAAAATATCATCCGGAAACACATCTGGAAATTCACACACTGCAGGAATATCATGAACTACTCTTTTGCCTCTGGCTTCAAATGAAGCTAACATCACAAACACTTGCGCCATATCCTTCAAGGACTCTCTCACTTGCTTAGCTGATGCAATAATAATAACAATAAAACATATTTAAAAAGTCAACACATATTGCAGCGAAAACATCAACAACTTGACAATTCAATGATTCAAAGCATCAACAGTTTTGAAGGAATCATAAACAACATCAACCTAGGAAATATCCAAATAAACTCCAACAAACATAATGACATAAAAGCGTTCTATTCCCCGGTGTTACACATTAGAGCAGACATCGACTCTAAAAATAAAAGGAAGAATCCATCTTCCACTCACATCAACGTCTCTATTGCGAGTTATCTGCAAGATGCCCATGTAAAGGCAACATTCAAACAGAAGGGGCGAGATATCATAATTAAATAAAGGCAAGCATGATAATAAGCAAAAATCAGATTACTATATGCACAATCAGCCATTCCATAACACACATCCATAGAATCAACACCACAATTATCCAAACAAAACAACAAATACAACCACTATGCAATGCAATAAGACTCACGACTTGACTCAATGCATGTGGTACCAATACGTGAACTCTCAAGTTCACCGCTCAGATCCTCATCACCTAGGACCAGATCCCACCAATTCATTACCATCACCACCGATAACACTTCACTGATTCCATCACCTCCGAAATCAGCTACTCGTACCCAATCCCCACCTTCTAGGATTGAGCCTCACCAAAAACAGACCACTATCCAACACCATGAATGCATGCAACATAAACATGCAACCACAACACAAAGCTCAACGACCAACACCTCTATAGTCAATTTACTCTACCTATATTGGCCATCATGCACCAACACATGCTATAACAGCTCAACAACATCAACATACAGAAAAATAAGCAACAACAATGCATTTCAAATTATGTCACACCACAACATAAACACTACAATGCATTTACCATCAACAATTCCATCAAATGCATAATTTCAACATCAACATTACGCAATTTACCATTCAATCATCAACTACAACATCATCATACAACATTCTAACACATCTAATTCATCAAACAACATACAATTGTATGATCCATACAATTAATCCAATAATTACGATTTGCAACAATAATCATGATATTGAGAGAAGAAAAACACAAACCAAACATAAACATAATCTACCCACCATCATCATACAAACCCTTAGATAATTAGAACCCCACCCTTACCTTAGAGTTCTTGCAAGTTCCTCAACAATGGCGATTCTTCCTATCTTCTCCTTCCTTGCCCTAGCTCTCTTCTTTCTCCTTTCTCTTATTTTCATGTTCTGACAACTTCTATCCCTCAACTTCTCTTATTTTATTATTATTATTATTATTATTATTATTATTATTATTATTATTATTATTATTATTAATCCCAACTAATTAAAATAATAACAATAATAATAATAATACTAAATACTTAATCTAAATAATATTTACCTTATATTATTTAAATAAATAATTACCAACTAATATAATCTAATTAATTTTACTCACCACACCACCAATCTTTACTCTATTGCTCACACACCCTCCAACACCTTAAAGTCTATTTTAAGGCCATTACCATACATCAAAGGTAGCTCAAACACATCAAACACCAATCAACACATACAAATACACAACATCACATAATTAAATTACAGAAAATAAATAAAATAAGTCGTGCCGTTACAGTGTTCATCTATTTTTACTCTTGGTTCTACTTTGAGTATTTGGGTACTAAAAAGTTTTAATCTTGAAAACCCAATTCACCCCCTATTTCTTGTGTTTCTTGCCACCTTCAGATTGTTGAGTATTTTAATAGGATTGCACATGTTACAAATCATATGAAGAGATTTACCATGCCCCTATCCAACAATTTGATGCACATCAATGAACGATTTTTAGAGTTCGTCTATCTAAAAATAGAAAATTTCATGTACATATGAAGGCTGCATATTCTCAATGTATTGCTTCTGAGGTGATTATAAATGATGCTTTCCTATGGCACCTCAGGTATGGAAACTGTAATTTTAAGATCTTTTGCAGCTTATAATCAATGGAAATTATACATTGTTTGCATATAATCATCCTGCTTATAGACGTGTGCAAAATTTGCTTGATAGGAAATCAACTAAGAAAACCATTTGTATTGCATATTTTAATGAAAGCTTAAGGTAAATTTGATATGAAACATACTGATGTATGTTTCCCCTTTAACAATGTGTCCTTGGGAGGGGATAGATACTTTGTTTCCTTTGTGGATGAATTGAGTATAACGGTGTTGGTTTATCTAATAAAGACAAAAAATAAGGCTCTCTTTGTTCTAATTAAGAAGTTTAAAGTGATCGTTGAAAAACAAGCAGAAAACTTCTAGAAACTTCCACATGCTTTTCGGGGTGATGTTGCCACAACATTCTATTATGTGCTCAACATGAGTCCAAACAATGAAGTAGACACGGCCTCAACGACAATCTGGTTAAGTCGCATTCCATCTATGAAAAAATTGAGATTTTTTTGACCTTTTTTTTCAAATACATCCTAAGGCAAAGAAGGAAGGAGCTTGAAGATAAGAGTGATATGATGATTCTTGTAAGCTACCACACTATAAGTTCATACAAGTTATATAGTTCGGTGACCCAAAGGATTCGTGCAAGCAAAAATGTTATGATTAATAAGCAGGAATGTTGGAATTAGTATAACAAAGATGTTTATAAGCTATATAAATAATCATCATTGGTTCATTAGTGAATGCAACTCAAGTATAACACGTTTATAAATGAATGTGAATGTGAACTTCAATACATTCAAACCACTTATGTTTTCTCTTTTTCTCTTGATGACCCTATCCCTAATACTTTTTCAAAATCTTTAACATAAAGTCATACAGACTTCAATTATTATTTTAAGTACGAATTTATTTTTTATTTATTGAATAACTTACATATTTAGTTTAATATATAAATCAAAGATATCAATTATTTAATAAAATTAAATTTAAAAATTTTAAAATTTGCTTATAAAAGCCATCAAAATAACATACAATAGAGGATTGGATCCCGAGCACCAATTGAATCTTAAAGAGGATTCACTCTCCAAATCCACTTTCTCTCCGCCTTCTCTCTAAACACTCACTATTCCCCAACCCTCATATCCAAACTTCAAGTTTCAAATGTAATTTTCGGTGGAGTTGAAAGCTGTCGGCACTGTGTCGGTGCTCTCTTTATCAACTGTTTCAGACGAGGTCCCCTTTAATAGTGTTTCCCTTTTTTGTTAGGAGAGTTTCTCTTTTGCTTTGGTCTTTTCTTTTCTGGTGGTTGGCCTTCGACATCGGTTGGTCTATTAATACTTGCTATAGGAAGATCGACAATAGATTTCTTCAAATCTAGAGTTGTGCTAATTTGTTTTTTTCGGTTGTCTTCACCGGATTTTGGTCTGCGGGTAGAGGAAGAGCTCGCTGGCGGAGGTTTTGGATGCAACTAGATTATGGTTGTGACATCTCCTTCTCCAACGTCGGTTTTTGCTACTTATAAGTCTCATATTCTCTGATGCGAGTTTGTTGACATTTTAGTTCTTGAATCTCTTATTGGTTCCAGATCTGTTGAGATTTGGAGGTTTCAAGATTCCATTTGTTTTCACTATGTCAAAGAACTTTGGGTTGTTCGGATTGACGTTGGTTCGTGGATTCTAGCTGCGGTTTGAGTTTTACTACCTTCGCGGTCTTAAAATCAACTTCAGTCGATTGTGATTGATTTCAGACCGTTTGGCTAGAAATGGACTGTGATTATTTACCACAGTTTGTGAATAAGTTGTTGGTTAATGAAGTCATTATCGTATTGGCGGTTGAGTTCATTCTCCGATTTTAAAATCTAAACTTAGCAATTATTAATTGATATATCATATTTTTTTGCAATTTGACTTCGCGCCTTAATTGATATATCATATTTTTTTGCAATTTGACTTCGCGTTGTAAATGATTCGCTAGATAATACACATAATGTATAGATATTTGTCTCTAATTTTGATTTGCTTTAATATTTTGTTTTATTGGATTAGACTCCATGTCCTCCCATATCTTGTACTACTTTTTTTTTTCCTTTCAATTTTAATTGATTTCAAGTTGATTAAGGAAAACAAACCACAAAGGGTCCTATAAGCAAACAAGCATCTAGGTTACTAGGTATACCTAGGTGGGAAAAGCAGCATAATCCTAGCCACATAACCCGCACAAATTTATACACTTGCATTACATCAACATGCTATCAAATGATTGTGATAAGATTTAAACCAGATTTTATTCCAACAATAATAGCGCTAGAACGTTCATTGATCGCTATTCTTTCAACCAAAAAATCAGACACATATAGAACACAATCAATCTCTTTCTACATAGTTTAAAGAAAATTAAGAATCACAACCACCAAATTATTTAAGATATTTTATTTGTATTATAGGAATCAATTAGTTTCTATGTTACTGAGATAGTGAATATTATCAATTTTAAGAAAATAATTTAATGATGAATCTAAAACTTAAATTAAATTCTTGTTTAAATTGATAGGTTTAAAGTTCAAGTGCTTAAGAATTACTTTGCAAACGAGTTTATATTTTAAGAAATTTAGACAAATAAATGTCTAACAATAAATAAAAGAATATATGTTAGACTAATTCAGAAATTTGTACATTTTTCATGTACAAAGTTTCTAAGATTGAGAAGGACATATATTTGCATTTTTATAGACAAGCGATAAAGAAATAAACTATTCAATTCTAAAATTGATCTTTTTATGTATAGTAGATTGTCAAGGTCATAGTTTTAAAAACCGGACCGGATTGGTCGGTCGCACCGGTAATTGGTCTGATTCAATTATTAGATTGGATATATAATTGAACCGCTGAAAATTGGTAAAGTCAGAAAATTGAAGATTTTAAAAAACCGCCAGTTTAAACATTTCTCTTTTAAAAATTAAAACGACGTCATTTTTTATTATTTAGAAAAAATAAAAATAAAAATATATGAGAAAGTTGATATTCTTTTTTTTTTTTTTAAATTGGTGTCAGCGATGTTAAATATAGTAAATAAATACTATTGCAGTATTATAGCATTGATCGGTTGCAGAATATGAACATACTCTATTTTTTCTCCTATTTGATTGAAATAATTGATTTCTATTAATTTGGCTTAGGTGTTGCATAAAGTAAATGGTAATACATATTTGATATAAATTTATATTTGAGATTGATACTTTGATTAAATTTTTAAATCAGTTACCTGACTCAATTTTATAATTAAATTTGAATTTAAATTATGAACTTCTAAAATTATGATACTTATAATTTTTTAGATATTAGTGATTTTTTAAGACACCGAGTCATCTGATTCAACTGGTTTAATACATATATAATTTTGTTATAATAACATGATTAATCATGCGGTTCACCCAGTGATCTAGTGGTTCGACCAATGCACCAATACCCTCACTAGTTTGATGAACGATCCAATTTTTAAAACATTTGATATATGCCCGTATTTATAAAAAAATTAAATTCATTGCTTTTAATTTTCCTAAAAAAGCTTCTAAATACACTTTATTATAACTAACTATTTTACCTTTTTAAATTTATTAAATAATATATTTTGCCTCAAATATAAATCACATATCTCATATATTTAAAGTTTATTTGTTTTATTGTTAAGAAAATATATTTTTCTTTATATTTTTTAAACTAATTTTATAATTTTTTAAACAAAAAATACTAAAAGCTTTTTTAAATTATTTTTTATCCGAAAACACAAATTACATGATTTTTCAAAATAATATATCTAAAAAATGATTTTGATATATTTAAAAAATGACTTTTATTAAAATTCAAAAAATTATAATAAAAAATGAAATATCTAAAATAATATTTTATAAAAATTATTTAAATCAATTTTTTGTTTAACTTTTTTTAATTCTTTATAATTATTTATAAAAAAATGTAATTTTATAAAAATTATTTAAAAAAAAGTTGAAACAAACTAACCTTTAATAAACCTGAAAAAAATAAATATTTTCTTATAATAGCAACAGAGGTTGGTTATTTTTATATTTAAAGTTGTCAATTTTTAGGATATTCCATCCTTTAAATATGTTCATTTAAGAATTATATTTTCAAGAACAAATAGTTAAGAACTAATTATACTTATGTTTATTAATTTAAAAGTTATTAGGAATGAAATGATCTCCAATAACTTTCATATTTCCATGATTTTATTCTCATATAAAATATAAAAGGGTGGGAATGTTTATTTCCATGAAATTTTATACAACTTGTTTAAAAATAACCATATATCTACCAACTTTCCTATGAACATTAAATTGTATCTCAAAAACATTTTCTTAAAATTACATGTGAATTAAACTTTTATATTTTTATTCTCGAATGATTTATCCCTCGAAATCATTTAGGAATCCTTTAAATAATTAAGCCCCTTTAAATTCAACTAGTTTTTGTGCGAGTGATAAATTACAAGAAAATTTAAGAGATTTGTTTCAATCGATCTTAAATTTGTGTCACTATGATTATAAGATATTGTTCTTTTTAGGTGTGAGCAGTGTAGTCAAGATCAAATTTGGATCAGTAAGATCTAACGTACCAAAAATTTATGAGAGTGTGATGATCGGAAAGATATCATTTTCGTCATCGTTGTGGTCAAGATTAAACTTTTTGAAGCAAGATCGTAAAAATACGTGATGAGCCTTTTTTTACTGAAATTTTTTGCTTGAATTATAATTTTCATGTTTTTTGTGTGTGTCGTTGATCTATGTGCTTGCAGATATTGTCATAGTGATCTAATGTGGTGGAGTTTGTTGATATCAAGCCTAGAATCAACTGATTGGTTGTTTGGTTTTGATGATGACAACACCTGATATCAAACGATATCTAATGAAGTATTATCTATTAAAGATAACTTAAGCAATCAAAGATGCTCAAGATGTTTTATCAAGTTATCCTTTAGAAGATGCTCTTGAAGGTCAAGTCATCTCTTTGAAGTCTACATTGTGGTCAAACGACATTCTAGCGAAGACTTCTATTTCAAGGCTCGTCGGTGGTTTGCTCCCTCAACTTTCTATTATTTGTAATAAACCTGAAGATATATCAAGCATGATCAAGCTAGAAGATTCAATATTCTTGTGTGATTCTAAAGTCAAAGATAATGATGCCAAGACTTAAAACTTCAGAGTTGTGAAAGAGAGGAAGTGTGAAAGCTTGTATGGTCGCGTTCGTCTGAGTGGCTATTGTCTTGTAAAGGCACATGAGTAATTTTAGACACACACACACACACACGCACACACACTAACATACACACACACACACACATACACAAACACACACACAAAACACACACGCACACACATAAACACACAAACACACACATGCACACGCACATACACACACACGCGTGCACCGCGCGCATGCATGAACACACACACACACACACGCGCGCGCGCGCGCACACACACGTACACACACACAAAACCTTTGAGAAGTCATTATTATTATGGAAGTTAATTCAAAAATGGATTATTTCAAGATTTAAACCACAACTTAATTTATAAATAGAGAGTTTCTCTATCGTTTCAAAACACATAAAATGGGTTTGGGTTATTCTCTGTCACTCACTCATCATTTTATCTAAATCTTTCATTTCTCTAACATATATTTTGCCTTAGTGCTTCAACATTATTCTTGTGTCTGAGTGAGGATTATCTTGGGAAGTCTCCATTTGGTTCGTGAGATTTTCCTGGAACATAAGTTCACTTTTGGTTCGTGAAGATCATCCAGTAATATCACCATAATGGTTTTTAGGCTCATCCCAGTGTAAAATCTTTGTTGGTTCGAGACTAGCTTTGTAAAATCTCATCTTGGTTCCGAAGTTCAACCTGGTAAAAGATCAGTTAGTTCGATATTAACATGTGAAAATTTTGATTTAGGTTTGAAGTTCACACCGTGTAAAACCCTGGTTTTATTTGCAGGACAACCAACATAAAAATCTATCACAATTTGGGGGATAACAAATGTAAACTCAATCTTGGTTCGAGATAAGCCCATACAAAATCTCTGTTTGGTTGAAAGGATACATTATGTTTGTTGTTTGGTTGGAAGTTAGTCTTTAAACTTAATATCCTTGTAAAACTAGGTTCATGGGTATATCCTATTGAAAACTTTCAAGATAGTGGATACTCTTAAGAAGAATTTTTTGGGGCAAGAGTAGGTCAAGTTATTTATTGAAGCAATGTAAATCTCTAGTCTCTCTCTCTCTCTCTCTTTCTCTCTCTCTCTCTCTCTCTCTCTCTCTCTCTCTCTCTCTTATCTCTTTTACTTTTTAGTCATTTTCTTTCTTTTGTTTTTCAATCTATCTTTTTACTCTGCTTCTTATTTACTCGTTTTCTTTAAAAAAATATTTTCAAACTCTGACTTTTCAAACAATTTTGTTTTCAACCGAAGTTTTTCATTCCTCCATAATTCACCCCCCTCTTGTGTATGGAATCACATGTTCAACAACTAGCATGAGATCCTAACTCAGGTTTAAAGACTAATCGTCTCAGGAGGAAGATGACTTGAAACACTTCTTCTAACTAGAGGACATTCCTAAATATACCTCCATCGCTTAATGGTGATAGGTTGGTTATATGGAAAACTAGATTTAAAATATTCTTTGTAAATATCAATCTTGAATTGTGGGAAATTATAATCAATATTTTGGTCATCTCTATTCACCATATCAACGGTGAAGTAGTAGATAAACCTAAATTCCTTTTGACCAAAGAAGAGAAGAGAAATTTCAAATTTGATTTCATGGATAAAAAATGTTATCTTATGTCTTTAAGTGAAAAACATTTTCTTTATGTCCTTAATTTTAATTCCTCCAAGAAAATAGGGGACACTCTTGAAATGATCTATGGAGTTTCTCCAAGTATCTAACAAGAGGGAATGAACACGCGAGGCAAGGAAGTTGAAACACCATATGAATGCGATTGTTATTTTCACAAATGGTGTTCACCGTTGGAAATATTGGAGGTCATGTTAGAACTTTTGTAACTAAAAAATATCTACGAGTTAAGAATTAGAATCAGAAACCTGATCTAATCCTTAAATCAAGATACAAAATGTTTGTAATTTTTCATGAAAAATCTAAGGAAGAAATCATCAAAGATGAAAGAATGAGCTTAAGAATCCTAGAATAATCTTTATAAAATTCATCAAAAAATTCCTTTAAAGAAGAAGTAGATAAATTAACTCTGGTACTTTCATTTGAAAGAAAAATCTCAGTGAACAAATGATCCTCAGAAGATTCAACATCTGATAATGGAGAAACTTCATCAATATATGAATAAGATGAAGAATTTTCATCTAGTGGAATCTTTGAAAGAATAAATGAGGAAGAAACCTCAACAAGTAATATATTTAGAGACTCAACATCAAGAAGAAAACTTGAAGGACCCACCTCTGGTAGAATCTTCAAAGATCCTCATAGGATGAAGAAAATGAAAATGTTTGCTTGAAGGTCTCAGACAAAGAAGATAGTTGTGAGGTAACAACTTTATCATACAAGCAATTATATAAATTAAATGCTAAGTTAACAGAATAACGTGATAAGATAGAAGAGAGAAACTTAAATGTTAAATATTATATTGAGTTTCTAGAAAATAGCAACGAAATGTTAAGATATGAAATTGCTAATATTAGAAACCAAATTAATAAATGTGAGTCTTGTGTCTCAATGAAAAAGGAAGTGAAAGATTTCCATAAAACCCTACTTAATTTTTCTAAAGGGAAAGAAAACATATATTTGATTCTATCAAATAAAAGACATTCTTTAAATAAAACAAGATTAGGTTTTTAATCGAGTTGATCACACAGTAAAGTCTTGTTAGTTCTTTGATTGGCTACATTTTGGCTAAAACAAGTTTACAGCAAGATGTTGGGTAAGATGTCCTGACATGGTTGATTAGACATCAGTACAGATTTCAGACATCAGTACAGATGTGGTTATAATACTTGGCAAGATGTCGAGTAAGATGTTGAAGCATCTTTATCCACTGTCATGACAGTATTACTGTCATGACATCTTGGTCTGGTACAGCAGGTGCTGCTGTTGTATATCTCTTGACAGATTTGTTTTTCTTTGATTAGAATATTTTGGATATGTCTCATCATTATACGCAGGTCAAGGAGATTTATTAGGAACAAAGTTTAGATTTAATTGGATTTCATAAAAAGGATCTTGGAGACATTTTAGGAAACTATTTGGAGATTTGTTCCTATTTTTGTGGAGAAGATCTTGCAGCTAATTTAAAACATGAAGATTGGATCTGAAGAGTCTAAGCCCAGACTGCAAGAGTCTATAAATAAGGATTTGCTAGACCTAAAATAGCAAGAATTCACACAACAAAAAGCCGTCAGTGCAACATAAGGGATTAGGGTTTTGAGAGTCTCTTGTGTAGTTTGTGAGTCACCTATGTATCTTTTGATACTATGGGGTTGACATAGGTTGTTGTAAATTGTTCTCACTCGAAGCTTTTAAGCAAGAGTTGAGTATTGTTCTTGGATAAAGCTTTGAAGCAACTCCAAGTTAACTTGTTAGTTAAGAATGCTTGACTGAACTTTGTATTGGAATGGGTGTCTTTCAATAGGGTAGATACAATTATGGTGTAGTAACTGTTAGATAATCACAGGTTGTGATTTAGAAAGTGAGAGGGGGTTCTCTTATCATTTAGATGTGACTTCTAATGATAAAGTCTTCATTGGGTAGTGATAGGTTAGCGTGGGTGCTTTATGTAAACCTGAGTTTGTTTACATAAAACTATACTACTGATAGTGAAGTTTTCTTCCTGGATTGGTATCCCCCAGATGTAGGTGTGTTGCATCGAACTGGGTCATCATATTCTGTGTTATTTATCATTCTGCAATTTACAGTTCAGTTTTGATTAACATGTTGGATCAGATGTCGTAACATCTGTGTTGCTGCAGTTCTGATATTCAAGGTATCAGTATGTTGTTGCTGTTCCTGATTAAATGATTATGTAGCACAATGTCTTGACATGTGTTAGGACATCTGCTGTCTGCATATTCCAGAATTTTAATTGGTATCAGAGCATACATCCTGTCTGGTTCTGGAAGAGATCTTTGGGAGATACTTTTTGGCGTTTAAACAAGGAGGAGTTTTTAAGATCAGATCAATCAACTCAGACATACTCAAGGGTATTAATGGATGAGATGGATGTTCTGGATCGAAGGTAACAACCCGTTAGTTGTTCATGTTGCTGAGGAGGTTCTACAACAACAGCAGGAGAAATGGCTAGTTCTCTTGTTGGGGTGTCTTATAAGATGTTCTGACATCTTATTAGAGCAAGTAGGATATGTTCCTTGGTGGTTCCGCTGCATGTGTTTCTGATGGAAGAGCTCTAGAATTATGGAATTCTGGAGTTGTTACTGAAGACAGTTGGTGGAAGATCTCAATCGCCGACCTCTATTTATGAAGATATCTGCATTCTTTTATTCCAAAGTCGGGAGTGATGGAATGAAGGGAGTTGTTGGTAGATATCTGGTATGGTGACTTGGTACTTGGAAGTTTGGTTCCATGGTACAGTTTGAAGCCAGTTGAATGGGAGAGGAGTTGAGTTTAAGTTTATCAAGTTCTTGCTCTGGGAGTTTGATAAATTATTGATCGGCTAGGTTGTCAAAGATACTTGAGAATTATATCAAGTCCACTCATAACGACGTCCCAGTCGTGCATCTGGAGTCTTCTAGTTATTCTTCTGACTAGAAGGTGTTTCTATGAAACATAACCTGAAGAAAGTGGAGGTGATTTATTTTCACCATCCAAAACAGCAAGAAAGGATTCATCTCTCTTAAACCTAAGGGTGGATCTAATCTGATTGGAGCGTTCATAACTGTTGAGGTAAATAAGGTTCGTTCAGAGAGAATCTTAGTTACTTGAGTCAAGGGTGGCAGTCTTGGTATCTCAACACTGTTCTTCAAAGAAGTTACTTGCAAAAGAGTGAATATTTGATAAGTGTTCACGAAGTGATATGGTGGAGCTTAGCTACAACAGTGAAGAAAGGTTATTGGACAAGGATTTAAGATCAATTGCTATTTGTGGAATTCACAAGTATTTAATTGATTATCCTTGAAAGTCAAGATTGTTGATGTTCAACAAGATGTTGGAACATCTCATCATCAGATTTTGTGCATAATCATGGGAGGGGTACTGCATATGCTTTAGCATCTGTTTTGATCTTAGGTGGTGACCTAAGTATCTGCTTCAGTCGGGTGTGACAGAAGCATGTGTTCTCTGGAGAGTTTTCTGGCAAGAAACTGGTATGGACCTTGATGCTGTTGAAGATGGAGATGAAGACATCATAATCTTAATGGTTATTTCTGGGATCAATTTATTTCTGATCTAGGAGGGTTGAAGTGCTGGTGACGGCACAAATTCGATTAGCTTATTTCTGATCTAGGTACGTTGGAGCATGGGATCTTGCTCTTCTTGGAAGTCAAAGTTAAGTGGCAGTTATCTCTGACTTTCTACAGTCTGCTCTACTAAGGAAAGTGGCATTCTTTGGTATGACTATGGTGTAGTCTAGGTCTACTTTATCTTCTGAAGATTGAGACGTGGCAGGTGTGAAGTCTTTGGAGTCTCAAAGCAAGATGAAGGTTGTCTACTCAAACTTGATTGTTGAATCAAGTCTATGAGAGCATGGAACTCTTGTTCTGTAATAGGGAGGAGGTTCTTCTAAGTGGTAGAAGGAGGAGCTGAATTCAGCAGCTGGATGTCGTATCAGAATGTTCTGACATCTAGCTTAACATCAAAATCTCAGCTGGTGAAGTCGCACATCAGCTTAAGATAAGATGATCTACAGGAAAATGGAAGTTATGGATGCTTTAAAAAGGTCTATCTCATGCAGTTTGCGGGAGCTGTGGATGGGAAGATGTTACATGTCTAGAGGCTTGGTGGATCCAAGATGTCTTGCTATAGTGCAAGTAGTTCATGTGACTTGAAGATCTGATTTCATTGGTGGATCAGTGTGTCTTGTGGGAGTTCTAAAGAAGAGTGAGATCAATTAAAAGGTGGCATTTTATTGGTTTTATAGTGTGTATTCAAGCAGGATGCTTGAAACTGATTGCTCTTGTGCAGAAGGGTAGTTAGTTAAAAACGTAAGGAGGTTCTGGTTCTCTTGGAGCTTGTGGTAGAAGTTCTAGGTTGAGGATGGAAGTGTACCTTCTTTTGGTGGATGAGAGTTTATTTCTCTTTGGGTTTTTGAAGTTCTCTTTGTTCAAGCTGGCAGCGCAGTGTTGTGTAAAGATCTTTAATTTGGATTACTATGCAGATAGTAAGTCCAGTGGTGGAGCATATCAAGAACCATGGTGTGTGGTGTCTGTGATGTGTGAAGGATGTCCTAACTGATGTTAGAATATTTTCTTGGTTGGTTATCCTTGGTGGAGGATTCTTAAGTTCTGGTCTAGGAACTTGTTGGCTACATCGTGTCTAAGGAGTATCTATCTTGTCATACGGGAGAATGATGGAGTAGAAGAACTGCCTTGGAAGGATGGTGTATAGAAGACTGAAGTGGATCATGTGTTGATTGCATGAAAGTATGAATATGGACATTCACCAGTTGATCAGAAGTATTCCAGGTTATCATACGGGAGAATGATGAAGGAATGACTGTCTTGGATTGTAGGGTGTTTATCACATTTGTTGGCCTTGCTAAGGTCTGATGAAAAGCTTGTGGAGGGGATAACGCCCCTATTGGCAAGTCATGCTAACGGGAAGTGGATCAGTTTGGCAGCTGTGAAGTTCTGAAGCATGTATACGGTATCTGACACCGTTGGAAGAAAGCAAACTAAGAGGTATGGTATCTCTTTGAGGAATGTGGATCATTCCAGATCAATTGGATTTTATCTCAGGGAACAAGGAGGTCTATACATGAGAATTCAAGAGGAATTTGTTTGGTGTATCGATAGTTTCTGGAAGAGGGGGATCAATGTAACTTTGATCTTAATCCAAGAGTTTGTTAATTTAGGATGGTGATCCTAATGAGTCCTCACGAGAAGCATGATGGTGTTCATGTGTGAGTGATTATTGGTTCTTGTCAGAAAAGCAATAAGTTCAGTTGATGATTGTGTTCGGTAGGTAAGTTGGACAGAGGGTGTGCTCTTGAAGACATGAAGATGCGTCTTATGTTTTCTTTTCATCAACATAAGTGTTCATTAGAGGAACACTGGTTATCTTAGATAGGGGGAGTTGATATTGGATCTAAGATGTACTACTGCAGTGGTGCAGTTTTTAATCAAGTTTGGTTGAGGGTCAAGCAAGTTGTGATTGGTTTCATCTGGAGAGGATGAGATGTCAAGAAGGATGCCTTGACATTATTTGTGTTGTATGCAACTACTTAGGGGGAGCATGATAGTGTGTCATGCTTGTGCTACTTGTTGTTGCTTCTGTTGTTCCGCTACATATGTTCTGCTACTGACTTGTTTGCTTTTGGATTGATTGCCCTTAAATGCATAGTTGCTTGGTTTGACATATTATGGCTAAAAAGGGGAAGAAGTAAGTAGTAGTAGTGTTTATTGGGGGAACTGGATGTGTTATCCAAAGGTTGTTTTAGCCAAAATTTGCCAAAGGGGGAGATTGTTAGTTCTTTGATTGGCTACATTTTGGCTAAAACAAGTTTACAACAAGATGTTGGGTAATATGTCTTGACATGGTTGATCAGACATTAATACAGATGTGGTTATAATACTTGGCAAGATGTCGAGTAAGATGTTGAAGCATCTTCATCCACTGTCATGACAGTATTGCTGTCATGACAAATGTCATGACATCTTGGTCTGGTACAGCAGGTGCTGCTGTTGTATATCTCTTGATAGATTTGTTTTGCTTTGATGATAATATTTTGGATATGTCTCATCATTATACGCAGGTCAAGGAGATTTATTAAGAACAAAGTACAAATTTAATTGGATTTCATAAAAAGGATCTTGGAGACTTTTTAGGAAACTATTTGGAGATTTGTTCCTATTTTTAAGGAGAAGATCTTGCAGCCGATTTAAAACATGAAGATTGGATCTGATTGAAGAGTCCAAGCCTAGACTGCAAGAGTCTATAAATAAGGACTTGCTAGACCTAAAATAGCAAGCATTCACACAACAACAAGCCGTCGGTGCAACATAAGGGATTAGGGTTTTGAGAGTCTCTTGTGTAGTTTGTGAGTCACCCATGTATCATTGGATACTATGGGGTTGACACAGGTTGTTGTAAATTGTTCTCACTCGAAGATTTTAAGCAAGATATGAGTATTGTTCTTGGATGAAGCTTTGAAGCAAATCCAAGTTAACTTGTTAGTCAAGGATGCTTGACTGAGCTTTGTATTGGAAGGGGTATCTTTCAATAGGGTATATACATTTATGGTGTAGTAACTGTTAGATAATCACAGGTTGTGATTTAGGAAGTGAGAGGGGGCTGTCTTATCATTTAGATGTGACTTCTAATGATAAAGTCTTCATTGGGTAGTGATAGGTTTGTGTGGGTGCTTTCTGTAAACCTAAGGCTGTTTACATAAAACTATACTACTGATAGTGAATTCTTCTTCTTGGATTGGTATCCCTAAGATGTAGGTGAGTTGCACCGAACTTGGTCATCATATTCTGTGTTGTTTATCATTATGCAATTTACAGTTCAGTATTGATTAACATGTTGGATCAGATGTCGTAACATTTGTGTTGCTGCAATTCTGATATTCAAGGTATCAGTCTGCTGTTGTTGTTCCTGTTTAAATGATTATGTAGCACAATGTCTTGACATGTGTTAGGATATCTGATGTCTGCATATGCCAGAATTTCAATCTTTAATAGGAAGAATTAAATCACACTATCTATAAATACTCATTATATAATAAGCTTGTCCAGTTAGAATCATTTTGTGATGATAAACTAAGATGGTCTAAAGGTAATAACCCTAGAACTTTTAGAGCTACAAATGCACCAAGACCCAAAAATATTCGGGTATCAAATGTGAAAACCTATTCTGCTTTACAACTTTAATGGAAAGAGAAAGTCTTGTCTGCTGGCATTTGATGATTATGATGCTTGTGATTAGAGTTTGCTCGTTCATTGTGTATTTCAACAAAGGTTGTCAAAATATTATTGTTCGGCGTGTTTCTCAATGTCTATGATGATTTGTGATTATTGTATAATCTATAATGGAACTATCAGTCTTGTGGTTTGAACCAAATCTCGTGTCAAACGATTCGCAGAAAAAGATTTATGACAGTGGTTTATCGTTCCCTATAAAAAGGGAGTTTAGTCAAGCAACTTGAGGTTTAAGGTGGTACACTTTCTAGAGGTTAAAATATAGGAAAACTCTGATTAACCCTCTAAATAAGTGGTTTATAAATTTCTTAGTCATTTAAAAATTATTTTTACTAAAGGCATATTTAGGTTTCAAGCATTTTTAAAGAGGTGCAATTTGTGACACCCCAATCTATACCCCGAGCAATTAAAGCAATAACAAAATAATCAGAGTATAATTAAAACATTCATGGCATAGACGGGAGCGTCACATCAAAGTAATGAAATATAACAACCTGCTCATATAGATATGCAACAATCAGGTAGCAACATAAACAGAGGAGCTCAGTTCCTAACACCCACAATTCAGATACAGTATAAAAGCGGAAAATCTGCAACTGAAATCTTATATATAAACATAAAAGTTTGTCTGTCATATACAGAGTCATACATGTACAATCCAAAAAGATATATATACACATAATCACATAACGATCTCCTCGACTACCCGGTGCCACATATCAGAACCGACCGACAAAATAATGAAGATATAATCTTCACAAAAAGACCTCCAGCATCTAATCTGCAATGCCTCATAGAGCATTCGAAACAGCAGAAGGGTGAGAAACACAATTATAATATAGTTGCATACAATTATGTAATAACATGAAATACGCATGCAAAAACATTCTCACCACAACATACACCATAGTTCAAATACAAAACAAAACAATTCATAATTCATGCATCCATCACAAAGGCATATCAAGCATGCTCAACACATTTATCACCAATATATATATCAACTCATCAATCCCATTCACAATTTCCCACACATAATCAATCCATTCATGACTTATGTAAATGCACAGAGACCGACACAACGACTCTATGCATGCGGTACCATTCCATCCAACATTCTCATCATCATTAATTCACTCAGGAATTATTGGAATTATCGCTTGTTACTTAGTGTAACTCCCCGTCGGGAAAACGATGTTCCCTGTCGCTTTAGGTCCTCTTTGTATAAGGCACACAATGTTTATGGATCGCTTTAGGTCCTCTTTGTATAAGGCACACGATCCGATCGCTTTAGGTCCTCTTTGTATAAGGCACACGATCGTCTATAACGTCGCTTTAGGTCCTCTTTGTATAAGGCACACGATCGTTACAGCAGATTCCCTCTGGAATCGTTTTGTCGCTCACACCCCACAAGGGCACACGACATCACAAGATGCATATCATGATGCATGGCATACTAATGACTCATGACAATAAAATGCATACACATATATAACCATGTGAACCATCTCAACATCCATAATCATGCATTGCAATCAAACCCAAAATAATGCATTTATTTGCCATAAGGCCACAAACCATCATCACAACATTTCATCACATGTATTCACATCATATAACAGCACACAAGCTATACGTTATATATCAAAAGCATATCGTATGATAACACATCAATCACACACAATTACGACGGTAAAAGTCGACAAAATGACACATTTCTAAATTCCCGACATAATTAAATTGGCCACTCATCTCAAAACCATTTTTATAAGAAAGAACATCTCATTAGCTTTCCAACGGTACTAAGAACGTTTCGATCCAAGTTACAGATCAAAAGTTATGAATTTTCAAAGAAAAGAATTTATTGAGAAACAACCAGATTCGCCTGGCGACTTAGGATTTCGCCTGGCGGATCCCCCTCGCTAGCACTTTGCCTGGCGAACTAGTGGCGAACCACCGTTTTAGAAAAAAAACCCAAGATTTCCAGTAGCTAACACATTTCTGTCTCCCCGTTTTCGCCTGGCGACTTACGATTTCGCCTGGCGAATCCCCCTTCGCCAGCACTTCGCCTGGCGAACTAGTGGCGAGACCTAATTCGCCTGGCAAATCCCCAATTCGCCTGGCGAATCGCACCAGAACTAGAATTTTCTGCTGCGGGTTACATGGTTCCAAAACCTCAAAATCCAACTTTCTCCAACCAAAACGTTTTCAATCAATCAAAACAAGCATCAACAATGTTCATACATATAATACGATACTACGTGATTCATATCGATTTTCGACCATGAAAACATCGATTTCTATTCATTTTTATCATTTCAACCTAGAATTGAAAAACTATGAAAAGCAAGAGAACATTCAAACACACACATACATATTCATACACAAGCATATAGTAATCGAGTTTCGCACCCTTACCTGATTAATCGTGCTTTGAAGTGTCGGTTGAATCGATTTCTTACACTCCAAGTTTTCCTCTTTTTCTTCTTCTCACTCTCTTTTTCTCTTCTCTTTCTTTTCTCTCTTTCTAATCTCTATGTTTCTATTTTATGAAAAACAATAATATCTAACCAAGCAAAATGACCAAAATACCCCTACACTCAACTTTCTCGCAAACGCGATAAAACATAATAACGATAAACATAACATATTTACCAAATAAAAACCAAGAATAAAATAATATAAAAACAAAAATAATTAAATTGACCCGATTAAATAAATCTAACAAAAACCGGGGCGTTACACGATTTGAATGATAAAGAGGTGAAAAAAGAAATGTGCCAAAGCCAAATCTCAACAAAAGGCCCAAAACCCTAATAGTATTAAAAATAAGGAAGATAATCGGTTAGTCAAATCGCTTAAAATATGCTTTCGTTTCAAATTTCAAACTAAATCAGACAGTGTCTCTGCCTTACAAATGATCAAGTTAGAGTATTGACGAATGTGCGAAATATTCTGATTAAGCATAAAATATTCATTATTCCTTCAAATTAATTGATTATTACATATGTTTTGGAAAGTTTTGCTTCCAATCTTTTCTAGGCAAAGTCATCATAGATTTAATGAAATTTTTACCTGCTCAAATGTTCAGAAGCATCAATTTAAATAGGTACTTCTATTTCTTTCTTTTGCATAATATTTCTCTCTCTCTCTCTCTCTATATATATATATATATATATATTGATTGATTGTGTGTGAGTATTTGCTTTTTGTTATTACTATCATCTTGCTATGATTTAATCAAAGAGTGTGTCAGTTATAAATCCATCTTCAATTAAGTCTCCCTTGAAAGGATTCTCTTCAAAGAATCCCAAATATTTATCCAACCAAAGAGAATTAAGGAGTGATTACATGGAGGAAGAGGAATTTACAAATGTTCAACATGCAGTGAATGAAAGAGTTATGAATGTCATCTTTGTGATCTCTCAAGAAACTATTTTCGTCGTTTAAAAGATATCCAAGGAAGTTGTTGTCTTCACAAAGAATTCAAAGGGAAAAGGCATAATTGGGAATGATAATGGTGACAACGAGTAGTAGTCTCACTTATGCATTTAGTTTTTGCAATTAAGTGTGTTTAATTTTTGATATTTTCCCACTTTCTATATTTTGGATTCTCTTTAAATTAATAAATTATTGTTTTCATTTTAAATCTTGCTTGATCTATGTGAATTATATGCTTTCATGTTATCATTACTTTCTAATATCTTTTTCCTGCCTTTTTAGTTAAGCCAAAGGGGAAGAAGTATACTCTCAGAGAGAGTAGAGTATACTCTCTACTCATGTGAGATATAGTTTAACCACTCAAAACTTTACGTCTTTGTTATGTTAGGTGGATTTTAATCACTCCAAAACTTACTTGTTTATTTTCTCTTTTAGCACCTTTCCTGAGAGATATGTTGTCATCATTAAAAAGAAGGAGAATATGGATCTATGTGATTGCAAGTATTATCAAGGTGATCAGAGGTGGTGGAGTTTGTTGATAGCAAAGTTACAATCAATTTATTGAGTGTTTCATTTTGATGATGACAACACCTGATATCAAGCGATATCTAGTGAAGTCATTATCTATTAAAGGTAGCTTACACAGTTAAAGAAGCTCAAGATATTTTATCAATCTATCATTTGGAAGATGATCTTAAAGATCAAGTCATCTCTTTAATGTCTACATTTGGTCAAATGATATTCAAGCGAAGACTTTTTTTTCAAGACTCGCCGGTGGCTTACTCTCTCAAGTCTCTGGTGTTGGTAATCAATCTGAAGATATCTCAAGCCTCATCAAGCTAGAAGATTAAATATTATTGTGTGATACTAAAGTTAAAGATAATGATGTTAATACTTAAAGCTTCAAAGTTATGAAAAAGAGAAAGTGTGAAAGCTCGCATTGTCGCATTGTTTTGAGTGACCGGTTTCTTGTAAAGGCACAAGGATACTATTGGAAATACTAAAGGAAAAATCACACTCACACACCAAAAACCTTTGAGAAACATCTCTTATTTTGTTAAAATTTAAAATGTTTATAAGGCCTAACTAGCAGATTAAGGATTTCTATGATAAATTGGAGGACTTTTTACAACAGGATAATTGATTAGCCCTAATCCACGTATCGATTATTTTCACTTTTTGAAGTCTAAAATTGATTGAGACAACATCTTAATGATAGGTAACGTTTAAATATTAAAACTTTTCATTTGTGGTTTGAATAATTGATTATTGAGGTGCCATAATCGAATGGCCTAATCGATTATGGCAGTTAATTCTTCCATGAATTGTTTCCAAATTTATGCCACAATTTGACCTATAAATAACGTGTTTCTCTATCATTTCAAAACACTCAAAAAAACATGTTTGGATCCTACTTTCCCACTTTCTCATCATTTTTATAAATCTCTCATTTCTCTCCCATATATTTTGCCTTAATGCTTCGAGTGTTCTTATGTCTAATGAGAATCATTGTTCTGAATGAGGGGATAATTATAATTTACTAAGAGTATATTATCTCTTAAGTAAAACATCTTTCTATAAGAAGTTTCTTGGTTGCGAGGTAAACTAGTAAAAGCTCTTGTTTGGTTTGGGGGATTGTATTAGAAAGTCTCCATTTGGTTATTGAGTTTCACCTAGAAGAAAAGTTCTCTTTTAGTTTGTGAAAATTAGCTAGTAAAATCTCAACAATTGTTCTTGAGCTCAATTTGGGGGATAGCTAATATAAACTCCATCTTGGTTCGAGATCGACCCGTATAGAATCTATGTTTGGTTATGAGGATATATGTTATTTGTTTTTTGGTTGGAAGTTAGTCTTTAAACTTCATAGCCTTGTTAAAGGAGGTTCGTGGGAATATCAGATTGAAAGCTCTTAATATAGTGGATACTTTAAAGAATAACTCTTGGGGACAAGATTAGGTTAAATTATTAGACCGAACTTGTATAAATCTCTGTTGTTTTTCTTTCTGCCTTATCTATTATACTTTTTAGTCATTTTCTTTCTTTTGGTTTTCATCTATCTTTTTACTCCGCTACTTATTTACTCGTTTGCTTTAACAAATGTTTTCAAACTTTAATTTTTCAAATGATTTTGTTTTCGACCATCGTTTTCCAAACCTGCACAATTCACTCCCCTCTTGTGTATAGAATCACATGTTTAACATGTGTGTATGTGTGTGTCTATATATATATATATATATATATATATATATATATATATATATATATAATTTTTACCTTCAGTAGGATGTTACATGTCATGCTAACTATAAGAATTTTACGATCTTCCACAAGGTGATCAATCCTACTTAAGATCTCGTGTTTGATTATAATGGATGTGAAAACCCTCACGACTTTTTCCTTTAGAAAAGACGTCTCTTAAGGATTAAATGTATGAATGTTATATATAAATTATTCTAAATCTCGAGTTTCATGGACTATTTTGGTTAGTCTCAAACAGTTGACTCCTGTCGAGACTAAGGGGCAGGGTGAGAGCACGTGGGTCACACCCCTCCTTCTAACTTCAATGATCTGATTGATCTCAAGTCTGTGTTACTGCGACTAAGAATCCCTCCGTTTTCACTGGAAACTCCATGGCCTCCCCGGGGACTTCAGCAGTCCGGCGGAGAAACCACCTTAGAAAGCGTAAAATAAGGAGAAGGAATAAGAAACTTACTTGAAATAAGGGTTGAGAATCTCCGGTGCTGCGGCGTACGATAGAAGGACGACGACGGTGGCTGAAGACACAGAGAGAAAGTGGTGAGCAGAGAGAGTGGAAACGTTCAAATGGCACGGACCCACCTATATTTATAGAAGCCGTCACAGAGCTCGAGGCGCCTCTAGGCACTTGAGTGCCTAGGATCCTAGCCGCCATAGGCATTGATGGCGAGTGACATGTGGCACTCGAGACCCATGCGCACCATTTCGTTTCCCTGGGTCCTCGCGGGACGAGTGCGTCTATTTTCATTCATCTCTCCCCGTGGTGTCGACCACGAACTACCTTTCGGAGGACAGAAGACCATCACTCCCCGAGAGTGGCGCGCAGCAGACATCCCGCACCTGGCCGTCTACGCTCCCCCTCAGCTTGTCACTTCGGGCATACTGATATACTAGAACTTCCCCGACAAATGGGCCACCTCTTAAGTCATTACTCCGACGCTCCGAAACAACGACTTGGGGGGCTCCTGTTCTGGACTGGGCCAGTGCCTGCCCATCAGTCGGGCAGGCCCAACCCAACATCATGCTAAGTGGCCTATTAAGGCCCAATTCACCTCACCATTGGGCACACCCCAGCGACATGACCCGTCGAGCAGACGCTACACATGTCGGGGAGAGTTCGCGGCTCTCCCCCCCTCCCTCCCCCACGTTCTCCTCGTGATCCCCCCGCGGGGACACGTCATCAGGTAACGCTCACTTCTGAATGAGCTGGTCAACCCACCTTCCGGAGATCACTGGAACGTTACTCCAGGGCGAAGACCACGTACTGGTCTTCACTACACCACGTAAGCCCTGACAGTTATCTGCATTGGGGCTAACGACCCAACCCAATGCAGACGACCGTTGGCCCAGTACTGTGGACACAATATAAATACCCTCGCTCACGAGAGGGTCAGGTTACATTTCATTCTAACTCTCACTCTTTACTTTTTATACTTGCTTGCTCCTGTCCTTACTTTGGCATCGGAGTACCTTGCAGGTACACCCCCCTCCCCCCAACCTAATGCAGACGACCGTTGGCCCAGTGCTGTGGACACAATATAAATACCCTCGCTCACGAGAGGGTCAGGTTACATTTCATTCTAACTTTCTCTCTTTACTTTTTGTACTTGCTTGCTCCTGTCCTTACTTTGGCATCGGAGTACCTTGCAGGTACACCCCCCCCCCCCCCCCCCCCCCCGCCGTTTCATCACCACCGGAGTAGCGGAGCTCACGACGTTGCTGGCCATTAATCTCCTTTCTGATCAGGTACGATCAAATGTATTATCTCTTGAATAAAATATCCTTCTATGAGAAGTTGCTTGGTTGCGAGGTAAACTAGTTAAAACTGTTGTTTGATTTGGGGGATTGTTTTAGGAAGTCTCCATTTGATTCTTGAGTTTCACCTAGAAGAAACATTATTTTTTGGTTCGTGAAAATTAGCTAGTAAAATCTTAACAATGGTTCTTGAGCTCAGTCTAGGGGATAGATAATATAAAACTTTATCTTGGTTTGAGATTAACCCGTGTAGAATCTCATTTTGGTTCAGAGGATATATATTGTTCGTTGTTTGATTAGAAGTTAGTCTTTAAACTTCATATCCATGTTAAAGGAGATTTGTGGGCATATCATATTGAAAGCTCTCAATATAGTGGATACTCTGAAGAAAAATTCTTAGGGATAAAAGTAGGTTAAGTTATTAGACCGGACCTATATAAATCTATGGTGTGTTTTTTTATGCCTTATCTCTTTTAATTTTTAGTCATTTTCTTTCTTTTGTTTTTCATCTATCTTTTTACTCCACTACTTATTTACTCGTTTGCTTTAACAAATGTGTTCAAACTGTAATTTTTCAAATTATTTTGTTTTCAATCATCGTTTTTCAATCCTACACAATTCAATCCCATCCTCTTGTGTATGAAATCACATGTTCAACATGTGTGTGTGTGTGTGTGTATATATATATATATATATATGTGTGTGTGTGTGTGTGTGTGTGTGTGAATTTACCATTTTCCATGCAGTAGGATCTTACATGTCATGCTAACTATCTGAATTTAATGATCTTCCACAAGGCGATCAATCTTACTTAAGATCTCGTGTTTCACCATAATAGATATGGAAACCCTCGTAACTTTGTCCTTTTGAAAAGACGTCTATTTAGGTAAATATTTATGAATGTCATATATAAACTACCCTGAATTTCGAGTTTCATGGACTATTTTGATTAGTCTGAAACAGTTGACCCTGTCGAGACTGAGGGGCAGGGTGAGAGCACGTGGGTCACACCCCTCCTTCTAACTTCAATGATCTGATCGATCTCAAGTCAGTGTTACTGCGACTAAGAGATATTGTCTGTTTTGAGTGTGTGAACACTCACGACTTTGTTTTTTAAAAAATGTGCGTAGTTGAATAAAAGTGTATGAGTGTTCTATATAAACTACTATTAACCTTGAAGCCCAAACTATTTTGACCGATCCGAATCAGAACTAGATTACATTTTAGTGTATTCTTTTGATATATTTATTTTGTCCGTAAAAAATGAAACACAAAACACCGAAAGTAAACCACGCTAATTAGCTATATAGGTATTTTTGGCTTGAGCATATAGTTTCAAGTGATGACAAAGCAAGAATCATATTGTATCATGTACTGTGCATAAATAAACAAGAATTGTGATGTGAAAAGGACCAAAGATCATGCGTGGATATATATGAATAAAGATTATTGGACTATATGCATTGTACAAGCAAAGTACACTACTTTAAAATTACGGCGGGGCACATGCTTATGACAAGGAAACTCTCATTTCATGATGCACTTTTTTAATTATACAAAACTATTTAGAAGAAAACAATACTATAAGTAAGGGCACTAGTATCTTAACATCATAAAATTTCATGCCATAAACATAGGGGAGAAAAACCAAGTGTAAAAGTGGATCCAAGAAGGCATGGAAAGTTGCCACTATCTTCACAAACATCAGAGACTAAAGAGAAACAAGAGTATCCATTAGTAGATAATACTAATGAGTTTGATGATGCATATAACTTTGCATCTAATTCTAATTGGTGTTCAAACACTGATTTGTCTACTATGGTTTCTGGTCTCTCTCAAGTCATTGGAACTTCTACCAATCATAATCCACACATGGCTCAACCAACTTCAAGTACTATTCTCAATAAAGAATCTCAACCTCTTGTAGATCAAGGTTTGTTTCTAAAATTCTCTCTTATGTTTCTTGCCTAAATCCAAATGTGTTGATCTTATGCAGCGATAACCATTGATCTACATGATCTTAATTAAGTCAAAGTCATTTTTATAAAAAAAGGATTAGTATTTTAAGAAATTATAATTAAGTTAGCTAGCTTGTTATTTTCCATTGACTAATTATTTAATTTATAAGAATGCGCAAAAACTTTGACTAGTATAAGTTATACAATGCATAAGTATTCATAAATTTGAAAATATTTTTTAAATAATTTTTCATAAAAATTATTTTTGAGATATATGTTTTTAAAAAATCATATGATTTTGATTATTCTTTAATTTTTAATAATGTGTAGCAGGTGGGTTCTGGTTCAATTTGTTTTTGAATCCTCTTATTAGTTTGCATACTGTCTTGTTGTAATGGTGGGTATGAGATTGCATTTTCCATGTCCTTTTATATTTGGTCTAATTTGGACCATCTAAAATAATATGATTGGCTTGATTATTGAAAAAAAAAATAATGTGTATTTATGTTTCTAGATGTCAAAATTAATTTTTTAATTGTAGAAAATGCGAGTTTAAAATATTTTTACTATTTAAAAAGTTCATAAAAATTATTTAAAAAAACTACAAGGAAATTTTTTTTTTTTTTAAAACTAAAACAAATTGTCTCAGTATTAGGAGTAAGAATATATTAGACCATTTGATAGAGATTTATGACCTAACTTGCTTAATATTTAAGATTCAGTTATTCTAGAAAAGCTAAATAATAAGTGATTTTTTTCTTGTTTTGCATGTGGATGTAATTAATTAATAAAGAAGCAAACAAGAAACCTCACTACAGAGGAGTAAGACAAAGACCATGGGGAAAATGGGCAGCAGAAATTCGTGATCCAATAAAAGCAGCTAGGGTTTGGCTTGGAACATTTGACACAGCTGAAGATGCAGCTCTTGCATATGACAAAGCAGCACTTAAATTCAAAGGCTCAAAAGCCAAACTTAATTTCCCCGAAAGAGTTGTTCCATGCAACAACAACAATAATTCTAGTGGTTCTTCTGATAATCAACAAGTTTTTCCGAATTTGTTTCAGTATGCTCAGATTCTCTCTAGTGATGCTGAGTTTCCTTATTATGCATCTCATCTTTTCAATCAAGATCAACAGCAAGGAGATGATGTTCGTCGCCCACCTGGTCAGTAGAGTCTATGCAGTCGGGAGATTGCGCATTTAGGTGGTCGGGATATCGGTGGTTTTTCGATCTAGATCAATGGTATATGTCAATTTTGCTCTTGAAACTAGAGTTTTGGATTTATGTCTTGTAAAAGGGGTTATTGCTCTTGAAACTTATGAGTTTTGCAATTTAGCTACATTTTTCACGTTGCCAAACGTGCATTAAAGGTGAGATGGGATCATTTTCTATTAATAGTTATGTATGAGAAACAATTCTCAACTTGTTTGGATTTACTTTTGTATCTGGGTCGAGAATAATTCAATCTTACAAACTTCTCTTTTGTCAAGTAGGTAAAGGTTCACACTCTATATAAATCTTTTCTAAACTTTATTTTTTTATTAATGTAGAATTTTGTGATTTTCCTAATAAAACCTCTCACGTTAAATACTTTTGGATTTGATACATTGATACAAACTATAGATATAGATAGTTCTATAGTGTTGGAAAAAAGGGTTTTCAAAAAAGATGGAAGAAAAAGAAAAAGAGAGAAAAAATATAATTAAATCGTAAAGAGAAATATTATTGAGTGAAGTTGTTAGGACTTATATCATACAATACATTTATATAGCAACTAAAGCTCAAGCGCAAAATTATACAAAACGACCCAAGCGCAAAATATACAAGTTATATTTTGGCTTCGACACAACAACTTAAATGATGTATTCGACTCTGTCGAATACAACTGACTCATACATCTTCAACTAACTACTTCAACATAGTCGAATTAATGCTAGCTTTCGACAGAATACCGAATTACAACCTCTAACACACACCCTATTTCATGTTCTCGAGACTTCTCATCCCGATGCTTCTCTTCAATTCGTCAAACATGACTTTTTTTAAGGGTTTGTGAGTATATCAGCTTGTTGCCATTCTATCTTGCAATTCTTAATAGTTTAAGCTTTTCTTTGTTAACTTGATCCATAAGAAAATTATATCTCCTCTCTATGTGTTTATTTCGACCATGACACACTAGATGATTTTCCAAGTAGATAGGTAACTTGTTGTCGGCAAAAAACTTCATTTTCTTAGGTTCCATTATCTTGAGCTCTTCGAGCAACATCTATATACGTGCTGCTTGACATGCTACATATGATGCATCCACATACTTTGCTTCATAAGATGACAAAGCTACAATGCTTTGCTTCCTAGAGCTCCATGAGAATGAAGTGCATTCGATCATGAATATGTAGCCTGTAGTACTCTTCTTCTCGTCTTGATCTCCACTGAAATCTGAATCAGTGTTGCCACATACCTCTGCATCTGTGTTGATTTTCTTTTTCCTCGGCATCAGTACACCATGATCAACTGTACCTTTAATGTACATCATCACTCTCTTAACTGCGGTGAAATGACATTCTTGGGGTTTCTCCATGAATATGCTCTACAGTCCGACATTTTGACAAATATTTGGACTGGTATTGCAAAGATACCTCAAGGATCCAAAGACTTAGTTGCATATTGTTGCACTCACAAACTTATCACATGTCTCTTTCCTCAACTTTGCTCCGATTTCTAATGGCGCAGCAGTTGCATTACAGTTGCTCATCTTGAACCTCTTCAAAATGTCTTGGGCATACTTCGTCTGATACAAGAATACTCCTTCACATGTGTCTTTGAACTCCATCCCTAATAAATATGACAAATTCCCTAGGTCAGACATTTCAAACTCCTGCATCAGTTTCGACTTGACTTTTCTTATCTCTGTTTCATTTGTTCCTGTAATTAACAAGTCATCTACAAACAAGAATTAGATGATTCGACTGACTCTGTCTGCATCATTGGCATACACTCCATGTTCAGAGACACACTTTGTGAAACCTGCTTCGATTAAAAAACTATTTATTCTTTTAATCAAAGCTCTTGAGGCTTGCTTCAAATCATAGAAAGCCTTCCTCAATCTGCACACCTTTGAGTCATACCCTTTGATTTCGAATCCTGGTGGTTGACTGACATAGACTTCTTCTTCCAAAGGTCCATTCAGAAATGATGACTTTACATTCAACTGATGTATCTTCCACCATTTGTATGTTGTCGTCGACACAACAATTCTGATGGTTTCCAGCCTTGCCATAGGTGCATGCACTTCGTTGAAATCAATACCAGGTTTTTGCATAAAACCTCTCGCCACTAGTCATGCTTTATGCTTGGAAATTTCACCATTCAACCTTCATTTCAGCTTGTAAACCCACTTCACATCAATTGGCTTCTTGTTTGACTTTTCCACAAGCTCCTAGGTCTTGTTTTTCTCGATTTCCCTGAGTTCTTCTTTCATGGCTTCTAACTGATTCAAATCATTCATGGCTTGATCCAAATTGATTGGTTCTACTTCAACCATCGTCATTGTTTCTTCTATTAAGCCACCATCTGCATCGATTGCTTGATTTGGAAATCTCTCATATCTAGCTAGCCTTGTCAACTCAGCTCTTTTTCTAGTCGATCTCCTAACATTCGGAACAAGTGTTTTTGTCACACCCTAAATTTTTCCCACCATTTTGATCTGATATTTCTATTTTTGGGTCATCTGTTGTGCACTTGAGTTTATTTGAGACATTGGGCATTTCACTATGTACTTTGCATTTGGTCTGAGTCTCTGGTCCTTGACTGCGTCATTTTGATTCATCTGAGTTATTTTGGTGCCTCTGAGTCATTTTGGTTTTTTCTGAGTAAGTTATGTCTAGGTCAGTTGCCTCTATCTGAGACATGTGCCTTTGCTTGTTTACTTGCCTTTATCTTAGCCCTTTTGTTTCATTTGAGTCATGCATCTGAGTCATCTGAATGGTCTGAATTGGTTTGAGTCTAAGGTCAACCAAGATGACTAAAAGTCAAAGGAGGATCATTTTGACTTTTTTTTCATTTTCTTTATTTATTTATTAATTCATTTTTCCTTATGTGTGCATTTTATTTTTCATCATTATTTATCCATTTATTTTTATTATTATTAGGTCAGTCTCATTATTTTATTATTATTATTATTATTATTATTATTCCTTTTATTATATTAAGTAGTCTTTTTATTATTATTATTATTATTATTATTATTATTATTATTATTATTATTGTTCTGAACCGTGAGTCCAGAAACACCCAAAACACATCCAACCTTACCAAAATGAGATCAAGTCACACAAAAGAAAAATTAAATCTTTTATTTTATTAACATCAGAATTCAGTTACATTTGAGAAACCCGTGGATCTTTTCTAACTTACACAAACTTAAGCCCTAAGACAATTAGAGTCAAAACCGAATCACAATCTAATAAAAAACATCCTAAAAATAAACAATCAAATTGAATGCTAAACCTAATTTCTACCTATATAAAACTAAGGTCTAAATCAGAAGAAGGACGAAAAATTAACACAGAAATATACAAATCTTAATCCTAAAAATTTGTCTTCACACTGAAGAAAAACTTTGTTATAAGCATTAGCCAACCTCAGCATCCATCAAGCGCCAGGGTACCTTGCACCAAAGAGAAAAAGAAGTTATAGAAAGAGAAGGAGAGGGATCTAAGAAGGTACAAAGAAACATAGAGAAGGAAAGTGAAGGAAGGAGTACATTACTTGGGAGTTCACTGCAGGGCTGGTTAGTAGCTTATTCTCCGTTTTATTGCTTCGTAGTTATGCTTGTATGTGATAGAGTTTTGAAATAAGTTAATTATTATGTTTTTTTTGTGTTTGGATTATGTATGATGAGTTTATGAAGGTTTAATTTTGTTTTGGTGTTTGTTTGGGTTAGATTAAGGGATGGTTTAGGTCTAACAGAGGGGATTTAAGGTTTTTGAGGGTTTAAAATTTTTGTGTTGATTTTGTTGTTTTGAAGTTTGATTGGTGATTAGGGTGTTATGATCTACGAATTGGTGGTGGTTTTATTGGATTTGGGTATGTTTTTGGGTATTTTTGGAAAATTTTAGTTAGGGTTTGAAGGTTAGGGATGAAGATTCATCATGTTCATAACATGATGAAGGTTTGAAGGTTCTGGGTTAGAGGATGAAGGTTGTGTTATCTCAAATTTTTGACATAAGCCTTGATGGTAAAAATTTGCCAATTTGTTAGATTGTTTGATGACCTGGGTTTTTACTGAGGTCGAAATGGTCATTCGACCATGAAATTAGAATAGACATTTTTCGACAGAGCGATTCCATCATGTGATATTGGTGACTTTGGTCGAATTTCCAAGTACTTAGTTAAAAACCAGGGATTTGTTAGTTTTTGACTTAGTGAAATTTGGAGTTCTCAAAGTAAAGTCACTCTCCACGCGGTCGAATGAGGAATAAGCGGATAAGATCAGATAGTTCCATTCCAAGGACTTTCAGAATCATAAGATTAAAAACTTGTTGATTTTTAAAACTGTGCACACACACACACACACATACACACACACACACACACACACACACACACACACACACACACACACACACATATATATATATATATGCTCAATTTTAGCGAAAATACAATGACATTCTACTTTGAATACTCTATTTAAAGTCACTCTCCACGCGGTCGAATGAGGAATAAGCGGATAAGATCAGATAGTTCCATTCCAAGGACTTTCAGAATCACAAGATTAAAAACTTATTGATTTTTAAAACTGTGCACACACAAACACACACACACACACACACACACACACACACACACACACACACACACACACACCGCGCGCGCGCGCGCGCACACACACACACACACACACACACACACACACACATATATATATATATGCTTAATTTTAGCGAAAATACAATGACATTCTACTTTGAATACTCTATTTTATTAATTAAATTCTATAACTTAATTATTGAGTAATAGAATAATTCATTAGTAAAAATTGGAACACTCGTTTGTGCGTGATCCGATAGGTTTAATAGTGAGTCGGTAATATAATAATTAAATTAATATATTAATTAAGATACACATCTAGCAGAACTACTTAACGTCAGGATAATATGAAATATTTAACTTTCAAGAACCATTTGAAAATAGTATAATATTTTATTTTGTCATTACAGCTCTGCTTTACTCTAGAGCATGATATTATTGTTAAACTCTAACAAGTTAATATTTAGGCAAAATACCATTTTTCGTCTCTTAACTTTACCTCGGGGTCCATTTTTCTCCCTTAATTTTTAAAATGTTCAAATCGATCCCTTAAGTATTAAAAATGGAGCACGACAATCCTTTCCGTCTGTTTCCTCCAAACGGACGTTTGTGAATGACGACGTTGCAGATGACATGGATGTTCTTCTTGTTTTCCACTTTCTTCTACATTTATGTTCTGCAATTTCTTGAGAAATCAAATTAAGGTCTTAGGGTTCCATCCAATCCCATCTCAAATTGTTCAATCAATTCCAGAAATTGAAGGTTGTAGTAACAAGAACACTCTCCTGCAAAAACAACCAAGGATGAAGAAGCTGAAACTCATAAACACTCCCTAACTTTCCTAAACTCCTTAACAACGGGCATAATCGGCCTCTGTTGCCTCCTCCACGCCACCTGATGTAAAGCATACCCAACCTCAGAAACGGAATAGTATTGCTGCATAAGAAGCACCTGAGTCTAATTAACTCACCTCTGCTCAATTGCACCAACAACGAAAACACACTCCTCAACCTCACCAACAACGCGTAAATGTTGAACAAGAGAATCAATAATCGCATTCGCAGCTGAAAATTCGCTGCGAAGCTAATTCATAAACTTGTCCCTCTCATCAACAAACCACTGTTGTGGCCTGTACTGCATCTCGCCGCCGGTAACCACTGCCGAAAAATGCTTAATCTCCACATTTCCTATTGGCATTGCCGTGAAACTAACTCACTAACTAGAAAATTACAATTAATCCATAAAATTTTCACAATCTACTACTAAAAAGTAAAAAAATCGAAAGGAATTGGAGTGAAAAATTGATGAGAAATTAGGGTTTTTTTAAGAGGGGAGTGTGAATTGTGAGATCTAAGAATGAAAATTGAAAAGGAAACTATGATGGTTGTTAAGTAACAAGAAGAAATAATTTTGGTGGAGAATGAAGATCTAGGGTTAAGATTATTTTATACACTTTCTTTTCTTATTTGTAAGTTTGGTGGAGAGTGAATTTTCTTTATTCATGTTAAATCCACTTCAGCACATTACAATGTCATTTGGACTTTTTTTTTTACTTTGACTAACGATCCAGGCGGAAGGACTAACGTGGCGATGTTTTAATAGTTAAACGACCAATTTGAATATTTTAAAATTTAAGGGATCAAATTAGACCCCGAGGTAAAGTTAAGGGACTAAAAAGGGTATTTTGCCTAATATTTATGACTTAAAAAGCTCATTTCATTTTTCATTCAATTTTTCCATGCCAGAACTTTAATTTTATCATAGATATCATACTCATTACCAAGAGTTGATGGATCACATATGTGAGATATTGGATCGAACTCTAGTTTTAGCATGTCGTTGAAGTCCGCTCACATGCTGTTGTCGAAGACCTACATGCTGTAGTCGAAGTGTGTTCTAGTGTGTAGCTGTCGGATTGGGCCTTATGTTAAGGATCCAATTGTTTAAGTTAGCTTGTACTCTAAGTTAGCTTGTAATGGGTAATTGTTAAAAAGCCCATTAGTTTAGTATGTTAGGTTTATTATAAATAGCATACTAGTATCTTTTCCTAAGGTGTGACAAAACCTTATTAGGTTGAGAGAGGTAAATTGTTGGTATTCACTTGTAATCTTTGAACCCTATTGAGAAAGTGAATAGTAAAACAAATTTAACCAATTCTCTATTCTTCCTCCTCTTTTCTCTTCCTTTGTGAACCCTAATAGGGTTTTGCTAGTTTGTTCAAGTTTTTTTTCCTTCTTTTCTACCCTTGTGGATTTTTTGGTGTTTAAGAAACCAAATATACTATGTTATTCTGGTATCGTTTTTCACAATAAATTGGTGCGGTGAGCGTGGAGAAGATGCCTTCAAAAAAGTATGAGATTGAAAAGTTCACCGGAGTGAACGATTTCAGTCTGTGGCACTTAAAGATGAAAACTCTACTGGTTCAGCAGGGTTGTTTGAAAGTGTTGAAGGGAGAGGTAGCCATGGATGTTGCGTTAACGGTAAAAGAAAAGACAGCCATGATAAAGAAAGCCCACAACGCAATATTATTAAGCCTTGGTGATAAGGTTCTTCGACAGGTATCAAAGGAGACTACGACATTGGGGTTATGGTTGAAACTTGAAAGTTTGTACATGACCAAATGTCTGGTGAATCGACTCTACCTAAAGCAGGCTTTGTATTCATTCAAGATGAGTGAAGACAAAGTTTTGGCTGGGCAGTTGGATATGTTCAACAAGCTGATTCTTGATCTTGAAAATATTGATGTGAAGATCGACGACGAAGATCAAGCATTGTTACTGTTGTGTTCTTTGCCCAGAACACATGCTCACTTCAAAGAAACTCTCTTGTATGGAAGGGAGTCCCTGAGCTTTGAAGAATTTTAATCAACCTTGTATTCTAAGGACCTGAATGAATGAAAGGAGCATATACCTTCGACGGTTGGTGAAGGTTTGACCATTAAGGTAAAATTTTTGCGAAATGATGGTAAGTTCGACAAGAAGAAAGGTAAAAGTCAGCAGAAGTCTTATAGTGGTGAAACATCTGGTATTCGATGTTATCACTGTAAGAAGGAGGGTCACACAAGAAAGGTGTGCCCAGAACGCCTAAAAGATCATGGAGGTAAGGATAATGGCAACACTGTCGTTGTTCAAGATGACTTCGACTCATCTAATGTCCTTGTAGTTTCAAGCGGTGACTCAAGAAAAGAGTGGATTATGGATTCAGGTTGCACTTGGCACATGAATCCAAACAAAAAATTGTTCGAGTATTTATGTGATCAAGATGGTGGATCGGTGCTGCTAGGAAACAACAAATCCTACAAAATTGTAGGTATTGGATTTGTGAGATTCAAACTCCATGATGAGTCAATAAGGTTATTGACTGAAGTCAGGTATGTACCTGATTTGAAGAGAAATTTAATTTCTCATGGTGAATTCGACAGGAAGGGATATGTTTTCCAAGGAGAGAAAAATATCCTAAGAGTCATGAAGGGGTCGAAGGAAGTCTTGAGAGGCGTGAAGAAACAAGGCTTGTGTACCCTTGAGGCTGAGGTTATAGGTGGCTTGACAAATATTGCATCCACGAAACCTGTGTCGAAATCAAAATTATGGCACATGAGATTGGGCCATGTCAGTGAAAGAGGCTTGGTCAAATTGGGGAAGCAGAACCTGCTAGGTGGTGACAGTGTCGAAAAGTTGGAGTTTTGTGAATCTTGTGTATTTGGTAAATCCTGTAGGGCGAAGTTTAACAAAGGCAAGCAAAGAACACATAGATCCCTAATTACATTCATGCTGATCTTTGGGGGCCTGCAAGGAATCCTTCACATTCAGGTGCAAGGTATTTTCTATCCATCATTGATGACTATTCCAGAAAGTTATGGGTATTCATTCAGAAGACGAAGGATGAAAATTTTGAGAATTTCAAAAGTTGGAAGGTTCTGGTCGAAACTCAAACTGGCAAAAAGGTTAAGAGGTTGAGAACCAACAATGGCCTTGAGTTCTGCAACGAAGCATTCAACAGTTACTGTGTTGAGTCTGGGATTGCAAAGCATAAGACTGTAGCAGATACTCCTCAACAAAATGGCTTAGCTTAGAGATTCAATCGAATAATCCTTGAAAGGGTTAGATGCATGTTGGTTAGTGCTCGATTGAAGAAGGTGTTTTGGGCAGAGGCTATTTCGACAACAGCTTATCTGATAAATAGATGTCCCTCGACTGCTTTGGGAATGAAGACACCTGAAGAATTTTGGTCGGGACATCCACCTAGTCTCGACAGACTGAGAGTATTTGGCTGTGTGGCCTATGCTCATATTAGGCAAGACAAGGTCGAACCTAGAGCTCTGAAATGTATGTTCATGGGATACCCTGAAGGAGCCAAAGCTTATAGGCTATGGTGCCTACAGCCAGATCACAGGAGGTGTATCACCAGTCGAGATGTAGTTTTCAATGAAGCTGAGATGGCTTTCAAGAAAACTGATGATGCTGATGAAGAGCTGGAACAGGGAGAGATTTCTGTTGAGGTGGAGCATGTTGATGCTGAATTGCGTACTCCAGATGAAGTCGAAGAAGAAGCAGAAGATGTTGTCGAAGATGAGGAGACTGATAATGACTACCTGCTAGCAAGCGACAGGTCGAGGAGAGTCATCAAGCCACCTCAGAGACTTGGGTATGCAGATCTTATAGCTTATGCATTAATCTCTGCAAGTGAGGTTCTCGACGAAGAACCTAGAGACTATAAGAAAGTTATGATGAGTCGAAAGAAGACTGAATGGATGAAGGTCATGGATGATGAGATGAAATCTCTTCATGATAACAACACATGGAAACTGATCAAGAAACCTGCTGGAGCTAGGTTAGTCAGCTGTAAATGGATTTTCAAAGTTAAGGAAGGGATCGAATGAGTGGCGTCGAAGAGATACAAGGCAAGATTGGTCGCTAGGGGTTTCACACAGAAAGAAGGTGTCGACTTCAATGATGTGTTCTCTCCTGTTGTGAAGCACGGGTCCATTAGAATGTTGCTTACCATGGTGGCACAGTTTGACCTTGAACTGGAATAGATGGATGTGAAGACTGCGTTCTTGTATGGTGATCTAGATGAAACAATCCTGATGAGGCAACCTGAAGGGTATATCGAAAAGGGGAAGGAAGATTATGTGTGCAAACTGAAGAGATCTTTATATGGACTGAAACAATCTCCTCGATAGTGGAATAGGAGATTCGACAAGTTCATGGCACGCATAAGTTTCATTAGAAGTCAGTTCGACCACTGTGTTTACTTCAGATTTCGACCTGATAATTCATTTGTTATCCTTTTGCTTTATGTGGATGATATTCTAATAGCAAGCAACAATGTTGAAGATGTAATGAGGGTGAAAGTTGAACTCAATAAGGAGTTCGACATGAAGGATCTGGGAGATGCATTCAGGATTCTTGGGATTGACATCCGAAGAGATAGAAAGCAGTTGAAATTATGTTTATCTCAAGAGGCATACCTACGGAAGATTCTCGAAAAGTATGGTATGTCGAATTCAAAGCCTGTTGTGGCTCCGACAAACCCTCAATTCAAGCTGAGTATAGATCAGTGTCCCAGTATTGATGTCGAAAAAGCTTATATGAATAGCATTCCATATGCTAATATAGTGGGTTCTTTGATGTATTTTATGGTATGTCCTAGACCTGACATAGCATATGCAGTAAGTCTTGTAAGCAGGTACATGGCGAATCCTGAAAAGGCTCACTGGCAAGCATTGAAGTGGATTTTAAGGTACATAAATGGGTCTCTGAATAGAGTCCTAATTTATGGTGGAGCCTTGGGTGAAGATAGTAAAGCAGCAATCGAAGGATATGTCGACTCTGATTATGCAGGTTGTATGGATTCCAGAAAATCTATTTTTGGATATGTGTTCACTATGTTTGGGACTGCAATCAGTTGGAAAGCAACACTTCAGAAGGTTGTTACTTTATCAACCACTGAAGCGGAATACATCGCCCTAATTGAAGCTGTAAAAGAAGCATTGTGGCTTGAAGGTTTTGCAAAGGAGCTGAAACTTTAAGGTCCAGTTATCACTGTTAAATGTGATAGTCAAAGGCAATACACCCGTCGAAGAATTCAGCCTATCATGAGCGAACCAAGCACATTGATGTGAGGCTGCATTTCGTCAGAGGGGTAATCGAGCATGGAGAAGTCCAAGTACTGAAGGTTTCGACATATCATAATGTTGTTGATATGATCACCAAGACGTTGCCCAGTTGGAAGTTTTTCCATTGTATGCAGTTGATAAAGCTGCATGAAGAAAGCTAGTTTATTTCTTGAGGATATAGAGTTAGATCCAAGGTGGAGATTTGTGAGATATTGGATCGTACTCTAGTTTTAGCATGTCGTCGAAGTCCGCTCACTTGCTGTTGTCGAAGACCTACATGCTGTAGTTGAAGTGTGTTCTAGTGTGTAGCTGTCGGATTGGGCCTTGTGTTAAGGATCCAATTGTTTAAGTTAGCTTGTACCCTAAGTTAGCTTGTAATGGGTAATTGTTAAAAAGCCCACTAGTTTAGTATGTTAGGTTTATTATAAATAGCATACTAGTCTCTCTTCCTAAGGTGTGACAAAACCTTATTAGGTTGAGAGAGGTTAATTGTTGGTATTCACTTGTAATCTTTGAACCCTATTGAGAAAGTGAATAGTAAAACAGATTTAACCAATTCTCTATTCTTCTTCCTCTTTTCTCTTCCTTTGTAAACCTTAATAGGGTTTCATTTGTTTGTTCAAGTTTTTTTTCCTTCTTTTCTACCCTTGTGGATATCTTGGTGTTCAAGAAACCAAATATACTCTGTTATTCCAGTATCGTTTTTCACAACAACATCTTAATTATTCATTAATTATACAAATGTTTAATTGTATCCAATATTCTTTCAACTAGTACCCAAAATTATAAGGTGTCTAGAATAAAAATACAACAAATAACTCGTTAACTATTATGATAATCTCAAGTCTAAGAAAATTACTATATTTCTTGATAATTTTCTGTTGACACATTAAGGTAATATTCACCATTAGAAAATCTCAATTTAGTCAGTTTAATGATCATATCAACATATACATCATCTATAAATGCAAATTAATAAATGAGATATATTAATCTTTATCCAATAAAGATCATCACATATATATTGATCTATCTGAATTATTGATGTTCTTCTCATAATAATTCTACGATCAAGAGTTATTTCTCATTATCATAATCTCTATCATGAATATAATTCTTTAATTTTAATCAAGGACTTATCAAATTAACTATTTGACTAAACAATAAATAGGATAATAAAATATAATACTTTTTAACTTTATGTTATTACATGATCAATTGGGTCATGGGCATATCTAACTATTTCCAAAAATATTGAATATTTAATCTCTCTCTCTCTCTCTCTCTCTCTCTCTCTCTCTCTCTCTCTCTCTCTCTCTCTCTCTCTCTCTCTCTCTCTCTCTCTCTCTCTCTCTCTCTCTCTCTCTCTCTCTCTCTCTCTCTCTCTCTCTCTCTCTCTCTCTCTCTCTCTCTCTCTCTCTCTCTCTCTCTCTAACGAATTAAACTTATTTTTACATCTTCTTATGAAACTTATTTTATGAAAAACACAAAAATTCTTAATCCAAATAATTATGTTTTAATTTTCTTAATAAGTGATTTTTTTTTTATAATTATATATAGGGGGGATACATGGGGAATCCAATAGTTGTGTTATTCCAATGGTCATAAATTACTTTTCTGCAAGAGTCACTTAGTGTCCACATTTTGTGAAATTTGAAATGGTTGATAAAATCTACTTTGTCGATATAAAAGGTGGAAAATTATGGTAGTGGGGGTGGTTTTTAATAAGAGTACAACAATTATTAATGTTCCAAGTTTCAGTGCATTGTTGATTTCATATGGTTCTTTCTGATCTAATGGAAGCATGTGTATTTCCTTTCTGGACATTGGTCCAATAGTAAAAGATATCAGTTGTGTCTAAGTGTATAAGATTATTAGAGTTTTTCTAGCTCTAGAGTTTGTTAGATAAAAATTGCAACTTAAATAGATCAAGGCTAGAATAGTGCATGTAATCCCTTTCCAAAGAGTATTTTAAGCACTTTGTATTTGTCTTAGAGTCTACGTGCAGGAATACCCATGATAACTCAACCTATATTCAAGTTTGCACAAGACTAATGAAAACTCGGAAGTAATCTAGAATTTAAACTGAAAATGAGAGTTATTTATGTTATAGCCTAAATGGTGTTGTTTCAGAAGGTTGCGACCCTTGATGAAACACACATTTTCACCAAATGTTGTAACACTTTACACAAAAATGTTGCAAAGTATTACAATACTTCACTCAAGGAGTTGCAAAATTCGAATTCAAACACAATAATCTAGAGCAGGGACCAGTGCAGCTTGTCGCGGCTTTTGTCGGCCGCCAAAGCTTCGCTAGTATAGCCGCGAGTAGCCTTATTACTTGGGTGAAAAGTGCCTAAGTGCTCAATGTCATACCCCAAATTTTGACCACTAAGATTTCCCATCATTGTGAAAATCATCATCACAATATGGATGAACCATCATGCCTCATTAGTCTCCCCAAAGATGGGTGAGTATTCACTACTATCAATATTAGGGTTTCAAGCCCTCTCAGAGTTCTTATACAAAGGATCAATCAAGGAATGACATGATCTTCAACTTGTACAACATTCTGAGTGGATCAAGCCTCACGATCGATAGTGTCACCAAATTACGGTTTTGGTCGACCAGGGCCTCCAGATGGAGATTTTCCTTTGGGCATGATCCAATGCTTCAAAGCATAACCTATGATGCTCCAAGGGACATCATGAACCCAATCATCAAGTCAAATTGGCTTTAGGGGATGCATTCATAAAAAATCAGGAATTAGGGTTTCTTGACCTAATTCACCCCTAAGTTGACTTTTGAGACAAAACATGAGCCAAAACCTCAAGAGGTTATTTGAGGGTATCAAATACATCACATTGATCCATTTGAAATAATGGATTGATCCAAGAAGCTTGAGCAACAAGTTTCAAGTTCATCTGAACCACTGTTAGGGTTTCGCGGGAAAAGTCAACTGTAGCTTTGACTTTTGACCAAGACATGCTCCCAAACCTTGGGACATGATCCAATACATCCTATAACACCTATGGAACATGTCCATCAAGTTTGATTTAGGTCAAGGGCTTGATTTCATAGAGGATCGCACAGTTTGGAATTCATCTGACAAAAAGTCAACTGTGCACAAAAATTAAACTTTGACTTTTTGAGATTTTTCGAAATTATGGTTTTTTAACCCTAAAATAATGTTAATGTGTGATTTGAATCATCATTCATCAATAAAAATAAAAAAAGTGGGATAACTTGTAAAAGGGGTAACCATAAAAAACTTAGAAATTTTTCTAAGTTATGGAATAAAGTGGGTAGGGTACCAACTTTGGAGGACCATAACTCCTAAACCACAAGGCCATTTTTCCCCATCCAAAGCTGGATTTGTAGCTCTCATGGCCCTCTACAAAAGCTTCAACTACACCTCATTCCAATTCATTATGGATTCTGAGTTATGGTTGGATCAAAATCACTAAAAACATGAAAGTACAACTTTTCCAACACTTAGAAAAAATTCTGTCCAAGACAGATTTTGTTGGAAACACCAAAACTTGTGGGATTTTTTCACACAGTTCCAAGCTGAATCAATTCAAGGTGTAAACATCAAAGTTGTTGTACATATTGCCTACAATCCAAGCAACTCATTGGCATGAAACCACTCCACTTGAGCCAAGAGTTATGGCTGCTACAACACACCATGCCAAGGCTGCCATGAAAAATCAGTTTGTGAGTTCTCTTGCTATCCACGATTTCTGAGTCAAAAGTAATGATCACTATACCACATGCATTCAATCTGATCATAAGCCAACAGATCCAACTGATAGGGTTGAGTCCAAAAGCCAAGGAATCTTCCAACTTGAGATTAATGCATTTTGGCATATATGCCTTGAATTCAAAGGCATTTATGTGAAATAGGGCACTTTGAACAAAGCCACTCTACTTACTCAAGTTCTTTGTTTAAACAACAATAAAAACATTTGAAGAATGTGAATTTGGTCAAGGCATAGCCCTGCTCTTGGGAGGGGCTAGGTTGCCTTGCATGAGAAGAAATGCCACCAAGCCAAAGCCTTTGAATGTGATCTGATCCACCAGCCATTCACTATTCCTCCAATACAAGAATTGATCACCTATAAATAGAGGTTCCAATTGATCATTCAAATCACACCAAATCAATTTACAACACTGCTTTCTCTCATTCTCTCTTAAGTACCAATTTTCTTTGTTTTTGAGCAACCACCATCGGGTTTTGAGTTGTAGCCTTAAGGAATCCATTCCAATTGCTCAAACACATCACATATGATGTATTTGAGGTGTCCAAACACTTAAACACCAACTGTAACACCTCTAGCTCAAAATCACTCTTCAACCAAGCCATTATGCCTCAATTATGCAGCTGGAGTCCTCCAACTTGATCCAAAGGTTTTCAAAGTGTTTCGAAGCTTGAAACACACTCCACAACATCCATTGAAGCTGTAGGGATCATCAAATCACATCTGGAACACAGTTTGTGCAGAGTTCCATTTCAGCTTGCATCAAGGTAAGCCTCAAAACTACATCTTCATGATCCATGCATATTTCCTCGCATGATATTTTTGTCAATTGCTTGTCATCATATGTTGAGTGTTTCCCCTCAAAAAATTTGATCATAGCCCTCACAACCATGTCATCACGATTGCTTTTTCAAAATTAGGGTTCATACGGTCATGTTGATATAACTTGCTATTCACTGAAAATAAATGAAATCAAATATTGCCATCGTGATCCTTGTGAAAAAACGCATGAGTTTGGTATTTGAATCATGTCAAATGGTTGAGAAATGAGTGAGTTAGAGGGCTTCACGCATCTGAGCTTGAGGTTAAAGATGGCCATGGCGCAATGCTTGAGAAACCAACCAATTTTGCCTTATATTTTTCCCTTGCCATGTTATTAATGAATTGGCATTGCGCCCTAGTGGTTGATCAGCTGGTTTGTGTGTATTGGCAAGCGAGAGGTCTGGGGTTCGAATCCCCCTCGACCCAGACCTCTTTTTTTTATCACTTTTTCCTATTTTTCTTATTTTTCATATTATTTTGTTAATGATTTGAAAAATTAATAACTCCCTCAATTTTAATTATTTTTTATTGGTTCTTTTTGCAAAAAATCACAAAAATGTTGAAATATTTTATTCCACAAAAAAATCAAATTTATATTAGTTATTTAATATAATTAATATTTTTGTGAATAAATTCATTTTTAATTGCTTTTTAAGCATTTAAAAAAAATGAATATTTACCTTGAAAATCAAAACTAAATAAGTTTTAATTCACCTTGTGATAAAACCCTCATTTTTCAAACCTTAAACAAAAATCACAAGTGGTTTATTCAAACTTATTTGGTATTTTTACCATTTTCATTTGATTTTCTTTAAATATTTACTTTTAAAAGAAAACAAATTTAGGGTTTCCTTAATTTTCACATAAACAAACACTCATGGGCCTCTAATAGAGTGTAAGACCCAACCCCTTTTGTAAATACACCACCTTTTGGGCCTCAAATGTTGTATAAGTCCCGTTGTATTTCAAAAGTTCGGCACGATCATCGCCCGTTTAAAACAAACCATCTGGGCCTCTCCTCGAGCTATAAGACCCATTCAAAATCATTTTGGGCCTCTATTAGAGTGTAAGACCCAACCCCTTTGAAAACCAAAACTTTTGGGCCTCAGTCATTGTATAAGACCCACTGCGTTTTCAAAAATCTCGGCACAATCGCCATTTCAAAACAAAAATCATCTGGGCCTCTCCTTGAGTTGTAAGACCCATCTTTTCTTTTAAAATCATTTTTGGGCCTCTAATAGAGTGTAAGACCCAATCCCCTTTTAACCAAAACAATCTTTGGGCCTCAGATATTGTATAAGTCCTTCTACGTTAAAAGAAAAGCTCGGCGCGATCGCCAGTTCAAAAAACAAATCATATGGGCCTACCCTCGTGTTATAAGCCCCATTTATTTTTATTTCAATCATTTTTGGGCCTCTTGAGAGAGTGTAAGACCCATCCCCTTGTACAGAAAACCTTTCTCGGGCCTCAGTCACTTGTATAAGTCCCTGTACAAAACGACAGTGCGATCACTGATAAAACCCTGGGCCTCTCCTTGAGCTGTAAGCCCCAATTTTCCTTTCAAAAGCACTTTCTCCTTTGATTTTGAATATAATATTGTTATCAAAGCTTTCTTTGTTGAAAAAACTAACCAAACAACATGGAAGCTCTACAACCAAGTAAGTGTTTACCCGCTTTCATTTACCGCTTTCATATGTATATAACTGTATTATGGGGCTGTTTCACCGTAAGTCTTCTTTCATAAACTCATATCGACTGTGTAATACTAGTATAGATATTTAGAGTTTCCCCGGCAACTACGTCTAGAACTAAGACAAAACCTCGTCTCCTTACATCCGACGTTCTCCCAGATATTTCAACATAACCTAAAACCATGAGAATTTTCTTTTACAACAATTTTAGATAACTAGATCTAAAAAATCTCCCCCTTGAACAGTTCATATACAGAAGGCTAATGTTCCAAGTGAAACCCCTTCTAGAACTGTTCATCAGCCTCCTCTTGGGCTTAGTGCAAGGACCCACAGGCTTCCTAAAAGCATCCCCGCCTCCTCTTGGGCATTGTACAAGGACCCGTCGGCTTCTCAGAAGTTTTCACAGCCTCCTCTTAGGCTTCGTATAATGATTCTTCCTCCGGGAAGATAGCCTCCTCTTGGGCTTCGTACAAATTGTCCCTTCGGCTTCTTAAAAGTTTTTCTCGCCTCCTCTTGGGCTTTGTACAAATTGTCCCGACGACCTCTTAAAGGTATAGAAATAGAAATTAGTCATCTTAATAGAACAGTCTTTCAAAGAGTCTAGATCTTTCTACCGCGAACGTACTGTCTCTTAATTTCTCTTAAGCATAATACAAAAGATAAAACTCTAGACTTGGACAGTCTAATCTCCTTGAGTCTCGAAGACATTCTCAAGTTCCTTTCAAAAATAGGAAAAAACACCCGTAGACTTGGGCAGTCTCAATACCCTTCGGATTCCCCGTTTCCTTAAAGAACAGGAAATAATCCAGGTCCTCAGATCAAATCCATGAGTACAACGTTACCCATATAAGAACTGATTTTCTCTTTTAACCAACATACTGGACCTGTCACTCAACTGAAACAGTAACCTTAGCCTTCTCTTGGGCTTTGTACAATGATTCTCCCCAGCAGAGTTAACCTTTACAGCCTCCATCTCGGGCTTCGTACGAGATACAAAATCACTTTCTTGTTGAGTATAAAAAGACTCTCTTGTTGAGTCGATCACCTTTAGGCTCCATCTCGGGCTTCGTACGAGATATAAAACACTCTCTTATTGAGTATAAAAGACTCTTTTGTTGAGTCAAATATTTTTAGCCTTCATCTCAGGCTTCGTACGAGATACAAAAACACTCTCTTGTTGAGTATAAAAGACTCTCTTGTTGAGTCAATCCTCTTTTAGCCTCTATCTCGAGCTTCGTACGAGATACAAATCACTCTCTTGGTGAGTATAAAAGACTCTCTTGTTGAGTCAAACCCTTTTAGCCTCCGTCTTGGGCTTCGTACAAGACACATATAAAAACATTCTCTTGTTGAGTCAACCCTTTTAGCCTCTATCTCGGGCTTCGTACGAGACACAAAAGCATCCTCTTGTTGGGTCAATAGCCTCCTCTTAGGCTTTGTATAAAGAAATCCCCGTTTGATTCAATAAACCTTTTAGCATCAAATCATGCTTTGGTCACAGCATACAAACATCAACAACTCCTTTTCCCTCGTCTAATTGTTGTAAGTGGCAAGCCTCTGGATTATTTACATCCACGCTATTGTCCCTCTTTTAGCATGAGAAATTCCTAAGGAAAGATGGTGTTGCTCTAAACTGAGTTAAAGTCTTCTCCTTCAGGTTGAAAATCCCCTATAAAGGAAATTATGGCATTGCTGGATTCGCGTATCCCAGTTAAAGTAATTCTCCTTTATAATTAGTCACCCAACAGTTGTGCCAAATATTCCCCTTTAGAGATGACAAAGTCTCTCTAAAGTCAACACCCTTTTAGCTTCACATCTTGGGCTTTGAACAAGATACAAATAGTCCCTTCAGCTTCACATCTTGGGCTTTGAACAAGATACAAACCACCTTTAGCTTCATGTCTTGGGCTTTGAACAAGACACCAAAACACCATTTCCTCCCATAGAATAGGAGGAACTACAATCGCTCTGATTTCCCTATCCCGGGAATATGTAGGCATAAGATTGAAAAAGAATCTTAGCGAGCACACTAATAAAAAAATCCCAAAGTCCCCTACCTCCAGCCAATCTAGTGCAGTATCCCAACAAATTCCCCATGAATAGTCCCAGTATTTCATTCTGAATAAAATAAGTAGAGAGAGACCCATGAACTAAAGTCGCATTTGTAAACCAACAGTTTTGACTGTTTAACCTCAGTTTGCAAGCAGGGTTAATTGGAGACATCTATTTCCCTTCCTTCATCAGCTTCAATAGGATAAAAAATGAATCGAACTGTAGTACCAAAGCGATAGTGATTCGAAACCACAAAAACCGCGCTACAGAAAAATGGCAACCACAATGGGAGTCAAAGTAAGATCTAGTCATCGTCGTCCCCATTTTCCATAGAAAAATGGCGACCACAGTGGGAGTCAAAGTAAGATCTAGTCATCGTCGTCCCCATTTTCCACAGAAAAATGGCGACCACAGTGGGAGAGACTTGTTCTTCTCCCATGTCTTAGGAGGAAATCTTAAGTTTAGACAATTTCACAGGAAAAATGGCGCCCACCGTGGGGCCAAACAAAGGAATCTTGTCTCTCTTATCTCTCTAGTTGGAACCTTCTCTTAGGACGAGTCCTTGGGTTCACAAGGTATCACCGAATGATGGTTCCATCAGGGAATGTCATTATTGTTAGGATCGGCCCTCACTAGGATCTTAGGTCAAAAACCTTTAAGTTGGGAAGGTGCCACAGAATGGCGACTCCACCGGGGAGCCATTTTCTATTAGGATCATAGGATTCATAGCTCTTAAAAAGTCTAGGACATTAGGACAAATATATATACTGCTTTTCCTAATTGATATCTGTGTTTATTTTTCTGCTAATGGGAATGCGTGTGATGCCGCATGTGGAAAGATTGAGTATACACCTAGGAAAAACCTCTTTCAGTAGTGCGGAAGCTATCAGAAATAGTTGTCACGCGATACTACCCTCTTCTGAGATTCTTCGAAATACATCACCTAGCACGGTTCCCGACCCGCTGATGTTATCTCGACAAGAATCAATGATTTTGAGAGACAGGTATAAAAATCACTAGTATAAACCTTTGGGATGGATAGAGCTTGACTTCATGACACCGACCCTTTGACCCCATGTTTTTTCTATGTTTTTGTGTGCTGCATTCATGCATTCATTTTTAAAAACATTAAGCAAAGAAAAATTTTCTCTTCTAGTCTCTCTTTTTCAAATTAAACTAAGACAATGATTGCAAATGTCAGAGAGAAAAGGATTGCGCTAATGGATTTCGGTAGAAGAAAAACTCACAAGTATACCTTCAAGGTTCCAAAACTAGAGGATTTGAGAGGATTAGCAAGGATGATCACTAACTCTGACGCTTTCAGAGCCAAGTACGGAGGTCTGCTACCTCTGTTAAGGGTCCATGTAATTGAAGGAATCCTGGAGGCACTCGTTCAGTTTTACGATCCGGTCTATCACTGTTTCACATTCCCAGATTACCAGCTCGCACCAACGCTGGAGGAGTATCCTCATCTAATTGATCTACCCATTACTGATCATGCTCCCTTTTCTGGACTGGAAGAAATTCCAAAGGATCAAATCATTGCAAAAGAAATTTATTTGGATGAGTCAGAAGTCAAGACTCACCTGACCACCAAGGGAGGAATCCCAGGTTTACCAGCCAAGTTTCTGGTAAGGAAGGCTCTGTACTTTGCTAGTATAGGGGACGTGACTGCTTTCGAGAGCATATTTGTTTTGCTCACCTACGGGTTATTTCTGTTTCCCAACATTGATAACTTCGTCGATATCAACGCCATTAAGGTTTTTCTCATTGGAAATTCCGTACCAACCTTACTCGCAGATGCGTATCATTCTGTACACTTAAGGAATTTATACAGCGGAGGAATGATCACGTGCTGTGTACCCCTGCTATATAAATGGTTTATCTCCCATTTGCCTAAGTCTGCCGCTTTTTGGGATCATAAGAGGGCCTTACGTTGGTCGCAGAAAATCATGTCTTGTACCAACTCTGACATCGATTGGTACAATCGAATCTATGACGGGATCAGGATCATTACCCTTGTGGAAGCTTCCCCAACGTACCCCTCATAGGAACTAAGGGAGGAATCAATTACCATCCAGTTTTTGTTCGTCTTCAATTTGGATACCCGATAAGGCATGTCCCGCGTAATGCTCATCTGGAAGGTCTTTTCTTTAAGGAAGGAGAAAATGACAGGGCACTAAAGATGGAAATAGTACACGCTTAGAAACATGTTCATAAGAAAGGACGGGAGTCTCTAGGAAAACCGGATTGTGCCTCGGTGGAGCCTTATCTCCACTGGGTACAAACTAGAGCTCTCAAGCTAAAGATGCCTTATCTTCGTCACAGAGTTCTTCCGCCAAGGGAATCTGTCATTTACTTCATGACTGAAACGGAAAAACTTCAGGTTACTCTCAACAAAGTTCAATAGGAGAGGAGGTCTTGGAAGAACAAGTACCGCATTCTCAATGTGAAGTGTACCAAAATACAGCAACTGCTGAAAGATAAGGATGCTCTAATTGAGATTTTGGAGCAACATGCTGTAGAAAATCAGAATGACCAAAGGAATTTGCTCGCTCCTTTCACTTGGCAAAGGAATGACAACCCGACAATGGCCCAAGAGCCCCGGTCCAAGAAAAGGAAAGTACCAGAATCAGCACCCGAGTTCTCCTCAGAAAGGACTCGGGACCCATTAGCTTAGGTTTTTGTTTCCGCACCTTGTAATTTATTGTATTTCCATTTCCGTAATCCTTTGAATTCAATAAAATGGGGGTGTCCCCACTGTTTGATATTTGCAATCTAATTGTCGAAGTTTATTTTGATTAAACCAAAAAAAACAATTAATATAATCATTGCATTCATCATTCTCACGTCACGTATTCTTCTTACCTACGAATCTCACGTTTGTGTCTCGATTCTAGAGTCAAACTGTCTCATTCGTACAATACTCGGGCCAATCGTCAGAAAAAGATGGATGATCTCGAGGAAGAAAACAGAGAGTTGAAAGAACAGATCGACGCTCTGAGAGAGGATATGAGAAAGCTTCGTAACAACATGTAAGCCATGGCAGAAGCTCAGCTACAAAGAACTGTGATCTCGGAGATCACCTCGACGCCCATAGTAGAGAAGTATGATCCTAGGTATCAAATACCAAAAGATCGTCCCTGGGGCATGCCTGTTAACTATATCCCGGAAGGATATATTTCGCTGACCACTAAAGATCAGGGAATCATAGAAGAAGCCGCTGGGCCTGAAGGTTACAAACTTCGGGAAAGCGAGGATGCCAGAGGTATAATAAGGACTCCTGAAGGTTACAAACTTCGGGAAGCGCCAAGATTCACTGCCGTAGTATCGGCACCACCCCCTGTGGTGCACACTGTCCCGGAAGGACAGATTCCACAGATACCTTCTGGTGGAAAGGAAAGTATGTTCGCTAGAATGGATGAATTCCAGGAGTAGTTCCTGGAAATGCAGAAGGAACTGCAAGCTATTCGCGGTCAGGATTTATTTGGAAAGGACGCTGCAGACCTTTGCTTGGTCCCCAATGTGAAAGTCCCGCATAAATTCCAGGTACCCGATTTTGAAAAGTACAAGGGTAACTCTTGCCCTCAAAGCCATTTGGTGATGTACGCTCTGCGAATGTCAGCTTAGACAGAGAACCAGTATCTACTGATTCACTACTTTCAGGATAGTTTAATCGGTGCCGCATTAAAATGGTACATGGGTTTAAACCGCACTACGATTAGCACTTTCAGAGATCTTGGAATTGCCTTTGTCCAACAATATAAATACAATTTGGACATGGCACCAGACAGAGATAAACTCAGATCAATGTCGCAAAAAGACAAGGAAACCTTTAAGGAATACGCTCATAGATGGCATGAAATTGCCGCTCAGATTTGTCCACCTCTTGAGGAAAAAGAGATGACAAAGATTTTCTTAAAGACCTTGAGCTCATTTTACTACGACAGAATGGTTGCCAGTGTGCCCAGCGACTTCACCGAGATAGTGGGCATGGGAGTTCGTCTTGAGGAAGCTGTCCGAGAAGGACATTTAGTTAAAGACGCTAGATCTTCAAGTAGTACAAAACGATACGGTAGTGCTCTCCCTAAGAAAAAAGAGCAGGATATTGGGAATATCTCTCTCGGAAAGCAAAGGCGACGGTACCAACCAGTAGCAGCTGTAACTCCTGCTATCAGCCCTGCGCGTGTTTCTACGTATCAACCTCAGGTTGCTCAAAGCCAACCGCATTCGCAGCAATATCAGCAAAGGACACAACAGCCTCTTCAGCAGGCTCGTCCTCAATACAACAACCACCGTACAACGCGGCCACCAGGATTTGATCCTATACCCGTATCGTACGCAGAACAATTTCTGTTACTACTGGCCAAGGGGTAGGTCCAGACTAAGTCTCCTCTTACAGTACCAGAAAATCCGCCTTTTTGGTTTAAGGTGGATCAGACTTGCCCTTACCATCAAGTAGGACCAGGGCATAACATAGAAAACTGTCTCATTTTCAAATCCGACGTGCAAAAGCTTGTTAGGAGCGAGGTCTTATCTTTCAAAGATACGAATCCGAATGTTCTCACGAACCCGCTGCCTCAAAACGAGAAGGCTACAGTCAATTTGATAGAGGGAGAGTCTAACAACACCTATCAAATTCATGATGTACTCTTATTGAGGGCCAACTTGGTCAAGATGCATTTTAGACAGAGTGGATATGGCCATTTGCCACCTCATAATTATCACCAGTGTGATATCTGCTCTAAAAGCAATCAAGGATGTTCTGTGGTGCAATCAGCTCTACAGGAACAGATGGATCTCGGATGGATCCAAGAGCACCGAGTTCATGGAGTTAACATGGTTTATATGAATTCCAACATCATTCAAAACCACGATATCCGTGCGATGATTGTCAACCTGGTGGCAATGCACTCAAAGCAAAGCCAGTATCATAATCTGCCACGACACGATTACAATTCTTGTCTGACTTGCTCGGTAAACAAACAGGGATGCTCTTTCATACAGGAGGCCCTCCAACGTCAGATGGATCTTGGATGGATTCAAGACTACCATGATAGGAATCATTATCCAATCAACATGATTCAAATCTTCGATATTCGCTTGATGAATACCAGCCTGGTGGAGTTAAATGCTAAACAGGTCCGGCTCGGGTTCCTGGTATCACATGATTATCAGAGCTGTAAAGTGGGTTGCGAAGACGATCAGGGATGTACCCTTGTCTAGGAAACACTTCAGCACTTATTGAACCACTGGTGGCTTCCAATCTATATGGATGAAGACACCCAACAAATTAGTATCACTAACGGGAATCCTACTAGATATCAAAGTCAGGATGTTTGGTCGATGGAAACATATCTAGTAAGGTTACACTATATTCAAAGGAGACGTGGCCAGGTGCCACTACACAACTATGAGCGGTGCGGAGTTTGCTCAGTGGATAATCAAGGATGCTACCTCGTGCGAGCAGCCCTTCAAAGTCAGTTGGACCGCAAAGAAATTCAACCATGGTCAAGTTCTGGATTAGTCAACTACTTCGCTGATCAAATCGAGGACGTTGTCGTAATCTCTGATCATCAGAGGGCTAGGGATGTTTGTACCATTATCCCTCTACTTGACAAATCGAGAATTCCCAACCGGGAACGGATCGAAATTACATACGATGGTCAGAAAAATCAGAAGGCTCCCATAGTCATCTATCTACCGGGACCACTACTGTATGAATCAACTAAGGCTATCCCTTACAAATACAGTGCAACAACAATTGAGAATGGAAAGGAAATTCTGTTACCCTCCGTCATGAATATTGCAGACATCAGTCGAGTAACACGGAGTGGTAGAATCTTCAACAGAGGAGTTAGAGAACCCAGCAAAGAAAAGGAACCTCAGACAGAAGTTCCTGATCCACCAGTCGGTCAATCCAGTAATCCCGACCTTTCAAAAAACGATGATGAGATGCTAAAGCTCATCCAATTGAGTGAATACAACATTGTTGATCAGCTGTTACAAACTCCTTCAAATATCTCAGTATTATCACTGTTACTTAGTTCAGAAGCGCACAGGGAGGCTCTACATAAAGTCTTGGAGCAAGCCTTTGTAGAACAGGATGTAACAATCAGACAGTTCGATAGCATTGTCTCTAACATCACTTCCTGCAATAACTTGGGATTTAGTGATGAGGAATTACCTGAAAAAGGTCGCAGTCATAACATGGCGCTCAACATTACAATCAACTGCCAGGACGATGCTTTAGCCAGCAGCATACTGGTAGACACAGGGCCAGCCCTGAATGTTATGCCGAAGTCCACTTTAATGTAATTATCATTCAAAGGACCTCCGATGAAAACCAGCGAGGTCGTCGTCAAAGCATTTGACGGATCTAGAAAAACGGTTATCCGCGAAGTCGACCTTCCCATAACTATTAGTCCTCATACTTTCCAAGTCACTTTTTAGGTCATGGACATCCGGGCAACATACAGTTGTTTATTAGGAAGACCTTGGATACATCCGGCTGGGGCGGTCACTTCGACCCTCCACTAAAAGCTAAAGTTCGTCTAGAACGGCTAACTCGTCACAGTCTGTGGAGAACAAGCCTTGCTAGTGAGCAACTTGTCATTATCTACTTGTGTAGAACCCGAGGAGGTTGTTGGGACTTAGTTCCAAGCACTGCCAGTGAGCAATGAGAATCAATCAGAGAAAGGAACCTCAATTTCCTCATACAGAGATGCTCTCGAAGTGATCGAAAATAACAATACAAAAGGATGGGGACAGCTTGTCATTCCCACTGATAACAAAACAAAGAAGGGTCTTGGTTTTCGGCAACCTGCACCCAGACAGATGCTAACGATGAAAGTCTTCATCCCATCCAGAACTTCTTCCACAGTGGAGGCTTCCTTCAACCAGTGACTCAAGAAGTGCATACTATCAACGAGGGAGATTCCTCTGATACAGATGAGGAATGTAAGTCCTATCTTAACGAGGACGGTTATATGTCTCAGAAAGAGGTGCCTAGGCCATTTTGCTATCCCGCACAGAGTCTGAGATTTATACCAAGGTCAGATGTCGAAATGATATACGGAGATTGTGATCCGGAAGGATGCTGCGCTCCCCCAAACTCATTAGAAGAGGACACTCTAATGAAAGACAACTTTGACCCCGACTACTATGGCCCGATGGATGGCCTACCAATGTGGCAGCCTTATCCCGGAGACATGGGGCAAGAAAATCAGCCGAACAATGAAAATCAGCTGACCATCATTGAAAAGAATACCTGTGTCCCCGCCATGTCATGGGATCAACACTCAGGTCATTCCAAACTTATCCAGTACGATGATGAATTGGCAAAGCTTGTCAGACTAGAATTCATCAACTATGCTTTTCCCGAGGTCAACATCATCGAGAGGGACGACTCCTCCAATTCCAAAGAAGTGTGGGACACCCTGGGACAACCAAGTGGAAAATTTGACTTCAAGGTCAAATACACCGCTCCTAAAAGCTCTCGTATCAGGCTCGAAGACATCCAGCCAACTGGATGGGGAGATACAGCTGAGAGTACAAATACTACGCAAAATACAACTGAGGAATCCTCCTACGACAACTCTGCCTGGGAGACAGATTCCAATGATCCTGCTCTGCCAGAAATCAACGTCATTTCTGAAGACAAATCAAGGAAGGTACCAGACTTTGTGATGTACCAAGGAGTTCGCCGCCAATGGGTCGCTGTCGATATTCTGAAGATTGTTCATAAGTCTAAGTAATTGCCATCTTTACATTAACCTTTCACCCTGCCCAGGTGAAACAGATGTTTTGATAGGGCTCACTTTTTGTAAATTTCCCTCTTCACTTTGCCCAAAGCGATAGAGTTTTGTTTTTTAGGACTGTAGTTTCAAGAATCGACTTGTTCATTAATAAAATAATGTCATTCTGTAATTTCCACATTAATTGCTGTTTTCTCTTTTCGTTTTTCAGAAAATGGTAATCCAAAAAAACAACTCAATAATAAAAACAAGCAGTAAAAGAAAAATACACTGCACACACTCTTGCATTCTCTCTATCTCTTCTAAACACAAATCATCACGTCATGCAGATTGCTTATTTTAAACCCCGTTGAAACATACGATCCTATGCCTTCTCCCGACTTTGAGTTCCTGGTATTTGGGGCTGAAGAAGAAGTTGACAACGAAATTCCAGAAGAGATCTCCTGACTACTCAGACAAGAGGAAAGGTCCATTGAGCCTCACAAAGAGTTGCTGGAAACAGTCAACTTGGGCTCAGAAGAAGAGAGAAAAAAAGTCAAGATTGGGGCACTGCTCAGTCCAACTGTCAAAGAAAATTTGACGAAACTTCTCAAAGAGTTTCCCGATGTATTCGCTTGGTCCTATCAGGATATGCCAAGGTTGGATACCAGCATCGTGGAACACCATCTACCGTTGAGATCAAAATGTCCGCCGGTAAAACAAAGGTTGAGACGGACTCATCCAGACATGGCTGTCAAAATCAAAGAGGAGGTACATAAACAGATTGACGCGAGTTTCCTCGCTACGTCAGAATATCCTCAATGGTTAGCCAACATAGTACCAGTTCTGAAAAAGGACGTAAAAGTTAGAATGTGTGTCGACTACCGAGATCTGAACAAGCCAAGTCCAAAGGACGACTTTCCCTTACCACACATTGACATGCTGGTAGACAGTACAGCAAAGTTCAAAGTTTTATCCCTCATGGATGGATTCTCGGGCGATAATCAAATCAAAATGGCGCCGAAAGACATGGAGAAAACTTCGTTCATTACCCCATGGGTTACTTTTTGTTACAAGGTAATGCCATTCGATTTGAAGAATGTTGGGGCAACCTATAAAAGGGCTATGACTACTCTGTTTCACGACATGATGCACAAAGAAATCGAAGTGTATGTCGATGACATGATTGCCAAATCTAAAACAGAACAGGAGCATGTGACCCACCTGTCAAAACTATTCGAGCGCTTGCAAAATTACAAACTCCGCTTGAATCCCAATAAATGAACCTTCGGTGTCCGTTCAGGGAAACTCTTAGGGTTCATTGTCAGCCAGAAAGGAATTGAGGTTGATCCTGACAAGGTCAAGGCCATTCAAGAAATGCCTTCTCCAAAGACTGAAAAACAAGTCAGGGGATTCCTGGGACGTTTGAACTATATTTCCAGATTCATATTCCTCATGACCGCGACCTGTGCGCCGATTTTCAAATTACTCAAAAAGAATCAGGACTGCATTTGGACAGAAGATTGCCAAACCGCCTTCGACAGTATCAAGGAATATCTGTTGAACCCACCGATTCTATCACCTCCAGTGGAAGGAAGACCACTGATCATCTACTTAATAGTCCTAGAGGACTCCATGGGTTATGTACTTGGCCAACAAGACGAAACAAAAAGAAAAGAGTCAGCCATCTACTATTTGAACAAGAAATTCACCGATTGCGAGACTCGGTACACTATGCTCGAGAAAACTTGCTGCGCTCTAGCTTGGGCAGCCAAAAGTCTTCTCCAGTACATGATTCGTCACACCACTTGGTTAATCTCTGAAATGGATCCAATCAAGTATGTCTTTGAAAAGCCTACTCTCACGGGAAGGATTGCCCGTTGGCAGATGTTGTTATTAGAATATGACATAGGGTACCACACTCAGAAAGCCGTTAAAGGAAGTGTTTTAGCCGATCATTTGGCTCATCAACCGATTGACGATCAGGAATTAGTCGGATTTGACTTCCCAGACGAAGATGTCATGTATCTAAAAATGAAAGACTGCGATGAACCGCTACCTAGTGAAGGGCCAGAACCAGATTCCCAATGGGGACTTATCTTTGACGGAGCTGTAAATCATTACGGAAACGGAATTGGGGCAATTATCATAACACCTTAGGGTACCCACATTCCTTTCACCGCCAGACTCACATTCAAGTGCACAAACAACGAGGCTGAATACGGAGCTTGTGTTATGGGTCTCAAAGAAGCGATCGACTTAAGGATTAAGAACTTGGATGTATATGGCAACTCAGCTTTGGTTATCAATCAGATCAAAGGAGATTGGAACACATACCAATCAGGATTAATTCCTTACAAAGATTACGCAAGAAGGTTGTTACCCTTCTTCAACAGAGTCGAGTTTCATCATATCCCTCGTGAGGAGAATCACATGGCTGATGCCTTAGTCACCCTCTCTTCCATGGTTAGTGTAGGTCAATGGAATGACTTACCTAAGATTGACATAATGCACATTGAACGGCCCGCTTACATCTTCATGATTGAAGCAGTCATAGACGATAAACCTTGGTATCATGATATCAAATGCTTCCTTCAGAAACAAGAGTACCCACCTGGGGCACTAAGGAAAGACAGAAAAACTCTTAGAAGGCTGGCTGGCAGTTTCTTCCTGAGCGGTGATACACTCTATAAGAGGAACTTTGACATGGTCTTGCTCTGATGCGTCGACAGACCAGAAGCAGACATGCTGATAAAGGAAATTCACAAAGGGTCCTTTGGCACTCATGCCAACGGACATACAATGGCGAGAAAAGTTCTAAGAGCAGGGTACTATTGGTTGACAATGGAATCCGATTGCTACAAGTACATGAGGAAGTGTCACAAGTGTCAGATATACTCCGACAAAATCCATGTACCGCCTACACATCTCAAAGTTCTTTCTTCCCCATGGCCTTTTTCCATATGGGGAACCGACATGATTGGCATGATTGAGCCCAAAGCTTCGAACGGACATCGGTTCATCCCGGTAGCCATTGATTACTTCACCAAGTGGGTCGAAGCAGCTTCATACGCCAGTGTAACCCGTCAAGTGGTGGTCCGATTTTTCAAAAATAATATCATCTGCCGTTATGGTGTTCCGAGCCAGATCATTACCGATAATGGATCTAACTTGAACAATAAGATGATGAAATATTTGTGCACAGAGTTTAAAATCGAACACCATAACTCATCTCCCTACCGACCCAAGATGAACGGAGCGGTAGAAGCGGCTAACAAGAACATCAAAAGGATCGTTCAAAAGATGGTTGTAACCTACAAAGATTGGTACGAGATGCAACCCTTTGCTCTTCATGGTTATCGCACATCTGTCCGCATTTCAACAGGGGCAACCCATTTCTGTCTAGTGTATGGCATGGAAGCAGTGCTCCCCATAGAAGTAGAGATCCCATCAATCAGGGTATTTATGGAAGCTAAGCTAACAGAAGCTGAATGGTGTCAAAATCGACACGACGAACTCAACCTGATCGAAGAGAAACGAATAACGGCTCTATGCCACGGTCAGTTGTATCAGCAAAGGATAAAGAAGGCATTCGATAAAAAGGTCCGACCTCGTGTCTTCAGGAAAGGAGACCTCGTGCTAAAAAAGATACAATCATTTCTCACTGATTCTCGGGGCAAGTGGACTCCGAATTATGACGGCCCATATGTGGTCAAGAAAGCTTTCTCAGGCGGTGCCCTAAGACTTACAACCATGGATGGAGAGGAATTTTCCTACCCCACAAATGTTGACGTAGTCAAGAAATACTTCGCCTAAATAAAAAATAATAATAAAATAATAAAAAAAAACGTCTCGGTGGATTGAAAACCCGAAAGGGCGGTCCAGGCAAAAATTAGAGACATGATCAAAAATCATCCAGGTGGATTGGAAACCTCGAAGTACAATCCAGGCAAAAATTAGGGATAATGGCAAGTAACTACGTTCAACAAAGGGGCAAGTCCCTCGGCAGCAGTTACATCATCCGTCAGGAAAGCTCCGGTCAAGGTCATCTTCGACAGAAGCTCAGGATGCCCCGAAGTCAAATTTGGTAGAAGGATATTGGTCGTTATGTTTCGATGTAGCCCTTTTCCCTGTAAATTACCATTTTCTAACTTTGTAAATACTCTATGGACTCACGCGTTTGGCTGATTTCCATCCTATCAATAAAATTTGAGCCCTCGTGCTTTTGTTTGCAATTCTTATTTGTTTTAGCTTTACAGAACGACGTTTTAATATGATTAACGATTCTTGAAATAAAACAAAAATGAATTTACTTGTTAAACTTTTTTCTGCTTTTAAAATAAAGATGGCAAATTCTTTTGACTGTTGAACATCGAAAGAATATCGATGGCTTCTCCCAAAGGCAGTTAAGCTTCAAAGTGCAGAATCAAAGTACTCCTTCTAAACCAGTGCACCTGAATGAAGGATCAACTGTGTCAGAGACCATTGTTTCATCTGACACCCCTGACAGAGTTCTTATCTCCTAAGCCCGACCAACGTAGCTCCCCACGAGGACTACTTCTCTTAAGCAAGGCAGAATTGTTATCATGAACCAGTGATACTTTTCATCCCCCACTGTGGCCGAGTATCCAGTCGTGTTCATCTATTAGTTTGTATGTCGTGTCAGTTTTGTCAGCATATACACACATACATCATGCATTACTACTTTGCGTTCATATTCATGTTGCATCACTATCACTCTGGTCGGTCTTATCCTCTAGTGATAACAGTCCTCTCGATCGTGTTGTCAGTTCTTTCCTCATCAGGAAATGTTGCGTCTGTACTACCTCTCTCCTCCAGTTTATTTCTGGGATGAAGTAGGCCTTTAACCATTTTGATAACTTGAACCTCTAAAAAACCAGAGAACCCTCAGCCAGCATCATTCTTCGCCATTGAAGATGATGTCTTCGCTTTCCCGGATTAAGAAAAATCCCTAGAGAAAGCCTCTCAACTAAAGAGTTTCAGCAACACATTGGTCCTTCTCTCTAGAATGTCAATGTCAACACAGTCATCAGGACCTCAAAATTGGATCACATCATATGGCATTTCTCCGAGAAGATCCCGAGAAAAGTATGATGAAATACCCCAAACAAGAAACAGTCTCTCAAAGAGACTCATTTTCCCCAGTAAAGTCGACAAATGGTGTCTCCAAACAGAGAAGTTTGTACACCTCTACAATTCAGACAGATGGGTTCCCCAGCAAGTCTGACATCAAAATTTTTTCTATCAAATGGCATCTCCCCAGGAAAATTCGACGAGAAGTTTAAGGAGAACCGCTACAAATAGCGTCCCTTATCAATAAAGTTTATTGACAAAAGAAACCAAGACCAGATCCTTGGTAGGAAACCAGGATCGAGGGGAGGTTTATATTGGAAACTGAGACCAGTTCCTTGGTAGGAAACCAGGATCGAGGTGAAGTTTAATTCAGAAATTGAGACCAGTTCCTTGGTAGGAAACCAGGATCGAGGGGAAGTTTATTTCAGAAACTGAGACCAGTTCCTTGGTAAGAAACCAGGATCGAGGGGAAGTTTACCTTTTCTAAGCATCATTGCTTAGCAAAAGAGTAAGGATGCGCGAACTGCCATTCATAACCACCATCAAAATTTTGGGTATTCCAATATTTAATCTTCTTGCACCCCGAATGCCCAAATACCTTCGCCATTCACACCTTCGGGTCCAAGAAGATTAAAGAGGGGCATCTGTCAAACCCCAAATTTTGACCACTAAGATTTCCCATCATTGTGCAAATCATCATCACAATATGGATGAACCATCATGCCTCATTAGTCTCCCCAAAGATGGGTGAGCATTCACTACTATCAAAATTAGGGTTTCAAGCCCTCTCAAAGTTCTTAGACAAAGGATCAATCAAGGAATGACATGATCTTCAACTTTTCTAGCCTCTCAAACATCCACAATGGATCAAGAGGACTCCCACTTCAAGAATCAAGCACAAGGTTGCAGCATTCTGAGTGGATCAAGCCTCACGATCGACAGTGTCACCAAATTAGGGTTTTGGTCGACTAGGGCCTCCAGATGGAGATTTTCCTCTGGGCATGAGCCAATGCTTCAAAGCATAACCTATGATGCTCCAAGGGACATCATGAACCCAATCATAAAGTCAATTTGGCTTTAGGGGATGCATTCATAAAAATTCAGGAATTAGGGTTTCTTGACCTAATTCACCCCTAAGTTGACTTTTGGGACAAAACATGATCCAAGACCTCAAGAGTGGATTTGAGAGTCTCAAATACATCACATGGATCAATTTGCAACAATGGATTGATCCAAGAAGCTTGAGCAACAAGTTTCAAGTTCATCTGAACCACAGTTAGGGTTTCGCGGGAAAAGTCAACTGTAGCTTTGACTTTTGACCAATACATGCTCCCAAACCTTGGGACATGATTGAATACACCCTATAACACCTATGGAACATGTCCATCAAGTTTGATTTAGGTCAACGACTTGATTTCATAGAGGACCGCACAGTTTGAAATTCATCTGACAAAAAGTCAACTGTGCACAAAAGTCAAACTTTGACCTTTTGAGATTTTTCACAATTATGGTTTTTTAACCCTAAAATGATGTTAATGTGTGATTTGAATCATCATTCATCAAGAAAAATCAAGAAAAGTGGGATAACTTGTAAAAGGGGTAACCATAAAAAACTTAGAAATTTTTCTAAGTTATGGAATAAAGTGGCTAGGGTACCAACTTTGGAGGACCATAACTCCTAAACCAGAAAGCCATTTTTCCCCATCCAAAGCTGGATTTGTAGCTCTCATGGCCCTCTACAAAAGCTTCAACCAAACCTCCTTCCAATTCATTATGGATTCTGAGTTATGGTTGGATCAAAATCACTAAAAACATGAAAGTACAACTTTTCCAACACTTAGAAAAAATTCTGTCCAAGACAGATTTTGTTGGAAACACCAAAACTTGTGGGATTTTTTCACACAGTTCCAAGCTGAATCAATTCAAGGTGTAAACATCAAAGTTGTTGTACATATTGCCTACAATCCAAACAACTCCCACGCCGAGTGGCAACACCTAAAATGCTGGAACACGAACGTTGGTGTATTCCACCTAAAAAACACAAACAAAGAAAATTCATCCCTAGTGAGGGAAACTACGTCGCTCTGATTCTTCATTGGTTAATGGAGATACGTAGGTAGGAGATCGTGCGAGATCTCTGCGAGCACAACCTTATTTACCAAACCCTTTTCTCTCGCCCGCGTGCGATCGAGACTCTTTCACCAAACAAAACCGACCCCGTAGGTCGAACTACGATTGCTCTGACTTCCTCCTTCTGGTTAGATTGAGGATACATAGGCACGAGATGCGATGTCTTGGAGAGCAACCTTCCCCCAAATCCGTAGTCCGAACTACGTTGACTCTGATTCTTCATTGGTTAATAAAGATATGTAGGCATAGGATTGCGATAATCCTTGCGAGTCCTTTGTGTCCTTTTTCTATTTTTCCCCCTGTTTCTCCATTTCACCTTTTGTTTCCAATTTCCAGTTAGCAGTTGAGTTCCAGATGCCCTACACCCTTTGATCGATAACAACAAGCGTGGATCCCATCGAGTATGATGGACGCGAGGGGGTGCTAATACCTTCCTCTCGCGTAACCGACTCCCGAACCCAGGCGATGGTTGCGAAGATCATTCCTTTCCCTTTGTTGAGGTTTTCTTCGATCGTTTCCTTTCCTTGTGTCGGGATAAATAACGTTCGGTGGCGACTCTTCTGTTCTTTTTCGCCGGTTGATTTTCGCAAATGCGACAGCTGGCGACTCTTATGGGGACTTTCCCATCCCTAAGCGAGTCAATCCTAGCACGTGTTAGTTTTCGATTATAGGGTGTTTATCTGTTGCTTTACTCGCTTTATTTATGGCATTATTGCATGTTTACTCTTTTATTACATTTACTTGCTTTTTATTTCACTGTTGCCATATATTATGTGTTGGACTGTGCTGGATTTTTCTGTTTGGTGGGAAGGGTGTTCTGAGAGATAAGCCCATTACACAGGCTTGAGTACACATATAGGACTAGAGTGGAAAGTAGTGTGGCCTACGTAGCGTCTTGGTACGTTTGGTTTACACGAAATCCACAACCAGACGAGGTTTTCTTGGGAGATGTTCTGATTTACGCGTCTTGTGCATTTTGGAGTGTTAACCTAGAAAGCTGTCGACTCTGATGACCATTTCCCAAGGACTCAGGTGAGGCACTCCTCCCGAGGGACGATAATGGCAGACCAGAAATGGCAAACCCATTATGCTTCTCGATCTGAGGACCCGAAGCTGGGAACTTGCTATAGGATGACCTTATTTTGGGGGGAATCAGTGGACGACCTCTTTGTTTGGCGATAGTATTGTACCCCGAGGGATGAATGTACTATTGCTTCTCAAATCGAGAATCCGAAACTGAGGATCCTTCAGTTTTAGTACCCACGTGTAAGAATGGGCGGGTGTTTACAGGTTTGCAGGTAACCATAACCTTCATCCTACCCGGTATTCTGGTTTTCTTATCAGTATGGACTCATCAGCCTGATATTATGGTATTTTGATTATTCAGATATTCTGATATTCCAATTACTCTGACACCCTGATTATTCTGGTGTCCTAATTATCCCGGTATTCTGATTATGGTGATATGCTGACCTTTTGGTATTCTGATTATTCTGATGTTCGGGTATTCCGCTATTCTCCTCAGAGCAGGCCTATGAGCTTATTCAAGCATCAGCACAGTACAGTGATTATTCAGAATATATGGAAGCTTTGATCCCATGTCTTATTGCATTCATATTATTGCATTGCATTTGCATCTTGCATCATTTTGCATATCTATCTCCAGGCCAGACCAGTGAGCTCATCCATCCTTTGACTCGACTTGCAGTTGGTTTCCCGATTTTCGTATTAGACTTGAATCAGCTTCTGGAAAGATCATGAACTCAGGAGAGCAAAATCATTTTGTGACTAGGGCCGATGTCGATTTGATGAAGCATCAGTTAGACCAACTTATGGAAGCTATGGCCGTCATGACAAGGGGAGAGGCCAATATTCAGAGAACCGAGAATGTCATTCCACCTTCAGTGAACAATGTTGCTCAAGCTCAGCCGGTGCGAATCCCTGTTGAGAATCATGTTATGCAAGAGCATCCCATTGTCCGAGGTGGGCATTCATCTTCTCTTGATGCTGCTGATTATAATAGTTTTGCATTCTCTGTGCCAGATGTCTAAGGGGTAGTTCCAAAGATGAAGCCTAAGGATCCACGATCTGTTGATGACGAAAGATACCGTGTATTTGACGAGAAAATTGAAGCCCTGGAGAGGCGTGAGACTCTTGACCTAAATACTTCAAGAATGTGTTTGGTGCCTGGCCTTGTGTTGCCACCAAAGTTTAAGACATCAATGTTTGAGCAGTACAAATGGGATGGTTGTCCAAAGCAACATTTGGTGATGTTTTGCCGAAGAATGACCTCTTATGCCCACAACGACAAACTCATGATTCAATTTTTCCAAGACAGTCTAAGTGGGGCATCAGTGTATTGGTATATGCAGTTAAAGAGTGGTTGCATCCAGTCATGGTCAGATTTAGCCAACGCCTTTGTGAAGCAATACCACTATAATCTTGACATGGCTCCCAGCTAAATGCATTTGCAAGACTTGTCTCAAGCAGGTAATGAATCATTCAGAGGGTATGCTCAGAGATGGAGAGAGTTAGCTACTCGTGTTCAACCACCACTTTCGGATAGAGAATTAGTAGATTTGTTCATGGATACCTTGCAAGGTTCGTACTTGGAAAAGATGATTGTCAATAGGGCGGCAAAATTTTCTGACCTGGTAATGGTGGGAAACGTATCGAGAGCCTGCTCAAGTATGGAAAGATGCAAGACGTCTCAAACGATCAAGCTAATGAAAGTGCATCAGTTGTAAGTTCTCAAGAAGAATTCAAGGAAGAAAATTGTTCCATTCAGGAATCTTTTCCACCTCATTCTCAATGTTCAGGCATATCAACTGTTCAAAGTCAGCAATCTTATGAGTCTCCGTATCAAGGACAGTATCTTTCTCCGAATCAAGGACATCCTCATAATCAACGGTCATATTGTCGTCAGTCGCGCCAGCACGCCTGACAAAGATCAAGAAAGCCGAGAGGCATTTCACTTAGTTTCCAATGTCGTACAGTCGAATGTTGCCAGATTTGATCAAAGGTGGATTAATAGTGTCGAAGAAATTAAAGCCAATGCCTTTTCCATTACCCACCAGGTTTTGATGTCAACGTCTGTTGTGACTACCATACTGGGGCACAGGGGCATTCAACTGAAGGCTGTAAGGCAGGTGGGTGCATCAGTCCAAGTTATGGCAGAAGGCACCGAGAGCAGTTGTGCAGATGTTTATCAGAGTGACTTCAAAGAGCAATTCTGAAGACGGCTAGCTCATTAGCGAATCATGCTTGGAAAATCCCAGTTCCTCGAAGCTGGCAATCATTATATCATGTCACTTCTTTGTATTTGTAGTTTCTTTCCTGTTAAAGTGCAAACTCATTTGTAAAACTTGTTTTTTTTAAATGATAATGATAATGAAATGAATATGCATGTTTTGATTAACTTCATTCGTGTTCACTCATACTTTCTCATCGATATCATATGCTTGTTTACGCAGGATCCTAGGGAGGATGACGAAATTGAAAGGCTCAAAACTTCTGATTGTATGCTTTTGAACAAAAACCCTGTTGATGATGTACAGGCATTGTTTCAAATCCCTAAACACCGGAGATATAAGGGAGTGAAACCTTTGTAAACCCCGTTGAGCCTAGTAGTAGGAGTTTATTTCTAAAAACAAAAAACCCTCAATATTAACCTGGGGCAGGGTAGGTGTCAGTTAATTTGACAGTGCGTTCAAATTTTAAAAGAAGTGTCCCGTTCGAGGATCAATTACATCCATGGTTATCCCTCACCGACCGAAGAGTGAGACGGTCACAACCCTTTACAAGTCAAGATAACCCTGTGTCACACGATTGTTCAACAAAAAAAAGAGAATCAAAAGAAAAAAAAAGAAAGCCCGCTAAGTCAAAACTTGAAAACTAGTGACTTAGGCAAAAGGTAGGGCATCCCGCTGGACTTCAAAATCAAAAGATTCAAAAAAATGAATCAGTCCAGGCAAAAATCAGGGAAATCAAAAAAACAAAAGAACGAAAAGCGAAAAAGGATTACAAAAAGAAAAATACTCGAGCAAAGAACAAGTCGTGTGACTACAGACGCCAAAGACAAAAGGGGTGACTGTCACTCCGAAAACCGTGTGGGTTCCTTTTATCCTCCTACCATGCAATAAGCTTTTTGAAAGGTGATCGCTTGTGTCGAATTAGCTGAACGTAGGACTAGAGAACATCAAGGTGAATGGGTGGGTTAAAATAAAACTTTGAGCCTTATATCCTTTCTTTCTCAAACCGTGAACCAGGCCACGTTACAACCTTCAAAAGACCTAATTAAAGCAGGGTTGTTTCGAAAGCATACTTCGGTTAATATCGCGCCAGTTCTGACTCCCAAGAGGATCTTTCTTACCATTCATGGTGGTATCGATGTGACATTATGATAAGTGATTCGTTCGCTATATGTCACCACATTTTTCCAGTGAACAGACTTGGATGTCAAAACTGTCATATGCATTGAATTAAAATTGTCATCTTCAAAACGAATTCTTTTACTTGCGAGTAACCACTTGATGTCAGGAGAGTTTCTACAATGGATAGATTGATCAAGATAAGATGAAAACACCATAGAACTTCGTTGAGTAGGGGCAAGTCATCAAATGATCATGCCAAATGGGCAATTCATTCCAAGATTCAGTTAGTCTGGAGCAGCCATGTCGAGGAATCTCTCTAAAGTTCAGCCAAACTAGGGCAATTATGTAGAGATCCGATAAATCTCTCCACAAGCGTGTAATATAGGGCAATCACGTCGAGATTAGGTAAATCTCTCGAAGATCAATCAGTCAGGGGCAAAATCACTCCAAGACTCGTATCGAGGCAGGCCGCCTCAAGAGCACGAGAAGTCATCCTCCTCTAAAAGATGGTTAATCAAAAGCACCTCTTCAAGATTCAGTATACTGAGGCAGAGTATTTCAAATCACTACGAATCATCTCGAGGCAAATTCTTTCATGATCTACGCAATCTGGGGCAGTTACATCGAGATCCATAAATCTCTCCGAGAGTTTGAATACCTTGGGGCATTTTGAATGTCGGGTTTTCTGTAAAATCCTCTTGAGACGATTTCCCTCTGTGGTCTGAGACAAGTTGGGAGTTCTCTTGTGATATTTGGCATGTAGTTGATCAGCAGAAGCGTGAAGCGCCAAAGTAGTTCCCAGCATGGTGTTTCTCTTCCTCGGCAAGGCGCCAGAGGGTATCGTTCCCCAATGAGGTATTAGAATTGCTAGTCGTCCTCGACAGAAATAGCCAAGACGGTATTGTCCTCGACAAAGTATCCTCCCTAGCGAGAGTCCTAAGGTTTGGTTTCCCCAACCAGAGTTGGATTTGCCTTTCTCCAGTAAGAGTTCAAGTCCCCAGACAGGGTAGAGATGGTTTGTTTTTGCCCTCCAAGCAGGTGGGCATCCCCAGCAAGAGGCTCGTTTGACCTCTCGTCCTCAGTAAAGTCTTTCTCTCTAGTATAGAAGAGCTAGCATCCTCAGAAGAGCATCGAGAACCTCTCTCTCCCTAGCAAGAGTGTGGAAATTTGCCTTCCTCAGTCAGATTGGTTTATTACTCCCTATTGAGTGCTCAGAAGTCAACCACATCAGACAAGGCGATGTTACAACTCCAGCAGGAGACTTGTTTGGTGTCTCTCCTTCGTAGAGATCTATTTTCCCCACAGAGTCTTGGTGCCTCTTTTCCTCATTAGCACAAGAAGCGTAACCTCGTCAGAAAGGGTATGCTATCACCCCCAGCAGATGAAGGACATTTCCTCAGCAGCAGGTCAAAGGAAATGATATTCCCCAGCAGGTTTGGTATTATTGACTGCCCACCCCAAGCAGAATTTGGTGTTCATCCTCTCAATGGTTGGTCAACGGTGTTTGACATCCCCGGTAGATTCCAAGTCCAATGGTTATTGGCGCCTTTTCCTTATCAGATCTCGGGGTTCCATCATTATCAGTTGTCATTCTTATTCCCCAACAGAGTAGAAATTCTCTTCAGGTTTCATCTTCAGCAGAGGTTTGGATCGAAAAGGCCGCTCAATTTGTCTTCCTCAGCACGGTTTGCGACCACGAGGACAATCCAATTTTTAATCCCCAGCGGAGTTGCCTTCATATCCTCAGCATTTATTTTGCTGAGGAGCCTCCTTGCATTTTGCATATAGTAATCATCATTGCATTGAATCCTCAAAAACGCGTAGCATTTCCATTTGAGATGGAGCATTACGCCATGGAAAAATTCAAACATATGCATGCGAAGCATAAGCCAGTTTTGGTAGCTCGTGCGAGAGCCCAAATTATTTTTTATTCGACCAGAAAAAAAACAGAAAGAACGCCTCGTTCATTCCCCAACATACATTTCAAAGCAGTACCAGGGTTTCACCTCTTTTCTACTCACCAGAGTCCCATCTTTCGGTTTGTAGATCTTTTGATCTTACATCTTAACCGTGTATTTCAGGAACCATTCCCGATAGGATAACTTCAGCCGTTCCCGACAGGAAAACCTTCAGCCGTTCCCGGCAGGCACCCATTGAGTTTTAAACCTAGTCGTTCTCGACAGGCCCGCACGTGTCGTTACCGACAGACATACCATAGGTTTTCAACTTTAGCCATTCCCAACAGGCGACCTTTGAGTTTTAAACCTAGCCGTTCCCGACAGGCCCATTTACCGTTCCCGACAGGTATACCATAGGTTTTAAACTTTAGCCGTTCCCGACAGGCACCCTTTTATGTTTTAAACTTAGTCGTTCCCGACAGGCATACTTCAGTCGTTCCCGACTGTAATACCCCAAATTTTGACCACTTAGATTTCCCATCATTGTGAAAATCATCATCATAATATGGATGAACCATCATGCTTCATCAGTCTCCCCAAAGATGGGTGAGCATCCAATACAATCAAAATAGGGTTTCAAGCCCTCTCTGAGTGCTTAGACAAAGGATCAATCAAGAAATGACATGATCTTCAACTTGTCTAATCTCTTAAACATCCACAATGGATAAAAAAGGACTCCCACTTCAAGGATTAAGCACAAGGCTGCTCCCTTCTAGGTGGATCAAGTCTCAAGATCGATAGTGTCACCAAATTAGGGTTTTGGTCACCCAGGGCCTCCAGATGAAAAGTTTCATCTGGGCACAAGCCATTGATCCAAAACATAACCTAATATACTTCATGGAACCTCATGAACCCATGCATCAAGTCAATTTTTCCTCAGGGGATGCATTCATCAAAAATCAGGAATTAGGGTTTCTTGACCTGATTCACCCCTAAGTTGACTTTTGGGACAAATCATGAGCCAAGGCTTCAAGAGATGATTTGAGGGTCTCTAATATACCATATTGATCCATTTGGGACAATGGATTAATCCAAGAAGATTGGGCAACAAGTCTCAATTTCATCTGCATCACAATTAGGGTTTTAAGGGAAAAGTCAACTGTAACTTTGACTTTTGACCAAGACATGCTCCCAAACCCTAATACATGATTGAATATACCCTATGACACCCATGGAACATGTCCATCAAGTTTGATTTAGGTCAAAGACATGATTTCCTGAAGAATTGCACAGTTTGGAATTCATCTGATAAAAAGTCAACTGTGCACCAAAGTCAACTTTGACTTTTTGAGATTTTTCACCAAAATGGATTTTTAACCCTAAAATGATGTTAATGTATGATTTGAATCATCATCCATCAAGAAAAATCAAGAAAAGTGAGATAACTTGTAAAAGGGGTAACCATAAAACTTAGAAATTTTTCTAAGTTAAAAATAAAGTGGCAAAGGTACCAACTTTGGAGGACCATAACTCCTAAACCACAAGGCCATTTTTTCTCATCCAAAGATGGATTTGTAGCCCTCGTTATCACCTACAAAAACTTCAACTACATGTCATTCCAATTCATTAAGGATTTTGAGTTATGGAGTGATCAAAGTGGCTGAAAAGTGAAAATGTCATTTTTTCCAACACTTAGTGAAATTTTCACTAAGTCAGATTCTGCCTCACTTTTTGCCAAATGTAGGGGGATTTTTCACTTGGAATCAAAAGAGATCAAAACCAAACTTGTTCAAACAGTTTTTGTATCATGTAAGAGCTTTCCAAAATGGCCAAGAACATTGCCAAATTCAACCTACACCATGAGATACAACATTGCCAAGTTGCCTTGCTGAAATCTGTCAGGGCAAGGCAGAATTTACAACTTTGGTCGATTTGCCAAAATCAGCCAAATTCAATTGCTCCTATCCACTTGGACACCTCAGAGGATTGAATCTAAAGGGGACAATCACTGAGCCAAGCCTCCAAAGTCCATGGAACAAGAAATAGCATGTTGAACCTAGAATGGCCAAAATAGGGACAGGACTTCAAATTTGGAATGAGGCATTCAATGGAACCATCAAGGTGGCATGGACTGAGCCATTCTCATCTGAAATCAGTCAAGACTTATCCAAGACCAAGGGAACCAAAGCTCTGTGCCCTAACCTCTAGTCAATAGCTAGAGGAGACTTGGATTTTCATTTGCCAACATTGGCCAAACCTACTTACCAGCTGCCATGCACTATTCCTTGCAAAACAAACTTGCTCTACTATAAATAGAGCTCAATTGTGGTCAGTTTGAGTACACCAAAGCCATCTAACAGATGCTTTCCTCAAAATCTCTTCTTTCACTCCAATTTTGCCTTCTAAGGCAAGTCACTATCGGGTTTTGAGTTTGAGAGCAATTCCAATCAAACCAATCACTCACACACCTCACATACATCACATATGAGCTGATCAAACACTTAGATTACTTCTGAAACATCAATTTCACAAAATCACCAGCTGGTTGCTCAAGGTTTTAACCAAAGTGCAGCTGAGGTACCACAAAATGATCCAGCCAATTTCAATCAAGTCCAACCATCAAAACACAATCCATAGGGTGTAGGGAAGCTGTTCAGATCATCACCACTCATCTGTAACACCTCTAAATCAAAAATCACTTTGAACTTGCTGTCACGACTTGGAGGTAAGCACATACTTGGTCATCTCTCAATCTATGCATATTTCCTCGCACAATAATTTGGCCATATGTTCATAATCATGCATGGAATGTTTTCCCTCAATTAATTGCATTGTTTGAATCGTGTATCAAAAATCCTAGCCTTCATGAAGAAATTAGGGTTCTTGAGGTCTCTTCGTGATTTCTTGTTGTATGTTTAATTTAAATGAAATTAAAGTACATAGACATGATCGTGAGGTTGAGACGAGCATAATAATATGTGGATTGCATGATATGATTACGTATTCATGGAGATTGGATAGAAAATGCAAATCTGAGAAACCAAGAACACGCGCGTGTTCTTCAGCTTGTTCTTGGCGCCATTTTTAGAAATTCAAATATTTGAATTTTGTGATTTTGTTTAATTGATTCAAAAATTAATTTCTCTCTGAGTTTTAATGATTTTGAGTTGATTCTTTTTTTAATAATTCACAAAAATGTTAAAATATTTTATTTTCACAAAAAAAATCCCAAAAATATTATTTATTTCATATAATTGATATTTTTGCAAAGAATTAATATTTTAATTGTTTTTGACATTTTAAATATTTTTTCTACATTGATTTTGCAACTTTTAATGCTTTCTAATTATTTTGTAGGTCAATACTTAATTTTTGAAGCATTAATCCAAGATCACAATTTGTTTTCCATGTGTTAAACAATTTTTGATCATTTTAATTGAATTTTTATTCAATTAAATACATTTTGAAAACAAATTAGGGTTTTGGATTAATTCAACCCTCATAAATCATTTTCAAAACTCTTTGGGCCTCTTGAGAGAGTGTAAGACCCATCCCCCCTTGTACAAAAACTTTTTGGGCCTCACTCATTGTATAAGTCCCTCTGTACAAGTAAGCGGCGCGATCGTCGCCCGTTTAAAAATAAAAAAATCATCTGGGTCTCTCCTTGAGCTATAAGACCCATTCAAAACACTTTGGGCCTCTATTAGAGTGTAAGACCCAATCCCCCTTTTAACCAAAACATTTTGGGCCTCACTTATTGTATATGTCCCTCTGTGTTAAAATAAAACCTCGGCGCGATCGCCATTTTTAAACGAAAAATCATTTGGGCCTACCCTCGTGTTATAAGCCCCTCTCTTTTCTTTAAACCTTTTTGGGCCTCTTGAGAGAGTGTAAGACCCATCCCTTTGTACAGAAAACCTTTTTGGGCCCCAGTCACTTGTATAAGTCCCGCTGTACAAAGTCAAACAGTGTGCTCACTGATAAAACCCTGGGCCTCTCCTTGAGCTGTAAGCCCCAAACCTTTCTTTTTCAAAGCACTTTCTCCTTTGATTTTGAATATACTGTTGTTTTCAATCTTTCTTTGTTGAACAACTAACCAAACAGCATGGAAGCACTACAACCGAGTAAGTGGTTATCGCTTTCATTTACTGCTTTCATATTATAAACTGTATTGTGGGGCTGCTCACTGTAAGTCTCCTTTCATAAAACTCATATCTACTGTGTAATAATAGTATAGATATTTTGAGTTTCCCCGGCAACTACGTCTAGAACTAGGTGACGTCGTTTCATTTATTCATAGAAATAGACGCCTAGATCCCCAATAGGAGCACCAGATACAGTCTTCTCTTCGGCTGTCCTCCTTAGGAATCGTCAAGAAGCTCTACTCCCCAAGATGAATGTATTCTCCGTGAATGGCATCTTTGAGTTTCTTCCAAATTCTCGAACTTTCCTGACTTGATCTATCCCTTGTGGATAGCTTGCCTTGAATGTCTCGGGGTTTGGGTACCCACTACGGTCATAATCTTGGACCTTAACTAAGGAACCCTCTTTAAAAGCTAAAAGTCGCTGGATAGTAAACCTCGCACATTTACCAGTGGTTTTTATCTTTAAAAGAGTTATCTCTCCTAATGGAAAGGAGATGATAGACCCACGGGCTTCTTAAAAGCATCGGCCTCCTCTTGGGCATTATTCAAGGACACTACGGCTTCTTAGAAGTATTCACAGCCTCCTCTTAGGCTTCGTATAATGATCTCTTCCTTCGGGAATGATAGCCTCCTCTTGGGCTTCGTACAAATTATCCCGACGACCTCCTAGAGGTATAGGAACAGAACCTAGTCATCCTCATAGAACAGTCCTTTCATAGAGTCTACTACTGTTTCTCAAAGCATAGTACAAAAGAAAAAAACTCTAGACTTGGACAGTCTAACTTCCTTGAGTCTCAAAGACATTCTCAAGTGACCCCTTCGTTAAATAGGAAGGAAACCCGCAGACTCGGACAGTCTCAATACCCTTTGGATTTCCCGTTTCTTCAAAGAGAAGAAAATATCCCTGATCCTCAAATCAAATCCCTGAGTACAGTGTTGCTCATATAAGAACTGATTTTCTCTTTTAAAATCAGTATATTGGATCTGTCACTCAACTGAAACAAACCTTTAGCCTCCATCTCGGGCTTCGTACGAGATACAAAAACACTCTCTTGTTGAGTATCAAAGACTCTCTTGTTGAGTCAAACTTTTAGCCTCTATCTCGGGCTTCGTACGAGACACAAAGACTCCCTCGTTGAGTCAAACAAACAATATCCTCTATCTCGGGCTTCGTACGAAACACAAAGACTCTATCGTCGGGTCAAAAACTTTTAGCCTCTCTCTCGGGCTTTGTACGAGACACAAAATAGCCTCCTCTTAGGCTTTGTATAATGATTTTCCTAGCGGAAATTAGCCTCCTCTTAGGCTTTTGTATAAGAAAACCACTGGTTGATCCAATCAACCTTTTAGCATCAAAGTTGTGCCTCGTTCACAGTACACAAACATCAACAACTCCTTTCCCTTCATCTAATCGCTGTAAGCGGCAAGCCTCTGGATCATCTACATCCATGCCAATGTCCCTCTTTTAGCATGAGAAATTCCTAAGGAAAGATGGCATTGCTCTACACTGAGTTAAAGTCTTCTCCTTCAGGTTAAAACCCCTTTTAAGGAAATTATGGCATTGCTCAGATCCGCGTATCCCAGTTAAAGTAATTCTCCTTCTCTCTCTTTAGAGATGACAAATTCTCTCTAAAGTCAAGGTCTTTCAGCTTCACGTCTTGGGCTTTGAACAAGACACAAATAGACCTTTCAGCTTCACATCTTGGGCTTTGAACAAGATACAAACCACCTTTCGCTTCACGTCTTGGGCTTTGAACAAGACACCAAAAACCCATTTCCTCCCATAGAATAGGAGGAACTACGAACGCTCTGATTTCCCTGTTTCGGTAAACGGGAATACGTAGGCATAAGATCGAAAGAAAAGATCTTAGCGAGCGTAATCAACAAAAAACCAAATCCCATATCTCCATCAATCAAAAGCAGTAATTCAAAAGCATCAGTCCTAACATCCTAATCCTTGTTCCCCGCCAGAAACCTTCTGCCTAGATAAAAAGAAAGAAACCGTATTGGCGAAAATACAAATAACCAGTACAAAGGCCCCCCCACATTGATAGTATCTGTAACCTAACAGACCGCTGTTTAAACTCAGTATGCAAAGCAGGGTTAATTGGAGACATCTATTTCCCTTCCTTATTCAACTCACAATAGGATAAAAAATGAATCGACCTGTAGTCAAAGCTCAAACCGCAGAGAGCGACCAGCGCTTAAGAACCGCGTCCAAAATCGCCCGCTACAGAAAAATGGCGCCCACCGTGGGGCCGGTCTCTGTTTTCCTTTTTCCTTTTCATCTCTTGTGTGACACCACAGATTGGGGCTTCCGCCGGGGAACTCATTTTCTGTCAGGAACTTAGGAATCATAGCTTTATAAGTCTAGGATGATTAGGACAAATATATATACTGCTTTTCCTAATTGTTATACGTGTTTATTTTTCTGCTAATGGGAATGCGGGTGATGCCGTATGTGGAAAGATTGAGTATACACCTAGAAAAGCCAAACCCTTTCGTAGTGCGGAAGCTATCGAAAATAGCTGTTACGTGATACTACCCTCATTTGAGGCTGGTGATCTATTCTCGGTGAATAGCACTTACTCTAAGATTGAACACAACTCGCTGGCGATCCGCTTGTTGTCTGCCTTCCTGGGAGGAGCTAATGATAATGAGTACAGGTACAAAAATCACCCTAGTATAAACCTTTGGGGATGGGTAGAGCCTTGACTTCATGACAACGACCCTTTGACCCCATGTTTTTTCTATGTTTTTGTGTGCTGCATTCATGCATTCATTTAATAAAACATTAAAAAAAACTTCTCTTCTAGTCTCTCTGTTTTTCAAATTAAACTAAGATTGTGATTGCAAATATCAGAGAAGAGGATTACGCTAATGGATTTCGGTAGAAGGAGAACTCGCCAGTATACCTTCAAGGTTCCAAAACTAGGGGATTTGAGAAGGTTAGCAAGGATGATCGCTAACCCAAAGGCTTTTAGAGCCAAGCACAGTGGTTTGCTACCACTGTTAAGAGTCCATGTGATTAAGGGGATCATGGACGCGCTCATTCAGTTCTACGATCCGGTTTATCACTGTTTCACATTCCCGGATTACCAGCTATCACCAACGCTGGAGGAGTATTCTCAACTGGCTGATTTACATATCACTGATCGAGCTCCATTTTCTGGACTGGAAGAAATTCCAAAGAATCAGACTATTGCAATAGCAATTCATTTGGACGAGTCTGAGGTCAGGACTCACATGACCACTAAGGGTGGCATCCAAGGTTTGCCAGCCCAGTTCTTGACAAAAAAGGCTCTATACTTCGCTAGTATAGGGAACGAGACTGCTTTTGAAAGCATCTTTGTCTTGCTCACCTACGGATTATTTTTGTTTCCCAACATCAATAACTTCGTCGATATCAATGCTATTAAGGTTTTTCTCATTGGAAACCGTGTGCCGACTTTGCTCGCAGATGCGTATCATTCTGTACACTTGGGAAATTTGTACAGCGGAGGGGAGATCACATGCTGTGTACCTTTGCTCTACAAATGGTTTATCTCTCACTTGCCCAAGTCTGCTGCTTTTTGGGATTGCAAGAGTGTCTTACGTTGGTCGCAGAAGATTATGTCTCTCACCAATTCCGATATAGATTGGTGTAATAGGATTTATGAGGGAATCAGAATCATTGACCGTTGTGGAAACTTCCCCAGCGTACCCCTCATAGGAACTAAAGGAGGAATCAACTATCATCCGATATTGGTTCTTCGTCAATTTGGATACCCGATGAGACACATCCCACTGGGTGTTGATCTGGAAGGTCTTTTCTTCAAAGAAGGAGAAAATGACAGAGCACTAAAGATGGAAATAGTGCAAGCTTGGAAACAAGTTCATAAGAAAGGACGAGAGTCTCTGGGAAAACCAGACTGTGTCTCGATGGAGCCTTATCTCCATTGGGTACAAACCAGAGCTCTCAAGCTAAAAATGCCTTATCCTCGTTACGGAATTCTTCCACCGAGGGAAACTGTCATGTACTTCATGACGGAAACTGAAAAGCTTCAGGTTACTCTCAACAAAGTTCAAAAGGAAAGAAGATCTTGGAAGAACAAGTACCGCACCCTCGACGTAGAGTGTATCCAAATACAGCAACTACTAAAAGAGAAAGATGCTCTGATTGAAATTTTGGAGCAGCATGCTGTAGAGAATCAAGATGACCAAAGGAATTTGCTCACTCCTTTCACTTGGCAAAGGAATGACAACCCGACAACGGCCCAGGAGCCCCAGTCAAAGAAAAGGAAGATACCAGAATCAGCACCCGGTTTCTCCTCAGAGAGGACTCGGGACCCATTAGTTTAGGTTTCTATTTCTGCACTTTGTAATCTACTGTATTTCCATTTCTGTAATCCTTTGAATTTCAATAAAAAGGGGTTTCCCCACTGTTTGATATTTACAATCTAATTGTCGAAGTTTATTTTGATTAAACAAAAAAATAATAATTAATATAATCATTGCATTCATCATTCTCACATCGCGTATTCTTCTTCCCTACGAATCTCACGTTTGTGTCTCGATTCTAGAGTCAAACTGTCTCATTCGTATAATACTCGGGCCAATCGTCAGAAAAGGATGGATGATCTTGAGGAAGAGAACAGAGAGTTGAAAGAAGAGATCAACGCTCTGAGAGAGGATATGAGAAAGCTTCGTAACGACATGCAAGCCATGGCAGAAGCTCAGCTACAAAGAACTGTGATCTCAGAGATCACCTCAACGCCCATCATAGAAAAGTATGATCCTAGGTATCAGATGCCGAAAGATCGTCCTTGGGGCATGCCTGTTAACTATATCCCGGAAGGATATGTTCCGCCGATCACTGAAGATCAGGGAATCGCAACAGAAGCCGCTGGGCCTGAAGGTTACAAACTTCGGGAAAGCGAAGATGCTAGGGGCATACTGAAGACTCCTGAAGGTTACAAACTTCGGGAGGTGCCAAGACTTACTGCCGTAGTCACGGTACCACCCCCTGTGGTGCACACTGTCCTGGAAGGACAGATTCCACAGACACCTTCTGGTAAGAAGGAAACTATGTTTGACAGAATGGATGAATTCCAGGAGCAGTTCTTGGAAATGCAGAAAGAGCTGCAAGCCATTCGCGGTCAGGATCTATTTGGAAAGGACGCCGCAAACCTCTGCTTGGTCCCAAATGTGAAAGTCCCGCACAAGTTCAAAGTGCCCGACTTTGAAAAATACAAGGGTAACTCTTGCCCTCAGAGCCATCTGGTGATGTACGCTCGGCGGATGTCAGCTCAGACGGAGAATCAGGACCTGCTGATTCACTACTTCCAGGATAGTTTAACCGGTGCCGCACTCAAATGGTACATGGGTTTAAACCATACTACGATCAGTACATTCAGAGATCTTGGTACTGCCTTCGTCCAACAATACAAGTACAATTTGGACATGGCACCCGACAGAGATCAACTCAGATCAATGTCGCAAAAGGACAAAGAAACCTTTAAGGAGTATGCTCAAAGGTGGCGTGAAATTGCCGCTCAAATTTGTCCACCTCTTGAGGAAAAAGAGATGACAAAAATCTTCTTAAAGACCTTAAGCTCATTTTACTATGACCGAATGATTGCCAGTGCACCCAGTGATTTCACCGAAATGGTCAGCATGGGTGTACGTCTTGAGGAAGCCGTCCGAGAAGGACGTTTGGTAAAAGACACTGGATCAACGAGCGGTACTAAAAAATACGGTAGTGCTCTCCCTAAGAAAAAAGAGCAAGATATTGGGAACATCTCTCTCGAAAAGCAAAGGCGACGTTATCAGCCAGTAGCAGCTGTTACTCCTGCTATCGGCCCCGCGCCTGTTCCTATGTATCAACCTCAGGTTGCACAGAGCCAACCTGACCAACAAAGGACACAACAGCCTCTTCAGCAGACTCGTCCTCCATATAACAACAACCGTACAATACGGCCACCAGGATTTGATCCTATACCCGTAACGTACGCAGAGCTGTTTCCGTTACTGCTGGCTAAGGGGCACATTCAGACTAAATCTCCCCTTTCAGTACCGGAAAATCCGCCTTTTTGGTTTAAAGCGGATCAAACATGCCCTTATCATCAAGGAGGTTCAGGGCATAACATTGAGACTTGTCTCAATTTCAAATCCGACGTGCAAAAGCTTGTTAGGAGCGGGCTCTTATCTTTCAAAGATACGAATCCTAATGTTCTTACGAACCCGCTGCCTCAACACGAGAAAGCTGCAGTCAATCTGATTGAGAAAGAGACTAACAATGTCTATCAAATTCACGATGTACTCTTATTGGGGACCAATCTGGTCAAGATGCATTGTAGACAGAGTGGATATGGCCATGTGCCACCTCATAATTATCACCAGTGTGATATCTGCTCTAAAGACAACCAAGAGTGTTCTGTAGTGCAAGCAGCTCTACAGGAACAAATGGATCTTGGATGGATCCAAAAGCACCGAGTTCGTGAAGTTAACATGGTTTACACGAATTCCAACGTCATTCAAAACCACGACATCCGTGCGATGAATGTCAACTTGGTGGCGATGCACTCAAGGCAAAGCCAGTATCATAATCTGCCGCGGCACGATTACAGTTCCTGTCTGATTTGCTCGGTAAACAAACAGGGATGCTCTTTCATACAAGAGGCCCTCCAGCGTCAGATGGATCTTGGATGGATCCAAGACTACCATGATAGGAACTCCTATCAAATCAACATGGTTCAGATCTTCGACATCCGCGTAATGGATACCAACCTGGTAGAGTTACATGCTGAGCAGGTCCGACTTGGATTCTTAATATCACATGACTATCAAAACTGTAAAGCAGGTTGCGAAAACGATCAAGGTTGTACCCTTGTCCAGGAGGCACTTCAACACTTGTTAAATCATTGGTGGATGCCAATCTACATGGATGAAGATACTCAGCAAATTAGTATCAGTAACAGGAATCCTACTCGGCGTCAAAGTCAGGATGTCCGATCAGTGGAAGCTAACCTAGTAAGGTTACATTGTATTCAAAGTGGGCGTGGCCAGGTGCCACTACACAGTTACGACAGTTGTAGCGTCTGTTCGGAAAGTAACCAAGGGTGTTACCTTGTGAGAGCAGCTCTTCAGGATCAGATCGATCGTGGAGAAATTCGTCCATATCCGGGTTCTGGACCCATCAACTGGACGCCGAATTACCTTGCCGAGCAAGTCGAGGATGTTGTCACAATCTCTGGTCATCACCATACCAGGGATGTTTTTTCCATCATCCCTCTACTTGACGAATCTAAAGTTCCCAACCAGGAACGGATCGAGATTACTTACGATGGTCAGAAAAATCAGAAGGTTCCCATAGTCATCTATCTACCGGGACCACTACCGTATGAATCAACTAAGGCAATCCCTTACAAATACAGTGCAACGATAATTGAGAATGGAAAGGAAATTCCATTACCCTCCATTGTGAATATTGCAGACATCAGTCGTGTAACACGGAGTGGTAGAATCTTCAACCGAGGGGTTGGGGAACCTAACAAAGAAAAGGAATTTCAGACAGAAGCTCCGGATCCACCAATCGGTCAATCCAGTAATCCCGACCTTTCAAAAAATGATGATGAGATGCTGAAGCTTATCCAAAGGAGTGAATACAACATTGTCGATCAACTGTTGCATACTCCTTCAAAGATCTCGGTATTATCACTGTTACTCAGTTCAGAAGCCCACAAGGAGGCTCTACAGAAAGTTTTGGAGCAGGCCTTTGTGGAACAGGATGTAACAATCAGACAGTTCGATAGTATTGTCTCTAACATCACTTCCTGCAATAATTTGGGATTTAGTGATGAGGAATTACCCGAAGAGGGTCGCCGTCATAACATGGCGCTCAACATTACAGTCAACTGCCAGGACGATGCTTTAGCCAGCGTACTGGTAGACACAGGGTCAGCCCTGAATGTTATGCCGAAGTCCACTTTGATGCAATTATCATTCAAAGGCCCTCCGATGAGAACCAGCGAGGTCGTCGTCAAAGCATTCGACGGATCCAGGAAAACGGTTATCGGCGAAGTTGATCTTCCCATAACTATTGGTCCTCACACTTTCCAAGTCACTTTCCAGGTCATGGACATCCGGGCAACGTACAGTTGTTTATTAGGAAGACCTTGGATACATCAAGCTGGAGCGGTCACTTCAACCCTCCACCAAAAGCTAAAGTTCGTCAAGAACGATCAACTTGTCACGGTTTGTGGGGAACAAGCCTTGCTTATAAGCAACTTATCATCATCTACTGGTGTAGAACCTAAGGAGGTTATTGGAACTCAGTTCCAAGCGCTATCGGTGAGCAAGGACGATCAATCCCAAGGAGGAACCTCGATTTCCTCATACAACGATGCTATCAAAGTGGTCGAGAGTACCGATACGACAGGATGGGGACAGCTTGTCATTCCCAATGACAATAAAACAAAGAAGGGTCTTGGTTTTTCTGCGACCTGTACCCAGACAGCTGCCAACGATAAAAGTCTTCATCCCCTTCAAAACTTCTTCCACAGTGGAGGTTTTCTTCACCCAGTGTCTCAGACAGTTCATGTATCAATGAGGAAGATCCCTCTGACACAGATGAAGAATGGAAGTCCTACCTTAACAAGGACGGCTATATGTCTCAAGAAGAGGTGCCTATGCCTTTTTGCTTTCCTACAGAAAGTCCGAGATTTATACCAAGATCAGATGTCGAAATGATCTACGGAGATTGTGATCCGGAAGGATGCCGTGCTCCGCCAAATTCATTAGAGGAAGACACTCTGATGAAAGACAACTTTGATCACAATTACTATGGCCCGATGGATGGTCTGCCAATGTGGCAGCCTTACCCAGGAAACTTGGGGCAAGAAAGTCAGCCGAGTAATGAAACTCATCTGAGCGTCATTAAACAGAATACCTGTGTCCCCGCCATGTCATGGGATCAACACTCAGGTCATTCAGAAACTACTCAACATGAAGATGAATTTGCAACGTTTGCAGGACTAGAATTCATCAACTATGCTTTTCCTGAGGTCAACGTCATCGAGAGGGATGACTTCTCCAGTTCCAAAGAAGTTTGGGACACTTTGGGACAACCAAGTGGAAAATACGACTTTATGGTCAAGTACACCGCTCCCGAAAGCTCTCGTATCAGGCTCGAAGACATCCAGTCAACTGGATGGGGAGATACAGCTGAGAGCACCAATGCTATGCAAAATGCAACAGAGGAATCCTCCTACGACAATTCTGCTTGGGAGACAGATTCCAATGATCCTGCTCCACCAGAAATCAGCGTTATTTCTGAAGACAAATCAAGGAAGGTGCCAGACTTTGTGATTCACCAAGGAGTTCGCCGCCAATGGGTTGCTGTCGAGGTTCCGAAGGTCGTTCGCCAGTCAAAGTAATTGCCATCTTTAAACCTTTCACCCTGCCCAGGTGAAACGGGTGTTTTGATAGGGCTCGCTTTTTGTAAATTTCCCTCTTCTCTTTGCCCAGAGCGAGTGAGTTTTGTTTTATAGGGCTGTAGTTTCAGGATTCGACTTGTTTATTAATAAAATAATGTCGTTCTGTAATTTCCGCATTAATTGTTGTTTTCTCTTTTTGCTTTTTCAGAAAATGGTAATCCTAAAAAAAATCAATAATAAAAATAAGCAGTAAAATCAAAACACTGCACACACTTGCATTTTCTCTATCTCTTCTAAACACGAATCATCACGTCATGCAGATCGCTTGTTTTATACCCCGTTGAAACATACGATCCGATGCCTTCTCCCAACTTTGAGTTCCCGGTATTCGAGGCTGAAGAAGAAGTTGGCAACGAAATTCCAGAAGAGATCTCCCGACTACTCAGACAAGAGGAAAGGTCCATTGAACCTCAGAAAGAGCCGTTGGAAACGGTAAACTTGGGTTCAGAGCAAGAGAGAAAAGAAATCAGGATTGGGGCACTGCTCAATCCAACTGTCAAAGAAAGTTTGATAAAGCTTCTCAAAGAATTCCCCGATGTATTCGCTTGGTCCTATCAGGATATGCCAGGGTTGGATACCAGCATCGTGGAACATCACTTACCGCTAAGATCGGAATGTCCGCCAGTAAAGCAAAGGTTGAGACGGACTCACCCGGACATGGCCATCAAAATCAAAGAGGAGGTACAGAAACAGATCGACGCGGGTTTCCTCGCTACATCTGAATATCCTCAATGGTTAGCCAACATCGTACCCGTTCCCAAAAAGGATGGAAAGGTCAGAATGTGTCTTGATTACAGAGATCTAAACAAGGCAAGTCCAAAGGACGACTTTCCTTTACCACACATTGACATGCTGGTTGACAGCACAGCAAAGTTCAAAGTATTCTCCTTCATGGATGGATTTTCGGGCTATAATCAGATCAAAATGGAGCCGAAAGACATGGAGAAAACTTCGTTCATTACCCCATGGGGTACCTTTTGTTACAAGGTAATGCCGTTCGGTTTGAAGAATGTCGGGGCAACCTATCAAAGGGCCATGACTACTCTGTTTCATGACATGATACACAAAGAAATCGAGGTATATGTCGATGATTTGATTGCAAAATCAAGAACAGAGGATGAACACGTTGAACATCTGTCAAAATTGTTCGAACGTCTAAGAAAATTCAAGCTCCGCTTGAATCCTAACAAGTGTACCTTGGGTGTCCGTTCGGGGAAATTACTAGGGTTCATCGTCAGCCAGAAAGGAATTGAAGTTGATCCTGACAAGGTCAAGGCCATTCAAGAAATGCCTTCTCCGAAAACTGAAAAACAAGTCAGAGGATTCCTGGAACGTTTGAACTACATCTCCAGATTCATATTCCTTATGACCGCGACATGTGCGCCGATTTTCAAATTACTCAAAAAGAACCAGGATTGCGTTTGGTCAGAAGATTGCCAAACCGCCTTCGACAGTATTAAGGAATATCTGTTGAATCCTCTGATTCTATCACCTCCAGTGGAAGGAAGACCACTGATCATTTACCTCACAGTCCTAGAGGACTCAATGGGATGTGTACTTGGCCAACAAGACGAAACTAAACGGAAAGAGTCTGCCATTTACTATCTAAGCAAGAAATTCACCGACTGCGAGACTCGGTACACAATGCTTGAGAAAACTTGTTGCGCTTTGGCTTTGGCAGCCAAAAGTCTTCGCCAGTACATGATTCGTCATACTACTTGGTTGGTCTCCGAAATGGATCCAATTAAGTACGTTTTCAAAAAACCTGCTCTCACGGGAAGAATTGCCCGTTGGCAGATGCTGTTATCAGAATATGACATAGAGTACCACGCTCAGAAAGCCGTTAAAGGAAGTATTTTAGCCGATCATTTGGCTCATCAACCGGTTGACAATCAAGAATCAATCGGGTTTGACTTCCCAGACGAAGATGTCATGTATCTAAAAATGAAAGATTGCGATGAACCGCTACCCAGTGAAGGGCCAGAACCAGGTTCCCAGTGGGGACTTATCTTTGACGGAGCAGTCAATCATTATGGAAATGGAATTGGGGCAATCATTGTTACCCCTCAGGGTACCCACATTCCTTTCACCGCTCGACTTACGTTCAAATGTACGAACAACGAGGCCGAATACGAAGCTTGTATTATGGGTCTCAAAGAAGCGATTGATTTAAGGATAAAAAACTTGGACGTATATGGCGACTCAGCCCTGGTCATCAATCAGATAAAAGGAGACTGGAACACATGCCAATCAGGATTGATTCCTTACAAGGATTATGCAAGAAGGTTGTTACCCTTCTTCAACAGAATCGAGTTTCATCATATCCCTCGTGAAGAGAATCACATGGCTGATGCATTAGCCACTATCTCTTCCATGATTAGTGTAGGTCAATGGAATGGCATACCTAAGATTGACATAATGCGCCTTGAACGACCCGCTTACATCTTCACGATTGAAGCAGTCATAGACGACAAACCTTGGTATCACGATATCAAATGCTTCCTTCAGAAACAAGAGTACCCACCTGGGGCACTCAGAAAAGACAGGAAAACCCTCAGAAGATTGGCTGGAAACTTCTTCCTGAGCGGTGACACTCTTTATAAGAGAAATTTTGACATGGTCTTGCTCCGATGCGTCGACAGACCAGAAGCAGACATGCTTATGAAAGAAATTCACGAAGGATCCTTTGGCACTCATGCCAACGGACACACAATGGCCAGAAAAATTCTGAGAGCAGGGTACTACTGGTTGACCATGGAATCCGACTGCTACAAGTACATGAGGAGGTGTCACAAGTGTCAGATATACTCCGACAAAATTCATGTACCGCCATCACATCTCAAAGTTCTTTCTTCCCCGTGGCCATTTTCCATATGGGGAATCGATATGATTGGTATGATTGAGCCCAAGGCTTCAAACGGACATCGGTTCATCCTGGTAGCCATTGATTATTTCACCAAGTGGGTCGAAGCAGCGTCATTTGCCAATGTAACCCGACAAGTGGTGGTCCGATTTATCAAAAACAATATCATCTGCCGTTATGGTGTTCCAAGCGAGATCATTACTGATAATGGATCTAACTTGAACAATAAGATGATGAAAGAGTTGTGTCCAGAGTTCAAGATCGAACACCATAACTCATCTCCCTACCGACCCAAGATGAACGGAGCGGTAGAGGCGGCTAATAAGAACATCAAGAAGATCGTTCAAAAGATGGTTGTAACCTATAATGATTGGCACGAAATGCTACCCTTTGCTCTTCACGGTTATCGAACATCTATCTGCACTTCAACAGGGGCAACCCCTTTCTCTCTAGTATATGGCATGGAAGCAGTGCTCCCCATAGAAGTAGAGATCCCATCAATCCGGGTATTGATGGAAGCTCAGCTCACCGAAGCTGAATGGTGTCAAAGTCGACACGACAAACTGAACCTGATCGAAGAGAAGCGAATCACGACACTATGCCACGGTCAGTTGTATCAACAGAGAATGAAAAGGACGTTCGACAAAAAGGTCCGACCTCGTATTTTCAGAAAAGGAGACCTCGTGCTCAAGAAGATACAATCATTTCTCACTGACTCTCGGGGCAAATGGACCCCAAATTATGATGGCCCCTATGTGGTCACGAAAGCTTTCTCAGGCGGCGCCTTGAGACTTGCAACCATGGACGGAGAGGACTTTGCCTACCCCACGAATGTTGATGTAGTCAAGAAATACTTCGCCTAAAACTAAAAAAAAAAAAACGTCTTGGTGGATTGAAAACCCGAAAGGGCGGTCCAGGAAAAAGTTAGAGACGTGAAAAAAAAATCATCCCGATGGATTGGAAATCTCATAGTACAATCCAGGCAAAAATTAGGGATAATGGCAAGTAACTATGTTCAACAGAGGCAAGTCCCTCAGCAGCAGTTACAGCATCATCTATCGGAGGAAATCTCCAGTCAAAGGTCATCTTCGACGGAAGCTCAGGATGTCCCGAACTCAAAGTTGGTAGAAGGATAGTGGTCGTTATGTTTCAACGTAGCCCTTTTCCCTGTAAATTACCATTTTCTAACTTTGTATATACTCTTTGGAATCACGCGTTTGGCTGATCTCCATCTTATCAATAAAATTTGAGCCCGTGTGCTTTTGTTTGTAATTCTTTACTTGTTTTAGCTTTACAGAACGACGTTGTTTAAACTTAATCAGCGATTCTTGAAATAAAACAAAAATAAATTTACTTGTTAAACTTTTTCTGCTTTTAAATTAAAGATGGCATTTCTTTTGACTGTTGAACATCAGAAGAACATCGATCGCTTCTCCCGAAGTAAGCGAACTTTAAACTGCAGAATCAAAGTACTCCTTCTAAACCAGTTCGCCTGAATGAAGGGATCAACTGTGTCAGAGACCTTGTTTCGTCTGACATCCTCGGCCGAGTTCTCATCTCCTAAGCCCAATCAACATAGCTCCCAACGGGACTATCTCTCCTAAGCAAGGTAGAATTGTTATTTTGAATCAACGGTACTTCTTCGCCCCGCGATGGCCGAGTATCCAATTGTGTTCATCCATTAGTCTGTATGTCGCGTCTGTTTTGTCAGCATATACATACATACATCATGCATTCTTTATTTACATTCACATTTCATATTGCATCACTATCACTCTAGTCGGTCTTGTCCCCTAGTGGTAGAAGTCCTCTCAATCGAGTTGTCAGTTCTTGCCTCGTCAGGAAATACTGTGTCTGAACAACCTCGCTTCTAGTTTAATTCTGGAAAGAAGTTGGTCCTTGACCACTTTGATAACTTGAACCTCTGAAAAGCCAGAGAAAACTTTCAATAAGCATCACTCTTCGCTATTGAAGATGATATCCTTGCTTTCCCGGATTAAGGAAAATCCACAGAGAAAGCCTCGTGATCAGAGATTCGGTAGCACGCCAGTTTTGCTCCGAAAAACCACTGATGAGAAGGTCATTGGCACCTCAAAATTGGATCTCATCATATGGCATTTCTCCGGGAAGATCCCGAGAAAAGTATGATGTAACCCCAAACGAAAACAGTCTCTCAACAGACTCGCTTTCCCCAGTAGAATCGACAAATGGCGTCTCCAAAATAGAGAAGTTTGTGTACCTCTACAACTCAGACGAATGGGTTCCCCAGCAAGTCTGACATCAAATCTTTTCCCACTCAAATGGCATCTCCCCAGGAAAATTCGGCGAGAAGTTTGAAGGAAAGCCGCTACGAATAGCGTCCCTTGTCAGTAAAGTTTATTGACAAAAGAAACTAAGACCAGTTCCTTGGTAGGAAACCAGGATCGAGGGGAAGTTTAAATCAGAAACTAAGACCAGTTCCTTGGTAGGAAACCAGGATCGAGGGGAAGTTTGTTTCCACAACTAAGACCAATTCCTTGGTAAGAAACCAAGAACGAGGGGAAATTCATTTCAGAGACTGAGACCAGTTCCTTGGTAGGAAACCAGGATCGAGGGGAAGTTTACAAAAGAGACTGAGACCAGTTCTTGGTAGGAGACCAGGATCGAGGGGAAGTTTACCTTTTCTAAGCATCATTGCTTAGCTAAAGAAGATGAATGCGTAAGCTACCATTCATAACCACCATCAGAATTTCGGGTATTCCGATATTTAATCCTCTTGCACCCCGAATGCCCGAATCCCTTCGTCATTCACACCTTCGGGTCCAAGAAGATTAAATAGGGGCATCTGTAATACCCCAAATTTTGACCACTTAAATTTCCCATCATTGTGAAAATCATCATCACAATATGGATGAACCATCATGCTTCATCAGTCTCCCCAAAGATGGGTGAGCATCCAATACAATCAAAATTAGGGTTTCAAGCCCTCTCTGAGTGCTTAGACAAAGGATCAATCAAGAAATGACATGATCTTCAACTTTTCTAATCTCTTAAACATCCACAATGGATCAAAAAGGACTCCCACTTCAAGGATTAAGCACAAGGCTGCTCCCTTCTAGGTGGATCAAGTCTCAAGATCGACAGTGTCACCAAATTAGGGTTTTGGTCACCCAGGGCCTCCAGATGAAAAGTTTCATCTGGGCACAAGCCATTGATCCAAAACATAACCTAATATACTTCATGGAACCTCATGAACCCATGCATCAAGTCAATTTTGCCTCAGGGGATGCATTCATCAAAAATCAGGAATTAGGGTTTCTTGACCTGATTCACCCCTAAGTTGACTTTTGGGACAAATCATGAGCCAAGGGTTCAAGAGATGATTTGAGGGTCTCTAATATACCATATTGATCCATTTGGGACAATGGATTAATCCAAGAAGCTTGGGCAACAAGTCTCAATTTCATCTGCACCACAATTAGGGTTTTAAGGGAAAAGTCAACTGTAACTTTGACTTTTGACCAAGACATGCTCCCAAACCCTAATACATGATTGAATATACCCTATGACACCCATGGAACATGTCCATCAAGTTTGATTTAGGTCAAGGACATGATTTCCTGAAGAATTGCACAGTTTGGAATTCATCTGATAAAAAGTCAACTGTGCACAAAAGTCAACTTTGACTTTTTGAGATTTTTCACCAAAATGGATTTTTAACCCTAAAATGATGTTAATGTATGATTTGAATCATCATCCATCAAGAAAAATCAAGAAAAGTGAGATAACTTGTAAAAGGGGTAACCATAAAACTTAGAAATTTTTCTAAGTTAAAAATAAAGTGGCAAAGGTACCAACTTTGGAGGACCATAACTCCTAAACCACAAGGCCATTTTTTCTCATCCAAAGATGGATTTGTAGCCCTCATTATCACCTACAAAAACTTCAACTACAAGTCATTCCAATTCATTAAGGATTTTGAGTTATGGAGTGATCAAAGTGGCTGAAAAGTGAAAATGTCATTTTTTCCAACACTTAGTGAAATTTTCACTAAGTCAGATTCTGCCTCACTTTTTGCCAAATGTAGGGGGATTTTTCACTTGGAATCAAAAGAGATCAAAACCAAACTTGTTCAAACAGTTTTTGTATCATGTAAGAGCTTTCCAAAATGGCCAAGAACATTGCCAAATTCAACCTACACCATGAGATACAACATTGCCAAGTTGCCTTGCTGAAATCTGTCAAGGCAAGGCAGAATTTGCAACTTTGGTCGATTTGCCAAAATCAGCCAAATTCAATTGCTCCTATCCACTTGGACACCTCAGAGGATTGAATCTAAAGGGGACAATCACTGAGCCAAGCCTCCAAAGTCCATGGAACAAGAAATAACATGTTGAACCTAGAATGGCCAAAATAAGGACAGGACTTCAAATTTGGAATGAGGCATTCAATGGAACCATCAAGGTGGCATGGACTGAGCCATTCTCATCTGAAATCAGTTAAGACTTATCCAAGACCAAGGGAACCAAAGCTCTGTGCCCTAACCTCTAGTCAATAGCTAGAGGAGACTTGGATTTTCATTTGCCAACATTGGCCAAACCTACTTACCAGCTGCCATGCACTATTCCTTGCAAAACAAACTTGCTCTACTATAAATAGAGCTCAATTGTGGTCAGTTTGAGTACACTAAAGCCATCTAACAGATGCTTTCCTCAAAATCTCTTCTTTCACTCCAATTTTGCCTTCTAAGGCAAGTCACTATCGAGTTTTGAGTTTGAGAGCAATTCCAATCAAACCAATCACTCACACACCTCACATACATCACATATGAGCTGATCAAACACTTAGATTACTTCTGAAACATCAATTTCACAAAATCACCAGCTGGTTGCTCAAGGTTTTAACCAAAGTGCAACTGAGGTACCACAAAATGATCCAGCCAATTTCAATCAAGTCCAACCATCCAAACACAATCCATAGGGTGTAGGGAAGCTGTTCAGATCATCACCACTCATCTGTAACACCTCCAAATCAAAAATCACTTTGAACTTGCTGTCACGACTTGGAGGTAAGCACATACTTGGTCATCTCTCAATCTATGCATATTTCCTCGCACAATAATTTGGCCATATGTTCATAATCATGCATGGAATGTTTTCCCTCAATTAATTGCATTGTTTGAATCGTGCATCAAAAATCCTAGCCTTCATGCAGAAATTAGGGTTCTTGAGGTCTCTTCGTGATTTCTTGTTGTATGTTTAATTTAAATGAAATTAAAGTACATAGACATGATCGTGAGGTTGAGACGAGCATAATGATATGTGGATTGCATGATATGATTACGTATTCATGGAGATTGGACAGAAAATGCAAATCTGAGAAACCAAGAACACGCGCGTGTTCTTCAGCTTGTTCTTGGCGCCATTTTTAGAAATTCAAATATTTGAATTTTGTGATTTTGTTTAATTGATTCAAAAATTAATTTCTCTATGAGTTTTAATGATTTTGAGTTGATTCTTTTTTTAATAATTCACAAAAATGTAAAAATATTTTATTTTCACAAAAAATCCCAAAAATATTATTTATTTCATATAATTGATATTTTTGCAAAGAATTAATATTTTAATTGTTTTTGACATTTTAAATATTTTTTCTACATTGATTTTGCAACTTTTAATGCTTTCTAATTATTTTGTAGGTCAATACTTAATTTTTGAAGCATTAATCCAAGATCACAATTTGTTTTCCATGTGTTAAACAATTTTTGATCATTTTAATTGAATTTTTATTCAATTAAATACATTTTGAAAAGAAATTAGGGTTTTGGATTAATTCAACCCTCATAAATCATTTTCAAAACTCTTTGGGCCTCTTGAGAGAGTGTAAGACCCATCCCCCCTTGTACAAAAACTTTTTGGGCCTCACTCATTGTATAAGTCCCTCTGTACAAGTAAACGGCGCGATCGTCGCCCGTTTAAAAATAAAAAAATCATCTGGGCCTCTCCTTGAGCTATAAGACCCATTCAAAACACTTTGGGCCTCTATTAGAGTGTAAGACCCAATCCCCCTTTTAACCAAAACATTTTGGGCCTCACTTATTGTATAAGTCCCTATGCGTTAAAAGAAAACCTCGGCGCGATCGCCATTTTTAAACGAAAAATCATTTGGGCCTACCCTCGTGTTATAAGCCCCTCTCTTTTCTTTAAACCTTTTTGGGCCTCTTGAGAGAGTGTAAGACTCATCCCTTTGTACAGAAAACCTTTTTGGGCCCCAGTCACTTGTATAAGTCCCGCTGTACAAAGTCAAACAGTGTGCTCACTGATAAAACCCTGGGCCTCTCCTTGAGCTGTAAGCCCCAAATCTTTCTTTTTCAAAACACTTTCTCCTTTGATTTTGAATATACTGTTGTTTTCAATCTTTCTTTGTTGAACAACTAACCAAACAGCATGGAAGCACTACAACCGAGTAAGTGGTTATCGCTTTCATTTACTGCTTTCATATTATAAACTGTATTGTGGGGCTGCTCACTGTAAGTCTCCTTTCATAAAACTCATATCTACTATGTAATAATAGTATAGATATTTCGAGTTTCCCCGGCAACTACGTCTAGAACTAGGTGACATCGTTTCATTTATTCATAGAAATAGACGCCTAGATCCCCAATAGGAGCACCAGATACAGTCTTCTCTTCGGCTGTCCTCCTTAGGAATCGTCAAGAAGCTCTACTCCCCAAGATGAATGTATTCTCCGTGAATGGCATCTTTGAGTTTCTTCCAAATTCTCGAACTTTCCTGACTTGATCTATCCCTTGTGGATAGCTTACCTTGAATGTCTCGGGGTTTGGGTACCCACTACGGTCATAATCTTGGACCTTAACTAAGGAACCCTCTTTAAAAGCTAAAAGTCGATGGATAGTAAACCTCGCACATTTACCAGTGGTTTTTATCTTTAAAAGAGTTATCTCTCCTAATGGAAAGGAGATGATAGACCCACGGGCTTCTTAAAAGCATCGGCCTCCTCTTGGGCATTATTCAAGGACACTACGGCTTCTTAGAAGTATTCACAGCCTCCTCTTAGGCTTCGTATAATGATCTCTTCCTTCGGGAATGATAGCCTCCTCTTGGGCTTCGTACAAGGACCCGTAGGCTTCTTAAAAGTTTCCAGCCTCCTCTTGGGCTTCGTACAAATTGTCCCGACGACCTCCTAGAGGTATAGGAACAGAACCTAGTCATCCTCATAGAACAGTCCTTTCATAGAGTCTACTACTGTTTCTTAAAGCATAGTACAAAAAAAAACTCTAGACTTGAACAGTCTAACTTCCTTGAGTCTCAAAGACATTCTCAAGTGACCCCTTCGTTAAATAGGAAGGAAACCCGCAGACTCGAACAGTCTCAATACCCTTTGGATTTCCCATTTCTTCAAAGAGAAGGAAATATCCCTGATCCTCAAATCAAATCCCTGAGTACAGTGTTGCTCATATAAGAACTGATTTTCTCTTTTAAAATCAGTATATTGGGTCTGTCACTCAACTGAAACAAACCTTTAGCCTCCATCTCGGGCTTCGTACGAGATACAAAAACACTCTCTTGTTGAGTATCAAAGACTCTCTTGTTGAGTCAAACTTTTAGCCTCTATCTCGGGCTTCATACGAGACACAAAGACTCCCTCGTTGAGTCAAACAAACAATATCCTCTATCTCGGGCTTCGTACGAGACACAAAGACTCTATCGTCGGGTCAAAAACTTTTAGCCTCTCTCTCGGGCTTTGTACAAGACACAAAATAGCCTCCTCTTAGGCTTTGTATAATGATTTTCCTAGCGGAAATTAGCCTCCTCTTAGGCTTTTGTATAAGAAAACCACTGGTTGATCCAATCAACCTTTTAGCATCAAAGCTGTGCCTCGTTAACAGTACACAAACATCAACAACTCCTTTCCCTTCATCTAATCGCTATAAGAGGCAAGCCTCTGGATCATCTACATCCATGCCAATGTCCCTCTTTTAGCATGAGAAATTCCTAAGGAAAGATGGCATTGCTCTACACTGAGTTAAAGTCTTCTCCTTCAGGTTAAAACCCCTTTTAAGGAAATTATGGCATTGCTCGGATCCGCGTATCCCAGTTAAAGTAATTCTCCTTCTCTCTCTTTAGAGATGACAAATTCTCTCTAAAGTCGAGGTCTTTCAGCTTCACGTCTTAGGCTTTGAACAAGACACAAATAGACCTTTCAGCTTCACATCTTGGGCTTTGAACAAGATACAAACCACCTTTCGCTTCACGTCTTGGGCTTTGAACAAGACACCAAAAACCCATTTCCTCCCATAGAATAGGAGGAACTACGAACGCCCTGATTTCCTTGTTTCGGTAAACGAGAATACGTAGGCATAAGATCGAAAGAAAAGATCTTAGCGAGCGCAATCAACAAAAAACCAAATCCCATATCTCCATCAATCAAAAGCAGTAATTCAAAAGCATCAGTCCTAACATCCTAATCCTTGTTCCCCGCCAAAAACCTTCTGCCTAGATAAAAAGAAAGAAACCGTATTGGCGAAAATACAAATAACCAGTACAAAGGCCCCCCACATTGATAGCATCCGTAACCTAACAGACCGCTGTTTAAACTCAGTATGCAAAGCAGGGTTAATTGGAGACATCTATTTACCTTCCTTATTCAGCTCACAATAGGATAAAAAATGAATCGACCTGTAGTCAAAGCTCAAACCGCAGAGAGCGACCAGCGCTTAAGAACCGCGTCCAAAATCGCTCGCTACACTGACAGACATACCATAAGTTTTAAACTCCAGCCGTTCCCGACCGGCAAAACTTCAGTCGTTCCCGACAGGCAAAACTTTAGCCGTTCCCGACAGGCATCCTTTGGGTTTCAACTTTAGTAGTAGGTTCCAGACTCTTTACACAAATATCTTTTTCCCACAACTGTTGTGTTTGTCATATATACATAGCGCAAATTTTCTGGTTATTCTTGTATTCAATCCCTATGTACCTTGAATTTCTGACAACCGATACTCTCATCCCTTCAGGTCCATAGTTGATTGAATAGGGGCAGCTGTAATACCTCAAAATTTGCCCTCTTATTTATTACCTGCATATCTGTTAGGTCATACTCATATACATTCATTTGCATTGGGCTCCTGAGGCGTGGGGTCATGGTTTCTTATCTTCTGTGCGACTTGGTTGATATTCATCAATTGAAGATAATGGTTAGGGTTCATGACAAAGGCATCTTGACATGAGATCCAGTTGTGGATTTATATTGTGGTCAGGACAGAATTATTCTCTCAGTTGCTTATTATTCATTGCGCATAATACAAGTTATTGAGGGAGGAGATTGAAGTTGATTCGATGTGGAGTTCAGGGAGTATTTGAGTTTGAATTTGGATTGGGCAAACGCTATAAGATATTTGGAATTTAAGATACAAGTTCGTAAATCTGTATCCACCACATATCATAAACCATAATCCACTTTTGAAATTCATTTCAACCGTAAACCATTATCCAATTCCCAATATCCATTTTTAGTCCAATTATCCATATTCAATTCAACATCCATTTTCCATATCCATTTTATTCAACATCCATATCCAAATTATCCATTTCATTTCCAATTTCACTATTCAATTTTAAGTCTAGATCCAAATTCATCAAACCACACTTAAATTCAAATTCTATATCCATTTTACACCCAAAATCCACATTCAAAACTTCAAATCATTTTAATCCAATCCCCATTTACAACAGAAAATAAAAAAGGATACACAATTCATTTTTTCACGCTATCCATTCAAGTTCTCATAATAGAAAATTCCTTTTTTCATAACAGAAAAATAACTAAACTTTTCTTGTTTTCATTTTCTAACTAATAACAGAAATTGATTCACAAATGCCAATTCCTCTAACACAATTTACACAACAGCTTCAAATCCCCTAACCAACTTCTAACAAAAACCTAACTTCTAACTGTCATAACAGTCAACAGAAATAACTCTTCCCTAACCTATTCTCTCTAACAGTTACATTTTCCTAACCAATTTCTAACAGAAATCCCAACCAACTTCTTCATCTCCCACTTCACTCTCTCCAATCGGAAATTCTTCATGATCTTCAATTCTCATTCTCGGTTAACAAATCTTCAATTCCATCTTCAATCTTCTCAAAGCTCATCAATTACTGCATCATCACCATCCTTGTCCTGAATCAATAACCTGCAGAATTCAATAAAATCACATCAATTAGTGAAGAACAGAAGAAGGAGCAGAGGGAAATAGAGGAAGAATTGAAACCGAGTTTTCAAACCTCATCGGCACGGTTCCGTTGCGTAGACTTCAATTTTCAATTCCATCAACAACTTCATCTGTAATTCAACATCAACAATCAACGCAACAACCAATACCAAGTCTGAATCGCACAACGACAACAATCGGTGAAGAATATCAAGTAGAAGAAGAAGATTCGGAAAAAGAAAAGAAAAATGATCCGTTGCGTCAACAAGTTCGCAGAAGATCGAAGGAGAAATTGCAGTAGAAGAAGAAGAAGCTAGAACTTATGTCTTAATTCTTTGACTTCTTCAGCACATTCACCGGAACGATTCTCGGTTCCGTAGGTTGGTCAAATTCTAATTCCTTGCTCATTTCTTGAAGCCGCAATGTAGTTTGTCTTGTAGGGAGCCAAATCTCCACGGTTTAAGCTTCAGATTAGTTTTTTGCGGTTTCCGTTTGCGGCGTTGTGGTTTAGGTTTCTGCGATTTTGATTTCGTTACATTTCATTGTTGAGGTTTGAGAGAGTTGAACATTTGTTGAGATAGGAGAATACGGACAGTACAAAGACGGAGAGAGATGGAGGTGTGGCTTTCGGTGATGAAGGTTTTGGAAGGTGTCGAGACGAAGATGCAAGTGATGTGGTGATGATTAGCGGTTGGGAGAAGAGAAAGGTGATGTTAAAGGGTGAAGAGGAGAGCAACAAGTCGAAACGGAAAAAGATTGAAGGAGAAAGAGGAAAACGGTGATGCGAAGGCGGTGTTGAAATGTTGGACGTCGGCGGAGAGGGAACTTGGTACGGCGGCTTGTTGAGTGAAGAGGATGAGTGCTTCTGAAGAGAGGCACGGGGTTTTGTATCTTAGGTTAAGACAAATTAGTATGGAGTGGACCTAAAGCGTGATCCATGAAATTTCTATTTGCATAGTCCCTACTACTCTTTCACCTCCCTGCGCATGGAGTACTCTCACACTCCCAAACTCATTCCGCACCCCCATGGCTGAAAAGAGAAAGATCCTGGGCCATCAGCTTAAGGCCCGTATGCCTGACTCCTTTCATACCTTGCAATTTACTTTGAACCCCCCTTGACTTAGGTTTTTTTTATTTTGAAATTTAATTGTCGATTTTTGTTCCTAATTGTGGTTAAGCTTTGATTAGATTGTTGTTCTAACTATTGGTTGAACTTTTAATTCTTTTTTATTAGATTTTAGATTTAGAATTAGAATTAGGTTTACATGTTGATAATTGTTTGTGGAATAATTGATTTGTAGCTTAATTGCTCAACAATTGATTTTTGGTTTAATCATATCCTAATTGATTTTTTGCTTACCAGTTCACTAATTGTCTATTAATTATTTTTAGACTTAGAAATTAATTTTGAATTAATTGATATTGATATAGTTTGATTTGACTTAGTTCTAACATTGACTAAGCATAGGTTTTAGTGCTAATATTTTCATAATAGTTTCATTTGATATCTTTGTTAATAGTCCTTAATATGTTTTACATAGATTTGTGGCTAATTGTTGTTTACATTTAGTATTGATTTCATTTACTTCTTATTGACAATTTCCGTTTGAACCTTGACTAACTTTTGAGTTTGTTTTGTAGTGTTTCACATTTGATTAGAAGTTGCAGTAGCATACACTCCTGTAATGGACAAAGTATGCTGTAAAATGTGGTTATTCTGCCTGGTTGCATATACACCTATTATGTTCTGAAAATAGTAGTTGTTATAGGCTATTATGTTCTGACAAAGCTATGCAGGTGTTGAAGCGCTGTTGTTGCTACTATTTATGGTTTAGTGCCGTGTTTTATTGGTTTTTGAAGAGCGTTTGGTTCCATGTCTCTCACAGATCTGTTTTGCTTTCTAACACTTTTGTTTATTTATGCTAGATTACTAGAAGTTTGCCGGTCTGCTAATACTTTGCTTACGTTGCTGCGGATTGATATTCGTTCGGTATTACTTCTCTTCTCTTTTACTAATTCCGTATTTTTCCTTTTTATGCCATGAGAAGTAGGATTGGGAGTCCGTGCCACTTGGCCGGCAATGCTGGAAGTCCTCAAAGGAGGCTCTGTTTGTGATTGTTTAATATTGTGCCTAAGACCTCCAAAGAGGCATCCCATTCCCATATCCCCTTGTAAGACCTCAAAGAAGGCATCAGGCGGAATGAGAGTCCGCAATCGACTCCCGCCATTTCAAGTCCCAAGTCGTTCTTAGCTCGCATTTCATGTTGATGCTTTGAACATAGCTCACTCTTGTTATCGAGTCCGTAAAGTGGAAGAAGGGTTTAGCAATTAAACCCCCACACCTTATATATAGCTCGCATCGACCGATGCTGATGCTTATGTGATCTGATTCACATCCTCCCCTTCCTTACTCTGCTCTCCATGGTTCTCGATACCATTGGGTGAGTAACCTTATCTCCCATAGCTAGCTTGTTTTCCTTGGTTGATATGACCCCTTGGCTAAAGCTCCCCCCTTTCCTACTTTGATTATGTGACATTATTGTTGACTGACACTGTTTATTCTTTCGTTTGCTTTCAGTTCATTTTGTGATTGATTTATCCTGTGTTTACTTGTCTGATGACATGATCCCGTAGGATTCGTCGCTCCACTTAATTTTTGATTAAGTCGGAGGTAGGAGAGACATTAGGATAGCAACCCATGCATGACAACATTAGTTAGATTCCCCTCTTGATCCTCAACCCTTAGGACCATTGATGCATGCTAACTTGTAGGTTCAGTTTCCCCCCTTTAGACTTGTGTAGACTTATGTGAGTCTCACCTTTCTCTCGCACTCATGCGATCGAGATCCTGTTTTTGTTCACCCATAGTAGCGTGAACTACGGATGCTCTGATTCCTCCTTCTTTGCAGATTGAGGATACGTAGGCACGAGATGCGATATCTCGGCGAGCACACTAACAACTAACTTCCCTTTTCTCTCGCACCCGTGCGATTGAGACGAATCACCTAGCACACTATCAACTAACTTCCGTTTTCCCTTACACCTTTGAGTCATTTCCTCTCATCTCCCATAATCCACTTGTAAAGGATGCGTCATTTCCATTCTACCGCAAACAGGTAAACGCGTAAGACTCCCACGCCGAGCGACAACACCTAAACTGCTGGAACGCGAACGTTGGCGTATTCCACCTAAAAAACACAAACAAAGAAAAGTCATCCCTAGTGAGAGAAACTACGTCACTCTGATTCTTCATTGGTTAATGGAGATACGTAGGCAGGAGATCGTGCGAGATCTCTGCGAGAACAACCTTATTTACCAAACCCTTTTCTCTCACCCGCGTGCGATCAAGACTCTTTCACCAAACAAAACCGACCCCGTAGGTCGAACTACGACTGCTCTGAATTCCTCCTTCGGGTTAGATTGAGGATACATAGGCACGAGACGCGATGTCTTGGCGAGCAACCTTCCCCCAAATCCGTAGTCCGAACTACGTTGACTCTGATTCTTCATTGGTTAATGAAGATACGTAGGCATAGGATTGCGATAATCCTTGTGGGTCCTTTGTGTCCTTTTTCTCTTTTTCCCCCTGTTTCTCCATTTCACCTTTTGTTTCCAGTTTCCAGTTAGCAGTTGAATTCCAGATACCCTACACCCTTTGATCGATAACAACAAGCGTGGATCCCATCGAGTACGATGGACGCGAGGGGGTGTTAATACCTTCCTCTCGCGTAACCGACTCCCGAATCCAGGCGATGATTGCGACGACCATTCCTTTCCCTTTGTTGAGGTTTTCTTCGATCGTTTCCTTTCCCTGTGTCGAGATAAATAATGTTCGGTGGCGACTCTTCTGTTCTTTTCCACCGGTTGATTTTCGCAGATGCGACACCCTAATCTCAAGTCAATGGCTATAGGAGACTAAAGATTCCCTTGGATCAACATTGGCCAAAGGCCTGTACCAGCTGCCATTCATTATTGCTTGCAAAACAAACTTGCTCTACTATAAATAGAGCTCATTTGTGCTCAGTTTGAGTACACCAAAGCACTACAACACTTACTTTCCTCAAATTCTCTTTCTCTAGGCCAAAATGCCTTCTTTTGCAAGTTATCTCTGAGTTTTTGAGTTAGAGAGCAATTCTACCACAACTCATGATCCAAACACCTCTAATATGTTATATCTAAGTTGTTCAAACACTCACTTGTGACTTGAAACACCAAAATCAAAAAGTTCACCTCCAAAACCTCAAAAATTGACTTTTCTGCATTTTTCAAGCCATGTCTTGATTCAGTCACTTCCAAAACCAAACAAAGCCTCAAACACACTCCAAATATCATCCTCAATCTATCCTTAATGGTTTCCCTCATCTGGAACACCATTTGAGGGAGTTGCCATATTGGTCACTTTTGCCCCTTTTGCAAGAAAGAGCCAAAACTTGTTCCTGAAGATTTCAGCTGGTTTAATCTTCCTAAAAGCTTCTAAGGGGTCAATTGGGAGTGTTCAAAGCATTGGATCACTTCTGACACAAGGAACTCGACAGCTAGCACAAGAAGCTCCAAGAGGTAAGTGCATCACAACTTGAACTCTTTGAATTATGCATTCCTTTGAGGTCCACTGATCATAAACATCTCATACATGTTGTATATGTTATGTTTGAACCAATTTGTCATATAATTCTTGCCTGTACCATGAGATAGCATAGAACATGCAAAATTTGGCCTATTTTGAAACCACTATCGAGTTTTAAAATAGGGGCACTTTCTGAAAATTCCAAAAGTACCATTGGATTCCTTGTGAAATTTTAGGTCAGATGCACCTAAATTTTGTCCCAATCCATGGAGAAATGAGAAAGTTAGAGACTTCACGTAAATTGCCCAAAACTTGCCTTGTCTTGCCTTGGCCAGGCCTAAAAACTTGGCACCCCCTTATGTATTAATGGGGTGGCTTTGATACACGGATGTATCACCACCCTAGTGGTATCGCGCATGTGTGTTTGTGTATGAGGCCGTGGGTTCAAACCCCACTCAGACCTTTTTTGCTACCTCTCTCATTTATGCTATTTTTCATTATTTTCATGTTTTTGTTGGTTAATTCAAAAATTAATTTCTCTCTCAATTTTAATTATTTTTGATTGATTCTTTTTTAGAAAATTCACAAAAATATTAAAATATTTTATTCCATGAAAATTTCACAAAAATATTATTTATTTCACATATTTGGTATTTTTGTAAAGAATTATATTTTTATTTGTTTTTAAATATTAAAAATAATTCTTTCTCTTGGTTTTGCAAAATTCAAATGATTTTTAAATCATCCCATGAATGAGACATGATTTTCCAAATATAAATCCAAGATCACAACCTTTTTTCACATGTTTGATTATTTTAATTGAATTTTTATTCAATTAAGATACATTTTAAAACCAAAAATTAGGGTTTTGATCACTATCACCCTAACAAATCTTTTCAAACATCTTCGGGCTTCTTAATAGAGTGTAAGTCCCACCCCTTTGTAAATAAAAACCTTTTTTGGGACTCAGTCATTGTACAAGTCCCACTGCGATTTTAAAATCTCGGTGCGGTCGTCGCCTTTTAAACGAAAACTTTTGGGCCTCCCCTTGTGTTGTAAGTCCCATCTTTCTTTTAAAAATAAACTTTGGGCCTCTCCTTGAAATGTAAGACCCAGCCCTTGTAACGAACCGAAAATCTAAATTATTTATTTAATGAGTTATTTAATTAATTTAGATGAATTATTGAGGTTTGTGACAATTTTGGAGAATTATGGATTAAAAGATGCAATTTTGAATAATTTTAATAAAGTAAATAATCAAATATTATTTATGTTATTATTATTATTAAAAATTAAAATGAGAAAAGGGCAAGGTGGTCTTATGTGAAAATGAGTAAGGATAGGATGGGAAGTTCATAAGTTGGGATTAGTTATCCAAGAGAAAGGAGAAACACGATCACATTTTTCTCATTATCGTATTTTTGTGAAGAACTCTGAAGAGGAGAAGAGAAGAAGGCTAGGGCTTGAGGATTTCTAGAGGAATCTTGAAGAATGAAAGGAAAGGCTTCAGATTACTCTAAGGTATGGGGAGAATTCCTAATTCCTTATAGTTTATGAGGTTGGAGATGAATAGATTAGGTTTTGTATGAATGTTGTTTGATTTTGATGATTTTGATGTGAAATATATGATGTAATGTGAAATATGATGAATGGTTTGGCATGTATTAATATATATGTTGATGTAAGTGTATCGTGTAAGCATTTTTGGTCAATTTTCGTTTTGGGAAAAATTGAGTTTTTAGGGTATTTCGAGTCGAAAACGTAGAAAATGAATTTTTGGGAAATTGTGGTGTTTGATGATGTAGAATGAATTAGGGATGAATGATTCGATGAAATATAATCAGATAGAATGTTATGTGTTGATGTATGTGTATTGTGTGAGTCTTTTGGTCAAATTTTCGTATTGAAAAAAAACTGAATTTTGGGATATTTGAGGCCAAAACGCAGCAGAAAAATCTTTTGAAAAATTATGGGTGCAGACTTCCTGACACGGCCGTGTCACAGGACACGGGCGGCCATGTCAGACCACTGTAGTTGCTGGATTTTGTCTTTTTGTTTCTTTTTTAACGCATGCTTCTGACACGGGCCGTGTCACAGGACACGGGTGACCGTGTCAGGCTTCTGTTTTGTCGTTTTTGTCGATTCTTTCATGGGGTTTTTGATGTTTTCTTGTGGATTCATTGTTGTATAGTTGTTGATGATATATGAGAGATAAAAACATGATTATATGGTGAATTCTTGTTGAAATGATGTAATGATGAATATAATTACATGATGAATTATTGTTGAATATGATATGACGATAAGCATGATTGTATGACGAATTCTTGTTGAAATATGATATGATGATAAACATGATTATGTGATGAATTCTTGTTGAAATGATGTGATGATGAATATAATTACATGATGAATTATTGTTGAATATGATATGACGATAAACATGATTGTATGACGAATTCTTGTTGAAATATGATATGATGATAAACATGATTATGTGATGAATTCTTGTTGAAATGATATGATGAAAAACATGATTACATGATGAATTCTTGTTGAATATGACATGGCGATAAATATGATTATATGGTGATTTTCTTGTTGATTATATGGTGATTTTTGGTGAAATATGAAATGCATGATGCACATGTGGATTTTTGATGATTTGAGGAGTTTGGCATCATTGCATTTTCATAGCATTTTTATGTTGGGGCTTCGGCCTATTGGTAGCTTCAATCCCATAGTGCGGATTGGAGTGATATGTTGTTATGTTGTGCTCCCATTGGGGAGGGTTGATGGCCAGTGTCCATCACATGGAGAAAAGTCGGTACCGCATGCATACGTTGCATTTTCATTGAAGTTGACATTGCATTTCTTATGAAGTAATTGTGATGAGTTGTATTATGAATCATTTGTTGATGATAATGTGAATATTCGTTGATGATGATGTGAATAATTGTTGATGATGTCCCATTGTTGTTGTTGCTTAATTTATTTAATTTCCATGTCCTTATATTACTATATTGAATTATGTTTTCTCACCCTGCCTGTGTATGGTGATGGTCTATGCGCCATCCTGCAGATAACCAAGATTAGCTTCGAGGTGATGAGGAAGTAGCTTTGGAGAGTTTTTGTTATTGTTGTCTAGTTAGAAGTGTCCTGCTCTGTGTCATGTAACATCGGGTTGGGGATTGATTGTGAACCTAGTGTTCTTTTGAATTTTTCTTGTTGAAACCCCTATATTGATGAGATAATGTGGTTTTGATTGGATAATTCTTATGAAGTTTATTAATTGAATTTACTATGAAATAAAAGTTGATTTCCGCTGCGTAGATGATAATTTTTATATTGATGATTGAGTAACCCGTGTTACGGGACAGGACAATAAATTTAAAATGATATATTAAAAGAAGTGTGACACCTTTCATGTTGTTTTTCTCTGATAAAATGAATTCTTTTCTTATAATTGTGTGTGGGATAGAAGGGTGTCACAAGAGTGGTATCAGAGCAGGTCGGTCTGTCCGGCCAAGTTGTCCATGTTATTTATTCCTTAGTACGTGACTTGTGTGTTAACACTGTCGGTACTTGTTTGTTTTTTTTAACCGTTGGCATCCGGTGTTGGCTGAAACAAGTAGGGGAGAAGTTTGCTTTCCGGAGATGTTTCCAGTGTGAGGAGTTGATTCAAGGTGATATTAAGGGTAAGAATACAAGTGTTATTGAAGTTGTAATGTCGCGAACCACCGAGAGTACAGATTCACGAATTCTTAGTTGCCGGTCAAGTTTGAGATTCCTGGAGATAGAACTAGCCGGTATAGTTGATGTTACTTCTCGGAGGATAGAGAGTAATGTGATGAATGTTTATATGCAATCGAAGTATAATTATGATTTGCCTCTGGAGTGTAGATTAGAATTGGAGACAATGAAGAAATAGTGTTTTACCGGATAAACGAAGAAGATGACTCTTAGAGAGTGAAGCATATATGAGTGTATATACATGATGACGGTTTTATAAGATCTGAGGAGATTAATGACGACGAGTTAAGGAGATGATTGAAAATAAGGGTCTACTTCGAAAAGATTGACGATTTGATGGATCAACTAATAGGCTAGTATGTTTTCCGTATAATTGGATTGATGTCGGATTATTTTCGGATTTGGATGAAAAACAAGAATAGTTGGAGGATCTAGAAGCAAGAGAGAGAGGTAGAACTCATGTTTATCAATCTCGGGTTCTATTTTCGCAGTTATGGAACAACCTTCAGAAAAAAGGGTATAACTTTTTGCTTGTTAATCCGATGGAAGCGATTCTGGAATTTTTGGAAAGCTTACGAAATTCTCTTCAGTTTGAATATAAACTTTGTTTTCGGCATGTTTTTGAAGAGAGAGTAAAACGCGTTTTAATATTTGGGTCTGATGCTGATTTTTGGAAAATTCTGCATACAGAAATTCTGAACCAGTTCTGGTGTAAGGATGATAATTTTTTACTTGTAACTCGGATTCAAGCGATTCTTGAAGTTCTGGAATCTTCACGAAATTCTCTTTATTTTGGAATATAATTTTATGTTTGGGAGGTTTGTTTTGGAAGAGATAAATGTGTCCAAAGTTGAGCGACTGTTGCTGAAAAAAAAATTTGGAAAGATGAAGACTAGTGTGAAATATCGATGAGGAATAAATGTTGGTATTAGAAAGAATGCGACGGTATCGGAGAATGCATAGAGATGCGATTTATGTCGAATGAGAATGGTTAAAGTGACGATGTTATGTGATGGTAATGTTGAGAGAAAGGCGAATGTTTGATTAGTGTTGTTAAAAATTTTAACTTGGATGAAAATTGTAATTGGAGCGAACCGAGTTGGATAGTACTTAAAGTAGTTGCGATTTCGGTGTTGGAAAGATATTTAATAATTGTGTTGTGCTGCGAGCATGTATAAGAGATTAGGTATTGGATTTTGGACGTTTTGGTATAATTGACGAGGTCGGAGTTAAGAAAACTAAGAAGTTGTTGGTAAGCCTTGGGAAGTTGACGGAGCATTATGCTTACGGACTTTGGTCACAAGGTAAAGTACGCTATTGTTGTTGGGTAATGATGATTTATGCCACTGTTATGGTTGCCGACTGTCTATTGACAAATTGAGGAACTGATCACCCTTAATCTCTTGTTGATAGTAGACGGAATCATAATTGATGGACAGATATGTCATGCCAGCTAGTATAGTATGTACATTGAATTGGTTGAAGTTGAGCCCAGTGCTTGTGGGTTGTTTTGTCGATGCAGGTTCATATATAAGGAAATTGGTTAGGTTTGCAGACGTAGCATGAAGTTGCGATTGGATTGATGAGTAGTATGGGAACTCATCATCGAGTTCTGGTTAACTTAAGTGTTGTTTTGTGATGAGTCGAGTGACTTGAGACTTAAAGCTTTCTTGAGATGATTCAAAGGGAAAGTAGATAGAAATGTAAGACCATGATTAGACAAGAATGTCGGATAGAGTATTAGAGGGTTGAGTTGCAAGTATTAAAAGAAGTGAAATTATAAGTTGAATTGTAAAAGTGGAACTTTTGGTTGGTAAAGATGAGTTACTTGGTTGCGTTAATTCGGATGAGAATTTATGAAGAATTGTGTCAGTATGAGTAAAATTTGATGATTTGGTTTGTCGGATTAGTTGGAAAGGAAAAGATGATTTATCTGGTTGAAGTTAATTGTACACAGGTACCCTATGTTGTTGTAATGATGTTGCATGTTTAAGATGATTTTCGAGGAACGTGTAAATAGGAGATGGTAAAGTTGTAGTTTATGTTTGATGATAATCGGGAAATTCGTGGAAGCACATATATATATGATCCAAGATCTGGAAGTAGTCGTCGTTGTAATGGTGTTGAATGTCATAGGTGTTATCCTACGAATCTAAGTTGAAGTATTCGGTAACTACGAGAGTGTAGAATACCTGTTGGAACGAAATTCCGAAGAATTAAGTCGAAAGTCGTTGTTATGTCGAATTGGTGATTAGAAGTTGGAGTTAAACTGAGTAGTCTTGATACTTTGCAAGTAATCAGAGTGTGCAGCTGAAGCGTGGTGTGTATCATGCGAATACGACTTATTGGAGGTAAGGATCAGGCATCAGAAGCTTGCGAGAATTATGCACACTATTGGATATTCTAGAATGAAAGTGATATCAGAAAAGTTTTTGAGTTACTGCCATGTCGGTAGAAGTGTTAAGGTATTTGTTCGTTAAAAGAATCACAATATTATGGGATTAATGTGGTAAGACAAAATTATCGGTGTTATAGGTTATGTTGATGTTCTTATGACGGTGTTGATGGCAATGGTAACGGCATGGTTGTGTTCTGACCTAAGAGTGAAAGAGATTGCTCTAGTAAAGGTGTTGTAGGGCAGACCAGCTGATGAGAGTTGGACTTGGAGTATGAGGACCAGATGAAGGAGTCGTATCCGACTCTGTCCACTTCAGGTAATTTTCGAGGACGAAAATTCTTAAAGTAGGGGAGAGTTGTAACGACCCGAAAATCTAAATTATTTATTTAATGAGTTATTTAATTAATTTAGATGAATTATTGAGGTTTGTGACAATTTTGGAGAATTATGGATTAAAAGATGCAATTTTGAATAATTTTAATAAAGTAAATAATCAAATATTATTTATGTTATTATTATTATTAAAAATTAAAATGAGAAAAGGGCAAGGTGATCTTATGTGAAAATGAGTAAGGATAGGATAGGAAGTTCATAAGTTTGGATTAGTTATCCAAGAGAAAGGAGATACACGATCACATTTTTCTCATTATCGTATTTTTGTGAAGAACTCTGAAGAGGAGAAGAGAAGAAGGCTAGGGCTTGAGGATTTCTAGAGGAATCTTGAAGAATGAAAGGAAAGGCTTCAGATTACTCTAAGGTATGGGGAGAATTCCTAATTCCTTATAGTTTATGAGGTTGGAGATGAATAGATTAGGTTTTGTATGAATGTTGTTTGATTTTGATGATTTTGATGTGAAATATATGATGTAAAGTGAAATATGATGAATGGTTTGGCATGTATTGATATATATGTTGATGTAAGTGTATCGTGTAAACATTTTTTGTCAATTTTCGTTTTGGGAAAAATTGAGTTTTTAGGGTATTTCGAGTCGAAAACGTAGAAAATGAATTTTTGGGAAATTGTGGTGTTTGATGATGTAGAATGAATTAGGGATGAATGATTCGATGAAATATAATCAGATAGAATGTTATGTGTTGATGTATGTGTATTGTGTGAGTCTTTTGGTCAAATTTTCGTATTGAAAAAAAACTGAATTTTGGGATATTTGAGGCCAAAACGCAGCAGAAAAATCTTTTGAAAAATTATGGGTGCAGACTTCCTGACACGGCCGTGTCACAGGACACGGGCGGCCATGTCAGACCACTGTAGTTGCTGGATTTTGTCTTTTTGTTTCTTTTTTAACGCATGCTTCTGACACGGGCCGTGTCACAGGACACGGGTGACCGTGTCAGGCTTCTGTTTTGTCGTTTTTGTCGATTCTTTCATGGGGTTTTTGATGTTATCTTGTGGATTCATTGTTGTATAGTTGTTGATGATATATGAGAGATAAAAACATGATTATATGGTGAATTCTTGTTGAAATGATGTGATGATGAATATAATTACATGATGAATTATTGTTGAATATGATATGACGATAAGCATGATTGTATGACGAATTCTTGTTGAAATATGATATGATGATAAACATGATTATGTGATGAATTCTTGTTGAAATGATGTGATGATGAATATAATTACATGATGAATTATTGTTGAATATGATATGACGATAAACATGATTGTATGACGAATTCTTGTTGAAATATGATATGATGATAAACATGATTATGTGATGAATTCTTGTTGAAATGATATGATGACAAACATGATTACATGATGAATTCTTGTTGAATATGACATGGCGATGAATATGATTATATGGTGATTTTCTTGTTGATTATATGGCAATTTTTGGTGAAATATGAAATGCATGATGCACATGTGGATTTTTGATGATTTGAGGAGTTTGGCATCATTGCATTTTCATAGCATTTTTATGTTTGGGCTTCGGCCTATTGGTAGCTTCAATCCCATAGTGCGGATTGGAGTGATATGTTGTTATGTTGTGCTCCCATTGGGGAGGGTTGATGGCCAGTGTCCATCACATGGAGAAAAGTCGGTACCGCATGCATACGTTGCATTTTCATTGAAGTTGACATTGCATTTCTTATGAAGTAATTGTGATGAGTTGTATTATGAATCATTTGTTGATGATAATGTGAATATTCGTTGATGATGATGTGAATAATTGTTGATGATGTCCCATTGTTGTTGTTGCTTAATTTATTTAATTTCCATGTCCTTATATTACTATATTGAATTATGTTTTCTCACCCTGCCTGTGTATGGTGATGGTCTATGCGCCATCCTGCAGATAACCAAGATTAGCTTCGAGGTGATGAGGAAGTAGCTTTGGAGAGTTTTTGTTATTGTTGTCTAGTTAGAAGTGTCCTGCTCTGTGTCATGTAACATCGGGTTGGGGATTGATTGTGAACCTAGTGTTCTTTTGAATTTTTCTTGTTGAAACCCCTATATTGATGAGATAATGTGGTTTTGATTGGATAATTCTTATGAAGTTTATTAATTGAATTTACTATGAAATAAAAGTTGATTTCCGCTGCGTAGATGATAATTTTTATATTGATGATTGAGTAACCCGTGTTACGGGACAGGACAATAAATTTAAAATGATATATTAAAAGAAGTGTGACACCTTTCATGTTGTTTTTCTCTGATAAAATGAATTCTTTTCTTATAATTGTGTGTGGGATAGAAGGGTGTCACAAGAGTGGTATCAGAGCAGGTCGGTCTGTCCGGCCAAGTTGTCCATGTTATTTATTCCTTAGTACGTGACTTGTGTGTTAACACTGTCGATACTTGTTTGTTTTTTTTAACCGTTGGCATCCGGCGTTGGCTGAAACAAGTAGGGGAGAAGTTTGCTTTCCGGAGATGTTTCCAGTGTGAGGAGTTGATTCAAGGTGATATTAAGGGTAAGAATACAAGTGTTATTGAAGTTGTAATGTCGCGAACCACCGAGAGTACAGATTCACGAATTCTTAGTTGCCGGTCAAGTTTGAGATTCCTGGAGATAGAACTAGCCGGTATAGTTGATGTTACTTCTCGGAGGATAGAGAGTAATGTGATGAATGTTTATATGCAAGCGAAGTATAATTATGATTTGCCTCTGGAGTGTAGATTAGAATTGGAGACAATGAAGAAATAGTGTTTTACCGGATAAACGAAGAAGATGACTCTTAGAGAGTGAAGCATATATGAGTGTATATATATGATGACGGTTTTATAAGATTTGAGGAGATTAATGACGGCGAGTTAAGGAGATGATTGAAAATAAGGGTCTACTCCGAAAAGATTGACGATTTAATGGATCAACTAATAGGCTAGTATGTTTTCCGTATAATTGGATTAATGTCGGATTATTTTCGGATTTGGATGAAAAGCAAGAATAGTTGGAGGATCTAGAAGCAAGAGAGAGAGGTAGAACTCATGTTTATCAATCTCGGGTTCTATTTTCGCAGTTATGGAACAACCTTCAGAAAAAGGGGTATAAATTTTCGCTTGTTAATCCGATGGAAGCGATTCTGGAATTTTTGGAAAGCTTAAGAAATTCCCTTCAGTTTGAATATAAACTTTGTTTTCGGCATGTTTTTGAAGAGAGAGAAAAACACGTTTTAATATTTGGGTCTGATGCTGATTTTTGGAAAATTCTGCATACAGAAATTCTGAACCAGTTCCGGTGTAAGGATGATAATTTTTTACTTGTAACTCGGATTCAAGCGATTCTTGAAGTTATGGAATCTTCACGAAATTCTCTTTATTTGGGAATATAATTTTATGTTTGGGAGGTTTGTTTTGGAAGAGATAAATGTGTCCAAAGTTGAGCGACTGTTGCTGGAAAAAAAAAATTGGAAAGATGAAGACTAGTGTGAAATATCGATGAGAAATAAAATGTTGGTATTAGAAAGAATGCGACGGTATCGGAGAATGCATAGAGATGAGATTTATGTCGAATGAGAATGGTTAAAGTGACGATGTTATGTGATGGTAATGTTGAGAGAAAGGCGAATGTTTGATTAGTGTTGTTAAAAATTTTAACTTGGATGAAAATTGTAATTGGAGCGAACCGAGTTGGATAGTACTTAAAGTAGTTGCGATTCCGGTGTTGGAAAGATATTTAATAATTGTGTTGTTCTACGAGCATGTATAAGAGATTAGGTATTGGATTTTGGACGTTTTGGTATAATTGACGAGGTCGGAGTTAAGAAAACTAAGAAGTTGTTGGTAAGCCTTGGGAAGTTGGCGGAGCATTATGCTTACGGACTTTGGTCACAAGGTAAAGTACGCTATTGTTGTTGGGTAATGATGATTTATACCACTGTTATGGTTGCCGGCTGTCTATTGAAAAATTGAGGAACTGATCACCCTTAATCTCTTGTTGATAGTAGACGGAATCATAATTGATGGACAGATATGTCATGCCAGCTAGTATAGTATGTACGTTGAATTGGTTGAAGTTGAGCCCAGTGCTTGTGGGTTGTTTTGTCGATGCAGGTTCATATATAAGGAAATTGGTTAGGTTTACAGACGTAGCATGAACTTGCGATTGGATTGATGAGTAGTATGGGAACTCATCATCGAGTTCTGGATAACTTGAGTGTTGTTTTGTGATGAGTCAAGTGACTTGAGACTTGAAGCTTTCTTGAGATGATTCGAAGGGAAAGTAGATAGAAATGTAAGACCATGATTAGACAAGAATGTCGGATAGAGTATTAGAGGGTTGAGTTGCAAGTATTAAAAGAAGTGAAATTATAAGTTGAATTGTAAAAGTGGAACTTTTGGTTGGTAAAGATGAGTTACTTGGTTGTGTTAATTCGGATGAGAACTTATGAAGAATTGTGTCAGTATGAGTAAAAGTTAATGATTTGGTTTGTCGGATTAGTTGGAAAGGAAAAGATGATTTATCTGGTTGAAGTTAATTGTACACAGGTACCCTATGTTGTTGTAACGATGTTGCATGTTTAAGATGATTTTCGAGGAACGTGTAAATAGGAGATGGTAAAGTTGTAGTTTATGTTTGATGATAATCGGGAAATTCGTGGAAGCACATATATATATGATCCAAGATCTGGAAGTAGTCGTCGTTGTAATGGTGTTGAATGTCATAGGTGTTATCCTAGAATCTAAGTTGAAGTATTCGGTAACTACGAGAGTGTAGAATACCTGTTGGAACGAAATTCTGAAGAATTAAGTCGAAAGTCGTTGTTATGTCGGATTGGTGATTAGAAGATGGCGTTAAACTGAGTAGTCTTGATACTTTGCAAGTAATTAGAGTGTGCATCTGAAGTGTGGTGTGTATCATGTGAATACGACTTATTGGAGGTAAGGATCAGGCATCAGAAGCTTGCGAGAATTATGCACACTATTGGATATTCTAGAATGAAAGTGATATGAGAAAAGTTTTCGAGTTACTGCCATGTCGGTAGAAGTGTTAAGGTATATGTTCGTTAAAAGAATCACAATATTATGGGATTAATGTGGTAAGACAAAATTATCAGTGTTATAGGTTATGTTGATGTTCTTATGACGGTGTTGATGGCAATGGTAACGGCATGGTTGTGTTCTGACCTAAGAGTGAAAGAGATTGCTCTAGTAAAGGTGTTGTAGGGCAGACCAGCTGATGAGAGTTGGACTTGGAGTATGAGGACCAGATGAAGGAGTCGTATCTGACTCTGTCCACTTCAGGTAATTTTCGAGGACGAAAATTCTTAAAGTAGGGGAAAGTTGTAACGACCCGAAAATCTAAATTATTTATTTAATGAGTTATTTAATTAATTTAGATGAATTATTGAGGTTTGTGACAATTTTGGAGAATTATGGATTAAAAGATGCAATTTTGAATAATTTTAATAAAGTAAATAATCAAATATTATTTATGTCATTATTATTATTAAAAATTAAAATGAGAAAAGGGCAACGTGGTCTTATGTGAAAATGAGTAAGGATAGGATGGGAAGTTCATACGTTGGGATTAGTTATCCAAGAGAAAGGAGAAACACGATCACATTTTTCTCATTATCGTATTTTTGTGAAGAACTCTGAAGAGGAGAAGAGAAGAAGGCTAGGGCTTGAGGATTTCTAGAGGAATCTTGAAGAAAGAAAGGAAAGGCTTCAGATTACTCTAAGGTATGGGGAGAATTCCTAATTCCTTATAGTTTATGAGGTTGGAGATGAATAGATTAGGTTTTGTATGAATGTTGTTTGATTTTGATGATTTTGATGTGAAATATATGATGTAATGTGAAATATGATGAATGGTTTGGCATGTATTGATATATATATATATGTTGATGTAAGTGTATCGTGTAAGCATTTTTGGTCAATTTTCGTTTTGGGAAAAATTGAGTTTTTAGGGTATTTCGAGTCTAAAACGTAGAAAATGAATTTTTGGGAAATTGTGGTGTTTGATGATGTAGAATGAATTAGGGATGAATGATTCGATGAAATATAATGAGATAGAATGTTATGCGTTGATGTATGTGTATTGTGTGAGTCTTTTGGTCAAATTTTCGTATTGAAAAAAAACTGAATTTTGGGATATTTGAGGCCAAAACGCAGCAGAAAAATCTTTTGAAAAATTATGGGTGCAGACTTCCTGACACGGCCGTGTCACAGGACACGGGCGACCATGTCAGACCACTGTAGTTGCAGGATTTTGTCTTTTTGTTTCTTTTTTAACGCATGCTTCTGACACGGGCCGTGTCACAGGACACGGGTGACCGTGTCAGGCTACTGTTTTGTCGTTTTTGTCGATTCTTTCATGGGGTTTTTGATGTTTTCTTGTGGATTCATTATTGTATAGTTGTTGATAATATATGAGAGATAAAAACATGATTATATAGTGAATTCTTGTTGAAATGATGTGATGATGAATATAATTACATGATGAATTATTGTTGAATATGATATGATGATAAGCATGATTGTATGACGAATTCTTGTTGAAATATGATATGATGATAAACATGATTATGTGATGAATTCTTGTTGAAATGATGTGATGATGAATATAATTACATGATGAATTATTGTTGAATATGATATGACGATAAACATGATTGTATGACGAATTCTTGTTGAAATATGATATGATGATAAACATGATTATGTGATGAATTCTTGTTGAAATGATATGATGACAAACATGATTACATGATGAATTCTTGTTGAATATGACATGGCGATAAATATGATTATATTGTGATTTTCTTGTTGATTATATGGTGATTTTTGGTGAAATATGAAATGCATGATGCACATGTGGATTTTTGATGATTTGAGGAGTTTGGCATCATTGCATTTTCATAGCATTTTTATGTTGGGGCTTCGGCCTATTGGTAGCTTCAATCCCATAGTGCGGATTGGAGTGATATGTTGTTATGTTGTGCTCCCATTGGGGAGGGTTGATGGCCAGTGTCCATCACATGGAGAAATGTCGGTACCGCATGCATACGTTGCATTTTCATTGAAGTTGACATTGCATTTCTTATGAAGTAATTGTGATGAGTTGTATTATGAATCATTTGTTGATGATAATGTGAATATTCGTTGATGATGATGTGAATAATTGTTGATGATGTCCCATTGTTGTTGTTGCTTAATTTATTTAATTTCCATGTCCTTATATTACTATATTGAATTATGTTTTCTCACCCTGCCTGTGTATGGTGATGGTCTATGCGCCATCCTGCAGATAACCAAGATTAGCTTCGAGGTGATGAGGAAGTAGCTTTGGAGAGTTTTCGTTATTGTTGTCTAGTTAGAAGTGTCCTGCTCTGTGTCATGTAACATCGGGTTGGGGGTTGATTGTGAACCTAGTGTTCTTTTGAATTTTTCTTGTTGAAACCCCTATATTGATGGGATAATGTGGTTTTGATTGGATAATTCTTATGAAGTTTATTAATTGAATTTACTATGAAATAAAAGTTGATTTCCGCTGCGTAGATGATAATTTTTATATTGATGATTGAGTAACCCGTGTTACGGGACAGGACAATAAATTTAAAATGATATATTAAAAGAAGTGTGACACCTTTCATGTTGTTTTTCTCTGATAAAATGAATTCTTTTCTTATAATTGTGTGTGGGATAGAAGGGTGTCACAAGAGTGGTATCAGAGCAGGTCGGTCTGTCCGGCCAAGTTGTCCATGTTATTTATTCCTTAGTACGTGACTTGTGTGTTAACACTGTCGGTACTTGTTTGTTTTTTTTAACCGTTGGCATCCGGTGTTGGCTGAAACAAGTAGGGGAGAAGTTTACTTTCCGGAGATGTTTCCAGTGTGAGGAGTTGATTCAAGGTGATATTAAGGGTAAGAATACAAGTGTTATTGAAGTTGTAATGTCGCGAACCACCGAGAGTACAGATTCACGAATTCTTAGTTGCCGGTCAAGTTTGAGATTCCTGGAGATAGAACTAGCCGGTATAGTTGATGTTACTTCTCGGAGGATAGAGAGTAATGTGATGAATGTTTATATGCAAGCGAAGTATAATTATGATTTGCCTCTGGAGTGTAGATTAGAATTGGAGACAATGAAGAAATAGTGTTTTACCGGATAAACGAAGAAGATGACTCTTAGAGAGTGAAGCATATATGAGTGTATATACATGATGACGGTTTTATAAGATCTGAGGAGATTAATGACGGCGAGTTAAGGAGATGATTGAAAATAAGGGTCTACTCCGAAAAGATTGACGATTTGATGGATCAACTAATAGGCTAGTATGTTTTCCGTATAATTGGATTGATGTCGGATTATTTTCGGATTTGGATGAAAAGCATGAATAGTTGGAGGATCTAGAAGCAAGAGAGAGAGGTAGAACTCATGTTTATCAATCTCGGGTTCTATTTTCGCAGTTATGGAACAACCTTCAGAAAAAGGGGTATAACTTTTCGCTTGTTAATCCGATGGAACCGATTCTGGAATTTTTGGAAAGCTTACGAAATTCCCTTCAGTTTGAATACAAACTTTGTTTTTGGCATGTTTTTGAAGAGAGAGAAAAACGCGTTTTAATATTTGGGTCTGATGCTGATTTTTGGAAAATTCTGCATACAGAAATTCTGAACCAGTTCCGGTGTAAGGATGATAATTTTTTACTTGTAACTCGGATTCAAGCGATTCTTGAAGTTTTGGAATCTTCACGAAAGTCTCTTTATTTGTGAATATAATTTTATGTTTGGGAGGTGTGTTTTGGAAGAGATAAATGTGTCCAAAGTTGAGCGACTGTTGCTGAAAAAAAAATTTGGAAAGATGAAGACTAATGTGAAATATCGATGAGAAATAAAATGTTGGTATTAGAAAGAATGCGACGGTATCGGAGAATGCATAGAGATGAGATTTATGTCTAATGAGAATGGTTAAAGTGACGATGTTATGTGATGGTAATGTTGAGAGAAAGGCGAATGTTTGATTAGTGTTGTTAAAAATTTTAACTTGGATGAAAATTGTAATTGGAGCGAACCGAGTTGGATAGTACTTAAAGTAGTTGCGATTCCGGTGTTGGAAAGATATTTAATAATTGTGCTGTGCTACGAGCATGTATAAGAGATTAGGTATTGGATTTTGGACGTTTTGGTATAATTGACGAGGTCGGAGTTAAGAAAACTAAGAAGTTGTTGGTAAGCCTTGGGAAGTTGGCGGAGCATTATGCTTACGGACTTTTGTCACAAGGTAAAGTACGCTATTGTTGTTGGGTAATGATGATTTATGCCACTGTTATGGTTGTCGGCTGTCTATTGACAAATTGAGGAACTGATCACCCTTAATCTCTTGTTGATAGTAGACGGAATCATAATTGATGGACAGATATGTCATGCCAGCTAGTATAGTATGTACGTTGAATTGGTTGAAGTTGAGCCCAGTGCTTGTGGGTTGTTTTGTCGATGCAGGTTCATATATAAGGAAATTGGTTAGGTTTGCAGACGTAGCATGAAGTTGCGATTGGATTGATGAGTAGTATGGGAACTCATCATCGAGTTCTGGTTAACTTAAGTGTTGTTTTGTGATGAGTCGAGTGACTTGAGACTTAAAGCTTTCTTGAGATGATTCAAAGGGAAAGTAGATAGAAATGTAAGACCATGATTAGACAAGTCGGATAGAGTATTAGAGGGTTGAGTTGCAAGTATTAAAAGAAGTGAAATTATAAGTTGAATTGTAAAAGTGGAACTTTTGGTTGGTAAATATGAGTTACTTGGTTGTGTTAATTCGGATGAGAATTTATGAAGAATTGTGTCAGTATGAGTAAAAGTTGATGATTTGGTTTGTCGGATTAGTTGGAAAGGAAAAGATGATTTATCTGGTTGAAGTTAATTGTACACAGGTACCCTATGTTGTTGTAATGATGTTGCATGTTTAAGATGATTTTCGAGGAACGTGTAAATAGGAGATGGTAAAGTTGTAGTTTATTTTTGATGATAATCGGGAATTTCGTGGAAGCACTTATATATATGATCCAAGATTTGGAAGTAGTCGTCGTTGTAATGGTGTTGAATGTCATAGGTGTTATCCTACGAATCTAAGTTGAAGTATTCGGTAACTACGAGAGTGTAGAATACCTGTTGGAACGAAATTCCGAAGAGTTAAGTTGAAAGTCGTTGTTATATCAGATTGGTGATTAGAAGTTGGAGTTAAACTGAGTAGTCTTGATACTTTGCAAGTAATCAGAGTGTGCAGCTGAAGTTTGGTGTGTATCATGTGAATACGACTTATTGGAGGTAAGGATCAGGCATCAGAAGCTTGTGAGAATTATGCACACTATTGGATATTCTAGAATGAAAGTGATATGAGAAACGTTTTCGAGTTACTGCCATGTCGGTAGAAGTGTTAAGGTATATGTTCGTTAAAAGAATCACAATATTATGGGATTAATGTGGTAAGACAAAATTATCGGTGTTATAGGTTATGTTGATGTTCTTATGACGGTGTTGATGGCAATGGTAACGGCATGGTTGTGTTCTGACCTAAGAGTGAAAGAGATTGCTCTAGTAAAGGTGTTGTAGGGCAGACCAGCTGATGAGAGTTGGACTTGGAGTATGAGGACCAGATGAAGGAGTCGTATCCGACTCTGTCCACTTCAGGTAATTTTCGAGGACGAAAATTCTTAAAGTAGGGGAGAGTTGTAACGACCCGAAAATCTTAATTATTTATTTAATGAGTTATTTAATTAATTTAGATGAATTATTTAGGGTTGTGACAATTTTGGAGAATTATGGATTAAAAGATGCAATTTTGAATAATTTTAATAAAGTAAATAATCAAATATTATTTATGTTATTATTATTATTAAAAATTAAAATGAGAAAAGGGCAAGGTGGTCTTATTTGAAAATGAGTAAGGATAGGATGGGAAGTTCATAAGTTGGGATTAGTTATCCAAGAGAAAGGAGAAACACGATCACATTTTTCTCATTATCGTATTTTTGTGAAGAACTTTGAAGAGGAGAAGAGAAGAAAGCTAGGGCTTGAGGATTTCTAGAGGAATCTTGAAGAAAGAAAGGAAAGACTTCAAATTAATCTAAGGTATGGGGAGAATTCCTAATTCCTTATAGTTTATGAGGTTGGAGATGAATAGATTAGGTTTTGTATGAATGTTGTTTGATTTTGATGATTTTGATGTGAAATATATGATGTAATGTGAAATATGATGAATGGTTTGGCATGTATTGATATATATGTTGATGTAAGTGTATCGTGTAAGCATTTTTGGTCAATTTTCGTTTTGGGAAAAATTGAGTTTTTAGGGTATTTCGAGTCGAAAACGTAGAAAATGAATTTTTGGGAAATTGTGGTGTTTGATGATGTAGAATGAATTAGGGATGAATGATTCGATGAAATATAATGAGATAGAATGTTATGTGTTGAAGTATGTGTATTGTGTGAGTCTTTTGGTCAAATTTTCGTATTGAAAAAAAAACTGAATTTTGGGATATTTGAGGCCAAAACGCAGTAGAAAAATCTTTTGAAAAATTATGGGTGCAGACTTCCTGACACGGCCGTGTCACAGGACACGGGCGGCCATGTCAGACCACTGTAGTTGCTGGATTTTGTCTTTTTGTTTCTTTTTTAACGCATGCTTCTGACACGGGCCGTGTCACAGGACACGGGTGACCGTGTCAGGCTTCTGTTTTGTCGTTTTTGTCGATTCTTTCATGGGGTTTTTGATGTTTTCTTGTGGATTCATTGTTGTATAGTTGTTGATAATATATGAGAGATAAAAACATGATTATATAGTGAATTCTTTTTGAAATGATGTGATGATGAATATAATTACATGATGAATTATTGTTGAATATGATATGACGATAAGCATGATTGTATGACGAATTCTTGTTGAAATATGATATGATGATAAACATGATTATGTGATGAATTCTTGTTGAAATGATGTGATGATGAATATAATTACATGATGAATTATTGTTGAATATGATATGACGATAAACATGATTGTATGACGAATTCTTGTTGAAATATGATATGATGATAAACATGATTATGTGACGAATTCTTGTTGAAATGATATGATGACAAACATGATTACATGATGAATTCTTGTTGAATATGACATGGCGATAAATATGATTATATGGTGATTTTCTTGTTGATTATATGGTGATTTTTAGTGAAATATGAAATGCATGATGCACATGTGGATTTTTGATGATTTGAGGAGTTTGGCATCATTGCATTTTCATAGCATTTTTATGTTGGGGCTTCGGCCTATTGGTAGCTTCAATCCCTTAGTGCGGATTGGAGTGATATGTTGTTATGTTGTGCTCCCATTGGGGAGGGTTGATGGCCAGTGTCCATCACATGGAGAAAAGTCGGTACCGCATGCATACGTTGCATTTTCATTGAAGTTGACATTGCATTTCTTATGAAGTAATTGTGATGAGTTGTATTATGAATCATTTGTTGATGATAATGTGAATATTCGTTGATGATGATGTGAATAATTGTTGATGATGTCCCATTGTTGTTGTTGCTTAATTTATTTAATTTCCATGTCCTTATATTACTATATTGAATTATGTTTTCTCACCCTGCATGTGTATGGTGATGGTCTATGCGCCATCCTGCAGATAACCAAGATTAGCTTCGAGGTGATGAGGAAGTAGCTTTGGAGAGTTTTCGTTATTGTTGTCTAGTTAGAAGTGTTCTGCTCTGTGTCATGTAACATCGGGTTGGGGATTGATTGTGAACCTAGTGTTCTTTTGAATTTTTCTTGTTGAAACCCCTATATTGATGAGATAATGTGGTTTTGATTGGATAATTCTTATGAAGTTTATTAATTGAATTTACTATGAAATAAAAGTTGATTTCCGCTGCGTAGATGATAATTTTTATATTGATGATTGAGTAACCCGTGTTACGGGACAGGACAATAAATTTAAAATGATATATTAAAAGAAGTGTGACACCTTTCATGTTGTTTTTCTATGATAAAATGAATTATTTTCTTATAATTGTGTGTGGGATAGAAGGGTGTTACAGCCCTCTTTGTAATTACAAAAATTTAGGCCTCAGTCGTTGTATAAGTCCCCGATACAATTTTCAAAACAACGGTACGATTACTGTTTTTCATCTGGGCCTCTCCTTGAGTATAAGCCCCAATCTGTTTAAAAACAACTTCCCTTTTGATTTAGGTTCAAACTCATAGTTCTTATCAAAACTTTCTTTAATTTCTTGAACAACTAACCATACAGCTGCTATAATGGAAGCTTGCTCGCCTGTAAGTTTTATCAGCTTTCATTTACTTGCTTTCATATATATATATATATATATATATATATATTGCTGGAAGCTTGCTCACCTGTAAGTCCTTCTTTCATATCCTTTTAAATACTTGTCATATATCAACTGTATATATACTTGTATATCTGCTTAGAGTTTCAACTAGGTCTAGAACTAGGTAAAGCCAGTTGGTCACTCTTAAATACAGTCAAAACTAGTTCCCCATAGGAATTTCCAGATACAGTTTTTCCTTCTCTTGGGCTTAAACAATATGGAACAAAGAGAAAGGCATTATTCCCGGTGAAACTTTTCTCAGACTGTCACTATTAGAAATTGTCAAAGAAATTCATTTCCCCAGAGAGGATTAATTCCCGGTGAAACTTCTCTTGAATTTCTTCAAACCCTAGAACTGTTCACTAATAGAAAAGATTATTCCCGGTGAAACTTTTCTTGAACTTTTCTTAAGTTTGGACCCACATGCTTCCTAAAAGCATCCTCGCCTCCTCTTGGGCTTTGTACAAGGACCCTTCGGCTTCTTAGAAGTTCTCATGCCTTCTCTTGGGCTTAATACAAGGACCCTGAAGACCTCTTAAAGGTATAAGACAGAACATAGTCATCCTTTGTTAGAGCAGTCTTTCCAAAGAGTTAAAACCTCAGAACAATTTAGGGTTGATTCTCATCCCTTAAAACACCTGCCTCTTCTTGGGCATCATACAAAGATAAACTCTTCCATGCCAGTAGACTTGGATAGTCTAATCTCCTCTTGGATCTCAAGGACATTCTCAAGTTCCCTACAAACACAAAAGAAACCCTGGCCATTTAATAAATCTCCAGTAGAGTTGAAACCTCTATAGGTTTTCAAAACTCAATCTTTAAACCCTCACCTTTAGTTTCCCCCAGCCAGGGTCAGCTTATCATCATGATAACACTATCCCAAATAAGAACCTCAAGGCATCTGATACCTCAACTCTTCTGTAACCCTCAAGAAGAGTTGATCCCCCAACTTGGGCCTGCCTCTGGATCTCAATAATCCTCAGCAGAAGTCAGGCTCCTCTTAGGATTTGTATAATGATTTTCCTCAACAGAATTAGCCCTAAAAGTACTCTCTTGTTAAGTCTATCACCTTTCCACACTCTCTTGTTGAGTCAATGGTACAAAACATAGGCACTCTCTTGTTGAGTCGACCTTTTTCAGCCTCATTTTAGGCTTTGTATAATGATTTTCCCCAACTTTTTCAGCCTCAATCTTGGACTTTGTAAACGACACTATAAAAACTCTCTTGTTGAGTCATTCTTTTATCCTCAATCTTGGGCTTTGTACAAGACATAAATCTTCATAACCTTCTCTTAAGCTTGGGACAAATATCTTCCCCAGCGAATTTAATTCCTCCCAGCCTTTTTTTAGGCTTTGAGAAATAATATCCCTAAGCAGAATCAATTTTCTTTTCAGCCTCCTCTTAGGCTTTGTATAATGATTTTCCCTGGTAAGGTCAGCCTCAATCTTGGGCTTTATACAAGACACCTAAAAATCCTCAGCTGAGTCAGTCATCTTCTTTTAGCCTCAATCTTGGGCTTTGTACAAGACACCAAATAAAACACTCTCTTGTTGAGTTAGTCTCTTTTTAGCCCCACTCTTGGGCTTTGTACAAGACACCAAATAAAACACTCTCTTATTGAGTCAGTCTCTTTTTTGCCTCAATCTTGGGCTTTGTACAAGACAGATAAAGATTTCTTTCCCACAGAGTCAGTTTCTTTTCAGCCTCAATCTTGGGCTTTGTACAAGACATCGTATAAATCTCTCTAGCAGAGCCAATCTTCTTTTAGCCAAACTCTTGGGCTTTGTACAAGACAGATAAATACTCTCTTGTTGAGTCGGCATTTTTCAGCCTTCTCTTAGGCTTTCTATAAGGACTTCCCCAGTGGAGTCAATCAATCTCTTAGCTTCAACCTTGGGCTTTGATCAAGGCACACAAAAATCAACACCCCTCAGAGAAAAATCAAAATATCTCTGCAGGAAGTCATTTCTCTGTGTTATCACACATCAAAACAAACAAATTAAACAAACCTTAATCCCTGATAACTGCTATAAGTGGCACACTTGTTGATTCAAATATCCAAGATGTCGTCCATCTCTTATCCTGGTAAACTTCCTATTTCATCTAATTGCTGTAAGTGGCAAGCCTTTGGATTATTTACATACACGCCAATGTCCCTCCCTTAGCGTGAAAGACTCTTAAGGAAAAATTGCATTGCTCAACACTGAGTTAAAGTTTTCTCCTTCAAAATAAATCCCCATAAAGGAAATTATGGCAATGCTGGATTCACATATCCCAGTTAAAGTAATTCTCCTTTATAAACAGTCACCCAATAGTTGTGATAAACAGACAGGATGTCTCCCTTTAGAGATAACAAATTCTCTCTCAGTCAAACCTTTTAGCTTCAATCTTGGGCTTTGAACAAGACACAAATAACCTTTAGCTTCAATCTTGGGCTTTAAACAAGACACCAAAATATCTTTTCCTCCCATAGAATAGGAGGAACTACGATTGCTCTGATTTCCCTGTTTCTTTAAACGGGAATACATAGGCATAAGATTACGAAATCTTAGCGAGCATACCAATCAAAAACTCTAGGTCCAGTACCTTCGCATACCAATCAAAAACTCTAGGTCCAGTACCTTCACACCAATCAAAACTGAGGTCCAGTACCTCATCAAAATCATCAAAAACTCTCTCTCTCTCTCTCAACATTCCCAATCTTTCCCAACCCATCAACAGATAAACACCATCAAGTATAAAAGCAGAACCTATTGCTAACAACCTGTGGATAACCACATATAGGATAGGTAATTGACAACTCCCCATTGTATAACCTGACCCCGAACTCCCCGAATCTCTTTAAGTGTTTCTTCAGTTAAACATTCGCGTGCAAGGTTAGTTTTAGATAGCTTCCTTTTCCCTTCCAGCTTCACGGGATAAATAAGAAATCAGAAAGTAGCACCCCAGTCCTACCATTGCGGTGGATAAACCAACGGCGATAAGGTGGTCGCGTCACCGACAAAAATTGCACGCTATAGATAAATGGCGACTCTGCTGGGGACGTCGTTGATCTGTCTAGGATTAAGACTAGAATTGCTAAGAGGTCTAGGATGTTAGTTTTAGGAATCATAATATATATATATATATATATATATATATATATATATATATATATATATATATATATATATATATATATATATACTGCTTTTCCTACTTGGTATCCGTGTTTATTTTTCTATCAATGGGAATACGAGTAATGTCGCATGTGGAAAGTATAAGAGATACCTAAGATATGTGATGGCATAGACGGGCGGTCTTACAAGGAGTGAATCCCGAATGTGTTGTCCCGGTAGACCATCAAATCAGTGGAGATACCCTTTTGCGGATTCAATGCTTAACAACTCCGTTGTGAAGGCAGATTGTCCCAATGTGGTATCTGTGAAACTGAGGATTTAGTAGACAGTAACCATGTGGCCATTTGGTAGTGCGGTAGCTATCAGAAATAGTTGACACGCGATACTACACTCAATTGAGATTATCCTAGGATACTACAGCTAGCTCGGGTGAACCAGCTTGTTGTTGTTATCCCTAGGGGGTCAATGATTTTGGGAACTTTTAACTCGTTCTACAGGTACAAAAATTCACCAGAATACAACCTTTGGGGATGGGTAGATCCATGACTCCCTGCTCGTGACGTTGAACCCTTGAACCCATGTTTTTTTCAATGTTTTTGTGTGCTGCATTCGTGCAATCATTTAAAAAACTTTTAAAACAAAGAAAAAATCTTCTTTCCTCTTCTCTATTTTTTTCAAATTAAACTAAAACAATGATTGCAAATATCAGGGAGAAAGATTGCGTTATGGATTTCGGTAGAAGGAAGAAGCACAAGTACACCATCAAGGCTCCAAAATTAGAGGACTTAAGGGGGCTGGCAAGGATGATTACCAACCCTGATGCTTTCAGAGCTAAGTACGGAGAACTGCTGTCTCTATTAAGGGTCCATGTAGTTAAAGGAATCCTGTCTACGCTGATTCAGTTCTACGATCCGGTTTATCACTGTTTCACATTCCCGGATTATCAACTAGCACCAACACTGGAGGAGTACTCTCACCTGACTGATTTACCCATCACTGACCAAGCTCCCTTTTCTGTACTAGAAGAAATTCCAAAAGATCAAACCATTGCAAGAGCAGTCTATTTGGACGAGTCAGAAGTCAGGACTCACATGACCACTAAGGAAGGAATCCAAGGTTTACAGACCAAGTTTTTGGTAGAGAAGGCCCTATACTTTGCCAATATAGGAAATGTAACTGCTTTCGAAGATATCTTTGTTCTACTCACATATGGGTTATTCCTTTTTCCCAACATCGATAACTTTGTCGATACCAATGCCATTACGATATTTCTGATTGGAAACCCTGTACCAACTCTGCTCGCAGACGCTTATCATTCTGTACACTTGAGGAATTTGTGCAGCGGAGGAATGATCACATGCTGTGTACCCCTGCTATACAAATGGTTCACTTCCAATTTACCCAAGTCTGCTACTTTTTGGGATCATAAGAGTACACTACGTTGGTCACAGAGAATCATGTCTCTTACCAACTCTGACATAGATTGGTACAATCGAATCTATGACGGGATAAGGATTATTGACAAATGAGGAAACTTCCCTAATGTACCCCTCATAGGAACTAAAAGAGGAATCAACTATCATCTGATTTTAGTTCGCCTTCAACTCGGATACCCGATGAGGCATATCCGGCGTAACGTTCTTGTGGAAGGTCATTTCTTCAAGGAAGGAGAAAATGATAAGGCACTAAAGACAGAAATAGTGCATGCCTGGAAACATGTTCATAGGAAAGGAAGAGAGTCTCTAGGAAAACCAGATTGTGTCTCTGTGGAACCTTATCTCCACTGGGTACAAACTAGAGCCCTCAAGCTAAGGATGCCTTAACCTCGTCAAGAAGTTCTTCCGCTAAAGGAATCTATCCTTTATTTTATGTCTGATGAAGAAAACTCCAGGTCACTCTCAACAAAGTTCGACGGGAAAAGAAATCTTGGAAGAACAAATACCGTATTCTCAATGTGGAGTGTACCAAAATTCAGCAACTGTTAAAAGAAAAGGACGCTTTGATTAAGATATTAGAGCAACACGTTGTAGAAAGTCAGGAAGACCGAAGAAATTTGCTCGCTCCTTTTACTTGGCAAAGGACCGAAAACCCGACAATGGCTCAAGAGCCCCGGTCAAAGAAAAGGAAAATACCAGAACCAACACCTGAACCCTCCTCAGAGAGAACTCAGGATCCATAAGCTTAGACATTTCCTTTTAAAGCACTTTGTAAAATATTGTATTTCCCTTTCTGCAATCTTTCAAATTCAATAAAATGGGGTCCCCCCACTGTATGATATTTGCAATCTATTTGTTGAAGTTTCTTTTTGATAAAAAACAAATTAATATATATCATTGCATATCATTCATCATTCTCACGTAACGCATTCTTCTTACCTTTGAATCTCACGGATGTGTCACGATTCTAGAGTCAAACTGTCTCATTCGTACAATACTCGGGCCAATCGACAAAAGAAAATGGACGATCTCGAGGAAGAGAACATAGAGCTAAGAGAAGAAATCGACGCTTTGAAGGAAGATTTGAGAAAACTTCACAGTGACATGCAATCTCTGGCAGCAGCTCAGAGGCAACAAAAAAGAACTGTGATCTCAGAGATTACATCTACGCCCATAGTGGAGACATATGATCCACGGTACAACATGCCTAAAGATCGTCCCTGGGGTATGCCTATCAACTTTATTCCTGAAGGATATATTCCTCCGGTCACGGAAGACCCGGAAACTGCAGCAGGAACTGCTGGGCTTGAAGTTTACAAACTTCGGGAAGGCGAAGATGCAAGAGTCATGACAGCAACTCCTGAAGGTTACAAACTTCGGGATAGGGAAACACCAAGAGTCACTGCCGTAATGACTATACCACCACCCGTGGTACACACTGTCCCGGAAGGACAGATTCCACAAATAATCTCTGGTGGAAATGAAGATATGTACGACAGAATGAGTGAGTTCCAGGAACAATTCCTGGAGCTGCAGAAGGAACTGCATGCCATTCGTGGTTAGGATTTATTCGGAAAGGACGCCGCAGACCTTTGTTTGGTCCCTAATGTGAAAATTTCGCACAAATTCAAGGTGCCTGACTTTGAAAATACAAGGGCAATTCTTGCCCTCAAAGTCATTTGGTGATGTACGTTCGAAAGATGTCAACTCAGACAGAAAATCAACAGCTACTGATCCATTATTTCCAGGAGAGTTTAACCGGTGCCGCACTTAAATGGTACATAGGTTTAAACCGCACCAACATCGTCACTTTCAGAGATCTTGGCGCTGCCTTCGTTCAGCAGTATAAGTATAACCTGGACATGGCACCGGACAGAGATCAACTCAGAGCAATGTCGCAGAAGGACAGGGAAACTTTTAAGGAATATGCTAAGAGATGGCGTGAAATTGCCGCCCAGATCTGTCCCCCTCTTGAGGAAAAAGAGATGATAAGGATCTTTTTGAAAACCTTAAGCTCATTCTATTACGGCCGAATGGTCGCCAGTGCGGCCAGCGACTTCACCGAAATGGTGAACATGGGAGTACGCCTTGAAGAAGCAGTCCGAGAAAGACATCTGGCCAAAGATACAGGACCATTAAGCAGTACCAAAAGATACTGTGGTGCTTTCCCAAAGAAAAAGAGCAAGATATTGGTAATATCTCTCTCGAAAAGCAAAAGCAAAGGTATCAACCAGTAGCAGCGGTAACTCCTGCTATTAACCCTGTGTCGACTCCAACCTATCAACCTCAGGTTGCTTAGAGCCAACCAAATCAACAACAGTATCAGCAAAGGACGCAACAGCCTCTTCAGTAGGCTCATCCTCAGTGCAACAACAATAACCGTACAACGCGACCAGCAGGGTTTGACCTTATACCGATGTTGTACACAGAACTATTTCCACTAATACTGGTCAAAACGGATCAAACTTGCCCTTACCATCAAGGAGGATTGGGGCATAACATAGAAAACTGTCTTAGCTTCAAATCTGATGTGCAGAAGCTTGTCAGGAACGGGGTCTTATCCTTCAAGGATACAAATCGAAATGTTCAGACGAACCCGTTGCCTCAACACGAGAAGACTGCAGTGAATTTGATAGGCGGAGAATCTAACCACAACTATCAAATTCACGATGTACTCCTATTAAGAACCAATCTGGTCAGGATGCATTGCAGACAGAGTGGGTATGGTTATGTACCACCTCACAATTATCACCAGTGTGATATCTGCTTAAAGAATAATCAAGGATGTTCCGTAGTGCAATCAGCTCTACAAGAATAGATGGATCTCGAATGGATCCAAGATCACCGAATCTGTGAGGTAAATATGGCTCACGCAAATCCTAACATTGTCTAGAACCACAACATTCTGGAAATGAATGTCAACTTGGTGGCAATGCACTCTAGGCAAAGTCAATAGCATGACCTGCCACGACACGATTACAATTCCTGTCCGATCTGCTCAATAAACAATCAGGGATGCTCTTTTGTACAAGAGGCCCTCCAGCGTCAGATGGATCTCGGATGGATTCAGGACTACCGTGATAGAAGTCATTATCAAGTTAATATGATTCAAATATTTAATATTCGCCTAATAAATACCAGCCCGGTAGAATTACTCGCTAAGCAGGTCAGGCTCGGTTTTTTGGCTTCACATGATTATCAGAACTGTAAGGTGTGTCGTGAAGATGACCAAGGATGTACACTTGTCCAAAGAACACTTCAACACCTGTTGAACCACTGGTGGCTTCCGATCTACTTAGATGAAGACACAAAACAAGTCAATATGGCTGACGAGAATCCTACTAGGCATCAAAGTCAGGATGTTCGCTCGATGGAAACAGATCTAGTAAAGTTGCACTACATACAAAGCGGACGTGGCCAGGTGCCACCACACAACTATGAGCGCTGTAGAGTTTGCTTAGAGAACAACCAAGGATGCTACCTTGTACTGTCAGCTCTTCAAAATCAATTGGACCGGAAAGAGATCCGACCATGTTCGAGTTCTGGGTTAACCCACGGGATACCCGACTGTCTTCTTGATCAAGGCAAAGATTTTGTCTTAATCTCTAATCATGAAAGGACCAAAGATGTATGCGCCAAAATCCCTCTACTCCATAAATCAAGAGTTCCTCTTGATAGTAGAAATATTCTCAACCTCGAACCGATTGAGGCCGGCTACGATGGTCAGAAAAATCAAAAGGCTCTTGTGGTTATCTATTTGCCCGGACCAATACCGTACAAATTCAATAAGACTATTCCTTACAAGTACAGTGCAACAACAATCGATAATGGAAAGGAAACTCCATTACCCTCTGTCGTAAACATTGTTGAAATTAGTCGAGTAACACGGAGCGGTCGGATCTTCAACAGAAGAGTTGAAGAACCCACCAAGTAAAAGGAACCTCAAACAGAAGTTCCCAATCAACCAGCCGATCAATCCAGTAATCCCGACCTTTCAAAGAACAATGATGAGATGCTGAAGCTCATCCAGAAAAGCGAGTACAACATTGTAGACCAACTATTGCAAACTCCTTCGAGAATCTCTATCCTATCTCTTTTGCTCAGTTCTGAAGCTCACAGGGAAGCTCTACAAAAAGTCTTAGAGAAAGCCTTTGTGGAACAAGATGTGACGATAAGACAATTCGACAGCATCATCTCCAACATCACTTCCTGCAACAACTTAGGATTCAGTGATGAAGAACTGCCAGAAGAAGGCAAAAATCACAACATGGCACTTAATATTACAGTCAACTGCCAGGACGATGCTTTAGCCAGCGTAATGGTAAATACCGGATCAGCTCTGAATGTTATGCCAAAATCTACTCTGATGCGACTATCATTTCAAGGATCTCCGATGAGAGGCAGTGAGGTCATCGTCAAGGCCTTTGACGGATCCAGAAAAACAGTTATCGGTGAAGTCGACCTTTCCATATCTATCGGTCCTCACACTTTCCAAGTCACTTTCCAGGTCATGGACATCCGGGAAGCATACAACTGTTTATTAGGAAGACCTTGGATACACGAGGTTGGGGCAGTCACTTCGAATGACAAGCTAGCCACAGTCTGCGGAGAGGAGACCTTAATCGTAAGCAACTTATCATCATCATCCTGTGTAGAACCAGAAGAGGTTGTGGGAACCCAGTTCCAAGCCTTTTCCGTGAGCAATGGGAATCAATCAGAAAAAGAAACATCGATTTCCTCATATAAAGATGCTCTCAAAGTGATCAAAAGTAACAACGCAAAAGGATGGGGACAGCTTGTCATTCCTACAGATAACAAGACAAAGAAAGGTCTTGGTTTTTCCTCAACTTGTACCCAGACTGCTAAGAAAGATGAAAGTTTTCATCCCATTCAGGACTTCTTCCATAGTGGAGGTTTCCTTCACCCAGTATCTCAAGAAGTACATACTATCAATGAGGGTGACTCCTCCGATATAGATGAAGAGTGGAAGTCCTATCTCAACGAGGACGGTTATATGTCTCAGGAAGAAACGCATACGCCATTTTGCTATCCCACGTAGAGTCCGAGATATATACCAAGATCAGACGTCAAGATGATATACGGAGATTGTGATCCGGAAGGATGTTGTGCTCCACCCAACTCATTAGAGGAGGACACTCTGATGAAAAACAACTTTGACATAACCCAATGGATGACTTGCCTATCTGGCAGCCGTACCCAGAAGACTTGGGGCAAAAAAGTCAGCCAAACGATACATATCAGCTGAACATCATTGAAAAGAATACCTACATCCCCACCAAATCATGGGATCATTACTCAGGGCATTCAGAAGATATCCAGCACAACAATGAATCTGCAAAGATTGCAGGACAAAAGTTCATCAACTATGTTTTTCCCGAGGTCAACGTCATCGAGAGGGATGACTCCTCCAGTTCCACTGAAGTATGGGACACTTTAGGACAACCAAGTGGCAAGTACGACTTCCTGGTCAAGTAAACCGCTCCTGAAAGCTCTCGTATCAGGCTCGAAGACATCCAGCCAACTGGATGGAGAGATCCGCCTGAAAGTGAAAACACTGTGCAAGATACAACAGAAGAGTTCATCTACGATAACTCTGCATGGGAGGAAGACTCCAACAATCCTGCTCCGCCAGAAATCAGCGTCATCTATGAGGACAAACCAAGAAAGAAGGTACCAGACTTTGTGATTCACTGAGGAGTTCGCCGCCAATGGGTTGCTGTCGATGTCCCGAAAGTCGTCCATAAGTCTAAGTAATTGCCATCTTTGTTTTAACCTTTCACCCTGCCCAGGTGAAACAGATGTTTTTATAGGGCTCACTTTCTATAAATGTCCCTATTCGCTTCGGCCAAAGAGACAGAGTTTTGTTTTATAGGGCTGTAGTTTCAAGAATCGACAAAATCATAAATAAATAACATCATTATGTAATTTCCGCATTTTATTGTTGTTTTCACTTTTCGCTTTTTCAGAAAATGGTAATCCTAAAACAGCCCAAAAATAAAAACTAGCATTTTTCAGAAAAAACACTGCACACACTCTTGCATCCTCTCTATCTCTTCTAAAAATAAATCATTATGTCATGCAGATTACTTGTTTTAAACCTCATTGAAACATATGATCCAATGCCTTCTCCCAACTTTGAATTCCCGGTATTTGAGGCTGAAGAAGAAGAAGATGAAGAAATTCCAGAAGAGATCTCCCAATTACTCAGACAAGAGGAAAGGTCCATTGAACCTCACAAAGAACCATTGGAATCAATAAACTTGGGTTCAGAAGAAGAGAGAAAAGAAGTCAAGATTTGGGCACTGCTCAGTCCAACTGTCAAAGAAGACTTGATAAAACTTCTCAAAGATTTTCCTGATGTATTCGCTTGGTCCTATTAGGACATGCCAGGGTTGGATACCAGCATCGTGGAACATCATCTACCGTTAAGATCAGAATGTCCGCCAGTAAAACAAAGACTGAGACGGACTCATCCGGACATGGCCATCAAAATCAAATAGGAAGTACAGAAACAGATTGACGCGGGTTTCCTCGCCACATCAGAATATCCTCAATGGTTAGCCAATATAGTGCCAGTTCCGAAAAAGGACGGAAAAGTCAAAATGTGTGTAGATTACAAGGATCTGAACAGAGCAAGTCCAAAGGATGACTTCCCCCTACCACCCATAGACATGCTGGTAGACAGTACATCAAAGTTCAAAGTATTCTCCTTCATGGATGGATTCTCGGGCTATAATCAAATCAAAATGGCGCCAGAAGATATGGAGAAAACTTCATTCATGACCCCTTGGGGCACCTTTTGTTACAAGGTAATGTCGTTCGGTTTGAAGAACGCCGGGGCAACCTATCAAAGGGCCATGAAAACTATGTTTCACGACATGATACACAAAGAAATAGAAGAGGAGCATGTGACCCACCTGTCAAAGTTATTCGAGCGCCTAAGAAAGTACAAACTCCGCTTGAATCCCAACAAATGCACATTCGGTGTCCGCTTAGGAAAACTGCTAGGGTTCATCGCCAGCCAGAAAGGAATTGAGGTTGATCCTGACAAAGTCAAGGCCATTCAAGAAATGCCTTCTCCAAAGACTGAAAAACAAGTCAGAGGATTCCTGGGACGTTTGAATTACATTTCCAGATTTATATTCCTCATGACCGCGACATGTGCGCCAATCTTCAAATTACTCAAAAAAAATCAAGATTGCGTATGTACAGAAGACTGCCAAAACGCCTTCAACAGTATCAAGGAATACTTGTTGAACCCACCAATTCTATCACCTCCAGTAGAGGAAAGACCGCTGATCATCTATTTAACAGTCTTGGAAGACTCCATGGGCTGTGTACTTGGCCAACAAGACGAAGAAAAAAAGAAAAGAGTCTGCCATCTACTATTTGAGCAAGAAATTTACCGACTGTGAAGCTCGATACACTATGCTTGAGAAAACTTCTTTGCCAAACGTCTTTACCAATACATGATTTGCCACACTACTTGGTTAATCTCCAAAATGGATCCAATCAAGTACGTCTTTGAAAAGCCTTCTCTCACGGGAAGGATCGCCCGTTGGCAGATGTTGTTATCAGAATATGACATAGAGTACCATGCTCAAAAATCCGTCAAAGGAAGTATTTTAGCCGATCATTTAGCTCATCAACCGATTGATGATCAGGAATCAGTCGGATTTGACCTCCCAGACGAAGATGTCATGTATTTAAAAATGAAATATTTCGATGAACCGCTACCCAGTGAAGGGCCAGAACCAGGTTCCCAATGGGGACTAATCTTTGACGAAGCTGTCTACAATTATGAAAATAGAATTGGGGCAATCATCATAACACCTCAGGGTACCCACATTCCTTTCACTGCCAGACTAACATTCAAGTGCACAAACAACGAAGCCGAATACAAAGCTTGTATCAGGGTCTCGAAGAAGCGATCGACTTGAGAATTAAGAACTTCGATGTGTATGGAGACTCAGCCCTGGTTATCAATCATATCAAAGGAGATTGGAACACATACCAATCAGGACTGGTTCCTTACAAACACTACGCGAGAAGGTTGTTACCATTCTTTAACAGAATCGAGTTTCATCATATTCCTCGTGAAGAAAATCACATGGCTGATGCACTAGCCACTCTCTCTTCCATGATTAGTGTAGGTCAATGGAACGACATACCTAAGATCGACATAATGCGCCTTGAGAGGCCCGCCTACATCTTCACAATCGAAGCAGTCATAGATGACAAACCTTGGTATCACGATATCCAATGCTTCCTTCAAAAAACAAGAGTACCCGCCTGGGGCATCCAGAAAAGATAGAAAGACCCTCAGAAGATTGGCAGACAGCTTCTTTCTGAGCGGTGATACACTCTATAAGATAAACTTTGACATAGTTTTGCGCCGATGTGTAGACAGACCAGAAGCAAACATGTTGATGAAAGAGATTCACGAAGGATCCTTTGGCACTCATGCCAACGGACACACAATGGTGAGAAAAATTCTGAGAGCAGGGTACTATTGGTTGACAATGGAATTCGATTGCTACAAGTACATGAGGAGATGTCACAAGTGTCAGATATACTCAGACAAAATCCATATACCGCCAACGCATCTCAAAGATGAACGGCGCGGTAGAAGCGGCTAAAAAAAACATCAAAAAGATTGTTCAAAAGATGGTTGTAACCTATAAAGACTGGCACAAGATGCTACAATCCATGCAAAAAAATAGGGATTCATGGCAAGTAACTACGTCCGACAAGGTTAAATCCATAGCAGTAATACCATCCATCAGGAAAACTCCAGTCGAGGTCATCTTTGACAAAAGCTCAGGATGTCCAGAATTCAAAGTTGGTATAAGGATAGCGGTCGTTATGTTTCAATGTAGCCCTTTTCCTTTAAATTACCATTTTCTAACTTTGTAAATACTCTATGGGATCACGCGCTTGGCTGATTTCCATCCTATCAATAAAATTTGAGCCCTAGTGCTTTTGTGTGCAATTCTTATTTGTTTTAGCTTTACATAATGACATTTTTTAACATGATCAATGATTCTTGAAATAAAACAAAAAATGAATTTACTTGTCAAAAATTTTTCTGCCTTTAAAATAAAGATGGCAATTCTTTTGATTGTTGAACATCAAAAGAACAACGATCGCTTCTCCGAAGGTGATTGAACCTCAAAGTGCAGAATGAAGTACTCCTTCTAAACCAGTACGCTTGAATGAAGGATCAACTGTGTCAGAGACCATGTTCCATCTGACATCCCCGAAAAAGTTTGTACCTCTTAAGACCGATTGAACAAATCTTTCTCCCTACAGGGACCGTCTTTCCTAAGCAAGGCAGGATTGCTATCTTGGAACAGTGATACTTTTATTCCCCGTCGTGGCCGAATATCCAGTCGTGTTCATCCATTAGTCTATATGTCACGTCAGTTTTGTCAGCATATACATACATACATCATGCATTATTGATTCATACTCATATTCATATTGCATCACTATCACTCTAGTCGGTCTAGTTCCCAAGTGATAAAGTCCTCTCAATCGAGTTGTCAGTCCTTTACTTGTTAGGAAATACAGCGTCTGATCAGTTTCTCCCCAGTTTATTTCTGGATTGGAGACGGTCCTCGACCACTTTGATAACTTGAACCTTTGAGAAACAAGAAGACATTCGACAAACGTCACTCTTTACTATTGAAGATGATGTTCTCGCTTTCCCGAATTAAGGAAAATCCACGGAGAAAGCCTCGCAACTAAAGGCTCTCAGCAACACATTGGTTTTTCTCTTCAGAAATTCAATGAAGTCATCAGCACCTCAAAAATAGACTACATCACATGACATTTCTCCGAGAAGATCTCGAAGAAAAGTATGATGTAATACCCCCAAGTAAGAAACAACCTCTCAAGAGACTCGTTTTCCCCAGTAGAGTCAACAAAGGCCTCTCCAATAGAGAATTTTGAACACCTATATAACTCAGATGAATGGTTTCCCCAACAAGTCTGACATCAAATCTTTTTCCCATCAAATGGCATCTCCCCAGGAAAATTCGGCGAGAAGTTTGAGGAAAACCACTACACATAGCGTCCATTGTCAAGGAAGGAACTTGACGGAAAAAAAGACCAGTTCCATGGGTAAAAACCATGATCTAGGGGAAGTTTATAGACAAAAGAAACTAAGACCAGTACCATGGGTAAAAACCAGGATCGAGGGGAAGTTTATATCAGAAAACTGAGACCAGTTCTGTAGCTAAAAACCAGGATCGATGGGAAGTTTTAACCTTTTCTAAGCGTCATTGCTTAGCAAAAGAAGATGGATGAGCAAACTGCCATTCATAACCATCGTCAAAATTTCGGGTATTCCGATATTTAATCCTCTTGCACCCCGAATACCTTCGCCATTCATACCTTCGGGTCCAAGAAGATTAAATAGGGGTATCTGTCATACCCCAAATTTTGACCACCAAGATTTCCCATCATTGTGAAAATCATCATCACAATATGGATGTACTTTCATGCCTAATCAATCTCCTCAAGGATTGTTGAGCTTTCACTACAACCAAGAATTAGGGTTTCAAGCCCTCTTAGAGCACTTAGACAAAGGATCAATCTAGAAATGACATGATTTTCAACTTGTCTAACCTCTCAAACACCCATAAGAGATCAAAAGGACTCCCACATCAAGAATCAAGCACATGGTTGCAACATCCAAGTGGATTAAGCCTCAAGATCGCCAGTGTCACCAGGTTGCAACATTCCAAGTGGATTAAGCCTCAAGATCGCCAGTGTCACCAAATTAGGGTTTTGGTCGACCAAGGCCTCCAGATGGAAATTTTCTTCTGGGCATGATCCAATGCTTCAAAGCACAACCCAAGATACTCCAAGGGACCTCATGGACCCAATCATTAAGTTAATTTAACCTCAGGGGATCCATTTACCAAAAATCAGGACTTAGGGTTTCTTGACCTAATTCACCCCTAAGTTGACTTTTGGGACAAAGCATGAGCCAAGACCTCAAGACATGATTTAAGGGCCTCCAATACACTACATTGATCCATTTACAACAATGGATTGATCCAAGAAGCTTGATTCACAAGTTTCATTTTCATCTGGACCACAATTAGGGTTTTGAAGAAAAAGTCAACTGTACCTTTGACTTTTGACCAAGACATGCTCCCAAACCATGGGACATGATTCAATACACCCTATAACACTTATGGAATCTATACATTAGATTTGATTTAGGTCAAGAACTTGATTTCACAAAGGATCGCACAGTTTGGATTTCATCCGATAAAAAGTCAACTGTGTACAAAATTAAGTTTGACTTTTTGGAATTCTTCACAAATATGGTTCCCCTAAGTCAAAAATAATGTTAATGTATGGTATTGATCATCGTTCATTAATAAAAATCAAGAAAACTGAGGTTTCTTGCAAAAGGGGCAACCTTGAGAAACCAAAGTTTTTCTAAGTTATGGAACAAATGTGGTTTTGGTACCAACTTCCAAGGACCATAACTTGAGATCCAAGCAACCATTTTGGGCGATCCAAAGCTGGATTTGTAGGTCTTGCTACACTCTAAAAAAGCTTCAACTACCTCAGGCTCCAATTCTTCATGGATTTTGAGTTAGGGATTGATCAAAATCACAAAAACATGAAAATGACACTTTTTCCAACACTTAGTCAAAATCTGCCTAAGTTACCAGCCTTGAACATCAATGTTCATGGAGTTTTTTCAGTTGGATCAAAATAGTTTCAAAACAAACTATGATCACACATGTATTGTATCATATGAGGGCTTTCTAAAAAGAACAAGAGCCTCCCATAACTCAACCTGAGCAGGGAGATATGATCCCCTCAAAATCACCATTTCCAACTATCCTAAGCAAGGCAGAATTTGGTGTTTTGCTCAATTTGACAAATTTGGACAACTCCAAGCCTTGTCATCCATTTGGACACATCTAAAGATAAAATAAAAGGAGAATGATCTGATCCCCAAGCCTCCAAAGTCCAAGAATCTACACTTAGCCATAACAAACCTAAAAAGGCTAAAAAGGTGCCAAGACTCCAATTTTGTTTCCAAGCATTCTGATCGTGAAGGCTGGATCAGATCCTGTAGAATTGGGCCGCCAAGTGCGTCAGGGATGTTGGTCGTATGGAGAGGAGGGGGTATACCTGCAAGGTACTCCGACGCTCAAGTAAGAAAGGGTTAGAGAAAAGGAGCAAGTACAAAGTATGAATTCTTAGGGTGAATATTTGATACCTGACCCTCTCAAGCGAGAGGGTTTATATAGAGCCCCCAGCGCGTGGCCAACGGTCTTATTTTCAAGGCGAAATAACTGTTTTAACCAAAGAATAGGTAACTGCCCAAACTAGCGGTTAGGCCGGGCAGGGCGCTAGAAACTAGCTGTTATGTCGGGCATAGACGCGGTTCCGGGCACCTATCCTTTTCTGTTCGGGCAGCGATGAAGCCGTCCGTAACGGGAATCAACGCCAGGGAAGAACATTGCATTCCTTGCCCGGTTGGAGGGGCAGAGAGGTCACTTTTGCCCCTCTATGGATCGAACTTAGGCAATTAAGGCCGCTCTGGAGCAGAGGCAGATTAGGCCAATTCTAGCCATTGGTCCAGTCCAGAATAGGAGCCCCCCAAGTCGTCGCTCCCGAGCATGGGAGTGATGACTTAACGACTGCTCGTTGCTACGGCTTCGTCGTAGGTAGGCGAGGAAGATTGTCTCAAAGTGCTCGTGGCCCCAGGTGTTCGTGATATTCGTGGTCGTGACCTTGGTGCCCGGTGTACGGGGAGACTAATGGTCAGACAGAATTTGAAACGTTGGGGTGCCACGTGTACCTTGAGCCCCGTGTAGTAGTTAATAGGCAATGATGGCTAGCGGGTAGTCATAATGGCCTACGGGCGCGTGGTTGCACGTGCCCCTTTGTATAAAAATGAGGGAAACCGTTTCATTTGAAACTTTTCCTTCCTGATTTCTCTCTGTCTCTTTCAGTTCTTGCCCGTCACCGTCTTCAGGCTTTCCGACCACCGTCACTAGCTTCGAGCAGCTTCTACCTTCTTCCAAAATCAAGTAAGTTTTTCGATCTGTAACTTGTTTTGCTCCTTTTTGTTGTTAGTGGTAGATTGTATGCGGTTAGGGTTAGCTTTAGACGACAAAATAGGTGGATTTCTGGCGAGTGTTGGTGGTGGACGGTGGTTCTGCCATTTTGCTGCCTCCAGCACTTCGCCGGAGTAGATAGTGCATTCAGCGAGTAGGATGGTCCACGGCGTGGTTGCGGTAGTTGTGCGTGCGTGACCACCGTGTCTGTTCATCTTCTGATAGAGTGATGAATTTTCTGGTAGAACGTTTCCAGATTCTGGTGAAGCTTTGCGGTTTCCGGTGGAGCTTCAGATAGAATCTGGGCATGAGTATGGGGAAGCTCCTCAGAGGAGGATGATACGTTTCGAGCATCTCCTCGCGGGGAGGTTTTAGTTTTTCTAGTTTTTCTTTTGATGTTAGGGCTTAGGCCAGGGACGTTGTCCTTAGCCTTTTGCGCGCCCTTTCACTTGACTTGGCAGTGGAAGGGTGGATTTGATTTCCTATCGAATTCACTGTCTTTCTCTGCTTTTCAGGTGATCGTAATGGCGACGGTGTCGCTCCCAAAATTTTCATCCTAGTACAAACGCGAAAGTGGCACCGAAACAGAGTCGCCAGCAATGTGTATTTATCCCAAGAGAGGGAAAGGAAACACTGCATAAACCTGAAGGAAGGAAAGAACAAGGTCTTGCGACCAAGAGAACTGGATTCGGGAGTCGGTTACGCGAGAGGAAGGTATTAGCACCCCCTCGCGTCCATCGTACCCGATGGGATCCACGCTTGCTTGTCTCAATCAAAGGGTGATAGAAAAGATACTGGAAAAGGAACTGCTAACTGAAGAAAAGGGAAAGAATGGAAAAGGAACGAGAAACAAATGTAGGGAAAATAAAAGAAGTGCTCGCATGGGCCCTACCCCACTGCCTACGTATCTCATCGGGAGCATGAGAATCAGAGCGACGTAGTTCCCCTCACTAGGGATGGATTGTTTGTATTTTTTAGGAACGGCTAACGTTCTAGCTCAGGTGTTGCAGGCTCGCTGGTCCGAGTGCGTTACCATCTTGCAAGAGAACGAGTAGAAGCGCGTTCGTGCGTTGAGAATGAATGAGATGAGAAAAGAATTCCCGAAGGAAAGACGTTATTGTTTGTTTTTGTCTTTTAGAAGTTTTTTCATTTGTTTGCATATGATAGTGTATCTAAATCTTAGTCATTGGAATGTGTACATTCTCACATTCCAAGATGGAATGGGTAAGAAAGCACACTAAGAGTGAAGAAGACCCCCACACTTAGTTCCAAATGTTAAGGTTCAAACACACTAGCATACTTGTATTTATTAAGTGTTTTTGTTGATTAAGAAGTGAAGAAGTGTTTTTTATTTATTTGTACCTTCAACAAGTATTGCATTTAAGTCCCTCATACAAGATCAAATGTTTAACATATTGACCCAAGATGGGCCATATGCTACACATTCTAAGATTATAAGAGAAGACCCCTTTGTAATCTTTTCTTTATATGAAAGGCCTAAATGCAATAAGTGCCTACCTTTATTAGATATTTTGAATTTTCTTTGGGATGAGAAGATGGAAGACTCAAGAGCGGAGTAAAAGGCAAAAATCTATGGGGAAACTAAGACACACCCTAGTGTTAGCATGTTTGGATGTCCTAAGGTTTAGTGTGGTATGAGAACACTATCCTAAAAAAAAGAGAAGGACCTAAGAAGCAACTTATTTCCAAGATGGAAGTTAAGTTGATCTTGAAAAGGGATGGAGAAAATTAAGCAAACAAAGAAGCATTTAATCAGGAATTAATCAGAAAGTCATCAAGATAACCCAAGCTAGAATTAAAATGCTAAGAAAAAACAATATTAAATCCTAATAAGAAGAATTAATCTAAGATAAAAACTAATTCTAAAATTAAACCTAAAGTTAATTCAAGTTCTAAAGTTATAGACTAATTAAAAGAAAACTAATTCTAGAATTAAACTAATATTAAAACTAACCTCTAATAGTGAGGTAACCAAAATTAGAATTGAGAACTAAAATCAAAACCAAAGTTAAATTTTAATTTCCTAATTAAAATCTAATTTCTAAAACTAAGATCTAATTAATTTCTAATCACTCAAATTAGGATCTAACTTCTAATTAAAGTATCAAACCAAATTAAAAGTAAGATAAATAAAAATAAAAGCACAATTAAACTAAAAGGTGCACTAGTAATTCTAGGGTGTGCAAATAACATCCAGGCGCAGGGGCCTGAGACCAACGGCCCAATGGCCTCTTCTCAGCTTCAGAGGGGGTACGAGTAAGAAACTGGGGTGCGAAAGGAAAATACGTTGGGCTTTAGATGTCTTAGGCCCAAGAGAAATTGAGTTAACAGCCAAGGAGGGGATATTAGTGAAACGGGTGGTGAAAAAGAAAACAGATGGGCCCAAGGCCCGGACCCGGTCCAGCAGTGCAAACAAACCAATTGTTAAAACACAACCCTAAATGTCCTTCTCTCAGCAGCAAACCAAACGCCTCCTTCCCCTCTTCTCTTCCACGCGCACGGCACCGTCGGAATCGCCCCTCCGTCGTGCCTCCGTCAAACCTCGCCGAGCAAAGAATCCAACCACATAGCCTTGCCTTCGCCATGAATCTCTCTCCGTCTCACCTCTCCATGGCCTCGTCGCCGTCAACTTCTTCAGTTCTCTCTCACAAATCGCCGCCGCAACACAATGCCTCTCCCCGCCCATAGCCATCTAAAGCTACTCGCCTCATCTCCTCCATGATGCTCCTTCTTATTTCTTCTTCGGACTACCCCATTTCACACCACGCCATGAACTTCGATCCACTCCTCCATTCTCGCAACAAAACAAAGTTGATCATCATCAGATCGGCGGAACGCGTAGACTCCATCGCAACCTCACCGAACGGAGCAACAACTTCACTCTTCAATCGCTCAACACTCGCAAATCGCTCACCATAAACTCATCTCGCTCTCAATGATTCCCACGGCGCGACGAATCCGAACCAAAAAACCTAATCAACTCTAATCTAGTATTAAGAAATCAAGGTTTAAAAGAAACTGTGCAATGGCCAAGCATTAATCGCAACCGCAACAACACAGAGATCAATACGTACCTATCATAGTTCGTCCGATGCACCTTCGATTTACGAATCCAAATCAGGTAAGCTCGATTCCATTTCTTTATCCTTCTTCTTCAATTTCTGTACGAATCCACTGCTGCTGACTTATTCTTCGACCTGGTTGTTGTCATTCTTGAACACTTGCGCAAGCTGCTGAGCGACGATTGTTGTAAATGTGAAGAAGAAAACTCCAGAAAGCTGTTGAATCGTGGACTACGAATTCGGTTGAGCCTCGTGAGTCAGTGCGTCTGAATCGATCTTGCGCAGTGTATTCTTCAAATAGAAAATCAGAGACAACCGCTCAGGTATACGTAGATTTCTTATTCTCAAAATTTCTCGCTCTTGACTCTCACTTCTCCGATTCAACTCTCCTTCTGCTTCTTTTGCAACTCGTGAATAGCTGTTGCTATACTTGCAAATTTATGAAATTACAGTGAAATGTTTTTCTGCATTTTTTGTTTGTTGAACTATTTTTCAGGTTTGACGAATTGATTATGGTGAGTGATTCCTCTTACAGGTCATGAATTGGGGGAGGTAGTTATGAATTGAAGGTGAAGGAATTGAAGGTGGTGAAGAACATAGGGATTAAAGATTGAAGAGAATTGAAATGGAAGATGAAGATTGTGTAGAATATGAAGATTGGTGCAGCTGCTCTTATATAGAGTGAATTGGTGAGGGTATTATAGGCTTTTCCATCTGAAATTCTGTTAGAGTTTTCTTGGGATTTGTGAAATTCTGTTAGAAGCTTGTGTTTGAAGCTTGTTAGAGGTTTTGAATTTGTTTATGAAATTTGAACTGAATTTTTCTGGTGTCCAATTAGTTTATGAATGTTATGAGTGGATGAAAAGGAAAAAAATCCTGTAGATCTTATGAACTGATATGCACCCTGCGCTCTCTTTTCCCTTTTCTGCTGCAGCGTATTTTTCCTTGTATGTTGGTTACTGCTATGGACTTTTGTGGTTATGTGTTATCATTAACAATTGGAAATGGATGAATATTTGAAGTTGATTTAAGAATTAGTTAAAAGTGGTTATAAAAAATTGTCAAAAGGGTTATTGAAGGAAAAGTTAATTGAATGTTGGATAACGATTTTGGTTAATGATATGAAAATGGGTAATTGGTTTAGAAAGAATGGACTGGAAAAAACTGGTTGTGGAATTTGAACTTGAATACCGATCAAAAAATGAATATGGTTTATTTGGAATGGTTAAAATGGATGCTAAAAAATGGATATTTGGAATTATGGAGAAAATAAAAGTGGATTTTGGATTGGTTTAGACTTGGTTTGGTTGTTTGAGTTGAAATGGATTTCAAAATGGTTTAAATGGATATAGATTTTGGACTTAGAAAAGGGGAATTGAAAAGTGGTTTAAAAACAAATGGATGAAATTATAAAACAAATATGGTTTAATGTGATTAAAAATGGATATTGAAAGGAGTGAATTGATTACTTGAATGGATAGGCGTAGAAAGTGATTATGGATTTTGGTTATAAATGGATAAGAAGAAACATGGATATTTGGTTAGAAATCAGATGGATATATGGACATGAGCTAAATGGAGTTGGATGTTGAATTAGGTTTGGATATGTAAAATGGATTTGAAAATGACCAAAAAATGGATAGTGAAATAAAATTGAATATGGAAAGAAAATTGGTTAAAATGGTTGAAAAAGGTCATGATAGATAGAAAATGGATAACCCAAAGAATTCAAAACCAATCACAAACTATTCACAAGCCTCTGATAAAATGGTCCCAGCTACCACTGAACAATCTGGCCACTCACACGATCCACTAAAGAATCTCAACCGATAAACAGTCCACCAGCTCAACCATGAATAAAACCTTAATCACTCAGAAGTACACTGATGAACTTTGCAGAAGATGACTTGCAAAATCGTCCCAAACAGGGCAAACACTTATAACAAGACAATCCTTAGATCCCATGTCTCAGAAAACCAATGCAATGATATGATTATGAGTATGGACTGATGGAATGCAAATGAGTGCGAAACACAAGCCAGAAAAAGGTAGGGCAAATTTTAGGGTGCTACAGACGGGGCCAGACAGAGAAGTTATTCTAGACACGTCCGAGGAGGAAACTGGCTCCGAGGAAAATAGTAGCTCAACGGCTTCGAGCTCTGCGGCTTCGAGCTCGGCGGCTTCAAGTTCGTCCAACAATGCCGGGGAGGAAGAAGAGGTTCAGGATGATATGGAGGAGGATGACATCGAAGGGTTCTCCGCAAAGGAGTGGGAGGTGGCCGAACCTTCCGAGCATATTTCTACATTCGCAAAGTCTTCGGCTGACGTCTTTACGGAGGTAGGACCAGAAGGGGAGTGGAAGGTGCACTTCCCTACTTTGAACGAGCGGGTCTGCACGGATTTCGGGGACCTCTTTACAATGTACGAGTATGCCTTCAAAGAGTTGGGATTGAGGCTTCCTTTCACTGATTTCCAGCGGTCGGTGTTCGAGCATCTGAAGCTGGCCCCCTCTCAACTTCACCCTAATTCGCTGGCCTTTATCCGGGCTTTTGAATTGGTGTACGAGCATCTCTCTCTAGGGACTACTCTCCCTCTGTTCTTCACTATTTTCCATCTTCAAAGGCAGCTGACGGGGAAGAAGTACGAATGGGTTTCTTTAAAGCAGCCTAGAAAGCTATTTAAGCCGTTCTCGGAGTCAATCCAGACTTTCAAGGAGCGGTACTTCGTCGTTGAACCCGTGTCTGAGGTGGCCCAGGACAACACATACGTCTGGGAAATCGAGGTTGACGAGGATGGAAATGAGCTTCTTAACGAGGAGGGGAAATATATTGGGCAGAGGCTCTACAGGTTCCCCATCCGCTGGGCACCTGACCATTTCTCCAAGAAGCCCAGCGATTATGTCTTTCAGCCGAGCGATCTGCGCAGGCAGGACGCCGTGGCGTACGAGAGGCTGGTGAACTAGGACAACTTCTTCAGTCTTGCAAGCTGCTGGATGAGCAAGGGCAGCCCTATCTTCGAGGAGGATGGGAGCCAGAGAGTTGAGCGCAGATTCGTCAGTGTTAAGGCACTGCTGGAGTGCAAGACTCCCGCGGACGCTGAGAAGCTGCTCGGTAGTCTTGGTTATTTAGATTTTGTTTGTGTTATCTCTTTTCCTCGTAGATAACGCGCTCATTTTTTCTTTATTTGTCCAGGTGAGATGCCTCAGGCTCACGATCGCGTGGTGGGGAATGCTATGGCGAGGAATAAAGCTGGAGCGGCTCCTCCTAAATCTCGGCCCGCTGGTGCCCGTGCTCCTCCTCCTGTTCAAACTGGCGCGGGGACCTCTTCTTCTCCCTCTCCTACTCCACGGGGATCTCCTCTTCCTTTGACTGGGCGGTCGAAGCGGCCAAGGACATCAGACGATGTGGACCTTACCCGTGTGCCGGAGAAAGGGAAGTTTGAGCTCTCTCCGGGCATCCTTGATAGGAGGTTCTTTGAAGGTAACTCCTTGGTCGTCCCTCGGGCGGAATCCCTTTGCTTGGAAGGCATGGATCGCCCGAGAAAAAGGGCGCTGGTGGCTCAAGATGCTTCTGCCCTGGTTAGGATGCTGGAGATGGCTGCTGTCTACGCAGAAGGGGACTCTGCACTTGAGTCCGAACTCAAAGCTGCCTGGGCTTCTGAGGCGGCCCTCTGTTTACTGTGAATTTTGGTAAACAACCTCTGGTCTATCAATCTTAAATAAAACTGACTAACTTGTAGGATCGACCACACAAATCCTAGGACATGTGCTAAATTTAAAGGAAAATGTAACTGACAATGATAAATGCAAGAAATGTAAATTGAACTCCACGTTCGACAATAAAAGAAAACTACATGAACTCCACGTTCGACTACTTGCAAATAAAGTAAAGGCTTGGAAATGTAAAGGGCTGTAAATAAATGATGCAGAATTTAAAGGCGTCGAAGGTAAAAGACACAAAGGTAAATGACTTTGAAAAGGTGCAGAAAAAGTAACTGACTGTCGAAAGTAAAGGGCAAGAAAATAAATGACTTTGAAGGTAAATGCAGTAATGTAAAAGCTTTTGAAAATAAAATGTAGTGAACTCCACGTTCTTGAAAATAAAGGCTGAAATGTAAAGGAGCTGTCGAAAGATAAATGACTTTAAAATTAAAAGACTTTGAAGATAAAAGACAAGAAATAAAGATGAACTCCACGTTCTTGAAAATAAAGACTTTAAAAGTAAACGCTTGAATCTAAAGGTGCAGTCGAAAGTAAATGCAGGAAGTTTAAATGGAAGTTTAAGAACAAGACCTTAAGTAAATTTGACATGAAAAGTAAAATTCAGGAAAACGGAAAGTGCTGAAACATAAACATGATGAAGATAACTTGCATTGATGAAAGAAAGTGGTGTTACATTACGTACATTCTCACGAACTCGTTTCTCTACATGCGGGTACTTTGAGTTTCTTTGAGTAACTTTGTACAAAAATATGAACACCCCTATTACATAGAACTACCTCCTATTTATAGTGCTAAGAAATAACTACTAAGTGGTGGTTATTGCTTCAAACGTGTCCCTTTGGCGCCTTCTCCTTGGCTTTAACTGTTCCCACGTTCACAACTGCTCCTATTTGAATTTCAAACATTGGAAATTCCCTCCAGCCTTAGTATAACAGCTGCAGTGCGTGTTTCAATATCCCCATGGTCGAAACCTTTCCCAACACTTAGCCATTTTTTGAGGTTTCTAAAACCTCTATTCGACTCAGGCTTCACCAAAACTGGGTCGAAGCCTTCTTTACGTTAAAAATAATTTTTTAACTTAAAATAGCTTTGATTCTTTCTAGCGTAGAAAATGAGGGTTAAAAAATTGCCCCTAAGGAATGTTCTTTCGCCAGAATTGGTAGGAAGGTCATTTCTTGATATAATAACCATTTTGACGCCTGTTTGCATGGCCTTAACTGAATATCCCACTAATTACTTAGTGGATGAATTGTTCAGTTTCTTTGACCCACGCTTCTGACGTCATACCATCATGACAAATCCTTAAACGTCCCTTCAGCCGTATTCATCATAACCCTTTTCTTGAAAACAGACGTTTGCAGTCTGAACATAACTGCTACTACTCATCACGCTTTCAAGAGAAAGACACGCGTCCCACTAACTCCTCAGCTTCAACGGTAGATCCAAGGCTCTTGATATTTTCAAATGTCTATATATACCCATTTCCGCCACTTTGTGAACTTTCCACACTTTTCATACTCTCAAGCAACCTCTTCTTCTCTTCAGTTTCTCTTACGCAAAACCTAGAAAAAACACCATCTTTTCGTCTTCTTCAACAATGGCGTCTTCCCAAACTAATCCTCAAGCAAAGAAAACTCAAAGAGGCAAGGCCGCTCCATTTAAACAAACCATTCCTCCGTTCGCTAACATCCCAGGCCCCCAACTAGTGGACAACCGTCGTTGCATGCCGGAACCCACCACTGAAGAAACAAGAGCCATATACAAGTCTCAGGTAATGATTCCTATAGTTGTTTCTGACAAACCCTACGCACTGTGTGGTCCTTTAGCTGAGGTTGACATTTCTAACGAGAGACTAAGTGAGTTTCTCCCCTCTTACCGGAAAATAAGGTCGTTAGGGCAAAAGAGTTTTCCCAAAATCAACGCTGCTGCTGGAACTTCTCCTGAAGAAATCCCCTTGCCCAAAATCAACGTTGGCTATCTCACTGATGGCACCAGCCTGGTGAGAGCTGTCAATCCCTTGAAAGAATTTGACCAATGGATGGAGAAGATGGAGAAGGTCAAAGCTGAGCATTGGAAGAGTATAGGGATTTATGACCTTCTTATGATGTCAAAGACCAGCATACCATACTGTCTGAACATGTTGGCAGCATCCTTATACTTTTGGGACAACACCTATTATACCTTCCATCTGCCATGTGGAATGGTTACCCCAACCTTGTTCGATGTAGCTGCCATCACAGGGCTTCGCCCAAATGGCCTTACTTATAACCCTGATGTTGATGCTGAAGACACCATCAATATTTCAGGCTCTAAACTTACATACACTCTCTTCATCAAACACCACTTTAAATAAGAAGATGACAAAGTGTCTGATGAAGAACATATTGCTTTTCTCACAGTCTGGCTGTCGAGATATGTTTTTTGTACAAAATATTTGCAGGTAGCTAAGAAGTACCTGCCCTTGGCGAATCAGCTTCACCACAACAGAGGAACCTGCTTGAGTGAACTCATTCTGGCGAACCTTTATGAGTCTATCAGTGAAGGGGTTTCTCGACTTAGAAATATGGAGGCCCAAGGTCCTATGCACTTGAGTGGGCCTCTTTGGCTACTTCAATTGTGGCTTAATGCTACCTTTGAGGCTAGCCTCCCCAGAAAAGGCCTAGTTGATGAAGCCTCTGCTGAAATCTGGGAAAGGAGTGTCGAAGGGACGCGTCTGGCCAAACTCACTCCCAATGATGATGGTGAATCCCTTCAAAGGGCCTTTACCAGTTATATTATGATGTTTGCCAAGCGCTATGAGTTCACTCCTAGCATGGCACCTTTTGCTCAGAGGAGATACGACCCTGTGTGGTTTAAAAGGCCATTTCCAAATCCTCACCAAACTCTTGATCAAGAATCTGTTGCTATCTGGGAGGCCTTTTTTATTCCCAAATTCTTTATCCACAGGCTGAACTTAGGGAGAGGTTTATCAGCACTGATTGCCTATCAACCAAACCTTGTCTCTCGATAGTTTGGGCTGGCCCAGAGCTTTCCTTAGTGCTTGTATGAGAGAAAGGGCCAAGTAATTCTTCACACTGCCTGCTTCGACAAGGAAAATGTCTCCCTTACACTCGACAGCCGGAATGAGAAAAGAAGAGTCCTCTCTCCTGTGTTTTTTGAACCTTCTTTTCTATGCACTTCATCATTCCACCAATGGTGGTCGAAGCACTATAGTGAACACTTTCTTGATGTGGCTACATTTTCTTCGTTACTTGACCAAGCTTTTCTCAATGTGCAGGACAAGACGAAAAAGAGTAAGTTTACTCACATTGAAGAAATACAGGCTTTTCAAAAATACTTTGAAACTATCTATCGACCAGATGGTCTTAGTCGAACCATTCATGAGGCTGCTATCACTCTAAAGAGAAAATTTCTAGAAAAGTTGGATCAACTAAAAATTCCTCCCAACGTCCCTCGTCAGAAACGTTATGAGGTAGCTTTTAAACTTTTTCCTCCAAAGTTCCCTCTACTTCCTAATGCTGATTTTGGAGTGGCGCTTGCCCCTCCATTTCCAGATTGGTTTGTCTGTGGGGAGCATTTAAAACTTCTTCGACAGCAGTCTCAGCCAAAGGCCCAACGAGTGGTTTCGACTAAGCATATGTTAGACAGTTTTAAAGGACACCTTCATATAGGAATTCAGGACGTTCGTGTCGAATCTGAAATATATGAAGGTTTGAAACCCTTAATCCATGGCTTTATAACTAACCACGTAACCATTAACTTGTAACAATTTTTTACTGTCTTTCAGCTGTGCCTAGGAAAACCGCTTCGACTAGGGCTGCTACCTCACAAAGTGGCAAAGAACCAGAGATCACACAGGTATATTTCACATCCCCTGGTTACGCTTTTACTATATGAATTTCTCTCTTATATTTGCATTGCCTTTTTAGACTGGTCGAAAACCTCCAACACCTTCCAAGAAAGGTAAAAAGGATACCCCAGCCGTGATTATAACTTCAGAGGCCTCAGATGAATCTCCTGAGGAGGTTCTTACAAAGAAAATAAGAAAACCCATAAAGGCATCTGGACCTACTGGCCCACCTCCTTCGAAGGTGGAAAAAATACTCGAAAAGGCACCCGCAACAAGTGGTGTCGAAAAAGAACCTTCCAAGGTGGCCTTGAGAACACCTCTTGGTGACCCTGGGAGTGATGACTCAAGTCCTACTGCTGTACAAGCTTAGGTATGTGCACCATTTTTTCATTATACTGACGTCTTTCACCCAAGTTCTTTCAATCTCATTTTCTCCACTTGTGTTCTTTAGGCAAACATTATCACTAATCCTGATCCCCAACCAACTCCAAGCAATCTCGCCACCAACATCATTAACAATCCCACTCCTCAACCGACTACAGGAAGCTTCACCACCACGCTCCTCAACAGCCAAGATGAGCCAACTTATCACCCATCTTCTGATATTGGCTCTGGTTTGAGTGAGATCAATCAACCTAATCCACATGTTGCATAACACACCACACCACCAATTTAAACTACTACTCAAAACGCACAAGCTGATGGCGCCAATTCTGATGATGATGATGCCTCGAGTCCACCACCTTTCGACCTGGCTAACTTCATGGATAGTGATCAATTGGTTGAAGAAGAAAGAAATGAACCTGAAGTTCAAACACACAACGACAATCCTGGTCAAGCTGCGCCTGAGGAGACAAATGAACCACATCCTACACCAGCTGATGACCAGGAGAATATTCGACCAACTATAGAAGAGCCTGATGAAGAGATGGTAGTCGAAGAAGAAAAAGATGAAGAAGGAGAAGAATCAGAAGAAGAGGAGGAAGAAGAACAAACTGATCCTAATCCCCACCATACTCCTTCGCCTATGGTCCAGCAAGCCATGGCTAACATTCCACCTCCTAGAGACTCACTGACGGCACTCAAGTGGTCGAACCCACGTGAGTATTCCAAATTAATACTTGGGAAGAAGTATGGTTCTTCTTCTTCTGTCTCTTCGACTCCAACATCAGATGACTTCGCCAAACCAGTCCTCCAAGCCATAAAGAAGAAATTCTTCAGGGGGACATTCACAGAGTTTTGGCCTCAGACCCATCTGCAACCGCTTATCTGAAGGATACCCTTGGAAAGCTTGAACTCACCACTCTCAATCCAGACGTTTTCTGATAGAGTTAACTGATGTGGTGAACCAAATAGCTGCAGAGATAAAGCTTCTTCCATCTATCAGGAATACCATAGAGGAAACATCTGGCCTTGAGAGTTCAACTTGGTGTGGTGTAAAGGAGTCATATGAGAAGGTCGAAAGTATAGAGGCTGACCAAAAGAAAACACAAGATGAAATAGCCTCCAATCAGAAGAATATTGAAGCCTGGAAGCAGCAAATCACTGAGTTACAAGCTAAAATTGAGGATGCTGAAAAACGCAACCGTGATTTGCAGAACTTCGACACCACTGAGATAGCTAGGGAAATGAAACATGCCATAGATCATATTGAGGCAGCCCAAAAACTTGAGAAACAGCTTGCCACAGCCAAGCTTGATGAATCCTTGTGCAATGCTCGCCTCAAACATCACATAGAAACCTTTGCCCAGTTGGAGTCGAGGCTTCCCTTCTGATGCTTTCAAGACCTTTATTTGCTCAACCAATCATTTGTTTCTTGGCCTTTTCAGGCCTTTATGTAATGACAGTTTTATGCCTTTGGCATTGATTAATCAATCGTTATTATTTCGCCATTAACTGCTTTTGACCTATTATATTATGATGCATTTTATTTATTGCTTCATATCTAAGTCAAATTTGCAATTAAGGCATTCTATCTTTTCTCATGGAAAACAAAACTTTCTCAGTTTTAAAACTTCAAGGCATAAGCCTCTAGCTTTAAAGTAGCATTTATAGCATAGCCCTTAGGCATACTTCCAATTATAACTCACGTGTTTTCACCGTTTGACTGGCCAATCCAATCAATACTTCGCCTCTATAAATTCTCTTCCCCATGACCATGTTTTGCATAGAAGCAAACATGAACAATTACGAGAAATCATCAGCCAAGAAAATGGCTGGAAAGGCAAAGGCACCTGAGGAAACAAAAAAGATGGAGGTAACAAAGAAACCTGAAGCCTCTATTGGAGCAACCTCTCAAGCCAAGAAGAGAGAAACTAAAATGAAGATCTCTAAGAAAGGATGCTCCAACACCCAGGACTTTGATGATGAACCAGATGCAGATTATATGGATTTCCTCAACTCCATAGATTGGAGAGATTATGAATAACCTTTCCTTGATTAAAAATTGTTGTATTGATTCTTCTTTGCTTTGTATGCCATATTAGCCTGAGTTGGCCTATTTTGGCTTTCTTTTTATTGAATAAAGCTTAAGTTTTGATGTGAATCTCTTACAAAATAGGCTTATATTTTTTCAAATACTTGCCATTTACTTTCAAGATTCTTTTATCTTTGTCTAACTCTTCCACTTCATAAGCTCCATTAGAGAAAACTTGTATGACTTGGAATGGACCTTCCCACTTAGGAGACCATTTGCTTAATGTTCTATCCTTTCGATCCATAGGCAAAATCACTTTCCAAACTAAATCCCCACATCCAAAAGATTTAGACTTAACCTTTTTGTTGTAGGATTCTTCGACCCTTTTCTTTTGTCTTCTTAACAACTCCAAGGCTCTAAGCCTTTCTTCATCCAAATCCACTAATTCATTCATCATCATTTCCCAATAATCCTCAGAGGGAATCTCATGATGTCTTTGAACTCTTACAGATTGCAAATAAATCTCAACAGGCAATACTGCATCATGACCAAAAGTAAGTCGAAATGGGGTAGTGTTAGTAGCCTCTTTAGGGGATGTTCGACATGCCCAAAGAACTTGGTCCAATGTCTTGTGCCAATTTCTAGGCCTCTTTCCCACATGCTTCTTAATTAGTCCAATCACTACCTTATTGGCAGCTTCGACTTGCCCATTGGCCTGAGCATAATAAGGTGTAGAAGTCAATAACTTAAAACCTATTTCTTTGGCAAACTCCTGCATCTTTCGACCAGTAAACACTGATCCTTGATCTGTAGTGATTGTTTCAGGAATACCAAATCTATAAATAATATAATTTTGAATGAATTCAATAACATCTTCTTAACCTATATTCACCAGTGGTATTGCTTCAATCCACTTGGTGAAATAATCAATTCCCACCAAAATATATCTTTGGTTCTTTGAAGATGTTGGTCGAATCTCTCCCACTATATCCAAAGCCCATCCTCTGAAAGGCCATGGTTTCAGTATGGAATGTAATTCACTTGCAGGGATATGCTGTATGCCAGCATGAATTTGACATTCTTGGCAACCCTTAGCAAATTCTATGCAATCCTTCAGCATAGTGGGCCAATACATGCCTTGTCGAAACAACAACCATTTCATCTTCTGGCCAACTTGGTGTGCTCCACATGCCCCACTATGTACTATCGAAAGAGCCAAATATGCCTCTGCTTCACTAAGGCATTTCAATAAGACTCCCTCAGGGGTCTTTTTAAACAATTCATTACCCAAAAGTACATAGCTTAAAGCTTGATACCTGACTTTTCGCTCTGTCGAAGCCGTTGGATTTTGCAAATATTCAACTATGGGCTTCCTCCAGTTTTCATCTGTCAGATTATCTATAGCAAAAATTTCAAAATTTTCGCCATCTATGCATCCAAGCTTAGTTGTTTCTAAGTCTGATGGGCACAATCCAACAACCACCACTTTACCTCTTGCTTCAATTACTTCTTGAAGGTTTTCCTTCGACACCTTGTATCCCGAGGCAATTTGAGGCAAGTCATTAGCAACTTGATTCTCTATTCTAGGTATGTGTTGGATGGCCACTATCTCAAATTTCTTTAATAATCTATTGGCTATCACAAAGTACTTAATGAGATTTTCTTTAACACATTTATATTCCTTTGTGATTTGTTTTATAACCAATTCTGAGTCTCCCATTATTTCGACTCTAGTTGCCCCCAATTCTAACAAAATTTCAAGGCCAGCAATTAATGCTTCATATTTAGCCTCATTGTTATAGCAAGGTCCTTCGACCTTATACTTGAATTTTGTTGGAATTTTTTCAGGAGAAATAATGTATATTCCCACTCCTGTTCCATTTTTATGACTTGACCCATCAAAGTATAACTTCCAGGATTTTAATTCAACATAATTTAAATCATTTTCATTTATGGAGTGGTCAACTATAAAGTCTGCAACTATTTGCCCTTTTACAGCTTTTAAAGGTTGATATGTTAGAGAAAATTATGTTAATGCTAATGCCCATTTGCCAATTCGACTATGCAAAATAGGCTTAGATAACATATGTTTTACAACATCAAAGTGAGAAGAACATACACATCAACTGACTTTATATATTGCTTCAATTTAGTACAAGAGAAATACAAGCATAAACATAACTTTTCAATCATGTTATACCTAGTTCCTGCATCATTTAAAACTCGACTAAGGTAATAAATGGCTCTTTCGACTCCATTTTCATCCTCCTGAGCTAACATACTCCCTAGAGTTTTATCTGATGCAGCTATATACAATCTCATCCTCTTGTTTCTACAAGGTGGTGAAAGAATTGGAGGGTGGCTTAGGTACTCCTGATCTTGTCGAAGGCTTCCTGCTGTAATTGTCCCCACTCAAAACCATATTTATTGAAACGAAGCAATGGCGAAAAGGCTTGTGTTTTGCCACTCAGGTTGGATATAAACCTTCTTAAGAAGTTGATCTTGCCCAGCAACGACTGCAACTCCTTTTTAGTTGATGGCGCTTTCGCCTCCATTATGGCTTTGGTTTTATTCTGATTTATTTCGATCCCTTTCTTATGGACCACAAAGCCTAGGAAATCCCCTGCCTGCACACAAAAAGCACATTTGAGAGGATTCATTTTAAGACCATATTTTCTCATCCTTTCAAAGGACTGTCGAAGATGGTCAATGTGACTCTTTCCAGAAATAGATTTTATCACAATATCATCAATGTAAATTTGCATGAATGTGTCTATAAAATCATGGAAGATTGAATTCATTGCCCTTTGATAAGTGGCACCAGCATTTTTGAGACCAAAAGGCATAACTACCCATTCATAGGTGCCTAAGGCTCCAGGGCATCTAAAAGCAGTTTTATGAACATCTTCCTCAGCAATGAATATTTGGTTGTAGCCAGAATATCCATCCAGCATACTAAGATATTCATATCCTGCTGCAGAATCTACTAACATTTCTGCTACTGGCATTGAATATTCGTCTTTAGGAGTTGCAGAGTTTAAATCTCTAAAATCAATGTAAACTCTCAAAGACCCATTCTTTTTAATAACAGGTACTATATTAGCCAACCATTCGACATACCTTGTTGTGCGAATGAATTTGCAACGAAGCAGTCTTTCGACTTCCTCTTTGATCTTTGACAATATCTCTGGTGCAAACCGTCTTGGATTCTGCTTGATTGGTTTTTTTCCAGGTGTCATAGGTAACCTGTGTTCGACCAACTCCATGCTCAAACCAGGCATCTCATCATAATCCCAGGCGAAGCAGTCCTTGAACTCTTTCAACAACTGAACCACTTCAACTTTCAACTGGGGATCAAGGTTGGCGCTGATGTAGGTAGGCCTTTTGGTTGTCCCCTCACTGAGGTCAACTACTTCTAAAGGATCTTGTGCTAGCATTTTGATATTATTCGCCAACGGATCCTTCTCAAATCCCAAAGGCTCATCTTCATAGATGGCGTCGAGCCTCTGGCTTTGCTCTCCAGTTTTAACCTTATCTGGAGGTTTTGGGTCGAAGTCCTTACCAGGACCTTCTTGATAAAATTCAGAAATGGCTTCGCCAGCCATATAGTCATTGGCAGCTTCCAAAGCCGCTTGTAGTTTTGTTTCAGCCACATAGGCCGAAATTCTTTTTAAAGCTTCGAACTCAGTCATGATCACTGAATTTATCTCCCCATCCTGTGGGCTCTATTGGAGGTGAGCCTAAGCATGGCAACCTTCCTCCTGGTATTTCCCTGTCCCATCTGAAACCTTCGACAGGGTGTAAATACAACGAATAAAACGTTTCTTCATCAGGCGTAAACTCAAAGTCAGCTGGAGGACATGGAGCAATGTTCGCCAAATGTTTCTCAAACTGTCTACTATCCACATGATTAATAGGCACCTTAAAGTACCCTTGATCAGCTTCAATATTTTCAACTATCCCATCTGGTCTCCAAATGGTGATTCTTTGATGCATAGATGAAGGTACATGTCCTATTCCATGAATCCACTCCCTACCCAAGAGTAGATTGTAGTTAGCTTTCGTCTCAACGACCATAAACATTGTTGGTCTGGTAATGGTTCCCACAGTAAGATCCACTTGAATCACTCCTAGAGTGGAACCAACTTTCCCTTCATAGTTCGACAAAACCATGTTGTGGGGTTTAGTATCAGTCTCAAACTTCCCAATCTTGCTCAGCAAAAATCTTGGCATTAAATTGACAGTTGCACCATAATCCACCAAGATTTTGTTAACAGGAACATTTTCTACTTTTCCAGTAATGTAGAGAGGCTTCAGATGACCCTTCATTGCCTCTGTGGGGCGTTCAAAGAAAGCATTTTGTTCTTCGATGCACCCATTGTTCATGATGTAATAACACACAGGCTTGTGTGCCAACATTTCCAATTCAGCAGTTTGATCCAAGTCTTCGACCTCTGAAACTTGACCAAATTCTTTTGGCATCACTGATACCACATTCACAAGAATATCTAGAGAAGCTTGTGACTCACTGTCGAAATTATCAGTCATATTCTCATCATCTTCAACTTTCTTCTCTGGCTGAACATTGAACAACTTTTGCCTTATGGCCATCTTCTCAATTGTCCCAGCTTGATGATCAACATTGGTACTTGACTCTCCTTGCACCTGAGCCTCCCTGATAGCCTTTCGCCTACGTTGCTCTCTTCGCCATTGTGATCTAGACATGGGATTTTTACCCTTGTAATTCTGAGAAATGTATGCTGACTTGTTGGTGGTATGGTTCTCTTTTCTATACTCAAATGAAGAACCTCTTTCCACATCAAATTTCTCCCACTTCTTCTGTCCTCTTCCCTCGATAGGCTTGATCCAACTACCTGTTGGCACATTCGCAGCTGGTTTGAATGTACCTGGCCTAACTCCTGGTACTTGGTTTTTCAACCCTGTCGAAAGTCGTCTATGGTCAAAACCTTTGGGACCTTTATTTACCTTCTGCCCCCAGCTTCCACTAGCTTTTTTGACACCTTCTAACTTGTGGGCAGCTTTCTCATCAAAAGTGGCGCTGCATCTAGGACATAGCATTACTCCAGAACCTTTCTTCTAGCAACGGTGCAGAAAATCCACAATTGTCTCCTCTTGCTTAGGATAAGCTATCATGTTGTGCTCTTCTTGTTCATCTGCCTTACTCACTTGTTCAGCTTTTTGATCTGTAATTTCGACCATATTGACATCAATTCTATCCTTTAGGCGCATCTTGGAGAAGTGAGCTTCAAGATTTTCAGTGGTCTTCGCCAGACAACCACCATTTGCTGCTGCTTTTGCAGCTTTTTGGGAAGCTTCTTGCCAAGCAGTCTTTTCAGCTTCGACCATTTCCTCAGCATTGACTCTTTCAACATCAGGAGATGTCTTGAAGAATTATTCAGCAGCCATACATATCCAGTTTTCTACCAAACAACCATCCATGTCTATCATCTCTCCTACCAACAACATGTTATCTTCCAACTCTTTAACAACTTGGACTTTGGGGGCATTTCTGCCCATGGCCTCATTGGTGCTGATGCTATCTGAGCTAGAATCAGACTCTTCAACCAATTCGACCATGTTAATGCCTTCAGTGGCACTTATCTTCAATCCACTCACTGCCATATCCAAAACCTTGGCAGCATTATCCATTTCAACAAACTTGTCAGCAGTTTCTTTGGTCACCAACATGAGACTGGTTTCATCAACATTCAGGTCATTTGCAGCCTTACTAAAACCTTCAGTTACCATAGGATTGGTGGCGAAGTCCTCAGTGACTTCCACCATGTTGACTGACTGATCAAATTCTTCTGTGGCTTCGACCATTTGGACCTCGTGAGGCTCTGTGTAGTTAGCCTCTGCAACTTGCAATGGGTCAGAATCAATTTTCATCTGAGCTTTGCCTTTGTCACCAAACTTCAGCCTTCCTTCTTGGATAGCATTTTGCACCAAATCCCTGAAAAGAAAACATTGAGAAGTTTTATGACCCAAAAAATTATGGTACTTACAAAAACCTCTTTTCTTTCTTTGTTCTAAAGGTGGCATCTTAGCACCAACAGACACTATCATTTGCCCATCTTTAACTAACAAATCAAAAATTTCGTCACATTTAGTGACGTCGAAAGTGTATGTTTTCTTAGGAAATTTGTCGTTAGATTTGACAGGATTTTTTCCATCTGAAGGAGCTAATAATTTGCAGGCATAAGGTGGACCTTGCTTTAACTCAGCAACGTCAACCTCATTTCCGTCGAAATAAGATGTTTCATCATACAGATTTTCCACATCTTCATTACATTCGACAAAGGCTACTTTTTTACCCCTGCTGAATTTATCCTTTTCTTCTTTCAGCCTTTCTAGTTGTCGAACCCTATCAGCCAACTGGGCCATATCTCTAAGATATTGGGTATCTAATTTCTTCTTAATGGAATAATCAAGACCCCCAGCAGCCATTTAGACCAACTCATGTTCTGGCACTTGTGTAAAGCATCTGGCTTTAAGAAGTCGAAACCTATTCAGGTAATCATCAATTGGCTTAGTAACTTTGCGTTTGATGCTAGCCAATTCTTTCAAACTAATCTTAGTTTGCCCCATGTAGAACTGTTCATGAAACAAACGTTCTAGTTGGGTCCAATTGTAAATGGAATTTGGAGGCAAAGTAGTAAACCATGTGAAGGCATTCTTGGTAAGGGAACTTGGGAAGTATTTGATTCTGAGGCTTTCGTCAGCTCCAATTTCGCCTGCTTCAATCAAATATCTAGCCACATGTTTGACGGTAGATTCAGTAGTATCTCCCGAAAACTTGCTGAACTTTGGAACCTTCGTCCTAGGCGGTAATTCTGCTTGGAGAATATAATCCACTATAGGCGAAGTATAATTTGGCCTTGTGAAGCCAAGATTCACACCATTTCTGGTCATTATCCTTTCAACCATGGCTGCAAGATTATTTTCTTCTGCTTGATTTTGGTGTCGAACCTGTCTAAGTAATTGATCAGCATTTTGGTTCCTGTTCACCATCACTACTGGCTCTTCCTCCATCTAGATTGGCATCTGGTTTCTTGGTGGTTCGACTCTAAAATGATCAATCATCTCTTGATCTTACAAATTCACTTCATGTACATGACGTGGATGACGTCTTGGGACATCTTTGACGATAGTTGTTCTTCGATCCACCGCTGGTACTCCCATGAAATCAGCCATGCGTGCCAATTGTGCAGCCAATTGTTGGTTAGTTTGAGTTGTATTCTGAATCAAGGTTTGAAAAACTTCTCCCATTGTCTGAGACAACGTATGCACCATTTGCATGTTACTTTCATCCATCTGCTGTCTCAAACAATTTATGGATGTATTTGTAAGACTAGGCGCTTGAACAGAGTAACCAACACCTATACTCTGATTGTTTCGACCTCCTGATCCTAATCCTTGTAATGGAGAAGACACTACAGTTTCTGAAAATACAGGTGGAGCATTCTGCAGATTTTACATCATTGATGTAGGCATACCATAAGGTTGACTCCTTGACCCTAGATGTGGAAAACCTGGAGGAGGAACATGCCGGTACATTGAATTTCCTCCTGGGGGTTTTGGTGAATTAGGATTTTGTGGTCCTATGTATTATAGCACAGGTTGAGTATATGATTTTGTGAATGTTGATCCAGGTTCAGACACTACTAATGAAGATGACATCTGTCCTCTTGTCGAAGGCACTGGTGATGATGTGCTTTGAGACCCCATACTGCTACTTGACTGAGTGTTTGAAAGACTCCCTTGAGGATCAACTTGGTTGGCATTAGTTGCCATTCTCTTAGTGTATCTTCTCTTTGGTATTCCTTCGTTTGTTGTGGCTAACTTCCCACTTCTCAATAACATACAAAGAAAGTATTTCTTCACCAAGAAAGATAAGGTTAACAAAAAGTATAAAACTTAGCATTGGGTCCCACTGGGCGTGCCAATTTGTTTACTGTGAATTTTGGTAAACAACCTCTGGTCTATCAATCTTAAATAAAACTGACTAACTTGCAGGATCGACCACACAAATCCTAGGACATGTGCTAAATTTAAAGGAAAATGTAACTGACAATGATAAATGCAAGAAATGTAAATTGAACTCCACGTTCGACAGTAAAAGAAAACTACATGAACTCCATGTTCGACTACTTGCAAATAAAGTAAAGGCTTGGAAATGTAAAGGGCTGTAAATAAATGATGCAGAATTTAAAGGCGTCGAAGGTAAAAGACACAAAGGTAAATGACTTTGAAAAGGTGCAGAAAGAGTAACTAACTGTCGAAAGTAAAGGGCAAGAAAATAAATGACTTTGAAAGTAAATGCAGTAATGTAAAAGCTTTTGAAAATAAAATGCAGTGAACTCCACGTTCTTGAAAATAAAGGCTGAAATGTAAAGGAGCTGTCGAAAGATAAATGACTTTAAAATTAAAAGACTTTGAAGATAAAAGACAAGAAATAAAGATGAACTCCACGTTCTTGAAAATAAAGACTTTAAAAATAAATGCTTGAATCTAAAGGTGCAGTCGAAAGTAAATGCAGGAAGTTTAAATGGAAGTTTAAGAACAAGACTTTAAGTAAATTTGACATGAAAAGTAAAATTCAGGAAAACGGAAAGTGCTGAAACATAAACATGATGAAGATAACTTGCATTGATGAAAGAAAGTGGTGTTACATTACGTACATTCTCACGAACTCGTTTCTCTACACACGGGTACTTTGAGTTTCTTTGAGTAACTTTGTACAAAAATATGAACACCCCTATTACATAGAACTACCTCCTATTTATAGTGCTAAGAAATAACTACTAAGTGGTGGTTATTGCTTCAAACGTGTCCCTTTGGCGCCTTCTCCTTGGCTTCAACTGTTCCCACGTTCACAAATGCTCCTATTTGAATTTCAAACATTGGAAATTCCCTCCAGCCTTAGTATAACAGCTGCAGCGCGTGTTTCAATATCCCCATGGTCGAAACCTTTCCCAACACTTAGCCATTTTTTGAGGTTCCTAAAACCTCTATTCGACTTAGGCTTCACCAAAACTGGGTCGAAGCCTTCTTTACGTTAAAAATAATTTTTTAACTTAAAATAGCTTTGATTCTTTCTAGCGTCGAAAATGAGGGTTAACACCCTCAATGAGGACGTTAAGAGTGCCCGCGAGGCTCGGGGGAAGGCCGAAGAGGAGACGGCTAGGCTGAAAGAGGATGTCTCCAAGCTGGCGGCGGAGAAAAAGGCTGCCGAGGAGCTGAACAAAGAGTTGATGGCGGCCAGCGCCCCGGGTGCCGACGAACCGGATGATATAAAAGAGTTGAAGACTAGGTCTGAGTTAGTTGCCCGCATCCTGCTGGTTAAAGATGACGGTATCGCCGTGGCAGAGGAGTCTTTTCAAAGCGTTGTGGCTCAATTGCGGGTGGTGAACCCTGGGCTTGAGATCTCTGCCGAGGGTACTCACTATCTTGCGCGTGTTGAGGATGGTCGCATTGTCTTGCCCGAAGGTCTCCTCGTTGTTACCCCCGAGGATCAGCCTGCAGAAGAGCAGGGACCCGAGCCGGAGTCGACCGAGCACGCCAATGAATGAGAAGTTTGTTATTATTTTGGAAGTTGTTGTAATATGCCCGGCCTGCGTGCCGTATTATTGTAATTTATTTTTTTGGGGGGGGGGGGGGGGGGCGTGGCCCCCGTTTAAGTAATAACGCACAATAGTGGTCCTCGTGGCCACCCACTATGTTAAGTTATTTTATTCCTGGCTTTGCATGATTTTACTTGCGTTTATTTTTGCTAAGTGTTGTATGCATGATGTGAATGTATGTCCGCCCGTAATAAGGGGTACCTGACTTGTGTGACTATTTCTGGGGGGTTGCTCGTAATAGATGTGTTCGACAGTGTGGGGAACTGGTCGAACTTCGGGGGAATATCCTGGCGGGGAGCGGAGCTCAGGTCCCGTTTGAGGCCTGAGTTCGCGGCGTGAACGTCCCATCGTGAGCTGGGGTTCTGCCAATTGTGGTACTCTGACAACGGCGATGCTCGATCGAGGATCACTGTCGGGCACTTACCGGGCTCGTTACTGAGCGGGGTTATGCTTTAGTCGTATGCGACGCTTGTACCTAGACGCGCATAGTGGTCGGTAGCTGACGTTCGTCGTTGCGATGAGTCGAACCGAGGATTTAGCTGTAGTATTGTTTTAGTTTCTCAGCTTTCCATGGTCGAGCGAGTTCTTCCCCAGTGAGATGTTCTAGGTAGTAGGCCCCATTTTCTATTTTTTCCCGGACGCGATAAGGTCACTCCCAATTGGCTGCTAGCTTGCCTCCGCGAGAGTCTTTGTGGTTTCTTCTTAGGACAAGGCTTCCCACGTCGAGCTCTCGTCGTATCACTTTGGCGTTGTGCCTGATGGTGATCTTTTGTTTTAGTGAGGCCTCGCGGAGAGCTGCCCCGGTTCTAATTTCCTCGACGAGGTCGAGCTCTTCCCTTAAAGATTCGTCGTTCATCTCCTCGTCTAGGGGCGACTCTGTCCGCCTAGAGGGCACGTGAACTTCGACGGGAATTACAGCCTCGTTTCCGTATGCTAAACGGAAAGGTGTTTCCCCGGTCGTTGAATGGGGAGTAGTACGGTATGCCCAGAGCACGCTGTGTAGCTCCTCGACCCACGCCTTCTTTGTTTCGTCTAGCCTTTGCTTGAGGCCTTGAAGGATGACTTAGTTAGCTGCCTCAGCCTACCCGTTTGTTTGGGGGTGTTCGACGGATGCGAAGTGTTGCTTCCTGTCCGTGAACTGCGTTCCATTGTCTGTTACTATCGCTTGGGGAATACCGAAACGTGCAAGGATGTTTCGTTTGTAGAAACGCAGGATGTTGAGGGTAGTTATTTTGGCTAGAGCTTCTGCTTCTATCCACTTTGTGAAATAATCCACACCCACTATGAGGTACTTGTTCTGGCTTGATCCTACCACGAAGGGTCCTAGGATGTCTAGGCCCCACCAGGCGAATGGCCACGGGGAGGACATAGCCTTGAGCTCGTTAGGTGGAGCTAGGTGCATGTTCCCGTGCCGTTGGCATTTATCGCACTTCTTTACGTGCTCTTTTGTGTCGTTTTGCATAGTTGGCCAGTAGTATCCTGCTCGGAGGGCCTTTCGAGCAAGGGACCTTCCGCCGAGATGTTGGGCGTTGATTCCTTCGTGGATTTCATGCAGGATATGCGCGACCATTTCTTCCTCGACACATTTGAGCAACGGAATGGAGAATCAGCGTTTGTATAGTTTGTCTTCGACCAGGACATAAGAGCAGGCCCTTCGCCTGACTATGCCGACCTCCTTTGGGTCGGACGGGAGTTCGTCCTTGGCGAGGTAGTTGTAAACTGGGGTCATCCAACAGTTGTTGTCACCGATCACCTGCACGTCGAGTGTCGGGGAGGCCTTCTCGATGCTGGGTCGAGGAAGTACTTCTTGTATGACGGATTTGTTTCCGCCTTTCTTCTTCGTGCTGGCCAGTTTAGACAGCACGTCTGCTCGTATGTTATGTTCGCGGGGAACGTGTTTCACTTCTACTGTTGTGAACTTTGCCATTTCCTTCTTTACTAGGGCCAAGTATTCGATCAGGTTGTTTTTTTTGGCTTGGTATTCACCTCGGACCTGGAGGGCCACGAGCTGTGAATCCGTGCAAATAACGACTTCTTCCGCTCCCAGATCCTCGGCAAGGCGTAGCCCAGCGAGGAAGGCTTCGTATTCAGCCTGGTTATTGGAGGTTAGGAAAGACAGGGTGAGTGATACCTCGACGATATTCCCTTCGTCGTTTTCCAGTATGAAGCCCGCGCCGCTTCCTGCCGAACTCGAAGCACCGTCGACGGAGATGGTCCATTTGCGCGCTTCGCTCGCGGGGAAGTCTGCGAATTTCATTTCCGCGACGAAGTCGGCCAGAGCTTGGGCCTTGAGGGCCTTTCTTCCCTCGTATTGAATGTCAAATTTGGATAGTTCCAGCAACCACTTGAGCATTCTGCCGGCCATATCTGGGCGACCGAGCAGCTGCTTTATGGGCTGATCTGTCCGAACCACGATCGTGTGAGCCAGGAAGTAGTGTCTCAATCTCCTGGCTGCATTGATGAGGGCTAATGCCACTTTCTCTATCTGCTGGTATCTTAACTCTGGTCCTTACAGCGCTTTACTTGTAAAGTAAATGGGTTTCTGCCCGTCAGGTGTCTCGCGGATGAGGGCGGCGCTTACTGCTTCGGCAGCTACGGCCACGTATAGGTACAATGTTTCGCCATTGTCTAGGCGAGAGAGGACCGGTGGCTCTGAGAGTGCTCGTTTCAGATGGAGAAGGGCCTTGTCGCACTCCTCGGTCCATTCGAACGCAGCCTCTTTGCGGAGGAGCTTGAAGAATGGTAGGGTGTGCTGGACGGACTTGGCCACGAAACGAGATAGTGCCGCGAGCATCCCCTTGAGGGATTGGATAGATTTTTTGGATTTGGGCATAGGAAACTCGGAGAATGCCTGACATTTGTCGGGATTGGCTTCGATTCCTCGTTCCGTCAAGTAGAAGCCGAGAAATTTTCCTGCCCGGACGCCTAACGTGCACTTCTCCAGGTTAAAACGCATTTTGTATTTCCTGGCCTGTTCGAAGACCTTTCGTAAGTGGGCAGTATGATCGGTTTCCTTGTGGGACTTAACGATCATGTCGTCCATGTATACTTCGAGCATGTCGCCTATTTCTCCCCGATATACTTTGTTCATCATTCGTTGGTACGTTGCTCCGGCGTTCTTCAGGCCGAAGGGCATTACGTTGTAGTAATAGTTCCCTGATTCGGTCTAGAAGGCCGTATATTTTTTGTCGGACACTGCCATTGGGATTTGATTATAGCCCAAGTAGGCGTCCATGAATGATAAAAGTTTAAAACCAGCAGAATTATCAACAAGTTTATCAATATTGGGGAGGGGTAGGCATCCTTCGGGCATGCCTTATTGAGATCGGTATAATCAATGCACATGCGCCATTTTCCATTAGATTTTTTAACCAATACAACGTTGGACAGCCAAGTGGTGTACTTGGCCTCCGAAATAAATTTGGCCTCGAGGAGGTCCTTTACAGCTTTTTCAGCAGCCTCCGTTTTCTCCAGAGACTGCTTCCTCCTACGTTGTGCTACGGCCTTGATGGACGGGTCAATGGTCAGCTGGTGACATGCGACGGCTGGATCCAAGCCGGGCATTTCCGCGGTGCTCCACGCAAAGAGGTCGGCGTTCTCTCGGAGGCACGCTTTGAGCTGCTTCCTCGCGACGTCAGGAAGGTCTGCTCCGATCTTTACTCCCCGTTAAGGGTCTTCGCCGAACAGGACAAGCTCGAAGTTGCCATCCGGGATTGGGCGCATCGGATGGGAGCTGCTGCTGGATGACGTGGATGGGCTGACTGAAGTTGCTCGTTCTTCCTGTTTGTCCTCGGGGAAGTGACTGTCGAGGTCGATAGAGTCGACCTGGGGCAGAGGCTTGGCCTCCTCGGAGCTGCTTGGGAGTGCTGGCTTGCTCGACGCTTTAGGCTTGGGCGCAATGGCATTGAGCCCCTTTGTAGCTACTTCAAAACACCGTCGGGCAGCTTCTATATCACCGTGGAGGGTGGCGACCATTCTTTTCGAAGTGTAATACTTCATCTTCAGGTGGACGGTCGATGGTACCGCTACCAACTCGGCTAGAGTTGGCCTTCCGAAAATGCATTGGTAAAGCGACGGGCAGTCAATTACCAGAAATTGCACCTTGATGGACCTGGCCATTTCAGCTGCTCCGAAGGTCACGATCAACTCGACGTAACCCCACGGCTTGGTCACAGATCCATTGAACCCCTGCAAATCGGACCCTACGTATGGGGTAAGGTGCGATTCATCCAGCTGCAACGTTGAGAACAGCTGGGAGTACATGATATCGACCGAGCTGCCCTGGTCGACTAGGATTCGGCGAACGTCAAAGTTTGCCATTTGGGCTCTGACGAGCAACAGAATGCTTGAGTTCGGGGAGCCGCCGAGGAGTTCCTCCCTATAGAAGGAGATGGGGACGGAACCCTTCGGGGCCTGATCAAGCGTGGTCACTTTGTTCGAGCTGGTGTTGATCAGGTGTTTGAACTTCTGTTTCACGGATCCCATAGTAACTTTGTTGAAACCCCCGCCAGAGATGACCATGGCGGAGGGAAAGGTCTCCCACGGGCTATGGGCCGCAAAATATGCGGGGACGCTGAGCCCGTCAGGGACGTCAAAGTCCTCGGGTCGCGATATGGACATAGCGACCTGTATGTTGGCGTCTTCCGAGGAGGGTACCTCCTCCTCGACCTTCTTGGACTCCTGGGTGTCCTGCCGAGGAGTGTCCTTCTTCTTCGTGAACTACTTCAGGTGGCCGTCCCTGATCAGTATTTCAATGGCATCCTTCAGATGGATGCAGTCCTCTGTAGTATGGCTGTGACTTTTGTGGAAGCGGAAGTACTTTGACTTGTCCATGTTTAGTCTGTTCGACAGCTGCTTGGGGAAGCGGACCCCGGCTTGTTTGAACTCCGAATTGGCACATTCGGTCAAAATCTTCTCCCTGGAAACGGTCAGGGGAGTGTAATCATGGAAATGCCCGGAGGGCCCTTTGCTGTCACAGGAGTCGCGGGGACGGTCCTCGTGTCTTTGTTCACCCCGACGAGACGTCGAGGCATCTTCTCCTTTGGAGGCCCGGGCATTATCCTGGCGGCGAGGCGCTCGGACATTGCTGGCCGCTATCTTCTCCTCGTACTGAATATGAGATTGGGCTTTGAGGAGGAGGGTGTTTAAGTTCCTCGACGGTGCGAGGCCAATGGCTTTGGCGAACTCGGATTCCGGGCGGACCCCTTGTTCGAGCAGGAACTTCTTCATCTTATCTGTCGTCGGGACCTGCATAACTTCCTTGTTGAACCTCTCGATATATGTGCAGAGTGGTTCATCTTTCCCCTGGATTATGGCTCCGACGGAGGCCTCGGTTTTGGGGTGGTGGCGAGACGCTGTGAAGTGCCGCGAGAACATCCAGCCCAGCTGTTTCCATGAGGTGATGGACTCCTCGAGCAGTTGTTTATACCATGTCATCGCCCCCTTCCGAAGCGTGGTCGGAAACAGTCTGCATTTGATGGCGCCCCGTACGTCACAGTAGTCTAAGAGTGCATCGATATTCTCGATGTGCTCGTCTTGGTCAGTGGTCTCGTCGTATGTGCCAAGTGACGGGGGTTTCTCCAAGCCTTTTGGGAGATGGGTGGCTAGGATCTCCTGGGACAATGGGTCGCGAGGCTCGTCATCGTCACTAGAACTGGTGTATGATGGTGACCGGATGGGTTGCTCACGTCGGCGGTTCCTTCGTGGAGAAGGTGAGCGGTTCCTTCGAGGAGAAGGTGAGCGGTTCCTTCGAGGAGAAGGTGAGCGGTTCCTTCACGGGGAAGGTGAGCGTGCCTGTCCTTTGGACTTGATTGGAGACTCCTCGTTCCTTCGAGTCCTTTTGTGATCATGAGCGTGCTGGTCACGCGGGGAGATCTGGTCGCGCTTTCGGACTACGCGAGGATCGTGCTCTTGGCGCAGTCTTCAGTCGCTTTCTCTCTGTGGCTGCGGGCTTCTAGATCGTCGCTGGTTCCTCCGCGTAGGAGGGAATCTTGGACGGCGAGATTCTTCCAGTGCCACGATCCTCTCATTTTGCTGCAGGATCAGGGTGTTGGTTTTGTTGAGGGACTCCAGGAGGGCTGCCATGGCCGGGTCGGTGCTGGGCGGGACAGGAATGGGCTGAAGGTCGAGAGACGGTTGATCGTTGTTGCGATCAGTAGGGGTTGGGGAAGGAGAAGCGATGGCCCCATCCCTAAGGAAATGGGCATCTCGGAGGAGAGATGATTGACCGTCAACGTCAGATTTGTTGACGGGGAGGATGGTTGATTGGAGAGCATCCTTGGAGCAATCTTGGGAGGCCATGATCGTGATGGTGTTTGAGAATTGTTTTGATCTTCGGTTAGAGAAATAAGAGGATAACAAAGTTTCCCACAGACGGCGCCACTGATTGTGAAGGTTGGATCAGATCCTGTAGAATCGGGCCGCTAAGTGCATCAGGGATGCAGGTCATATGGAGAGGAGGGGGTGTACCTGCAAGGTACTCCGACGCTCAAGTAAGAAAGGGTCAGAGAAAAGGAGCAAGTACAAAGTATGAATTCTTAGGGTCAATATTGGATACCTGACCCTCTCAAGCAAGAGGGTTTATATAGAGCCCCCAGCGCGTGGCCAATGGTCCTATTTTCGGGGTAAAATAACCGTTTTCCCCAAAGAATAGGTAACTGCCCAAACTAGCCGTTAGGCCGGGCAGGGCGCTCGAAACTAGCCGTTATATCGGGCATAGACGCGGTTCCGGGCACCTGTCCTTTGCTGTTCGGGCAGTGATGAAGCCGTGCGTAACGGGCATCAACGTCGGGGAGGAACGTTGCATTCCTTGCCCGGTTGGAGGGGCAGAGAAGTCACTTTTTCCCCTCTGTGGATTGGACTTAGGCAATTTGGGCCGCTCTGGAGCAGAGGCGGATTGAGCCAATTCTAGTCATTGGTCCAGTCCAGAACACATTCAATGGATGCACCAAGGAGGCATGGATGACACATTCCTAACTGAATGAGTCAAGAATAAGCTCTGAATCAAAGGACCATAGGCTTGTACCCTAACCTCAACTCAATGGCTATAGGAGACTAAAGATTCCCTTGGATCAACATTGGCCAAAGGCCTGTACCAGCTGCCATTCACTATTGCTTGCAAAACAAACTTGCTCTACTATAAATAGAACTCATGTGTGCTCAGTTTTAGTACACCAAAGCACTACAACACTTGTTTTCCTCAAATTCTCTTTCTCTAGGCCAAAATGCCTTCTTTTGCAAGTTATCTCTGAGCTTTTGAGTTAGAGAGCAATTCCACCACAGCTCATAATCCAAACACCTCTAATATGTTATATCTAAGTTGTCCAAACACTCACTTGTGACCTGAAACACCAAAATAAAAAAGTCCACCTCCAAAACCTTAAAAATTAACTTTTCTGCATTTTTCAAGCCATGTCTTGATTCAGTCACTTCCAAAATCAAACAAAGCCTCAAACACACTCCAAATATCATCCTCAAACGGTCCCAAATGGTTTCTCTCATCTGGAACATCATTTGAGGGAGTTGCCATATTGGTCACTTTTGCCCCTTTTGCAAGAAAGAGCCAAAACTTGTTCCTGAAGATTTCAGCTGGTTCTAATCTTCCTAAAAGCTTCTAAGGGATCAAATGGGAGTGTTCAAAGCATTGGATCACTTCTGGCACAAGGAACTTGACAGTTAGCACAAGAAGCTCCAAGAGGTAAGTGCATCACAACTTGAACTCTTTGAATTATGCATTCCTTTGAGGTCCACTGATCATAAACATCTCATACATGTTGTATATGTTGTGTTTGAACCAATTTGTCACACAATTCTTGCCTGTACCATGAGATAGCATAGAACATGCAAAATTTGGCCTATTTTGAAACCACTATCAGGTTTTAAAATAGGGGCACTTTCTGAAAATTCCAAAAGCACCATTGGATTCCTTGTAAAATTCTAGGTCAGATGCACCTAAATTTTGTCCCAATCCATGGAGAAATGAGAAAGTTAGAGGCTTCAAGTAAATTGCCCAAAACTTGCCTTGCCTTGCTTTGGCCAGGCCTGAAAACTTGGCACCCTTTATGTATTAATGGGGTGGTTTTGATACACGGATGTATCACCACCCCAGTGGTAGCGCGCATGTGTGTTTGTGTATGAGGTCATGGGTTCAAACCCCACTCAGACCTTTTTTGCTATCTCTCTCATTTTTGCTATTTTTCATTATTTTCATGTTTTTGTTAATTAATTCAAAAATTAATTTCTCTCTCAATTTTAATTATTTTTTATTGATTCTTTTTTTGAAAATTCACAAAAATATTAAAATATTTTGTTCCATGAAAATTTCACAAAAATATTATTTATTTCACATATTTGGTATTTTTGTAAGGAATTATATTTTTATTTGTTTTTAAACATTAAAAATATTTCTTTCTCTTGGTTTTGCAAAATTCAAATGATTTTTAAATCATCCCATGAATGAAACATGATTTTCCATATATAAATCCAAGATCACAACCTTTTTTCACATGTTTGATTATTTTAAAACCAAAAATTAGGGTTTTGATCACTATCACACTAACAAATCTTTTCAAACATCTTTGGGCCTCTTGATAGAGTGTAAGTCCCACCCCTTTGTAAATAAAAACCTTTTTTGGGCCTCAGTCATTGTATAAGTCCCACTGCGATTATAAAATCTTGGCGCGGTCGTCGCCTTTTAAACGAAAACTTTTGGGTCTCCCCTTGTGTTGTAAGTCCCATCTTTCGTTTAAAAATAAACTTTGGGCCTCTCCTTGAAATTTAAGACCCAACCCTCTTTGTAATTACAAAAATTTGTGCCTCAGTCGTTGTATAAGTCACGATACAATTTTCAAAATAACGGTATGATTACTGTTTTTCATCTGGGCCTCTCCTTAAGTATAAGCCCCAATCTGTTCAAAAATAACTTCCCTTTTGATTTAGGTTCAAACTCATAGTTGTTATCAAAACTTTCTTTAATTTCTTGAACAACTAACCATACAGCTGTTACAATGGAAGCTTGCTCGCCTGTAAGTTTTATCAGCTTTCATTTACTTGCTTTCATATATATATATATATATATATATATATATATTGCTGGAAGCTTGCTCACCTGTAAGTCCTTCTTTCATACCCTTTTAAATACTTGTCATATATCAACTGTATATATACTTGTATATCTTCTTAGAGTTTTCCCTGGCAACTAGGTCTAGAACTAGGTAAAGCCAGTTGGTCACTCTTAAATACAGTCAAAACTAGTTCCCCATAGGAATTTCCAGATACAGTCTTGTCTTCTCTTGGGCTTAAACAATATGGAACAAAGAGAAAGGCATTATTCCCGGTGAAACTTTTCTCAGACTGTCACTATTAGAAATTGTCAAAGAAATTCATTTCCCCGGAGAGGATTAATTCCCGGTGAAACCTCTCTTGAATTTCTTCAAACCCTAGAATTGTTCACTAAAAGAAAAGATTATTCCCCATGATACTTTTCTTGAACTTTTCTTAAGTTTGGACCTACATGCTTCCTAAAAGCATCCCCGCCTCCTCTTAGGCTTTGTACAAGGACCCTCCGGCTTCTTAGAAGTTCTCATGCCTTCTCTTGGGCTTAATACAAGGACCCTGAAGACCTCTTAAAGGTATAAGACAGAACTTAGTCATCCTTTGTTAGAGCAGTCTTTCCAAAGAGTCAAAACCTCAGAATAATTTAGGGTTGATTCTCATCCCTTAAAACACCTGCCTCCTCTTAGGCATCATACAAAGATAAACTCTTCCATGCCAGTAGACTTGGACAGTCTAATCTCCTCTTGGTTCTCAAGGACATTCTCAAGTTCCCTACAAACACAGGAGAAACCCTGGCCATTTTAATTAATCTCCAGTAGAGTTGAAACCTCTATAGGTTTTCAAAACTCAATCGTTAAGCTCTTACCTTAAGTTTCCCCCAGCCAGGGTCAGCTTATCATCAGTATAACACTATCCCAAATCAGAATATCAAGGCATCTGATACCTCAACTCTTCTGTAACCCTCAGCAAGAGTTGATCCCCCAACTTGGACCTGCCTCTGGATCTCAATAATCCTCAGCAGAAGTCAGCCTCCTCTTAGGCTCTGTATAATGATTTTCCTCAGCAGAATTAGCCCCAAAAGTACTCTCTTGTTGAGTCTATCACCTTTCCATACTCTCTTGTTGAGTCAATGGTACAAAACATAAGCACTCTCTTGTTGAGTCGACCTTTTCCAGCCTCCTCTTAGGCTTTGTATAATTATTTTTCCCCATCTTTTTTAGCCTCAATCTTGGGCTTTATACAAGACACTATAAAAACTCTCTTGCTGAGTCATTCTTTTAGCCTCAATCTTGGGCTTTGTACAAGACATAAATCTTCATAACCTTCTCTTAAGCTTGGGACAAATTTCTTCCCCAGCGAAGTCAATTCCTCCCAGCCTTCTTTTAGGCTTTGAGAAATAATATCCCTAAGCAAAATCAATTTTCTTTTCAGCCTCCTCTTATGCTTTGTATAATGATTTTTCCCGGTAAGGTCAGCCTCAATCTTGGGCTTTGTACAAGACACCTAAAATCCTCAGCTGAGTCAGTCATCTTCTTTTAGCCCCAATCTTGAGATTTGTACAAGACACCAAATAAAACACTCTCTTGTTAAGTCAGTCTCTTTTTAGCCTCAATCTTGGGCTCTGTACAAGACACCAAATAAAACACTCTCTTGTTGAGTCAGCCTCTTTTTAGCCTCAATCTTGGGCTTTGTACAAGACAGATAAAGATTTCTTTCCCACAGAGTTAGTTTCTTTTCAGCCTCAATCTTGGGCTTTGTACAAGACACCGTATAAATCTCTCTAGCAGAGCCAATCTTCTTTTAGCCACAATCTTGGGCTTTGTATAAGACAGATAAACACTCTCTTGTTGAGTCGACCTTTTCCAGCCTCCACTTAGGCTTTGTATAAGGACTTCCCTAGTGGAGTCAATCAATCTCTTAGCTTCAACCATGGGCTTTGATCAAGGCACACAAAAATCAACACCCCTCAGAGAAAAATCAAAATCTCTCTGCAAGAAGTCATTTCTCTATGTTATCACACATCAAAACAAACAAATCAAACAAACCTTAATCCTCAATAACTGCTATGAGTGGCACACTTGTTGATTCAAATATCCAAGCTGTCGTCCATCTCTTATCCTGGTAAACTTCCTATTTCATCTAATTACTGTAAGTGGCAAGCCTCTGGATTATTTACATCCACGCCAATGTTCCTCTCTTAGCATGAAAGACTCTTAAGGAAAAATGGAATTGCTCAACACTGAGTTAAAGTTTTCTCCTTCAAAACAAATCCCCATAAAGGAAATTATGGCATTGCTGGATTCACATATCCTAGTTAAAGTAATTCTCCTTTATAAACAGTCACCCAACAGTTGTGATAAACAGACAGGATGTCTCCCTTTAGAGATAACAAATTCTCTCTTAGTCAAACCTTTTAGCTTCAATCTTGGGCTTTGAACAAGACACAAATAACCTTTACCTTCAATCTTGGGCTTTGAACAAGACACCAAAACATCTTTTCCTCCCATAGAATAGGAGGAACTACGATTGCTCTTATTTCCCTGTTTCTTTAAACGGGAATACGTAGGCATAAGATTGTGAAATCTTAGCGAGCATACCAATCAAAAACTATAGGTCCGGTACCTTCGCATACCAATCAAAAACTCTAGGTCCAATACCTTCACACCAATCAAAACTGAGGTCCAGTACCTCATCAAAATCATCAAAATCTCTCTCTCTCTCTCTCTCTCTCTCTCTCTACATTCCCAAACTTTCCCAACCCATCAACAGATAAACACTGTCAAGTATAAAAGCAAAACCTATTGCTAACAACCTGTGGATAACCACATATAGGATGGGTAATTGACAACTCCCCATTGTATAACCTGACCCCGAACTCCCCGAATCTCTTTAAGTGTTTGTTCAGTTAAACATTCGCGTGCAAGGTTAGTTTTAGATACCTTCTCTTTCCTTTCCAACTTCACGGGATAAATAAGAAATCAGAAAGTAGCACCCCACTCCTACCATTGTGGTGGAGAAACCAACGACGATAAAGTGGTCGCGTCACTTACAAAAATCGCACGCTACAGGCCTCTCCTTGAGTATAAGCCCCATTTTTCTTTTTTCACAAACACTTTTGGGCCTCTAATAGAGTGTAAGACCCAACCCCCTTTTGTACAAAAACAATTTTGGGCCTCTGCTATAGTATAAGTCCCACAACGTCTTTTAGTATCACAGTGCGATCAATGTTTTCAAATAAGTCATATGGGCCTTAGTCATTGTATAAGCCCCAAACACTCTTTTCCGTTTAAAAAAACAACTTGTTTTTTAAATCCAAATTCAAAGTTTCCTCAAAACTTTCTTCAATTTATTGAAACCCTAAAAGAGGCAATACAGTTGTAGTCAATACAACAGATCATAATACACTTGGGCTTTTTCTCAGAAGGTAAGTCCCAACTTCTTTTCTTTTTCATTGCATGCTTATTTATATATATATATATATATATATATATATATATATATATATATATATATATATATATATATATATATGTGTGTGTGTGTTAATATAATTGTTTGTATATACTTATGCATATCTTTTTTAGAGTTTCCCCAGCAGTTAAGTCTATGTTAGGTCAAACCAGTGGTTACTTATAACATAGTCAAAACTAGTTCCCTCATAGGAAATTCCCTATACAGTCTGCCTCCTCTTGGGCTTATTCAATGTGGAACAGAGAAAGGCATTATTCCCGGTGAAACTTTTCTTAAGACTGTCAAACTTAGAAATGTATACAAGAAATTCATTTCCCCAAAGAGGATTAATTCTCGGTGAAACCTCTTTTGAATTTCTTCAAACCTTAGAACTGTTCATCAAAGAAAGGATTAATTCCCGGTGAAACCTTTCTTGAACTTTTCTTAGGCTTGGACCCACAGGCTTCCTAAAAGCATCCCCAGCCTCCTCTTGGGCTTAGTACAAGGACCCACAGGTTTCTTAGAAGTTCCACAACCTCCTCTTGTGCTTAATCCAAGGACCCAAATGCCTCCTAAAGGCATAGGATAGAAATTAGTCATCTCTGCTAGTTCAATCCTCAGGAGAGTCAAGAATTCCAAACATCATACCATTCTATGGTTGATCTTCATCCCTTAAACCCCCAGCCTCCTGTTGGGCATCATACAAAGATCCCTCTCTACACTAGAGCCTACCACTTCTTGAGAGACTTGGACAGTCTCAACCTCCTCTCGGGCTTCATACAAGCAGACTTGGAAAGTCTCATCTCCTCTTAGATCTCACAAAAACCCTCAAGTTTTCTAAAAGCATAGGAAAAACACTGATTTTACCAATATACTAATCTCCAGCAGAGTTAAAACCTCCATAGGTTCTCAAACTCAATTTTAAACCCTTCTAATCCCCCAACCAGGATTAAACTTTCATTTTAAGAAATCCCTAATAGAATTAGAACCTCATGGCATCTGATATTTCAACTCTTCCCTGATTCCCAGTAAGAGTAAATCCTTTTGAATTCCCTAACACATTTTGGACCTGCTCCTGGATTTCTATAATCCTCAGCAAAAGTTAGCCTCCTCTTAGGCTTTATATAAGAATTCCCCCAGTGGATTCAGTCAGCCTCAATCTTGGGCTTTGTACAAGATAGAAAAAAAACCTCCTCAGTAGAGTTAGTTTTTTTTAGCTTCAACCTTGGGCTTTGATCAAGGCACACAAAATCAACATCCCCTCAGATGAGACCATGAGTCTAATCTGCAGGAGGACATTTCCTCTATACATCACATATCAAAACAAACAATCAAAACCTTTTCCCAGATAATTGCTATAAGTGGTGTAACACCCCAATTCCCATCGCGAATAAATAATACATAAATAAATCAGAGTAAATAAAAATTTATTATTCTTAAACAGAAACAAGGATGCCACATTTAAAGAAAGAAAACATAATCCCTGCTCATAAATTTGATACATAACACAAAATGGAATAAACCTAAAAGGGAAACTTTTTCCATATAAAAGGAAAGTTCAATTATGGAATAAAGCGGAAAGATCCATAACTGACTTGTTTTACAAAATAAATTGTTTTATAACATCAAAATATTCATACAAAGGTAATAAAAAATAGATCCAACAAATGTATACATATATAACAAAAGAGTTCCCCGACTCCCGTGTTACGTATCAGAGCAGACAGACCGACAAAAGGATGGAGAACTAATCTTCACAAAAGCCTCCAAGGCACTAATCTGCAATTGCCTCATAGAGCAACAAACCACAGCAGAAGGGTGAGAAATAAAAACTAAATCAAGATTGCATAATAATATGCAAACACATATAAATTCACATGCATAATTATTCTCACCACAAGCATCACATACTAATACATATAGCATGCCACAGACACATAACATATTTCTAATAATCCAACATAATAACATATTCACACATAATGCATACCAAAGTTATGATATCTGGAACACACCACCACATCACATATATTCATATATAGCATATCATAGATAAGTAATACAATCATTGTGATGTGCAACATCCCCACAAATCATGACATATGTCTATACATAAAACATATCATCCATAACCAATACATTTATCACAAATGCATATCAATTCACCAATGCTATCACGAGCTCAACACATAATCAAACAATTCACAATTTTCCACACATAATCAATCAATTCACAATTTTCCCCACATAATCAATCCATTCATGATTTTCCACACATAATCTTTGTATAAGGCTCACGACCGTTATAGCAGATTCCCTCTAGAATCGTTTCGTCGCTCACACCCACTAGGGCACACGACATCACAAGAATGCATATCATGATGCTTGGTATACAATGACTCATGACAATCAAATGCATACACATATACAACCATGTGAACCATTCCAACATCCATAATCATGCATATACAATCAAACACAACAAAATGCATTTATTTGCCATAAGGCCACAAACCATCATCACAACATTTCATCATATGCATTCAAATCATACAATAGCACACAAGTCATACGTTATATATCCAAAAACATATCGCATGATAACACATCAATCGCACACAATTATGACGATAAAAGTCAACAAAACGACACATTTCCAAATTCCTGACACAATTAAATCGGCCACCAATTAAAAACCATTTTTATAAGAAAGAACATCTCATTAGCTTTCCAACGCATCCAACTGCGCCTCAATCCGACTTACGACCCAAAAGTTATGACAAGAACAAAATGGAAAATCTGTCATGTTCGCTTTCCTATTTGCAATGCGAACCCCCAGCGAACCATGGCAGAGAAAAAACAACATAAAGTTCGCAAGGCGAACTTCTAGCGAACCTTCGCTTTCCCCTTCGCAATGCGAATTCCCTGCGAACCGTGGCAGAGAAAAAACAGCAGAAAGTTCGCAATGCGAATCTCCCGCGAACCTTCGTTTTCCCCTTCGTTGCCCTATTCGCAGTGCGAACCTACGAACCCAGAAAATCTCAGCAGCGCTATTGTTCACTCCAACCCAACATTTCCTCCACCAAAACACTTCCAAACCATAACCTAACAACCAGAACATATCCCAATCATAGTAACAAGTATTCTACAACATTTATATCGCATTTCAACCGCGAAAACATCGATTTCCATCAATTGTTCATCAATTTATCAAATGTAAAAACATTGTAAAAACAAGAAAACATTCACACAATCACACACATATACACATACAATCGCAATATAATCGAAACTTCTCACCCTTACCCAATTAATCGAAGTTCAAGCTTTGTTTTGATGATTTTCTCTTCTTCCCCTTCTTCTCTCTTTTCTTTCTCTTATTTCTCTTTTATTTCTCTTCTTTCTCCTTTTCTCTCTATTTCTCTCTATGTTTCTATTTTAAATGAAAAACAATATCTAACCAAGCCAAAAAGACTAAAATACCCCTACACTCAATTTTCTCGCAAACGTTCCCAAAATGCGATAAAACATAATAACGATAAACATAACACATTTACCAAATAAAAACCAAGAATAAAATAATATAAAGACAAAAGTAATTAAATTGACTCGATTAAATAAGTCTAACAAAAACTGGGGCATTACAACTCTCCCCCACTTAGACATTTTCGTCCTCGAAAATATAACTGAGACGAACAACCCCGGATACGACTCTCGCATCCGACTAACCCATTAATATGCCAACACTAGGCACACCACGAATAACACAAACTGATAAACCACCTTGCTAAAAACGACTATAACAACGACAAGACAACGACGACAACTACAACGACAAGATGCAAAGCCCATACAATGCACTTGACGACTAACTCACGACTTAAAGAAAACCATGTTACCAACACCCAGGTAACACTCCCCTAATCTCCCACATAGGGATTAACCACACGCACTCGAACCAACACCATGGAAACGAGGCAATAACAAAGACAAGAACCTAAAGCCCCACGACACAACAACGTCTCAACAACCTCTACATAACCACAATACTAACATCCTTGTCACACAACATTATTACAACAATGTTACGATTCCTCAATCGAACATATAACCAAAACATCCATCTACATAGTAGCCCATGAATAATATTTAAACCTTTCACCTAACACTTCCATTCTGAAACGTCCAATGGTCTCATCATTCCTACATGTTTCCAATATTCAACCTATGAACCCTTACAAGTCACACACGCATATACGAAATGTGCCACCTCACACTTTCGATGCGCACTCTGATTACCCGAAACTATCAAATCCACCAATTCCGTATCCAACTTATGACTCTCCTTAATATTCACCAGAAAAAGCATAGTTCATTTCTAAAAGACCCAACCTTACATTCCACTGAGTTATCTCACACACCAGACACAAGTCTCTAACTGCTCAAATAATTCTAATCCTCTGACCATCAAAAGATCTCCTTCAAATCTTGATACATTTTATTAACTCCCGGATGTATACTCAAACTACTCCGGTGTCCTTCCTCTAAAATCATCATTTTCCATTCCGAACCATTAGGAATACAAATTCTACTGTGGAATCTCAAAACACCCTGATCATCCAATTTAAAGTCACCATTCACACCTTTATCTCCAACCGTCATCAAATCAACAAATTTCACATCCAGCTTTTGTTTCTCGCTAACGGTCAATAGAAAATCATTAGTGACCTTTAACATACCAGGCCTCACGCTATCAGATGTCAATTTGCACACCAAACTCAAATCTCTAAATTCTTCCAAAAGTTCCCACTCTTTAACCATCAAAGCAGACATATGTAAAAACTTTCAACTTAACTCATCAGGCACGACACTAACCTCACCAATAGGATAATTCCAGCTAAAGTCATAACTCATCAGGAATTCCAACCATCCTCGTTGTCTCATACTCTATTCCTTCTGACCAAACAGGTACTCAATATTCTTGTGATTACTAAACACTTCTAACTCATAACCATAAAAATAATACCTCTAAATTCTCAACACAAAAGTAACCGCAGCCAATTCTAAATCCTGAATAGTATAGATCCTCTTATGAATCCTCAATTGTCGTAAAGCATAAGCTACGACTTTACCCTTTTGCATTAACACACTGACTAAGCTCATCAAAGAAACATCACAATACCTCACAAACGGTTTATTAGGATCACACAGAATCAAAACTGAAGCCATAGACAACTTCTACCTCAGCTCTCTGAAACTTTCCTTACAATGAACATCCCCAAACAAACGACTTACTCTTTGCAAGTCAACTGAAGTAACGAAAATGATAACTTGGAAAAGCCTTCCATAACCTCCGGTAATAACCAACTAAAGTCCAAAAAGCTTATAATCACCTTAACCGACTTCGGAGCCTCTCATTGTAGAACTGCATCTACTCCCGATGGATCCATAAAAATACCATCATCAGTAATATCATATCCAAGGAAACTAACCTTTTTCAACCAAAACTCTCACTTCGATAATTTAGTAGAAAGCTCCCTCTCTTTCAGCCCTTGTAACTCAATCCTCAAATACACTACATACCCATCCTTTGATTTAAAATAAATCAGAATATCATCCAATAAACATCACTATAAACTTATCCAAACAAGTATGGAAGATACGATTCATATACTCCACAACCATAACATATACAACCTTCAAAATTCATTCTGAGCTCAAAACAATTTACCCAAAATAGCTTAACAATCTCTGGTTACCACATTCCATATCAATTCTTCTTACGGGGTTCCAACTCACTCAAGGTTTCTGTTGACACGAGATCTCAACCCATAACAAAAGTAATACCATCAAGGAACTTCAAATCGTTCGCAATTAGTCACAATTCGAAACTCAAGCTATCCGGAACACAACCGTAAGTTTCCATACTACTCACTGATTAACATGCAACCTCATGCTATCATCCTTTTCTTTACCAACTATGTTGGACCTCTTCAAGTCAACACACTAATGTTCCATCCAAAAACACATATGAAAACCATGCACAACTGACGGCCTATCACTGTGGCTTCCTGCAAATTTCCAGAACACTATCATCACAAACATGACAAACATCTGAGTTTCACTTCCTAAAAGTTCTTCTACTTACTTAGCAGATCCAAACCTCAAATCTTCACCTTCGCCAAATTTGAGTTCACACTCTACTCTTTGAGAACAACCATTAACGATACCCAATCGTTCTCTCTCAATGACTTCCAAACTGGACCAACATACCAAAACCTCTAATCCGTCTCATCTTCCGATATAAGAATCCACATCAACTCATCAAAACAATCCGTAACCATTTTCTTAATTCCAAACAATTCATTACACACACTATCAAGGCCGGAAAGACACGTCTATTCCATCCAACATAATTTCATCTACTATCAACAAGAGATTAAGAGTGATCAGTTCCTCAATTTGTCAATAGACAGCCAACAATCATGATGGGGCATAAAGCGTCTTTACCAAACTATAATAGCATTTCTTGTATCTTGTGCACAAAACTACCTAAGGCATAAATCCTTAGTTGACATAAACCTTACCTCCGTATTCCCTCCGGAACCGGGAATAACGATGTCCAAACAACACTTACAATCTTACAACCACCGCTCCACAACCAAAGCAACTTGGAAAAGCACCAGTTCCTCCCCTACTTATCTCATTCCAAATTCTGCAGACAAAGGATTAGAAGAACCAGAAAGTACTGACAGTGTTTCACACACATATCACATACTAAGGAACAAACAACATCGACAATATTCAATTGTCACACCAACTGACACAACAACTTGGCCGGACGGACCGACTTGCTCTGATACCACTTATGTAACACCCCAATTCCCATCGCGAATAAATAATACATAAATAAATCAGAGTAAATAAAAATTTATTATTCTTAGACAGAAACAAGGATGCCACATTTAAAGAAAGAAAACATAATCCCTGCTCATAAATTTGATACATAACACAAAATGGAATAAACCTAAAAGGGAAACTTTTTCCATATAAAAGGAAAGTTCAATTATGGAATAAAGCGGAAAGATCCATAACTGACTTGTTTTACAAAATAAATTGTTTTATAACATCAAAATATCCATACAAAGGTAATACAAAATAGATCCAACAAATGTATACATATATAACAAAAGCGTTCCCCGACTCCCGTGTTACATATCAGAGCAGACAGACCGACAAAAGGATGGAGAACTAATCTTCACAAAAGCCTCCAAGGCACTAATCTGCAATTGCCTCATAGAGCAACAAACCACAGCAGAAGGGTGAGAAATAACAACTAAATCAAGATTGCATAATAATATGCAAACACATATAAATTCACATGCATAATTATTCTCACCACAAGCATCACATACTAATACATATAGCATGCCATAGACACATAACATATTTCTAATAATCCAACATAATAACATATTCACACATAATGCATACCAAAGTTATGACATCTGGAAACACACCACCACATCACATATATTCATATATAGCATATCATAGAAAAGTAATACAATCATTGTGATGTGCAACATCCCCACAAAACATGGCATATGTCCCTACATAAAACATATCATCCATAACCAATACATTTATCACAAATGCATATCAATTCACCAATGTTATCACGAGCTCAACACATAATCAAACAATTCACAATTTTCCACACATAATCAATCCATTCATGATTTTCCACACATAATCAATCCATTCATGATTTATGCAAATTCAGAGAGACCGACACAACGACTCTATGCAAATGCGGTACCATCCATCCATCATTCTCATCATTAATTCACTCAGGAATTATTGGAATCATCGCTTGTTACTTAGTGTAACTCCCCGCCGGGAAAACGATGTTCCCCGTCGCTTTAGGTCTTTTTGGTATAAGGCTCACGACGTTTATGGATCGCTTTAGGTCCTATTTGTATAAGGCTCACGATCCGATCACTTTAGGTCCTCTTTGTATAAGGCTCACGATCGTCTATAACGTTGCTTTAGGTCCAATTTGTATAAGGCTCGCGACCGTTATAGCAGATTCCCTCTGGAATCTTTTCGTCGCTCACACCCACTAGGGCACACGACATCACAAGAATGCATATCATGATGCTTGGCATACAATGACTCATGACAATCAAATGCATACATATATACAACCATGTGAACCATTCCAACATCCATAATCATGCATATACAATAAAACACAACACAATGCATTTATTTGCCATAAGACCAGAAACCATCATCACAACATTTCATCACATGCATTCACATCATACAACAGCACACAAGCCATACGTTATATATCCAAAAACATATCGCATGATAACACATCAATCGCACACAATTACGACGATAAAAGTCGACAAAATGACACATTTCCAAATTCCCAACACAATTAAATTGGCCACCAATTAAAAAGCATTTTTATAAGAAAGAACATCTCATTAGCTTTCCAACGCATCCAACCGCGCCTCAATCCGACTTACGATCCAAAAGTTATGACATGAACAAAATGGAAAATTTGTCATGTTCGTTTTCCTATTCGCAATGCGAACCCCCAGCGAACCATGGCAGAGAAAAAACAGCATAAAGTTCGCAAGGCGAACTTCCAGCGAACCTTCGCTTTCCCCTTCGCAATGCGAATTCCCTGCGAACAGTGGCAGAGAAAAAACAGCAGAAAGTTCGCAATGCGAACCTCCCGCGCTTTCCCCTTCGCTGCCCTATTCGCAGTGCGAACCTGCGAACCCAGAAAATCTCAGCAGCGCTGTTGTTCACTCCAACCCAACATTGCCTCCACCAAAAAACTTCCAAACCATAACCTAACAACCAGAACATATCCCAATCATAGTAACAAGTATTCTACAACATTTATATCGCATTTCAACTGCGAAAACATCGATTTCCATCAATTGTTCATCAATTTATCAAATGTAAAAACATTGTAAAAATAAGAAAACATTCACACAATCACACACATATACATATACAATCGCAATATAATCGAAACTTCTCACCCTTACCCGATTAATCGAAGTTCAAGCTTTGTTTTGATGATTTTCTCTTCTTCCCCTTCTTCTCTCTTTTCTTTCTCTTCTTTCTCTTTTCTTTCTCTTCTTTTTCCTTTTCTCTCTATTTATCTCTATGTTTCTATTTTAAATGAAAAACAATATCTAACCAAGCCAAAAAGACCAAAATACCCCTACACTCAATTTTCTCGCAAACGTTCCCAAAACGCGATAAAACATAATAACGATAAACATAACACATTTACCAAATAAAAACCAAGAATAAAATAATATAAAGACAAAAATAATTAAATCGGCTCGATTAAATAAATCTAACAAAAACTGGGGTGTTACAAGTGGCACACTTGTTGATTCAAAATCCAAGCTGGAGTCCTTCCATTATCCTGGCTAAAATTCCTCTTTCATCTAACTGCTATAAGTGGCAAGTCTCTGGACACATACATCCAAGCAAATGTCTCTCTCTTAGCATGAAAGATTCATAAGGAAAAAGTGGAATTGCTTTATACTGAGTTAAAGCTTTCTTCCTTCATGACATCACCCTTATAAAGGAAATTATGGCATTGCTGGATTCTACATATCCCAGTTAAAGTAATTCTCCTTTATAGTCAATTTCTCAACATTTGTGCTGAATAGGTGAGATATTCTCCCTTTAGAGATGGCAAATTCTCTCTCAGTCACCTTTTTAGCTTCAATCTTAGGCTTTGAACAAGACACAAATACTCAGATAGCTTCAACCTTGGGCTTTGAACAAGACACCAAAACATCTTTCCTCCCATAGAATAGGAGGAACTACGATTGCTCTGATTTCCCAAATCTCTTTACGGGAATACGTAGGCATAAGATTGCGAAATCTTAGTGAGCACACAAATAAAATACTTTAGGTCCAGTACCTTCCCAAAAACAACAGAAAACCCGAAAACAACAAAAACAGTCTCTCAATCCTCCCAAAGGAGAAACTTTCCCAATCCACAGCAGATAAACACAAGAAAGCAATTCAAATTAACAGACATACATGCAATAAAGAGTTTATAACGAGACCCCGATCCCCGATCTCTTAGCATTTATTAAAGAAAACATTTGCGTGCAAGGTTAGTTTTAGATATCTTCCCTTTCCTTTCTAGCTTCATAGGATAAATAAGAAATCAGAAAGTAAGACCCAATTCCAATATTGCGGTAAGGTGGTCGCGTCACCGACAAAAATCGAACGCTACAGAAAAATGGCAACTCTACTGAGGAGATTGGAATTAGAGTTCCTAAGAGGTCTAGGCTTTGCTTTGCATTTTTTTTCGCTGTTTATTTACTTGCTTTCTCAGTTTTCTGCTATACATTAGGGGTGGCAATTGAATCCATTAAGAAAAAAATTCATCCAATCCATCCTAAAATAAATCCATCAAATCCATCCACTATATGAAAAATAGAGTTAATGGATTTATCCAATCCATCCATTTATATATATGGATGGATCTAATCCATCCAACATATTTTAAAAATCCAATTGATCATTTATATTATATATTTTAAATTTATTATATTATTTTATAATACAACAATAACAAATTATTTATATATTTATACAATTATAAAATTTGTATAATTATAATAATAAAATATAGATGATTTTTGTAAGATATATTTTCTTAAAAAAATTAATTTTTTCTTAATTTAAAAACTTTCAATTGGTGTGTGACTTTTATTTTATAAGAGCTTTTCTAGTTATTTTTGGTGGTAATCCAGGTTGAAAAGGATGAAACCTTTTGATAATATAAAGTTGATTTTAATGTGATTACTTAATATAATTAATAAGCTAAGAAATTTGGTAGATCAGATAACTTTACCTTTATGCCAACCATCCCAACGTGATTCTGTATTAATTTTTTCATATTTTAAAATCTATAATTTTGTTTTGATTGTGATTTTTTTCGTTTTGAATTAATTGCTACTCATATTATTTTTTATTTGATATTGAATCGTTCGTTACATTTAATTAAAATATACATTATTTCTTTTAGAAAGTTATTATAACTACTATTTTAAACTGTTTTATAATATTTATGGTTAGTTGTTCAATTACTTATCATAAAAATTAAATTTTTACAAATTTTTACTAAATAGACTAGTGTGTTTGGATTTTAATTATTTAGTTATATTGGTATCCTATATCTTGTACAATTTTCGAATTGCTCTTTAGAAATAAATTAAATAAAAAAAACGACGACATAGATACATCCTCCAACTATTATATAAATATCTCTTCCTCTCTCTAAACTATTTCTTCACAATTTTATCCTTAAACTTTTACTGTAAATTCCATCTTCCAAATAAAAATTTGTTATGAATTTATGATACTTTATTCTATGTCGTCGTTTATTTTATTTAAACTATTATTTACTTCTGTTAAATAATGCTGGAAAAAATGATTTTTTTATTCTTTTCCGTAAATTCTAAATGGTTAAAAAAAGTATATATATGTTTGATAATTATCTGGAAAATGCATGAAAGAGATTGTAATAGAATTTCAAAGGAAAAAATATTAATTATGAAATTTACTTTTTATTTTATTTTATTAGTCAATAGGCATAATTTATACATTATTCTAATTGAAAAAATAATTTTTTCATTAATGTTGCAATTTTTTAATGTTGTTTCACAAAGGAAATTTGGAATATAGATAATTACATAGTTGTACAACGATGGTGTAATTTATCAACCAAAAGAGAATCTGTCTAATGTTTCTATTCTATTTTCAATTTTTGCAAGGAAACTACCGATGCAAAAGAAGAAAAAAGTGATTTCCAATCTAACAGAAAAAGTGATTTCCAATCTAACAGAAAAAGTGATTAATTTTGAAAGCACTTGCTGATAAACTAAATTCATATTTTAAAACATATATCCATTGAAGTTGATTGGTACAGTAGACATTAAATATATATTTTAGAAATTAAAAAAAAAAGTTTTTAAAATTTTTAAAAAACTAAAATAAATATTATAAGATATTTTATTGTGATTATTGGTTGGTACAGTAGACATCCTTATAAGATATTTTAGTGCAGAGTCAAGGGAGATGCCCTTTTCATTACATGATCTGTAGAGACTAGGATGCATGGGTACTGATTCAGAATCATCCCACAAATAAGTGAAAGAAAGCATATAGGGAGTCTCACAACAGTGGATGTAGATTGCTTCAAAATTTGATTGAAGATGTGAGTTCCAAAGTCGAACCTTCTTCCTTTCCCAATCATATAGATGAATCTACCTAGACTGACAGAGATGGTTGAAGTATGATTGGTGGGCACTCAGTTGATAGTACCAATTCTATGCAGAATTGCATACTTCACACTAAGTTTCCCAGCTGAAAGTTTCCCATTGCTAGGCCACTGTTTCACAGTGTTGCAAGTGAGCTCTTGACAAACTTGGTCATCAGTGTCTCCACATTCAGATTGAGACTCTTCAGATCTTTTCAGAAACCCATTAATCATTGTGGGAGAAAATGTCAAAGTATTTCCTCTGACATACGTTATCCTGTTGGTTGCATCATTACAGTGGTCAGGAATGTTTAACACAAATTCCTTCACCAGCTTTTCAAAATAATTTCCAAGATTAGTGACTGTCCTTGTTAGCTTTGAGTCATTGATCAGTTTCATCACTCCATGGCACTCTAATGCATCCTTCCCTAGCTCCCTTTCCAATGCTACTCTTCTTTGGTACACATATGGCCATCTGTGTACATACTCAGGAGCATGGAAAGAGATATTATCCAAGGGAGCTTTGGGAATACTTACAGTCCTTTTCTTCACACCTAGATCCTTTGGAAGTATGATGTCCTGACCATCATCTGTGACATCATAGTCTGATTCAGTGTCAGACTTAGCCTTTCTTTTCTTGGATATAACCGCAACCTTGCTCCAAGGTTTCTAAGGTCCAACTACATATTTAATGTTTCTTCTGATAGTATTGTTTTCAGTATCCACATTTTTCCTTTTTCTTGTTTTCAATCTCTTGACCACATTAGCAATGATCTCATCATCAGAAGGTGAATCTTCAATGTTGATTACCTTGTCAGTTACCTCTTCAGCAATATTCTCTAGTGCCTGTTCAAGTGATTCCTCTAGAGATAAGGATGTTCCATTATCTGGTCCACCATTTTTCTTACTAGTTTCAACACAGGTGTGATGGTTCTCTTCTGACATTACATTATCATCTCCTTCATTAGTACCTCTAACACCTTCTTGTTCCTCAATAGAAGCGGATGTGATTGGCATATCCCCATCAGTATTCAGTTTACTTCTTATATTTAATTGTTCAACTACGGTTTTCCTTATTCTCTTCTCCATTTCAACAATTTCTTTCTTATTTCTAGGATCAAGAGGGGCATTAACAGGTTCAGAAGTATTACCTGCAAGGAGATTTCTAGATCTTCGTGCAGGAAATTTCTCAAGCTTGCATGGCACCATAGAAAGGGGAATAGCATTGATCGCATCTCCATTAGACACCTTCCCTGGTTTTTCCCTAACAGCAGAAGATGTAGAGGTCTCCTTCATTCCTCCTCCAGTTGAGGATTGTTGTTGAGACATCATAGAAGGAACAAGATTGGATTTTTCTTTACACCGGGAGAACGAGGTTATTGTGGCGAGGAGAATAGGTTGAGAGCAGTTTGAGTTAATTTGAAATGATCGTTTTTGAAACCCTCCTTTCATTTGTTGAAAACAAGCACCTACCTGACCAGTATCCTTACAACTTAATCTCTTTAGGCCCCTAGTTATGTAAAGCCCTATTTTACCCTTCAGTTTTCCAAACTTATTTTTAAGGACATCAAGTGTGCTCAGATTATCATGGGAGAATGTCACAACATTTTGTGCGACATTTTCCCTTGTTGGCATCTACGTCATTCCTGTGCACTGAAAGCTGCTGAATGTGGTAGTCGGGTAATCACTCTCTATAGTTAAGTCAATAGTGGCCATAAATGCACATCTTCTTTCTTCCAAATCATCTATCATAGAGTCCTTATGAAGCAGATTCTGAATCCTTGTGATGGTCTTTCTGTGTGTCATCTTGGTTAATCTACCTATTTCCCACTTATCAATGTTTAGTTCTGAGGGGAATTTCTGATGTTTCCTAATTGTCATTGAGGAGCACTCTGTCAGTAACGAGGTCCATACATAGCAGTTATTTTTTGATCTGACACCCCTCATGAGTACTTTATTTTTATCATTTTGTTTACCTTGAAAATTGGTAAACAACCGCTGATCTTCTAAAACTATAAAGTTCTAGTAACTTACAGGATCGATCAGATTGATCCTAGGACATGTGTTGTATGTGTATTTAGAATATTTCACAATTTGATAAAGTATGCCTTTCAACAATGCACATAAATAAAAAGGGGTGTTTGAAGTGTAAAGGAAAGCGATAAAGATAAAGAAACAACTAAGTCGAACAATACATCAAAGAAAATAAAAGGGCTGAATGTAAAAGTTTGATGAAGAAAAACTGGAGTTAAATGCTGGAAAGAAATGCATAAAGATCTTAAAATGCAAAGAAGGTAAATGCTTGAAAGTAAAGGCTTTTAATGTAAAACTGCAAAGTAAAGACTTGATAATGTAAATGACTTGAAAGGTAAAAGTTCGTGGAAAAAGATTTCAAAGTAAAGAATCTAAAACAGAAACTTCAAAGTAAATTGCATTGCAATAAAGGGTAATGGTGATTACAATCACGTACATTCTCACTTCACTGATTTCTCGACACACTGGATACTTTGAGTGAATATAGAGTTACTTGTACAAATATGATTTTTTCACACTATTCTAACTCTAAGACTAACCTATTTATAATACCCTAATGTAACCACCCTTTGACGGTTTTATTCTTAGATTACGCCACTTGGAACTTCGCATGTCTTCACGATCTGGATCTTCGCCACCTGTCCTCTTTTCAAATTCAAATAGTGGAACTTCCCTCCACTATTCAGTTGTAACTGCAGTGCATTATCCATAGCCACTTCACTGTTTCGAATTGACTCCTTGGACTTAGCAATATTTGAAGTCTTGAAATCCTTTCATTCGACTTAGGCATTAAGCAAACATGGTCGAAGGCCTTCTAGTCGAAGCCTTCTTTTTTAGCTTTATTATTTTAAAGAATAACTTCTCTTAAATCCAAATTGTCTGAAATCATGTAGCGTTGAAATTAGGAGCTAACAAATTGCCCCCCAAAAATGCCCTTTCGCCAGTATTAGGAAGGTCATTTTTTGATAACATAATTTTCGACGCCTGCTCATTCGATTATAGAAAACATGGTCTCAACTGACCAACCCACGATTTAGAAACTATTCAGTTTCTTTCAACCATGCTTATGACGTCATGTCATGATGGCAAATCTCCAAACGTCTTTTTAGTCGTATTTGTGAACAGTTTTCATCATCACTTTTCTTGGGATTAAGCATTTATAGTCTGACCACAACCACCACCATCCAACGATCTCCAAAGAGGACACGCGTCCCACTATCGTATCCATTTTAACGGTGGATTCACAGTCCCCTCATCTTCCAAACATCTATAAATACCCTTTTCCCCCAATTTTATGAACTTTCACATTCTCAAACTTTCTGCAACTTATTTCTCTTATTCTCTAAACTCTCTCAAGAAAACTCAGAACACACTCTCGTTTTCTCTTCAACTTCCAACAATGGCGTCTTGTCAAACCGTTCCCCAAGCAACGAAAAATCAAAAGGGTAAAACCACTCCGTTTGAGCAAACTCTCCCGCCATTTTTAAACATCCCCGGACCAAAGGTGGTAAAGAACCAACAGTTCATGCCGGAACCTCTTCTTGAAGAAACAAGGAGCATTTATGAATCTCAGGTAATGATCCCTCTCCTTGTATCTGATAAACCCTATGATTTAGGTGGCCCCCTAGCTGATGTAAAATCCACCAATGAAAAACTGGCTGAGTTCTTTCCTTCTTACCATAAGTCTAGACCTTTAGGGAAAAAAACAACCCTAATGAGGAAGGAACCTCTCCTAATACACCCACTCTGACGAAAATGGATCTGAGGTACCTTCATGATGGTACAAGGCTGGTAAGAGCTGTCAATCCTTTAAAGGATTTTGACCTTTGGATGACCAGAATGGAAAGGGTCAAAGTTGATCACTGGAAAACCATAGGAATCAATGATCTGCTTATGCTGTCGAAAACCAACATCCCTTATTGTTTGAACTTGCTGGCAGCGTCACTCTATTTTTGGGATAGTACCCACTTCACCTTTCATCTTCCTTGTGGGATGGTTACTCCCACACTCTTCGACCTTGCTGCCATTACAGGTCTTCGACCAGATGGCATTTCCTATGACCCTGATACTGATGCAGAGGATACCATAGGGATCTCTGACTCCAAACTCACGTATACCCACTTCATCAACCACCACAAACGTGATGCTGCAGAAATCACTGATAAGGAACACATTGCCTTCCTGACCGTTTGGCTGTCGAGGTATGTTTTTTGTTCAAAATCTCTGCAGGTGGCCAAGAAGTATCTAACCCTGGCCAACCAACTCCACAACAATAGAGGAGTTTGCCTAAGTGGGTTGATTCTGGCGAACCTCTACGAATCTCTCAGTGAAGGGGTGGCTCGACTCAAAGATTTAGAGAGCCAAGGTACTGTTCACCTGAATGGCCCTCTCTGTCTACTTCAGCTGTGGCTCAATGCAACCTTTGAAGCTAGCCTTCCCAGGAAAGGGCCGGTCGATGAAGATTCTGCTGAAATCAAAGAGAGGAGGGTCGAAGGTACCCGCCTGGTGGAACTTACGCCAAATGACGATGGGGAAACTCTCAAGAGAGCCTTCTCCAGTTATATTATGATGTTTGCAAAAAGGCATGAGTTCACACCTAGTATGGCTCCCTTTGCTGAGAGAAAATGTGGACCTGAGTGGTTCACAAGGCCATTCCCTGATCCATCCACCAACCTCGACGCTGAATCTGTTTCGATCTGGGAAGCCTTCTTGATTCCTAGATTTATCGTTGAAAGGCTGAATCTTGGGAGAGACATGGCAGCCTTAATTGCTTACCAACCAAATCTTGTCTCTCGACAGTTTGGGTTGGCTCAGATTTTCCCCAAGTGTCTATATGGGAAGAAAGGCCATGTGATCCTTCACACCGCCAGTTTTGATGAAGGGGGTGCTGCAATCACTTTCGACCAGTGGAACGCTAGGAAAGCAACCCTTTCCCCTGTGTATTTTCAGCCCACCTTCTTGTGTACCAAACTCTTCCATTACTGGTGGTCGAAGTACTACAGTGAGCAATTTCTTGATGTTGCTGCTTTCTCTTCCTTACTTGACCAAGCTTTTCTTGATGTGCAGGAAAAAACCAAGAAGAGTAAGTTCATTCATATCAAAGAAATTCAAGCCTTTCAAAAGTACTTTGAAACTGTCTATCGACCAGATGATATTAGTCGAACCGTTCGTGAGGCTGCTGTCACTTTGAAGGAGAAATTTCAACAAAAAATGGATCAGTTAAAAATCCCTTCAAACATTCCTGTTGAGAAACGTTATAAGGTAGCTTTTGAACTCTTTCCTCCAAAGTTTCCTCGACTGCCTAACGCTGATTTTGGAGTGGCACTTGCCCCCCCATTTCCAGACTGGTTTGTCTGTGGTGAGCACTTAAAACTCCTTCGACAACAGTCTCAACCGAAAGCCCAACGGGTGGTTGCGACTAAACATACGCTGGACAGTTTCAAAGGACACCTTCATATAGGGGTCGAGGATGTCCGTGTCGAATCCAAAATATATGAAGGTTTGAGGCCCTTGATTTGTGATTTTTTAACTAACCACTCAATTATTAACCTTGTAATAATCGTCTTTCTTTCAGCCATGGCCAGGAAGACCAGCTCCTCGAAGGGTGCTGCGAAGGTCGAAAAGGACACTGAAGGCACAATGGTACTTTATATCCCTTGCCTAAGTCTTTTTGTTGTAACCAATCCTCTAATATTTGCGTCACCTTTCAGGCTGCTCGAAAACCTCAAACGCCTTCAAAAAAGGGCAAGAAAGGTGCTCAAGCAGTTGTTCCTCCAGATACTGATGATGAGTCCCCTGAGGAGATAGTAGTTAAGAAGAAAAGGAAGCTTGTCAAAGCTTCTGGAACTACCACCCAATCTCCCTCAAAGGCGGCAAGAATCCTTGAGAAGACACCTGCTGGTAGTGGTGTCAAGAAACAACTCTCCAGGGTTGAGTCGAAAACGACTGCTGGCGATTCTGAGAGTGCGAACTCAAGTCCTGATGTTGCGGCTGTACAGGTATGTGTACTATCTTCATTTAGTATTTGGATCCCCTACTCAGACTTCTCTCAATCTTATTCCTTTTACTTGTGGTTTTTCAGGATGATGTAGGCGGTTCTAACCCACCACAACCTTTCTTCAGCTTTACAACAACTCTGCTGAATAGCCAAGGTGAGCCAACTTATCACCCTACCTCTGACCTTGGTTCTGGATATAGCTCAATCAGCGAAATTAACCAACCTATCCCTCTTACAGTTCCTCCTCCTGCAGCAGATGAAACAAACCAAAGTTCTCCTGCCAGGACCACTACTCAACAATCCCAGACCGATGGTTCTGATCATGAAGAGGATGATGTTTCTCATCAACAACCTTTCGACCAAACAAAGCCTATTGGTATGGATATAGAAGAAAGGCCCACAGAAGCCAGAGAGGAGGAAGTCGAAGAAGATGAAGAGCAAGAAGAAGAGAGGGAGAAGACTGAGCAAGATCACACCCATTCGACTGTGGCTGAGGCAGATCCTGTCAACAATCCAACTCCTAAGCCTATGGTCACTTCGACTACTGGAGGATCCCCTATTGGAGACCCACTGGCTGCTCTCAAATGGTCAAATCCTCGAGAGTATGCCAGATTGATACTTGGGAAGAAGTACAGTTCTTCAGGCACTAGTCTTAGTACTTCGACCAGCTCTGGGGGTCCAACTCCAGATGATTTCGCCAGCCCTATCCTTCAAAAAATCAAGGACAAATTCTTCAAGGGAGACATCCACAATGTCTTACTTTCATATCCAACTGCTTCTCTCTTTCTGAAAGACAGCCTTCAGAAACTGGACCTTTCGACCCTCAGCAAAGATGTTTCTGAATTCCTGTTGGAGCTAACTGCTTTAGTGAATCAAATGTCTGAGGACTTCAAGCTCCTTCCCAAGATCCAAGACAACATTGAAATCACAACTGGATTGGAAGCTTCAGCTTGGGATGATGCGCATGCATCAGAAGCTATGGTCGAAAGTCTAGAGACTGAACAACAGAAAAGGCAGGCAGAAGTGGAGTCGAACCAAAAGAACATTGATGACTGGAAGCAGCAAATTGAAGAGCTGCAGAATAAGATTTCTAAGGCTGAAAAGCGTAACCTTGAGCTGGGAGAGTTCGACGACACTGAAATGGCCATAGAGCTGAAGCGCACCATAGACTTCCTTGACAAGGCCCAAACGCTTGAAAAAGAACTTTCAGCAGCCAACCTCACCAAAGCGCTATGTGAGAAATGCCTTCAGAATCACAAGGTCAACTTCCTTGAGTTGAAGTCGAAGCTCCCTTTCTGATTGTCATATGATTTCTTGTTTGTAGTTCCACTTTTTATTCATCATGTTTTATGGCCCTTTTAAGGCCCCATGTACAGACAAACTTAATGCCATATAGCCTTTATCCAAATTCTTCTGTTTACTATCAATTCTTCGACTTGCAAAATTTTTCTTTCAAACTTTGCTAACTGAGTAATTAAAGTATTCTGCCTCTTTTCTTGGAAATCATGAAAATAGCGCAGCTTTTAACAGCTTAGTGTTCCAATGGCACAAGTTTCTATTCCATAAAGGAATACTAATAGCGCAACCTTAGGGTTTATTCCCAAGGGTCATTTCACATATTTCCATCGTTGACTGGCCAATCCTTACAAAGCCTTGCCTCTATAAAACCCTCTTCCCTCTTGGGATATTTTGCACCTACCACAGCAAGCATGAGTACTTCTTTAAAGAAAGCAATGACCAAGAAGGTGGCTGGAGAGACAAAGAAAGTTGAGGTAACCACCACTGCTCTCAATAACACTTCAACTGGAGCAACATCTCGCGCTAAGAAGAGAGAAACCACGATGAAGGTCCCCAAGAAAGGACATTCCAAAGCACTAAACTCTGATGACGAAGCTGACGAAGATTATGTTGCCTTCCTCAACTCCATTAATTGGAGGGACTATGAATGATCTTTCTCCTAGGTTTTATGTTATTGTACTTGTTTTTTTTGTATGCCATTTTGGCCTCACATGGCCTATTTTGGCTTTTATAATTTGAATAAAATTTACGTCTTAATATGAATTTCTTGTAAAATAGGCTTATATTTTTTCAAATATTTCCCATTCTCCCTTAAGACTCTTAAATCACCCTCCATCTCTTGAATCTCATAAGCATTATTACTAAATGCCTTAATAATTTGAAAAGGACCTTCCCACTTAGGAGACCACTTCCCCAAAGATCTGGTATTTCGATCCATAGGTAAGATCACTTTCCACACTAGATCTCCAGTTGAAAAGGTTTTAATCTTGACCTTTTTGTTATAAGACTTCTCCACCCTTTTCTTTTTCCTTTTCAGCAACTCTAATGCATGGAGCCTTTCTTCATCTAGGTCTACTAATTCATCAAGCATCATATTCCAATAAGACTCAGATGGAATCTCATGATGCCTTTGAATCTTTATTGATTGAAGATAAATTTCCACAGGCAGAACTGCATCATGACCAAAAGTCAGTCGAAATGGGGTAGTATTAGTTGCCTCTTTAGGGGACGTTCGACATGCCCAGAGTATTTGGTCCAATGTCCTGTGCCAATTTCTTGGCTTTTTCCCCACATGCTTTTTTATCAACCCAATAACTACATTATTTGCTGCTTCAACCTGGCCATTAGCTTGAGCATAATAAGGTGTGGATGTTACAAGCTTGAATCCCATTTCTTTAGAAAACTCTTGCATTTTTTGACCAGTGAAGACTGATCCTTGGTCTGTCGTAATTGTATCTGGGATTCTAAACCTATAGATGATGTGCTTCTGGATAAATTCAATCACATCTTCTTGATCAACATTTGGTAATGGGATAGCTTCGACCCATTTGGTAAAATAATCAATACCCGCCAAAATATACTTATGATTTTTAGATGATGCTGGTCGAATTTCTCCAACCAAATCTAAAGCCCGTTCTCTGAAAGGCCAAGGCTTTACTATAGAGTGCAACTCACTTGCAGGGACATGTTGAATGCCAGCGTGAACTTGACATTCCTGACAACCCTTAGCAAATTCAATACAATCTTTTAACATGGTAGGCCAATACATGCCTTGTCGAAACAACAACCATTTCATTTTATGGCCTACCTGATGTGCCCCACATGCCCCACTATGGACAATCGAAAGGGCTAAGTATGCTTCTGCCTCATTGAGGCACTTAAGCAATACTCCCTCAGGAGTCTTTTTGAATAATTCATTACCTAACAAGACATAACTTAAAGCTTGATACTTGATTTTCCTTTCTGTCGAAGCTATTGGATTTTTCAGGTAATCCATTATAGGTTTCCTCCAATCCTTGTCAGTTATACTATCAACTGCCAGAATTGCGAAATTGTCTTTGTCAACATATCCAAGCTTAGTTTCTTCCAAGTCTGATGGGGCTAATCCTACCGACACCACCCTTCCTCTGACTTCGACTTCGATTGCATCTTGTAATTTGTCTTTCGAAACTTTATACCCTAATGCAATCTGAGCCAAGTCATTAGCTACCTGGTTTTCCAACCTAGGGATGTGTCGAAAACTAACGGCGTCGAACTTTTTCAACAGTCGATTCACAACTACAAAGTACATAATCAAGTTTTCTTTTATGCACTTGTACTCTTTGGTCACTTGTTTTATGACCAGTTCTGAATCTCCCATTATTTCGACATGAGTTGCCCCCAATTCCAACAATACTTCAAGTCCAGCAATTAAAGCTTCATATTCAGCTTCGTTGTTAGAACAACGGCCTTCAATTTTATACTTAAGTGTCGTTGGAATTTTATTAGGAGAAATAACAAGTACTCCTATGCCTGTCCCATCTTTGTGGCTTGACCCGTCAAAATATAACTTCCAAGGTTCCACATCAAGATAGTTCAGGGGGGTCTCATTTGTAGAATGGTCAGCTATAAAGTCTGCCACTATTTATCCTTTAACAGCATTTAAAGGTTTATAAGTTAAAGAATATTCAGTTAATGCTAATGCCCGTTTTCCAATTCGACTATGCAAAATAGGTTTGGACAACATATGTTTAATAACGTCATAACGAGAAGAAACATACACATCAACTGGTTTTATATAATGCTTCAATTTGGTACAAGAGTAATACAAACATAAACATAATTTTTTAATCATGCTATATCTAGTTTCTGCATCATTTAAAACTCTACTAAGGTAATAAACGGCTCTTTCGACACCATCATCATCCTCTTGAGCTAACATGCTCCCTAAAGTTCTATCTGACGCAGCTATGTACAGTCTCATACACTTATTGCCACGAGGTGGTGAGAGAATAGGGGGTGACTTAGGTACTCTTTGATTTTGTCGAAGGTTTCCTGTTGATCTTGCCCCCAGTCGAACCCATCCTTGCTAGCTCGAAGCAATGGTGAAAAGGCTTGCGTTTTCCCACTTAAGTTACATATAAATCTCCTCAAGAAATTAATTTTGCCCAAGAGAGACTGCAATTCCTCCTTTGTTGATGGCGCTTTTGCTTCCATAATGGCTTTGGTTTTATTCTGGTTAATTTCGATCCCCTTCTTGTGGACCACAAAGCCTAAGAAATCCCCTGCCTGCACACAAAAAGCACATTTGAGAGGATTCATTTTCAGACCATGCTTTCTCATCCTTTCAAAGGAATGTCGAAGATGGCTTATATGATCTTTTCCTGAAAAGGACTTAACAACAATATCATCAATATATATTTGCATAAAAGTCTCAATAAAATCATGAAAGATTGAATTCATTGCTCTCTGGTAAGTTGCCCCAGCATTTTTCAGACCAAAAGGCATTGCTACCCATTCATAAGTGCCTAGTGCCCCTGGACATCGAAAAACAGTTTTTGGGACATCTTCCTCAGCAATGAATATTTGGTTATAACCAGAATAACCATCCAACATGCTCAAATATTCATGTCCTGCAGCAGAATCAATCAGCATTTCTGCCACAGGCATAGAATATTCGTCTTTAGGGGTTGCAGAATTTGGATCTCTAAAATCTATACAAACCCTTAAAGAACCATTCTTTTTAATGACTGGTACAATATTAGCTAGCCATTCGACATACCTAGCTGTACGGATGAACTTGCATCTAAGTAGCCTTTCGATTTCCTCTTTGATCTTGGAAAGGATTGTTGGGGCAAACCGTCTTGGATTTTGCTTGACTGGCCTTTTCCCAGGTATGATTGGTAACTTATGTTCAACAAGTTCTCTCCTCAAACCAGGCATTTCCTCATAGTCCCAAGCGAAGCAGTCCTTGAATTCCTTCAATAGTTGGACTATTTCGACTTTCAGTAGTGGGTCGAGATTAGCGCTAATATAAGTAGGCCTTTTTACTCCCCCTTCACCCAAGTCAATTTCTTCCAAAGGATCCTGCGCCAGCATTTTAATATTATCCGACAGTGGATCCTTTTCAAAACCTAAAGGCTCGTTATCATAAATAGCATCAAGCCTTTGGCTTGGTCTTCAATTTAAGGCCCATCAGGTGGCTCAGGTTCAAAATCCTTACCAGGGCCTACTTCACAAATTTGAGTTTTAGCTTCGACAGCCATGTGGTTGTGTGCAGCCTCTAAAGCCGCTTGTAACTTGGATTTGGCCACATAGACCGAAATTATTTATAATGCGTCGAATTCAGTCATTATTACTGAATTCACTTCCCCAGCCTGTGGGGTCAACCTCAGGCAGCCCATAGTACGGGACATTGCCTTCTTCTCTTACGATTTCTCTGTCCCACCGAAACCCCTCCAGTGGGTGCAAGTGTAATGAGCAGAATGCGTGGTCATCTGGGGAGAGATCGAATTCTGCTGGAGTACAAGGCGCAATATGCGCCAAATTTTTGTCGAACTCAGAACCATCAACATGATTAACAGGCACCTTAAAGTAGCCTTGATCAGCCTCAATGTTTTCTACTATTCCATCAGGCCTCCAGATTGTTATTCGTTGGTGCATTGATGAAGGTACCGCCCCAATGCCATGGATCCATTCCCTTCCTAGCAAAAGGTTGTAGTTAGCTTTGCTTTTGACCACCATGAACAAGGTGGGTCTTGTCATTGTACCCACAGTTAAGTCAACCTGTAAGACACCTAGAGTGGTCCCAATCTTCCCTTCATAGTTGGAGAGGACCATGTTGTGGGGTTTAAGATCAGTGTCGAATTTACCAATTTTACTTAGCAGAAGATGTGGCATTAAATTGACAGTAGCCCCATAATCCACCAAGATCTTATTAACAACCACGTTCTCTACTTTCCCTGTAATATACAGAGGCTTCAAGTGTCCCTTTATGGCTTCAGTTGGTCGCTCAAAGAAAGCATTATGTTCTTCGACACAGCCATTGTTCATTACATAATAGCACACAGGTTGGTGTGCTACCATTTCTGCCTCAGCGTTGGCATCCAAATTCTCCACTTCAGTTACTCTGTCATACTCCCTTGGCATTACTGACACTACGTTGACAATGATGTTTAAAGAAACATCAGAGTCTGAATCAAAATTGTGGGTCGACGCTTCATCTTCAACTGTTTCGACCACAAATTTCTTAGCTTCCTTCTTGGAAGTAAACAACTTTCGACCCACCGGCAGCTGGTTTGTTGTTCTCATGCCAACACCTTTATTGCTAGTTGGCAGGACATTAGTGTTAGTCTCCATCGAATTTTTAGCCTGAGCTTCTCTTGGAGCCTTCTTTCGCCTCTGTTCTCTCCTCCACTGGGACCTAGACATGGGATTTTTTCCTTTTTAATTTTCAGAAACATAGGCATCTTTGTTGGAGGACTTGAATTCTTTCCTATACTCAAGTGAAGAACCTCTAGCCACATCAAAACTTTTCCATCCTTGCTTCCCTTTTCCTGCTGCTTCGACGGGTTTAACCCACTTCCCAGTTGGTACTTCGTCACTGGGTTTGAAAGTAGCTTGGTTGGCCCTTGGAATTTGTGGCCTTGGGCCATATTGTCTCTGAGTAGCTCTCCTTGGGTCGAAACGCCCTGGCTTTTGAGCAGCTCTCCTCTCACGTCCAGATTTGGCCTCTTTCCCCGCTTGGAGGCCATGAGCAGCTTCTTTGTCAAAGATAGCACTGCATCGAGGGCACAACATGACTTCAAAATTCTTCCCCTGGCACCTGTGGAGAAAATCAATGATGGTCTCATCCTCTCTGGGATAAGCCAGTTTGTCGCAGTCCTCTTGTTCATCAATATCCATGGCCTGTCTGTCAGTAACTTCGACCATGTTCACGTTGACTTCATCCTTTAAACGCATCGTAGAAAAGTCAATATCAAGGCTTGCAGCAGCCTCGTGCATCTATCTAAAATTACCAGCAATCTCTCTTGTCACCATCTGTAATTTTGGTGCTTCAACTTCAGCATGGGTCTCGACTGTAGTTTCAGTGTCGAACCTTTGAACTTCAGAAGAGGTACTAAAGTAATGTTCAGCAGCCATACATTTCAAATGCTCAAGCTGATAGCCATCCATTTCTTCAGCCTCTCTAATAAACACAACTTCATTGGTAAGGTCCTCAGTAACCTCCACCACTGTGGCATTTCTGCCAAGAGCTTCGTTGGTACTAACACTATCCGAACTGCTGTCAGATAATTAAACCAATTTGACCATGTTGACCTCCTCAGGCTCTGCATAGTTTGCTTCAGCTACTTCAAGGGGGTTGGTATCAATCTTCATCTGGGTCTTAGTCTTCTCCCCAAATTTGAGCCTTCCCTCATGAATAGCATTCTGCACCAAATCCCTGAAAAGAAAACATTGAGACGTCTTATGACCCAAGTAATTATGGTATTTACAAAAACCTCTCTTTTTTCTTTGCTCTAAAGGTGGTATTTTAGCACCAGGAGGCACTAATATTTGACCATCCTTAACTAACAAATCAAAAATTTCGTCACATTTAGTGATGTCGAAAGTGTATGTTTTCTTTGGGAACCTATCATTCTTTCTGGTTTCGACAGGGTTTTTTTCAATTCGAAGGAACTAATAATTTACAAGAATAAGGAGGGCCTTTCTTAAGTTCAGCAATGTCTATCTCATTTTCGTCGAACCTAACGGACTCATCATACAGTTCTTCAATGCCCTCCTGGTATTCGACGTAAGCCACCTTCTTGTTCTTATTCACCCTAGCTTTCTCATCTTTGAGACGCTCTAGCTGTCGAACTCTGTCAGCTAACTGGGCCATATCCCTTAAATACTGGGTGTCCAGTTTTTTCCTGATAGAGTAATCAAGGCCACCGGCGGCCATTTCGACAAGCTCATGCTCAGACACTTGTGTGAAACATCTAGCCTTGAGCAGTCGAAACCTATTTAAGTAATTGTCTATTGGCTCATTGAACTTTCGTTTCACACTAGCCAATTCTTTCAAACTAATTTTAGTCTGCCCCATGTAAAATTGCTCATGGAACAAACGTTCTAACTGGGTCCAATTACAAATTGAACCAGATGGTAAAGTAGTGAACCATGTGAACGTATTTTTAGTGAGGGAACTAGGGAAATACTTCACCCTCAGACTCTCATCATTCGCAATCTCACCAGCTTCGATCAGGTAGCGCACCACATGTTCGACGGTAGATTCTGTAGTATCTCCTGAGAACTTAGTAAACTTTGGTACTTTTGTCTTGGGAGGCAATTCAGCTTGAAGTATATAGTCTACTATAGGCGAAGTAAAATTTGGCCTAGAAAAACCCATATTCAGGCCATTTCAAGCCATTATTCTTTCGACCAAGGCTACCAAATTGTTCTCTGCTGCTACATTATTGCGTCGAACCTGATTCACCACACGATCAGCGTCTTGATTTCTGTTCACTAGCACCATCCTTGGTTCCTCCTCTTCAAGTATTGGTATTTGATTTCTAGGAGGCTCCTCCCTAGGTGGTTCGACCAACCCTGGATTCACTGGGTTCACTTGTTGAGCATTCTCCCTCGTCTCGACTCCTTGAGTTTGGTGTTGAACAGGAGCTGGCATTCCCATGAACTCTGTTATTTGTGCCATCTGGGTTGTCATCATTTGATTGGTTTGAATAGTATTCTGGATCAATGGCTGGAAAATTTCTCCCATCTTTTGAGACAAAGTATGTACCATTTGCATGTTGCTCTCATCCATCTGTTGCCTCAAATATGCTGCAGACTCATTTGTTAAGTTGGGCCCTTGAGCAGAATATCCCAAACCTATGGACTGGCTGTTTCGACCCATGTTAATTCCAGAACCTAACTCCTGCAAAGGGGAAGATATCACATTTTCTGAATATACTGGGGGTGCAGTGCGCAGATTCTGCATCATTGCCGTTGGCATGCCATAAATTGGGTTCCTAGGCAAAGACTGTGAAAATCCTGGGGGAGGAAACTGCCTGTACGTCGAACCTCCTCCTGGCAGAGTCTGAGGATTTGTCACTGATGGGCCAATGTACTCCAAGACTCGCTGAGTGTAAGGCCTCACGTATGTCGCCCCTGGTCCCGCTGTCGAAGACGCTGGCTCTATCACCATGGTTAACACTGTCGATCCTCCTGTCGAAGGAACTGGAGTTGGCGCCACAATACTTCTTGGTAATTCTTGAGGATTGATGGTGTTGTTCTGAACACTTGAACTGCTTGGTTGAGTATTGGTCCCAGCAGAACTGGGATTTGAATTTCCTTGGCCAGATGCCATTCTCCTCACGTTTCTTCTATTTGGTCTATATTCGTTTGAATTGGCTACCTTTCCACTTCTCAAGTGCATACGATAGTTTGCCACAATCTCGACCAATGAAACAAAAATACTTAAGAAGGCAGTTACAAAACTTCCTTTTGGCGGTTATTTAAAAGTTGCAAACTTCCAAATCTACGTTTAGCACTGTCCCACTGGGCGTGCCAATTTGTTTACCTTGAAAATTAGTAAACAACCGCTGATCTTCTAAAACTATAAAGTTCTAGTAACTTACAGAATCGATCAGATTGATCCTAGGACATGTGCTGTATGTGTATTTAGAATATTTCACGATTTGATAAAGTATGCCTTTCGACAATGCACATAAATAAAAAGGGGTGTTTGAAGTGTAAAGGAAAACGATAAAGATAAAGAAACAACTAAGTCGAACAATACATCAAAGAAAATAAAAGGGCTGAATGTAAAAGTTTGATGAAGAAAAACTGGAGTTAAATGCTGGAAAGAAATGCATAAAGATCTTAAAATGCAAAGAAGGTAAATGCTTGAAAGTAAAGGCTTTTAATGTAAAACTGCAAAGTAAAGATTTGATAATGTAAATGACTTGAAAGGTAAAAGTTCGTGGAAAAAGATTTCAAAGTAAAGAATCTAAAACAGAAACTTCAAAGTAAATTGCATTGCAATAAAGGGTAATGGTGATTACAATCACGTACATTCTCACTTCACTGGTTTCTCAACACACTGGATACTTTGAGTGAATATAGAGTTACTTATACAAATATGATTTTTTCACACTATTCTAACTCTAAGACTAACCTATTTATAATACTCTAATGTAACCACCCTTTGACGGTTTTATTCTTAGATTACGCCACTTGGCACTTCGCATGTCTTAACGATCTGGATCTTCGCCACCTGTCCTCTTTTCAAATTCAAATAGTGGAACTTCCCTCCATTATTCAGTTGTAACTGCAGCGCATTATCCATAGCCACTTCACTGTGTCGAATTGACTCCTTGGACTTAGCAATATTTGAAGTCTTGAAATCCTTCCATTCGACTCAGGCATTCAGCAAACATGGTCGAAGGCCTTCTAGTCGAAGCCTTCTTTTTTAGCTTTATTATTTTAAAGAATAACTTCTCTTAAAGCCAAATTTTCTGAAATCATGTAGCGTCGAAATTAGGAGCTAACACATTTACAACCAAACATTCAGAGTTTATAAAGTTGACCTTCAGGCCTTGATCACAGAGTTGACTGATACTAATTAGATTAACAGTTAGTCCTTTGACATACAAAACATTGTCAAGTCTAGGATTTCCAGCTTGATCCATTCTCCCAACTCCTTTAATCTTTCCTTTGGATCCATCTCCAAAAGTGACATAGTTGGAGGAATGAGGCTTTATATTCACCAGATAGTTCTTTACACAAGTCATGTGTCTTGAACATCCGCTATCAAAGTACCACTTCTCTTCAATGTATTCCTTTTGAGTGGTATGAGCCATCAGGGCCATAGACTCGTTCTTGGAACTCGTTTTCTTTCCAGCAATCCTACCCTTGGGATATCCATGTAGCTTGTAACAATAACGTTTAATGTGGTCATACTTGCCACAATAATGACATTTCAAGTCTTGTCTCCTCTAGTGTCTGTAATGATGTTGAGATATTCTCTTAGACATCTTTTGTATTTTTTCAAGATTGTATTCAAGATCTCTCTTATTGCTTTGATTATTGTAGCCAAGTTCCTGTAGTATCTTGTCAGATCTGCTGTTGACCATTCCAACATTATCAGGTTTGGATTTGAGCAGAGCAATTTCCTCTGGAAGATCAGATATGATGCCAAGATGCTTCAATCTTTCAATCTCAAGGAGCATGATAATATTAAGTTGATTTTCTCCTAGATGACAGATTTCTGCACTTCTTGTGTACAACTCCCTGTAAGAGTTGACTAGAGCATCAAGAGAAAGATCTCCAATGTCTAATCCTACATCAGTGTCAAACACTCCTGTGAGTGCAGAAACTTGCTTCGTGTCATACCCCAAATTTTGACCACCAAGATTTCCCATAATTGTGAATATCAGTACCACAATATGGATGTACTTTCATACCTCATCAATATCCTCAGGGATTGTTAGGCATTCTTTACAATCAAAGATTAGGGTTTTAACCCCTCTCAGAGCATTTAGACAAAAGATCAATCAAGAAATGACATGATCTTTAACTTGTCTAGCCTCTCAAACATCCATGGAGGACCAAGAGGTCTCCCACATCAAGAATTAATCATAAGGTTGCAATATACCAAGTGGATCAAGCCTCAAGATCGCCAGTGTCACCAAATTAGGGTTTTGGTCGACTGAGGCCTCCAGATGAAAATTTCCATCTGGAATAAGCCAATGCCTCAATGTATGGTCCAACAAGCTCAAAAGGATCTCAAGAACCCATCTACAATGGCAAAATCACCTTGAGGGTCCATCTATCAAAAAATCAGGAATTAGGGTTTTGACCTAATTCAACCCTTGAGTTAACTTGTGAAGTGAGGCATGGCTTGAAGCTTCAAAATGAACTTCAAAAACCTCAAATACATCATGTTGACATGTTTACAAGATTTGATTGACTCAAAGAGCTCAAATCCTAAGCCACAAGAACTCAAAACCATCTGATCACAAATTAGGGTTTCTGACGGAAAAAGTCAACCCTATCCTTGACTGTTGACCTACCCTTAATCTCAAAGCTAGGGGAGCGGTCCAAGACATTCCTAAATACCCTTTGAGGTCATCCATGAAGTTTAATTAAGCCCAAGGATTGATTTCACAAAAGGATCACAAAGTCAAAATTTCATCTGATAAAAAAGTCAACTGTACAAAAGTCCAAGTTTGACTTTTTGGATTTTTAGTCAACCAAGGTTCCTTAACCCTTAAACAATGTTAATATGTGATTTGAATCATCATTCATCAAGAAAAATCAAAGAAAGTGAGTTAACTTGCTAAAGGGGTAACCATAAAAAACTTAGAATTTTTCTAAGTTATGGAACAAAGTGGCTAGGGTACCAACTTTGCAAGGCCATATCTCTCAAACCCTAAGGCCTTTCTCTCCCATTCAAAGCTCAGAGGGAAGCTCTCATTACATACTTCAAAAGTGTCAACTACATCTCATTCCAATTCCTCATGGATTTCAAGTTATGATTGGATCAAAATCACTAAAAAACATGAAAGTTCATTTTTCCAACACTTAGAAGAAATTCCGCCCAAGGCAGATTTCAAGTGAAACACCAAAACTTGGAGGGCTGTTTCACATAGTTCTAGGCTGAATCAATTCAAGATGTAAACATCAAAGTTGTTGTGTATATTGCCTACAATCCAAGGAACTTATTGGCATGAAACAACTCAGCTTGAGCCAAGAGTTATGGCTGCTGCAAAACACCATGGCAAGGCTGTCATGAAAAATCAGTTTGTGAGATTTCTTGCCATACACGATTTTGAGCCAAAAAGCAATGATCACAATGCCACATTCATCCAATCCGATCCTAATCCAACTGATCCAACCTGCTAAGCTGAGTCAAAAAGCCAAGGGATCTTCCAACTTGAGGTTAATGCATTTTGTCACATTATGCCTTGAATTCAAAGGCATTTATGTGCAATAATGCACTTTCAATAAAGCCACTCTACTCAGTCAAGATGCTCATTTAAAAAACAATTAAAACATCTGAAGAATGTGGATTTGGTTAAGACATAGCCCTGCTATTGGGAGAGGCTAGTTTGCCTTGCATGAGAAGAAATGCCACCAAGCCAAAGCCATTGAATGTGATATGATCTTGCAGCTATTCACTATTCCTCCAAGACAAGAGTTGATCCACTATAAATAGAGGTCCTAACTGATCATTCAAACTACACCAAAGCAGCTTACAACATTGCTTTCTCTTATTTCCTTCTTAAACTCCAAATTTCATTGTTCTTGAGAAAGCACTATCGGGTTTTGAGTTGGGGACCAATGCAACTCAAACCAATGATTCACACACCTCACACACAACATATAGGAGTGATCTAAACCATTACATCCCATCTGTAACATCAAAATCACCAAATGACCACCCAATTGCACAAGACTCATGACTTGCTGCAGAAGGAATCAGGCTGATCAATCCAAAGGTTTTCCAATTAACCTAAGCACTCAAACACATCCATTGAGGTACAAGGAAGTTGTCCAAATCATTGGAACTCATCTGTAACACCTCCAAACCAGAATTGGATTCTCACTTGCAAAGGTAAAACTTGAACTCTCAAACTCAATGAATCATGCATCATAAACATGTTTTCTTGTTACCATTGTGTTTCTGGATGTTTGTAGATCATTTATCCTCAATCAATTATTGTTTACAATTCGTGTATATGATTTCATTGAGTTCATGCCAATGTTAGGGTTCTTCAGGTTTAATCAGATTATGTTTTAATTCACTTAATTTCAATAAAATTGGGTATTGCCATTGTGTTCCTTATTTGAAAACGCACGATTTTCATATTTGGATCATGTGAAATGGTTGAGAGATGAGTGAGATAGGAGGCTTCACATATCTGAGCTTGAGGATGAAGATGGCCATGACGTCATTCTTCAGAAATCCAACTTGTTTTGATATATCTTTTTCCCTTGCCATATATTAATGAATTGGCATTGCGCCCTAGTGGTTGATCAACTGGTTTGTGTGTATTGAGCGAGCGAGAGGTCTGGGGTTCGAATCCCGCTCGCCCCAGACCTCTTTTTTATCACTTGTCCCATTTTTAATATTTTTCATATTATTTTTATTAATGATTTGGAAAATTAATTTCTCATTCAATTTTAATCATTTTTTATTGGTTCTTTTTCTGAAAAATCACAAAAATATTAAAATATTTTATTCTACAAAAGTATCAAATTTATATTATTTATTTAATATAGTTGGTATTTTTGTAAATAAATTCATTTTTATTGTTTTTAAACATTTTAAAAGTGAATTTTCATCTTGAAAATCAAAATCAAATGAGTTCTAAATCATCTTGTGATTAAAACCTCATTTTTCAAACCTTAAACAAAAAACACATGTAGTTTATTTAAACTTATTTGGTATTTTTATCATTTTTAAAAAGAATTACTTTTAAAAGAAAATGAAATTAGGGTTTCTTTGATTTTGATCTTTATCAAACATTTTCAAAACACTTTGGGCCTCTAATAGAGTGTAAAACCCAACCATCTCTTGTACATAAAATACTTTTTGGGCCTCTGTCATTGTATAAGACCCAGTACAGTTTACAAACATCAGTAAAATTACCGATTGGGCCTCTCCTTAAGTATAAGCCCCAACAATCTTTTCAAAAACAACTTCCCTTTGATTTAGGTTCAAATGTACAGTTGTTATCAAAACTTTCTTTAATTTCTTGAACAACTAACAATACAGCTATGGAAGCTTGCTCGCCTGTAAGTTTTTATCAGCTTTCTTTTACGTACTTGCACATATACATGTATATATTTGTTTGAATAGCATGGAAGCTTGCTCACCTGTAAGTTTTTATCAGCATTCATTTACTTGCTTTCATATATATATAATTGAATTGTGGGAAGCTGCTCCCCTGTAAGTCCTTCTTTCAGATCCTTTTAAATATTTGTCATATATCAACTGTATATATACTAGTATATTTGCTTAGAGTTTTCCCCGGCAACTAGGTCGAGAACTAGGTAAAGCCAGTTGGTCACTCTTTAATACAGTCAAAACTAGATCCCCATATGATTTCCAGATACAGTCTTGACTTCTCTTGGGCTTAAACAATATGGAACAAAGAGAAAGGCATTATTCATCGTGAAACTTTTCTCAGGCTATCACTATTATAAATTGTCAAAGAAATTCTACTTCTCAGAGGTGATCTATTCTCGGTGAATGGCATCTTTTGAATTTCTTCAAACCTCAAAACTATTCATTAAATGATATATTCTCGGTGAATAGCATTTCTTGAACTTTTCTTTGGCTTGGGACCCATAGGCTTCCTAAAAGCATCCCCGCCTCCTCTTGGGCTTTGTACAAGGACCCTCCAGCTTCTTAGAAGTTCTCATGCCTTCTCTTGGGCTTAATACAAGGACCCTGAAGACCTCTTAAAGGTATAAGACATAACTTAGTCATCCTTTGCTAGAGCAGTCTTTCCAGTGCCAAACCTCAGACCAATTTAGGGTTGATTCTCATCCCTTAAAACACTTGCCTCCTCTTGGGCATCATAGAAAGATAAACTCTTCCATACCAGTAGACTTAGACAGTCTAATCCCCTCTCTGATCTCAAAGACATTCTCAAGCACCTTACAAACATAGGATAAACCCCGATAATTATGGATCCATCTCCAGTAGAGTTAAAACCCAGTCTCTTTCCTAAAATTCCCCAGCCAAGGTCAGTTTATCATCAGTATAACACTATCAAAGCCTCAAGGCATCTGATATCTCATCTCTTCTATAACCCTCAGCAATAGTTGATTCCCCATTTGGACCTGCCTCGATATCTCAATAATCCTCAGCAGAAGATAGCCTCCTCTTAGGCTTTGTATAATGATCCTTCTTTTCCTCAGCATAGTCAGCCTCCTCTTGGGCTTTGTATAATGATCTCCCCAGCGGAGCTAACCTTTTCAGACTCTCTTGTTGAGTTAATCACTTTTCAGACTCTCATGTTGAGTCAATCACCTTTTCAGACTCTATTGTTGAGTCAATCAACTTTCAGACTCTCTTGTTGAGTCAAACACCTTTTAATACTCTCTTGTTGAGTTAACCCTTTTAGGCTCAATCTTGGGCTTTGTACAAGACAGATTAAACGATTCTCTTGTTGAGACAATCTTTTCCAGCCTCCTCTTAGGCTTGATATAATGATTTCCCCTAGCAAGAGATAGCCTCCTCTTAGGCTTTGTATAATGATTTCTCCAGCTTGTTCAGCCACAATCCTGGGCTTTGTACAGGACAGATAAAAGCACGCTCTTGTTGAGTCAAACCCTTTTCAGCCTTAATCTTGGGCTTTGTATAAGACACCATATAAATTTCCTAAGCAAAGTCAATCCTCTTTTTCAGCCTCAATCTTGGGTTTTGTACAAGACAGATAATACTCTCCAGCAGAGTCAAACTCTTTTCAGCCTCAATCTTGGGCTTTGTACAAGACACTTAAAATATCCTCAGCCGAGTCAGTAAAGTCTCATTTAGCCTCAATCTTGGGCTTTGTACAAGACAGATAAAGATTTCTTTCCCACCGAGTCAGTCTTCTTTTCAGCCTCAATCTTGGGCTTTGTACAAGACACATACAAACCTCCCTAGGGAAGTCAAAATCCCTTTTAGCTTCAATCTTGGGCTTTGTACAAGACAGACAAAACATTTTCCCCAGAAAAGTCAAACTTTTAGCCTCCTCTTAGGCTTTGTATAATGATATCCCCAAAAGAGTCAGTCTCTTTTAGCCTCAATCTTGGGCTTTGTACAAGACATATATAAACACTCTCTTGTTGAGTCAACCTTCTATAGCCTCCTCTTAGGATTTGTATAAAGACTTCCCCAGTGGAGTCAATCAACCTCTTAGCTTCAACCTTGGGCTTTGATCAAGGCACACAAAAATCAACATCCCCTCAGAGGAAATCAAAATCTCTCTGTAGGAAGTCATTTCTCTGTTTATCACTTATCAAAACAGACATTCAAAATAAACCCTAATCATAGATAACTGCTGTAAGTGGCACACTTGTTGATTCAATTATCCAAGCTGTCGTCCATCTTTTATCCTGGTAAATCCTCCCTTGCATCTAGTTGTTGTAAGCGGCAAGCCTCTGGATTGTTTACATCCACGCCACTGTCCCTCTCTTAGCATGAGAAATTCCTAAGGAAAAAATGGCATTGCTCAACACTGAGTTAAAGTTTTCCCCTTCAGGATAAATCCCCTATAAAGGAAATTATGGTATTGCTGGATTCATATATCCCAGTTAAAGTAATCCTCCTTTATAAACAGTCGCCCAACAATTATGATAAACAGACGAGATGTCTCCCTTTAGAGATGACAAATTCTCTCTCAGTCAAAACCTTTTAGCTTCAATCTTGGGCTTTGAACAAGACACAAATAAACCTTTTAGCTTCAATCTTGGGCTTTGAGCAAGACACCAAAATATCTTTTTCCTCCCTTAGAATAGGAGGAACTACGATTGCTCTGATTTCCCTGTTACATTTAAACGGGAATACATAGGCATAAGATTGCGAAATCTTAGTGAGCATACTAATCAAAAACTCTAGGTCCATTACCTTCGTACCAATCAAAACTTAGGTCCAGTACCTTACCAAAAACATCGAAAAAACCCGAACTTCAACAAAAACTCACTCTCTCTCCCATATTTCCCAAGAAACTTTCCCAACCCATTAACGGATAAACACCATCAAGTACAAAGCGAAACCTAAAGCTAACAACCTGTGGATAACCACATATAGGATGGGTAATTGACAACTCCCAATTGTATAACCTGACCCTGAACTCCCCGAATCTCTTTAAGCGTTTGTTCAGTTAAACATTCGCGTGCAAGGTTAGTTTTAGATAGCTTCCCTTTCCCTTCCAACTTCACGGGATAAATAAGAAATCAGAAAGTAGCACCCCCTCCTCTTCATTGAGGAGAAAACCTAACTCTCTGTGATAAGGTGGTCGCGTCACCGACAAAAATCGCACGCTACCGAAAAATGGCAACTCTGCTGGGGAGTCATTTTATTTGTTAGGAACTAGGATTATAGCACCTAAGAGGTCTAGGATGTTAGTTTTAGGAATGAATATATATATATATATATATATATATATATATCGCTTTTCCTACTTGATATCCGTGTTTATTTTTCTACTAAATGGGAATGCGGGTGATGTTGCACGTGGAAAGTTTGAGTGATACCTAAGATAGGTGATGGCATAGACGGGTGGTCTTACAGGGAGTGATTCCCAAATAAGCGATCCCGGTAGACCATCAAATCAGTGGAGATACCCTTTGCAGATTCAATGTCTAACGACTTCGGTTATGAAAGAAGATTGTTCGATTGTGGTATCCATGAAACTGAGGATTTAGTAGACTGAAACCATGTGACTATTTAGTAGTGCGGAAGCTATCGAAAATAGTTGTCACGCGATACTACCCTCAATTAAGATTACTCTAAGATACTACAGCTCACTCGGGTGAACCAGCCTGTTGTTGTTATCCCAAGGGGGGCCAATGATTTTGAGGACAGGTACAAAATTCACCATAGTACAACCTTTGGGAATGGGTAGAGCCATGACTCCATGCTCGTGACACTGAACCTTTGAACCCATGTTTTTCTATGTTTTTGTGTGTTGCATTCATGCATTCATTTCATTAAAAAACTTTTAAACAAATTTTTTTTTCTCTTCTAGTCTCGCTCTTTTCAAATTAAACTAAAACAATGATTGCAAATATCAGGGAGAAAGATCGCGTTATGGATTTCGGTAGAAGGAAGACGCACAAGTACACCTTCAAGGTTCCAAAATTAGAGGATTTAAGAGGTTTGGCAAGGATGATCACCAACCCTGATGCTTTCAGAGCTAAGTACGGAGGACTGCTGTATCTGTTAAGGGTCTATGTAATTGAAGAAATCCTATCTACGCTGGTTCAGTTCTACGATCCAGTTTATCACTATTTCACATTCCCAGATTATCAGCTAGCACCAACACTGGAGGAGTACTCTCACCTGACTGATTTACCCATTACTGACCAAGCTCCCTTTTCTGGACTGGAAGAAATTCCAAAGGATTAAACCATTGCAAGAGCAATCTATTTGGATGAGTCAGAAGTCAGGACTCACATGACCGCTAAGGACAGAATCCCAAGTTTACCGGCCAAGTTTTTTATAGAGAAAGCCCTGTACTTTTCCAGTATAGGAAATGTTACTGCTTTCGAAGATATCTTTGTTCTACTCACCTACGGGTTGTTCCTTTTTCCCAACATTGATAACTTCATTGATATCAATGCCATTAAGATATTTCAGATTGGAAACCCCGTACCGACCCTGCTCGCAGATGCTTATCATTCTGTACATTTAAGGAATTTGTACAGCGGAGGAATGATCACATGTTGTGTACCCCTACTATACAAATGGTTCACTTCCCATTTACCTAAGTTTGCTGCCTTTTGGGATCATAAGAGTACTCTACGTTGGTCACAGAGAATCATGTCTCTTACCAACTCCGACATAGACTGGTACAATCGAATCTATGACGGGATAAGAATCATCGACCGTTGTGGAAACTTCCCTAATGTACCCCTCATAGGAACTAAAGGAGGAATTAACTATCATCCAAATTTTGTTCGTCGTCAATTCGGATACCCGATGAGACATATCCCGCGTAATGTTCATCTGGAAGGTCTTTTCTTCAAGGAAGGAGAAAGTGACAGGGCACTAAAGACAAAAATAGTGCATGACTGGAAATATGTTCACAGGAAGGAAAGAGAGTCTCTAGGAAAACCAGACAGTGTCTCTGTGGAACCTTATCTCCACTGGGTACAAACTAGAGCTCTCAAGCTGAGGATACCTTACCCTCATCAAGAACTTCTTCTGTTAAAGGAATATGTCCTTTATTTTATGTCTGATACGGAAAAACTTTAGGTCACTCTCAACAAAGTTTAATGGGAAAAGAAATCTTGGAAGAACAAGTACCGCATTCTCAATGTGGACTTTACCAAAATACAGCAACTGTTAAAAGAAAAAGATGCTCTGATCGAGATTTTAGAGCAACATGCTGTGAAAGTCAAGAAGACCGAAGGAATTTGCTCGCTCCTTTCAATAGGCAAAGGAATGACAACCTGACAACGGCTCAAGAGCCCCGGTCAAAGAAAAGGAAAGTACCAGAACCAGCACCTGAGCTCTCCTCAGAGAGGACTCAGGATCCATAAGCTTAGACATTTCCTTTTGCAGCACTTTGTAAATGACTGTATTTCCATTTCTGCAATCTTTGAATTCAATAAAACGGGGTCTCCCCACTGTATGATATTCACAATCTAATTGCAGAAGTTTCTTTTGATTAAAACAAAAAAAATTAATATATCATTGCATTCATCATTCTCACATAACACATTCTTCTTACTCTATGAATCTCACGGCTATGTCACGGTTCTAGAGTCAAACTGTCTCATTCGTACAATACTCGGACCAATCGACAAAAGAAAATGGATGATATCGAGAAAGAGAACACAGAGCAGAGAGAAGAAATCGACGCTCTGAAGGAAAATCTGAAAAAACTTCATAATGACATGCAATCTCTGGCACCAGCTCAGAAACAACAACAAAGGACCGTGATCTCAGAGATCACATCTACGCCCATAGTGGAGATGTATGATCCTTGGTATAACATGCCTAAAGATCGTCCCTGGGGCATGTCACTCAACTATATCCCTGAAGGATATATTTCGCCAATCACGGAAGATCTGGAAACTGCAGCAGGAACCGCTGGGCCCAAAGGTTACAAACTTCGGGAAAGCGAAGATGCAAGGGGCATGACAGCAACTCCTGAAGGTTACAACCTTCGGGATAGGGAAGCACCAAGAGTCACTGCCGTAATGACTATACCGCCACCCATGGTACACACTGTCCCGGAAGGACAGATTCCACAGATACCTTCTGGTGGAAATGAAAGTATGTACGACAGAAAGAATGACTTCCAGGAGCAATTCCTGGAGATGCAGAAGGAACTGCATGCCATTTGCGGTCAGGATCTATTCGGAAAGGATGCCGCACACCTTTGTTTGGTCCCCAATGTGAAAATTCCGCACAAATTCAAGGTGCCCAAATTTGAAAAATACAGGGGCAACTCTTGCCCTCAAAGTCATTTGGTGATGTACGCTCGGAAGATGTCAACTTAGACAGAGAACCAACAGCTACTGATCCATTATTTCCAAGATAGTTTAACCGGTCCCGAACTTAAATGGTACATGGGTTTAAACTACACCAAGATCGTCACTTTCAGAGATCTTGGCGCTTCCTTCGTTCCGCAGTATAAGTATAACCTGGACATGGCACCGGACAGAGATCAACTCAGAGCCATGTCACAGAAGGACAAGGAAACCTTTAAGGAATATGCTCAGAGATGGCGTGAAATTTCTGCCCAGATTTGTCCACCTCTTGAGGAAAAAGAGATGAAAAAGATCTTTTTAAAAACCTTGAGCTCATTCTACTACGATCGAATGGTCGCCAGTGCGCCCAGCGACTTTACTGAAATGGTAAATATGGGAGTTCGTCTTGAAGAAGCAGTCCGAGAAGGACATCTGGTCAAAGATACAAGACCATCAAGCAGTACCAAAAGATACGGTAGTGTTTTCCCTAAGAAAAAAGAGCAAGATATTGGTAATATCTCTCTCGGAAAGCAAAGGCCACAGTACCAACCAGTAGCAGCTGTAACTCCTGCTATCAACCCTGCGCCTGTTCCAACGTATCAACCTCAGGTTGTTCAGAGCCAACCAAATCAACAACAATATCAGCAAAGGACACAACAGCCTCTTCAGCAGACTCGTCCTTAGTACAAAAACAATCGTACAACGCGACCACCAGGGTCTGACCCTATACCAATGTTATACGTAGAACTGTTTCCACTACTACTGGTCAAGGGGCACGTCTAAACCAGGTCTCCTCTTACAGTACCAGAAAATCTGCCTTTTTGGTTCAAAGCGGATCAAACTTGCCCTTACCATCAAGGAGGACCAGGGCATAACATAGAAAACTGTCTCAGCTTCAAATCTGATGTGCCGAAGCTTGTCAGGAACGGGGTTCTATCCTTCAAGGATACAAATCCAAATGTTCAGATGAACCCGTTGCCTCAACACGAGAAAGTTGCGGTAAATTTTATAGAGGAAGAGTCTAATCACAGCTATCAAGTACACGATGTACTCCTATTGGGAACCAACCTGGTCAAAATGCATTGCAGACAGAGCGGATACGGTCATGTACCATTTCATAATTATCACCAGTGTGATATCTGCTCTAAAGACAATCAAGGATGTTCTGTGGTGCAATCAGCTCTACAAGAACAGATGGATCTCGGATGGATCCAAGATCACCGAATCCGTGAAGTCAACATGCCTTATACAAATTCCAACATCATTCAAAACAATGACATCCGTGCGATGAATGTCAACTTGGTGGCAATGCACTCAAGGCAAAGCCAGCATCATGATCTGCCACGGCACGATTACGATTCCTGTCTAAAATTCTGGTACCAGACGTGTGATGTTAAGTGCGATGTCACAACAACACACTCTGCAATGGACAATGCAATAACATCAATAAATCAACACAATGAATTGTTCACCCAGTTCAGTCTAACTACCTACGTCTGGGGGCTACCAAGCCAAGGATGAATTTCACTATCAGTAGTATTAATTTACAGACTCAACAACCCAGTTGACATCTCCTAAACTTAATCACTACTTAATGAACCTTCTACTTAAGAGACCACTTAAGTATGAGAACACTACTCAATCCCTAAATCACTTCAGTGACACAATTCAAAGATCACACACTTTGAAAAGCACAACTTGATTCTGCTTCACAGCTTTGATCAAGAATAACTCAAAACAACAATACCAATTCACACTCGAATGGTTTACAAAACATACACGAAGACACAAACGACACTCAGTCTTTAGCTCTTTTTCTTCGTTCCTTTTCCTTCAGGATTGTTGCGCTTTATATAGCTCTTTTAATTGGGCTTGGACCTGCTACAATATCTGACCTGATTTGTTATTTAAAATTGAATCTTCAAAACAGATTTTCTCTCTCAAAATCTTCTTAAATCTTCAGCCTTTAAACCTCCTACAAATCTGCATCAAATCTCTATGCAACAGAGAATATCTATCCCAAGATATTCGCATCCAATGAGACTACCTGCTCTCCACAATTCCAGCTAAAATGCAAACCCTAACAACATCACTAAACCTGATGTTATTAATTCTGCAGACCTGATGTCACAACATCGCATGTGACATCAGACATCCAACTTAAACACTTAACACAGCCCAGTGTTAAGACTCAATGTTGTGACATCACCCATATGACATCAAACATTGAACAACTTCACTACTTAACACAACAAAGTGTTAAGACTCAATGTTGCAACATCACTACCTTGACATCAACATTGAACAACCTTTGTTTTACCAAAATTCCAGCCAATCCAAGTAACTAACAATCTCCCCCTTTGGCTAAAACAATCTCTGCACCTTCAGAGACTTCAGCAGCGGAATAAACTTGAATATTTTTTAAAACTTCAAGCAACAGCATCTTCAATACATAAACACTTCACTTCACACAAAACTCTGCTGCAGCACCATCTTCAATACATAAACACTTCACTTCACACAAAACTCTGCTGCAGCACCATCTTCAACAGCTACAATTTACAACAATCAACAATGGTGCTCCCCTTCAAAACAAGAACCAGCATAACAGCTGTTTAGCAGATCAACAATTACTCCCCCTTAATTTCTGTACTTCTGCATCACATCACTTTAGCAGCATTTGACATTTGTACTCTTTGATACTCTTGGCTCACTTGGCTATTTCTCCCCCTTTTTAGCCACAATTGGACAAACCTCAACAAGTAAGTCCTATGACACCCTGTACAAAACCATACTTCTTCTGTCAGCAATATCCACATTTTGAAAATCCGGACATATTCTTCATCCATCCAGTTATGAAGGCTTCACACAATCATCCACAAGATCTGAAGCACACACACAATGCCTTCCAATGAACTCTAAGTCAACTCCTCACACTTAGAATAACACACACCAAGACAAGTGTATAATTTATTCAAGGCCATGATTCAATCTTGTCTTCAGACATCTCCTCAGAAGCACATGCACACAAGATTCAAACAATTTGCTCCATTCAAGGCCACACCAAAACACCAATCAACAGCCTAATGTCATAACATGCTATCTGACATTATATCCTCATAAGAGGCAACCAATCTCCACAAGCTTGATCAGCATGCAAGCTTCATAATAATTGCACCTTTGCGGTAAAATCCATAGACAAGTACTCCCCCTATCATTATTAACAAATGCTCTAGATGGAGATGAACATTTGAGCACATTTTCTGAGTACATTCATTTTGGTACCACTGTCCCTTTTTCCACAGACAGTCATTCCCTATCATAATCTTCATCTTCAGACTTCCTGATCAACTTCAGTCTTCTCTACATTCTCCATCCAAGGCAAACCTTCTACTTCATTATTCTCCCGTATGACTATGTAGACGCTACTTAGGTATAATGTATGCACTAAGCTTCAGATCCAGAACAAAAACATCCTTCACCAAGGATACTCTTGACACTCTGGACACCAGGGTATTACATATGCTCCACTACTGGATTTACTATCAGCAAAATAATCCAAACTCAACACTGTGTCACAAACTCCACAAATTCTCAGCTTACTTATAAGCTTTACTGAGATCCAGTCTCTTCAAGAGATCACAATTCCTCTATCCTTACATCCACCAGTAGTTGTTGAAACTGGTGAAGTCTTCAAAGATAATAGTCATGCTTTTCCAGAACAAACTACTAAACACATGACCATAATCTCTACCTCTTCTGACCAAAAATGCTAGAGCATCCAACTCCACATGTCCAATCTTAATCATCTTCCAGATATAACCACCAGCAAACATGATGTTATAACATCTTTTGGGACATTAGCTTCTCATCACCATTCAAAGGACTCATTGCACAAAGAAGTCCTTCAAGAAGCTCCCAATAAAACACAGTCAGAGCAACTTATTCATACACATCTGAATACCATAAGTTCCCACACCCTCTCTGAACCATATCCTAGCAAACTCAACCATATCTAGAGTATTTATACCAAATTCTTTTTCCAGAACATACTTCCACCATTTTATGAAAAGCACAGGACTAGTATCTAGTATGGCCTTTTGAATTTTCTCAGAAGTTCTAACAACAATTGCTTTCTTCATTTGAGAGATATCCTGGACATTATCATCAGACTTATCTCTGACCTTCCTATTTCTGGAAGAGATGAACACTTTACTCCTGGATTTTGTAGTACCATCCACATAGATCTTCTGCTTATCAGTTCTCATCTTTGGAGGTGACTCAATAGCTTTCCTCTTCCTTGATTTCAGTCGTTTAGCAACCCCAGGAACCACTTTTGCAATTAGTTCATCATCACTCTTCTTTATTTTAAGGCTAGAAGTCCCTTACTTGACTTGAGATGTTTTAACATCAGCTCTAACATCTGCATCTTCCAACCTAAGGATTGTCAACTTGTGAAATTTTTCTTCTGAACTTTAGGAGTCATTAGTCAGGTTGTCATCTTTTTTGGCCTTGCAAGTATTCAGCTCCCAACACTTCTTAAGGTCACAACTTTTGATCCTTCCATCAGCATTGTTGACTCCTTCATCTTGCTCACATAACTGACTACTCAAGTTGGCTTTTAACACATCATCCAACTTAGGAGTAACATCACCATAAGTCATTAACCTAGATTGACTTTTCACCATACTTTCACACTTGATGTCACCATCTGATGTTACCTTAACATCACTAGATAAGTTGTCCACTTGAGGTATCCACTGATAGCAATTATCTTTGGATCTTACTCTCTTCATCACTACCTCATTCTGCTCATCAGCTACCACACATTCATCTTTGGTGTAGCTTACCTTGTAACCTTCATCACAAAGTTGACTTATGCTAATTAAATTAGCACTCAACCCTTGAACAAGGAGCACATTATCAAGAGTAAGACCATCATGATTCTTCACTCTTCCAACTCCTTCTACTACTCCTTTTTCACCATTGCCAAAAATAACATCATTTGCATGGCAAGGATTGAACTCTACCAAATGTTTCTTGGATCCAGTCATGTGCTTTGAACATCCACTGTCAAAGTACCATGCATCCATAGCAAAGTGTCCATCTGATGTGTGAGCCAATAGACATGTGACCTGAGCTTTAGGAACCCATTGTTTTACTACTTTGGGCCTGACCTCCTTCTGTCTGGGTTGAGGGGTAGAATTTGGATAACCATGAAGCTTGAAGCAAGAGAACTGCATATGTCCAAATCTGCCACAATAGAAGCATCTAACTCTGTCATCTCTAAAGTGGTTAAACCTTCTTCCACCATGATGATGATGTTACTGGTGCTGCCATCCATAGTGTTGATTTCTTCTTCTAGGATAAGGCTGTTGTCTTCTACTACCATAGTTTGACTGTCTTCTATGGTAAGAATGTTATCTTTTGAACTGTCTCCTATGGTGATGAGGCTTCCTTCTTCCATAGTAATGAGGCACAGCATTGTTGTATCCATATCCATACATGTTCCCCTGATGTTGATGAAACATGTTCTGATTGAACCTAGCATCCTTCATGCTCTTGTGATATTGAGGTGGCATATACTGACTAGCTCCCTGAGACTGCACCTTCTTCTGATGATGAGCATTCTTCTTCTCAACATTCTGAGGCTGTGGATGAGTAACCTTCTTAGGTGTAGAATCATGTCTCTTTGTTTGATGTTGAGGCATTGGTTGGGACACCTCCTTCTTTGTTCCAGAAGTGCTTGCTTCTGTAGAACTCTTTTCCTCAACCACATATCCTATACCTGATTTATCTCCAGCAACTTTCTCTGACTGAAGAATCTTATCAAGAGTGGTTGTACCACTGTTCATCATCCTAACAGATTTTGTCATCTGATCAAGTTGAGATTTAACTAGTACAACTTCATTTTCCAGATCATCTTTTACATTCTCAAGCTGAGCAATCTGTTGCTTGTGACACTTGTTTTCTTGACAAATCTCAGTACTTTTTAAACACAGTTCTTGATAAGTGGATGCTAACTCCTCATAAGTTATTTCTCCATCACTATCATCATCAGAAACAACAGTTCCTGTTAAGGCTCTAACATGCTTTGCTGACTCTCCTTCACTTTCACTATCAGATTCAGACCAGGAAACTGTCATGCCCTTCTTCTGCTTCTTCAAGAATGTGGGACATTCTTTCTTGACATGTCCATAACCTTCACATTCAAAGCACTGAACACCTTTCTCTTGAGCAGTCTTTTCTTCATCTTTCTCTTTTGACTGCTGATGTCAGAAGAGATGTTCTTGACATTAGGCTTGTAGTTATTGTTCATCCTCTTGAACACTTTGTTGAACTGCCTTCCCAACATAGCAATGGCTTGAGATAGATCTTCCTGAGAATCATCATCTTTGACTTTTGCAGGAGTGGAAACCAAAGTTATACTTTTGGGCTTTTTTTCTGGTTCTTCCTCATTCAAACCAAACTCAAAAGTTTGAAGAGATCCAATGAGCTCATCCACCCTCATTTGGCAGATGTCATGTGATTCTTCAATGGTAGTTACCTTCATCTTTTACTTCTTAGGAAGAGACCTAAGGATCTTTCTTACAAGCTTTTCTTCTGACATCTTTTCACCAAGAGCACTAGATGCATTTGCCAGCTCAAGAACACTCATATGGAAGTCATGGATAGTCTCATCTTCCTTCATCTTCAGACTTTCAAACTTTGATGTCAAAAGTTGAAGTCTTGACATCTTAACTCTAGATGTTCCTTCATGAGTAGCCTTCAAAATATCCCATGCAACCTTAGCAGCTTCACATGAGTTGATCAGCCTAAATATGTTCTTGTCAACTCCATTGAAGATAGCATTCAGGCCTTTAGAGTTACCAAGGGCAAGCTCATCTTCTTCCTTGGTCCATTCTTCTTCAGGCTTCAGCTTTGAGGTGCCTTCTTTATCTTTTCCAGCATCATCTTTTTCACATACAACAGGTTCTTTCCACTCTTTAACTATGGCCTTCCATGCCCTGTTGTCCAAGGATTTCAAGAAAGTAATCATCCTTGGTTTCCAATACTCATAATTAGATCCATCCAAAATAGGGGGTCTGTTGACAAATCCTCCAACTTCTTTGTCCATTTTTACACCAGAAAGTAACTTCCCTAGATCTCACCCAGAGACAAACAGGATGCCTTCTTTGATACCAGTTGAAATTCTGGTACCAAACGTGTGATGTTAAGTGCGATGTCACAACAACACACTCTGCAATGGACAATGCAATAACAACAATAAATCAACACAATGAATTGTTCACCCAGTTCGGTCTAAATACCTACATCTGGGGGCTACCAAGCCAGGGATGAATTTCACTATCAGTAGTATTAATTTACAGACTCAACAACCCAGTTGACATCTCCTAAACTTAATCACTACTTAATGAACCTTCTACTTAAGAGACCACTTAAGTATGAGAACACTACTCAATCCCTAAATCACTTCAGTGACACAATTCAAAGATCACACACTTTGAAAAGCACAACTTGATTCTGCTTCACAACTTTGATCAAGAACAACTCAAAACAACAATACCAACTCACACTCGAATGGTTTACAAAACATACACAAAGACACAAATGACACTCAGTCTTTAGCTCTTTTTCTTCGTCCCTTTTCCTTCAGGATTGTTGCGCTTTATATAGCTCTTTTAATTGAGCTTGGACCTGCTACAATATCTGACCTGATTTGTTGTTTAAAACTGAATCTTCAAAATAGATTTTCTCTCTCAAAATCTTCTTAAATCTTCAGCCTTTAAACCTCCTACAAATCTGCATCAAATCTCTATGCAACAGAGAATACCTGTCCCAAGATATTCGCATCCAATGAGACTACCTGCTCTCCACAATTCCAGCTAAAACGCAAACCCTAACAACATCACTAAACCTGATGTTATTAATTCTGCAGACCTGATGTCACAACATCGCATGTGACATCAGACATCTAACTTAAACACTTAACACAACCCAGTGTTAAGACTCAATGTTGTGACATCACCCATATGACATCAAACATTGAACAACTTCACTACTTAACACATCCCAGTGTTAAGACTCAATGTTGCAACATCACTACCTTGACATCAACATTGAACAACCTTTGTTTTACCAAAATTCTAGCCAATCCAAGTAACTAACACTGTCCGATCTGCTCGATAAATAATCAGGGATGCTCTTTTGTACAAGAGGCCTCCAGCGTTAGATGGATCTTGGATGGATTCAGGACTACCGTGATAGAAGTCATTATCAAGTTAACATGATCCAAATCTTTGATGTTCTCTTGATGAACACCAACTTGGTGGAATTACACGCTAAGCAAGTCCGGCTCGGTTTTCTAACTTCACATTATTATCGGAGCTGTAAAGTGTGTCGTGGAGATGACCAAGGATGTGCACTCGTTCAAAGAATGCTTCAACACTTGTTGAACCACTGGTGCCCTCCGATCTATCTAGACGAAGACACACAACAAGTCAGTATGACTGACAGGAACCCTACTAGGCATCAAAGTCATGATGTTTGATCAATGGAAACAGATCTAGTAAGGTTACACTACATACAAAGCGGACGTGGCCGGGTGGCACCACACAACTATGATCGCTATAGAGTTTGCTCAGAGGATAACCAAGGATGCTACCTTGTGTGAGCATCCCTTCAAAGTCAGATGGACCACAAAGAGATTCGACCATGTTCAAGCTCTGGTTCGATTAACATAATGTCAGACTATCTTCCTGATCAAGGCAAAGATGTTGTCTTAATCCCTAAACAAGAAATGGCTAGAGACGTATGTGCCATAATCCCTTTACTCCATGAATCAAGAGTTCCTCTTGAAGTGAAAAGATTCTCAACCTTGAACCAATTGAGGCTGGCTACGACGGTCAGAAAAATAGAAAGGCTCTTGTAGTTATCTATCTGCCGAGACCAATACCGTACAAATCTAATAAGGCTATCCCTTACAAATATGGTGCAACAACAATTGAGAATGCAAAGGAAACTCCATTACCCTCTATCGTGAATATTGCAGACATCAGCCGAGTGACACGGAGCGGTCGGATCTTCAACCGAGGAGTTGGAGAACCCACCAGAGAAAAGGAACCTCAAACAGAAGTTCTAAATCAACCAGTTGGTCAATCCAGTAATCCAGACCTTTCAAAGAACAATAATGAGATGCTGAAGCTCATCCAGAAGAGCGAGTACAACATTGTAGACCAACTGTTGCAAACTCCTTCAAGAATCTCTGTGATATCTCTCTTACTCAGTTCCGAAGCTCATAGAGAGGCTCTACAGAAAGTCTTAGAGCAAGCCTTTGTGGAACAAGATGTGACGATAAGACAATTCGACAGCATCATCTCCAACATCACCTCCTACAACAATTTAGGATTCAGTGATGAGGAACTGCCGGAAGAGGGTCAAAATCATAATATGGCACTCAACATTACAATCAACTGCCAGGAAGATGCTTTAGCCAGTGTACTGGTAGACACCGGATCAGCCCTAAATGTTATGCCAAAATCTACTCTGATGCGACTATCATTTCAAGGATCTCCGATGAGAGGTAGTGAGGTCATCGTTAAAGCATTTGACGGATCCCAAAAAATAGTTATCAGCGAAGTCGACCTTCCCATAACTATCGATCCTCAAATTTTCCAAGTCACTTTCCAGGTCATGGATATCCGGGCAGCATACAGCTGTTTGTTAGGAAGACCTTGGATACACGAGGCAGGGGCAGTCACTTTGACACTTCACCAGAAGCTGAAGTTCGTCAAGAATGACCAACTAGTCACAGTCTGCGGAGAGAAAGCCTTGATCGTGAGCAACTTATCGTCGTCCACTTGTGTAGAACAAGAGGAGGTTATTGGAACCCAATTCCAAGCACTTTCGGTGAGTAATGACAACCAATCAGAAAAAGGAACATCGATTTCCTCGTACAAAGATGCTCTCGAAGTGATCAAAAGTAACAACGCAAAAGGATTGGGACAGCTTGTCATTCCTACTGACAACAAGACAAAGAAAGGTCTTGGTTTTTCCTCAACCTGTACCCAGACTACTACTAACGATGAAAGTTTTCATCCCATTCAAGACTTCTTCCATAGTGGAGGCTTTCTCCACCCAGTGTCTCAAGAAGTACATACCATCAACGAGGGTGATTCCTCCGATACAGATGAAGAGTAGAAGTTCTATCTTAACGAGGAAGGTTATATGTCTCAAGGAGAGGTGCATACGCCATTTTGCTATCCCGCGTAGAGTCCGAGGTATATACCGAGATCAGATGTCAAGATCATATACGAAGATTGTGATCCGGAAGGATGTCGTGCTCCACCAAACTCATTAGAAGAGGACACTCTGATGAAAAATAACTTTGACTACGACTATTAAGGCCCAATGGATGGTCTGCCTATCTGGCAGTCGTACCCAGGAGACTTGGGGCAAAAGAGTTAGCCCAACGATGCATATCAGCCGAGCATCATTGAAAAGAATACATGCGTCCCCCACCGAATCATGGGATCATTTCTCAAGGAATTCAGAAAATATCCAGCACGACGATGAATTTGCAAAGATTGCAGGAAAAGAGTTCATCAACTACGCTTTTCTTGAGGTCAACGTCATCGAAAGGGATGACTCCTCCAGTTCTAAAGAAGTGTGGGACACCTTAGGACAACCGAGTGGTAAGTATGACTTCTTGGTCAAGTACACCACTCCTGAAAGCTCTCGTATCAGGCTCGAAGACATCCAGCCCACTGGATGGGGAAATCCACCTGAGAGTGCAAACACTGTGCAAAATACAATAGAAGAGTTCGTCTACGACAATTCTGCCTGGGAGACAGACTCCAATGATCCTGCTCCACCAGAAATCAGCGTTATTTCTGAAGACAAATCAAGAAGGAAGGTACCAGACTTTGTGATTCACCGAGGAGTTCGCCGCCAATGGGTTGCTGTCGATGTCCCGAAAGTTGTTCATAAGTCTAAATAATTGTCATCTTTGTTTTAACCTTTCACCCTGCCCAGGTGAAACGGATGTTTTGATAGGGCTCACTTTCTATAAATATCGCTCTTCGCTTCGCCCAAAGCGACAGAGTTTTGTTTTATAGGGCTGTAGTTTCAAGAATCGACCAAATCATAAATAAAATAACATTGTTCTGTAATTTCCGTATTTATTGTTGTTTTCACTTTTCACTTTTTCAGAAAATGGTAATCCTAAAAAATAACTCAAAATAATAAAAACAAGCATTTTTCAAAAAAAAATATATACACTGCACACACTCTTGTATTCTCTCTATCTCTTCTAAAAACAATCATCACGTCGTGCAGATTGCTTGTTTTAAACCCCATTGAAACATATGATCCAATGCCTTCTCCCAACTTTGAATTCTCGGTATTTGAGACTGAAGAAGAAAATGACGAAGAAATTCCAAAAGAGATCTCCCGATTGCTCAGGCAAGAGGAAAGGTCCATTGAACCTCATAAAGAGTCGTTGGAAACGATCAACTTGGGTTCAGGAAAAGAGAGAAAATAAGTCAAGATTGGGGCACCGCTCAGTCCAACTGTCAAAGAAAGTTTGATCAAGCTTCTCAAAGAATTTCCCGATGTATTCGCTTGGTCCTATCAGGATATGCCCGGGTTGAATACCAGCATCGTGGAACATCATCTACCGTTATGATCAGAATGTCCGCCGGTAAAACAAAGACTAAGACGGACTCATCCAGACATGGCCATCAAAATCAAAGAGGAAGTACAGAAATAGATCGACGTGGGTTTCCTCGCCACATCAGAATATCCTCAATGGCTAGCCAACATAGTACCAGTTCCAAAAAAGGACGGAAAAGTCAGAATGTGTGTAGACTACAGGGATCTGAACAAAGCCAGTCCAAAGGATAACTTTCCCTTACCGCACATAGACATGATGGTAGACACTACAGTAAAGTTTAAAGTCTTCTCCTTCATGGATGGATTCTCGGTCTATAATCAGATAAAAATGGAGTCAAAAGACATGGAGAAAACTTCATTCATCACCCCATGGGGCACCTTTTGTTACAAGGTAATGTCGTTCGGTTTAAAGAACGCCGGGGCAACTTATCAACGGGCCATGACTACTCTGTTTCACGACATGATACACAAAGAAATAGAGGTATATGTCGATGATATGATTGCCAAATCTAAAATAGAAGAGGAGCATGTGACCCACCTGTCAAAGCTATTCGAGCGTTCGAGGAAGTACAAACTCTGCTTGAATCCCAACAAATGCACATTCGGTGTCCGCTCAGGGAAACTTTTAGGGTTCATCATCAGCCAGAAAGGAATTGAGGTTGATCCTGACAAGGTCAAGGCCATTCAAGAAATGCCTTCTCCAAATACTGAAAAACAAGTCAGGGGATTCCTGGGACGTTTGAATTACATTTCCAGATTTATATTCCTCGTGACCGCGACATGCGCGCCAATCTTCAAATTACTCAAAAAGAATCAGGAATGTGTATGGACAGAAGACTTCCAAACCGCCTTCGACAGTATCAAGGAATACCTGTTGAATCCACCTATCATGTCACCTCCTGTAGAGAGAAGATCGTTGATCCTTTACTTAACAGTCTTGGAAGACTCCATGGGTTGTGTACTTGGATAATAAGACAAAACGAAAAGAAAAGAGTCTACCATCTACTATTTGAGCAAGAAGTTTACCGACTGTGAGACTCAGTACACTATGCTTGAGAAAACTTGCTGTGCTCTGGCTTGGGCAGCCAAACGTCTTCGCCAGTATATGATTCGTCACACTACTTGGTTAATTTCCGAAATGGATCCAATCAAGTATGTCTTTGAAAAGCCTGCTCTCACGGGAAGGATTGCCCGTTGGCAGATGTTGTTATCAGAATACGACATCGAGTACCATGCTCAGAAAGCCGTCAAAGGAAGTATTTTGGCCGATCATTTGGCTCATCAACCGATTGACGATCAGGAATCAGTCGGATTTGACTTCCCGGACGAAGATGTCATGTATTTGAAAATGAAAGATTGCGATGAACCACTACCCAATGAAGGGCCAGAACCAGGTTCCCAATGGGGACTAATCTTTGACGGAGCTGTCAATCATTATGGGAACGGAATTGGGACAATCATCATAACACCTCAGGGTGCCCACATTCCTTTCACCGCCCGACTGACGTTCAAGTGTACAAACAACGAGGCCGAATATGAAGCTTGTATCATGGGTCTCGAAGAAGCAATTTATTTAAGGATAAAGAACTTGGATGTGTATGGAGACTCAGCCCTGGTTATCAATCAGATCAAAGGAGATTGGAGCACATAACATTCAGGACTAATTCCTTACAAAGACTATGCGAGAAGGTTGTTACCATTCTTCAATAGAACCAAGTTTCATCATATCCCTCGTGAAGAGAATCACATGGCTGGTGCATTAGCCACCCCCTCTTCCATGATTAATGTAGGTCAATGGAATGACATACCTAAGATTGACATAATGCGCCTTGAACGGCCCGCTTACATCTTCGCAATTGAAGCAATCATAGATGACAAACCTTGGTATCATGATATCAAATGCCTCCTTCAAAAACAAGAGTATCCACCAGAGGCATCCAGAAAAGACAGAAAGACCCTCAGAAGACTGGCTGGAAGTTTCTTCCTGAGCGGTGATACGCTCTATAAGAGAAATTTCGACATGGTCTTGCTTCGATGTGTAGACAGACCAGAAGCAAACATGCTGATAAAAGAAATTCACGAAGGATCCTTTGGCACTCATGCCAACGGACACACAATGACGAGAAAAATTCTGAGAGCAGGATATTATTGGTTGACCATGGAATTTGATTGCTACAAGTACATGAGGAGATGTCACAAGTGTCAGATATACGCAGACGAAATCCATGTACCGCCAACGCATCTCAAAGTTCTTTCTTCCCCATGGTCTTTTTCTATATGGGGAATTGACATGATTTGCATGATCGAACCCAAAGTTTCAAACTGACATCGGTTCATCCTGGTAGCTATTGATTACTTCACCAAGTGGGTCGAAGCAGCGTCATACGCCAATGTAACCCGACAAGTGGTAGTCCGTTTCATAAAAAACAATATCATCTGTCGTTATGGTGTTCCAAGCCAGATCATTACTGATAATGGATCCAACTTGAACAACAAGATGATGAAAGAGATGTGTGCTGAGTTCAAGATCGAACACCATAACTCATCTCCCTACCGACCTAAGATGAACGGAGCGGTAGAAGCAGCTAAGAAGAACATCAAGAAGATTATTCAGAAGATGGTTGTAATCTATAAACACTGGCACGAGATGCTGCCATTTGCTCTTCACGGTTAACGCACATCTGTCCGCACTTCAACAGGGGCAACCCCTTTCTCTCTAGTATATGGCATGGAGGCAGTGCTCCCCATAGAAGTAGAAATCCCATCAATCTAGGTATTGATGGAAGCTAAGCTAACAGAAGCTGAGTGGTGTCAAAGTCGACACGACAAACTGAATCTGATCGAAGAAAAGCGAATAACGGCTCTATGCCACGGTCAGTTATATCAGTAGAGAATGAAGAAGGCGTTCGACAAAAAGGTCTGACCCCGCATCTTCAGAAAAGGAGACCTCGTGCTCAAGAAGATACAATCATTTCTCACTGATTCCCGGGGCAAATGGACTCCGAATTATGACGGCCCTTATGTGGTCAAGAAAGCCTTCTCAGGCGGTGCCTTGAGACTCGCAACCATGGATGGAGAGGAATTCGCCTACCCCACAAATGTTGACGTAGTCAAGAAATACTTCGCCTAAATAAAGAAAAAAAACGTCTCGATGGATTGAAAAGCCGAAAGGGCGGTCCAGGCAAAAATTAGAGACATAAGAAAAAAAAATTCCCGATGGATTGGAAATCTCAAAGTACAATCCAGGCAAAAGTTAGGGATTAATGGCAAATAACTACGTCTGATAAGGTTGAATCCCTCAGCGGTAATGCCATCCATCAGGAAAGATCCAGTAAAGGTCATCTTCGACAGAAGCTCAGGATGTCCAGAATTCAAAGTTGGTAGAAGGATAACGGTCATTATGTTTCAATGTAGCCCCTTTTTCACTTAAATTACCATTTTCTAAACTTTGTAAATACTCTATGGAATCACGCGCTTGGCTGATTTCCATCCTATCAATAAAATTAGGGCCCTAGTGCTTTTGTTTGCAATTCTTATTTGTTTTAGTTTTACAGAATAATGTTTTTAATATGATCAACGATTCTTGAAATAAAACAAAAATGAATTTACTTGTCAAACTTTTTCTACTTTTAAAATAAAGATGGCAATTCTTTTGACTGTTGAACATCGAAAGAACATCGATCGCTTCTCTGAAGGTGGTTGAACCTCAAAGTGCAGAATCAAAGTACTCCTTCTAAAACCAGTACGCCTGAATGAAGGATCAACTGTATCAGAGACCATTTTTCATCTGACATCCCCGGCAGAGTTCTTACCTCCTAAGCCCGACCAACATTGTTCCCCGCGGGAACTATTTTTTCCTAAGCAAGGCAAAATTGCTATCTTGAACCAGTGATACTTTTCATCCCCTACAGTGGCCGGGTATCCAGTCGTGTTCGTCTATTAGTCTGTATGTCGCGTTAGTTTCGTCAGCATAAACATACATACATCATGCATAATTGATTCACATTCATAATCATATTGCATCACTATCACTCTGGTCGGTCTTACCCCCCAAGTGGTAAAGTCCTCTTATCAATCGAGTTGTCAGTTCTTTCCTCATCAGGAAGTGAATCATCTAAACAATTTCTCCCCAGTTTATTTCTAGACTGAAGTTGGTCCTTGGCCACTTTGATAACTTGAACCTCTGAAAGACAAGAAGACCTTCGACAAATGTCACTCTTCACCATTGAAGATGATATCTTCGCTTTCCCGAATTAAGGAAAATCCCCAGAGGAAGCCTCACAACTAAAGACTCTCAGCAACACATTGATTTTTCTCCCCAAGAAAGTCAATGTTAATGTAGTCATCAGCACCTCAAAAATGGATTACATCACATGGCATTTCTCTGAGAAGATCTCGAGGAAAAGTATGATATAATGTCCCCAAGCAGGAAATAGTCTCTCAAGAGATTCGTTTTCCCCAGTAGAGTCAACAAATGGCGTCTCCAATAGATAAGTTTGAACACCTCTACAACTCAGACAAATGGGTTCCCCAGCGAGTCTGACATCAAAACTTGTTCCCATCAAATGGCATCTCCCCAGGAAAATTCGGCGAGAAGTTTGAGGAAAACCGCTACAAATAGCGTCCCTTGTCAAAAAAGTTTATTGACAAAAGAAATTGAGACCAGTTCCGTGGCTAAAAACCAGGATCGAGGGGAAGTTTATATCAGAAACTGAGACTAGTTCCGTGGCTAAAAACCAGGATCGAGGGGAAGTTTATTGACGAAAGAAACTGAGACCAGTTTCGTGGCTAAAAACCAGGATCGAGGGGAAGTTTATATCACAAACTGAGACCAGTTCCGTGGCTAAAAACCAGGATCGAGGGGAAGTTTTTACCTTTTCTAAGCATCATTGCTTAGCAAAAAAAGATGGATGAGCAATCAGCCATTCATAACCACCATCAAAATTTCGGGTATTCCGATATTTAATCCTCTTGCACCCCGAATGCCCAAATACCTTCGCCATTCACACCTTCGGGTCCAAGAAGATTAAATAGGGGCATCTGTCATACCCCAAATTTTGACCACCAAGATTTCCCATCATTGTGAAGATCATTACCATAATATGGATGTACTTTCATGCCTCATCAATCTCCTCAGGGATTGTTAGGCATTCTTTACAATCAAAGATTAGGGTTTTAATCCCTCTCAGAGCATTTAGACAAAAGATCAATCAAGAAATGACATGATCTTCAACTTGTCTAGCCTCTCAAACATCCATGGAGAACCAAGAGGTCTCCCACATCAAGAATTAAGCACAAGGTTGCAATATACCAAGTGGATCAAGCCTCAAGATCGCCAGTGTCACCAAATTAAGGTTTTGGTCGACTAAGGCCTCCAGATGAAAATTTCCATCTGGGCATGAGATAGTGGCTCAATGTATGGTCCAACAAACTCAAAAGGATCTCAAGAACCCATCTACAATGGCAAAATCACCTCGAGGGTCCATCTATCAAAAAATCAGGAATTAGGGTTTTGACCTAATTCAACCCTTGAGTTAACTTGTGAAGTGAGGCATGGCTTGAAGCTTCAAAATGAACTTCAAAGACCTCAAATACATTATGTTGACATGTTTACAAGATTTGATTGACTCAAAGAGCTCAATTCCTAAGCCACAAGAACTCAAAACCATCTGATCACAAATTCGGGTTTCTGACGGAAAAAGTCAAACCTATCCTTGACTGTTGACCTACCCTTAATCTCAAACCTTGGGGAGGGGTCCAAGACATTCCTAAATACCCTTTAAGGCCAACCATGAAGTTTAATTAAGCCCAGGGATTTATTTCACAAAAGGATCAAAAAGTCAAAATTTCATTTGATAAAAAAGTCAACTGTACAAAAATCCAAGTTTGACATTTTGGATTTTTGGTCAACCAAGGTTCCTTAACCCTAAAACAATGTTAATATGTGATTTGAATTATCATTCATCAAGAAAAATCAAAGAAAGTGAGTTAACTTGCTAAAGGGGTAACCATAAAAAACTTAGAATTTTTCTAAGTTATGGAACAAAGTGGCTAGGGTACAAACTTTGCAAGGCCATATCTCTCAAACCCTAAGGCCTTTCTCTCCCATTCAAAGCTCAGAGGGAAGCTCTCATTACATACTTCAAAAGTGTCAACTACATCTCATTCCAATTCCTCATGGATTTCAAGTTATGAATGGATCAAAATCACTAAAAAACATGAAAGTGCATTTTTCCAACACTTAGAAGAAATTCTGCCCAAGGCAGATTTCAAGTGAAACACCAAAACTTGGAGGGTTGTTTCACATAGTTCTAGACTGAATTAATTCAAGATGTAAACATCAAAGTTGTTGTGCATATTGCCTACAATCCAAGGAACTTATTGGCATGAAACAACTCAGCTTGAGCCAAGAGTTATGGCTGCTGCAAAACACCATGGCAAGGCTGTCATGAAAAATCAGTTTGTGAGATTTCTTGCCATACACGATTTTGAGCCAAAAAGCAATGATCACTATGCCACATTCATCCGATCTGACCCTAATCCATCTGATCCAACCTGCTAAGCTGAGTCAAAAAGCCAAGGGATCTTCTAACTTGAGGTTAATGCATTTTGTCACATTATGCCTTGAATTCAAAGGCATTTATGTGCAATAGTGCACTTTCAATAAAGCCACTCTACTTAGTCAAGATGCTCACTTAAAAAACAATTAAAACATTTGAAGAATGTGGATTTGGTCAAGACATAGCCCTGCTCTTGGGAGAGGCTAGTTTGCCTTGCATGAGAAGAAATGCCACCAAAATCACCAAATGGCCACCCAATTGCACAAGACTCATGACTTGCTGCAGAAGGAATTAGGCTGATCAATCCAGAGGTTTTCCAATCAACCTAAGCACTCAAACACATCCATTGAGGTACAAGGAAGCTGTCCAAATCATTAGAACTCATCTATAACACCTCCAAACCAGAATTCGATTCTCACTTGCAGAGGTAAAACTTGAACACTCAAACTCAATGAATCATGCATCATAAACATGTTTTCTTGTTACCATTGTGTTTCTGGATGTTTGTAGATCATTTATCCTCAATCAATTGTTTTTTACAATTCGTGTATAGGATTTCATTGAGTTCATGCCAATTTTAGGGATCTTCAGGCTTTATCATATTATGTTTTGATTCACTTAATTTCAATAAAATTGGGTATTGCCATTGTGTTCCTTATCTGAAAACACACGATTTTCATATTTGGATCATGTGAAATGGTTGAGAGATGAGTGAGATAGGAGGCTTCACGTATCTGAGCTTGAGGATGAAGATGGTCATGCCGCCATTCTTCAGAAATCCAACTTGTTTTGATATATATTTTTCCGTTGCCATATATTAAATGAATTGGCATTGCGCCCTAGTGGTTGATCAACTGGTTTGTGTGTATTAAGCGAGCGAGAGGTCTGGGGTTCGAATCCCCCTCGCCCCATACCTCTTTTTTATCACTTGTCCCATTTTTAATATTTTTCATATTATTTTTATTAATGATTTGGAAAATTAATTTCTCATTCAATTTTAATATTTTTTTATTGGTTCTTTTTCAGAAAAAATCACAAAAATATTAAAGTATTTTATTCTACAAAAAAAATCAAATTTATATTATTTATTTAATATAGTGGGTATTTTTATAAATAAATTCATTTTTATTGTTTTTAAACATTTTAAAAGTGAATTTTCTTCTTGAAAATCAAAATCAAATGAGTTCTAAATCATCTTGTGATTAAAACCTCATTTTTCAAACCTTAAACAAAAATCACAAGTAGTTTATTTAAACTTATTTGGTATTTTATTCATTTTTAAAAAGAATTACTTTTAAAAGAAAATGAAATTAGGGTTCTTTGATTTTGATCTTTATCAAACATTTTCAAAACTCTTTGGGTCTCTAATAGAGTGTAAGACCCAACCATATCTTGTACATAAAATATTTTTTGGACCTCAGTCATTATATAAGACCCAATACAGTTTACAAACAACAGTAAAATTACCGTTGGGCCTTTCCTTAAGTATAAGCCCCAACAATCTTTTCAAAAACAACTACCCTTTGATTTAGGTTCAAATGTACAGTTGTTATCAAAACTTTCTTTAATTTCTTGAACAACTAACAATACAGCTATGAAAGCTTGCTCGCCTGTAAGTTTTTATCAGCTTTCTTTTACGTACTTGCACATATACATGTATATATTTGTTTGAACAACATGGAAGCTTGCTCACCTGTAAGTTTTTATCAGCTTTCATTTACTTGCTTTGATATATATATATATATATATATATATATATATATATATATATATATATATATATATATATATATATATATATATAATTGTATTGTGGGAAGCTGCTCCCCTGTAAGTCCTTCTTTTAGATCCTTTTAAATACTTGTCATATATTAACTGTATATATACTAGTATATTTGCTTAGAGTTTTCCCTGACAACTAGGTCTAGAACTAGATAAAGCCAGTTGGTCACTCTTTAATACAGTCAAAACTAGATCCCAATATGATTTCCAGATACAGTCTTGCCTTCTCTTGGGCTTAAACAATATGGAACAAAGAGAAATGCATTATTCTTCGGGAAACTTTTCTCAGGCTGTCACTATTAGAAATTGTCAAAGAAATTCTACTTCTCAGAGGTGATCTATTCTCGGTGAATGGCATCTTTTGAATTTCTTCAAACCTCAGAACTATTCATTAAATGATCTATTCTCGGTGAATAGCATTTCTTGAACTTTTCTTTGGCTTGGGACCCACGGGCTTCCTAAAAGCATCCCCGCCTCCTCTTGGGCTTTGTACAAGGACCCTCCGGCTTCTTAGAAGTTCTCATGCATTCTCTTGGGCTTAATACAAGGACCCTGAAGACCTCTTAAAGGTATAAGATAGAACTTAGTCATCCTTTGCTAGAGCAGTCTTTCCAATGTCAAACCTCAGACCAATTTAGGGTTGATTCTCATCCCTTAAAACATTTGCCTCCTCTTGGGCATCATACAAAGATAAACTCTTCCATACCAGTAGACTTGGTCAGTCTAATCCCCTCTCGGATCTCAAATACATTCTCAAGCACCTTACAAACATAGGAGAAACCCCGGTCATTCAGGATCCATCTCCAGTAGAGTTAAAACTCAGTCTCTCTCCTAAAATTCCCCAGCCAAGGTTAGTTTATCATCAGTATAACACTATCAGAACCTCAAGGCATCTGATATCTCAACTCTTATGTAACCCTTAGCAAGAGTTGATTCCCCATTTGGACATGCCTCGGGATCTCAATAATCCCCAACAGAAGATAACCTCCTCATAGACTTTGTATAATGATCCTTCTTTTCCTCAACATAGTCAGCCTCCTCTTGGGCTTTGTACAATGATTCTCCCCAACGGAGCTAACCTTTTCAGAATCTCTTGTTGAGTCAATCACTTTTCAGACTCTCTTGTTGAGTCAATCACCTTTTCAGACTCTCTTGTTGAGTCAATAAACTTTCGGACTCTCTTGTTGAGTCAATCACCTTTTAATACTCTCTTGTTGAGTCAACCCTTTTAGCCTCAATCTTGGGCTTTGTACCAGACAGATAAAACCATTCTCTTATTGAGACAATCTTTTCCAGCCTCCTCTTAGGCTTGATATAATGATTTCCCCTAGTAAGAGATAGACTCCTATTAGGCTTTATATAATGATTTCTCCAGCTTGTTCACCCACAATCCTGGGCTTTGTATAGGACAGATAAAAGCACTCTCTTGTTGAGTCAAACCCTTTTCAGCCTTAATCTTGGGCTTTGTACAAGACACCATATAAATTTCCTAAGCAGAGTCAATCCTCTTTTCAGCCTCAATCTTGGGCTTTGTACAAGACAGATAATACTCTCCAGCAGAGTCAAACTCATTTCAGCCTCAATCTTGGGCTTTGTACAAGACACTTAAAATATCCTCAGCCGCGTCAGTAAAGTCTCATTTAGCCTTAATCTTAGGCTTTGTACAAGACAGATAAAGATTTCTTTCCCATCGAGTCAATCTTCTTTTCAGCCTCGATCTTGGGCTTTGTACAAGACACATACAAACCTCCCCGACAGAGTCAAAATCCCTTTTAGCTTCAATCTTGGGCTTTGTACAAGACAGACAGAACATTTTCGTCGAAAAAGTCAAACTTTTAGCCTCCTCTTAGGCTTTGTATAATGATATCCCCAAAAGAGTCAGTCTCTTTTAGCCTCAATCTTGGGCTTTGTACAAGACATATATAAACACTCTCTTGTTGAGTCATCCTTCTATAGCCTCCTCTTAGGCTTTGTATAAAGACTTCCCCAGTGGAGTCAATCAACCTCTTAGCTTCAACCTTGGGCTTTGATCAAGGCACACAAAAATCAACATCCCCTCAGAGGAAATCAAAATCTCTCTGTAGGAAGTCATTTCTCTATTTATCACTTATCAAAACAGACATTCAAAATAAACCCTAATCCCAGATAAGTGTTGTAAGTGGCACACTTATTGATTCAAATATCCAAGCTGTCGTCCATCTTTTATCCTGGTAAATCCTCCCTTGCATCTAATTGCTGTAAGAGGCAAGCCTCTGGATTGTTTACATCCACGCCACTGTCCCTCTCTTAGCATGAGAAATTCCTAAGGAAAAAATGGCATTGCTCAACACTGAGTTAAAGTTTTCCCCTTCAGGACAAATCCCCTATAAAGGAAATTATGGCATTGCTGGATTCATATATCCCAGTTAAAGTAATCCTCCTTTATAAATAGTCACCCAACAGTTGTGATAAACAGACGAGATGTCTCCCTTTAAAGATGACAAATTCTCTCTCAATCAAAACCTTTTAGCTTCAATCTTGGGCTTTGAACAAGACACAAATAAACCTTTTAGCTTCAATCTTGGGCTTTGAACAAGACACCAAAATATCTTTTTCCTCCCTTATAATAGGAGGAACTACGATTGCTCTGATTTCCCTTATTCATTTAAACGGGAATACGTAGGCATAAGATTGTGAAATCTTAGCGAGGATACTAATAAAAAACTCTAGGTCCAATACCTTCATACCAATCAAAACTTAGGTCCAGTACCTTACCAAAAACATCAGAAAAACCCGAACATCAACAAAAACTCACTCTCTCTCTCATATTTCCCAAGAAACTTTCCCAACCCATTAACGGATAAACACCATCAAGTACAAAGTGAAACCTAAAGCTAACAACATGTGGATAACCACATATAGAATGGGTAATTGACAACTCAATTTTAGATAGCTTCCATTTCCCTTCCAGCTTCACGGGATAAATAAGAAATCAAAAAGTAGCACCCCCTCCTCTTCATTGAGGAGAAAACCCAACTCTCTGCGATAAGGTGGTCGGGTCACCGACAAAAATCACACGCTACACTTTGGTGATTCTTCATCACTAGCAGAATCATCTTCTAACCAGGATGTATGGAGGCCTTTCTTTTCTTTCTTGAGGAATGTAGGACACTCCGATTTAATGTGTCTAAATCCCTCACATTCAAGACATTTGGTCCCCTTTTCTTTGCCAATTCTCTCTTTATAACTTGAATTCCTTCCATAATTGTTCCTTTTGAAGTTGCTGGACATCTGAGTCTTGGCACTATTTTTTGACTCTCCCTCAATTTTTTCCAGTAATTGACTGTGCTGTTTTCCCTTAAACACAACTGCGTTAGACATATCTTTCTTGGAGTTTGTCTTTCCTTCATCAGACACCAAGGCTAAGCTTTTCTTATTCCCAGTCCTTTCATTTAGTGCCATTTCAAAAGTTTGAAGAGATCCAATAAGCTCATCAATTTTCATAATAGCTATATCCTGAGCTTCCTCTATAGCAGTCACCTTCATGTCAAATCTCTTGGGAAGAGACCTTAGAATTTTCTGGACTAACTTGGCTTCATGAATTTTCTCTCCAAGGTCACTAGATGTGTTGGCAATATCAACAATGTTCATGTGAAAGTCATGTATACTTTCATCCTCTCTCATCCTCAAGTTCACAAACTTTGTGGTGAGAAGTTGAAGTCTTGAAGATTTAACTCAAGAGGTACCTTCATGAGCAGTCTTCAAGATTTCCCAAGCATCCTTTGCAACAGTGCAGTTCTTGATGAGTCTGAAGATGTTCTTGTCCACCCTATTGAACAAGGCATTCAAGGCCTTGGAATTTCCTTGAGCAAGCTTATCATCTTCATCATCCCAGTCTTCCTCTGGTTTCAGCTCATCAGTGAGCTTCCCATCTTTGTCTTTGATCTTTGGTGGATCCCACCCTTTAACCACAGACTTTCAAGCTTTACCGTCCATGGACTTGATAAACGCCACCATGTGCACTTCCCAATATTCATAATTCGAACCATCAAGTATGGGTGGTCTATGTAGAATTCCTCCTTCTTTATCCATCGAACCAGAAAATATCGTCCCTGAATCTCATCCAGATACAGAGCAGGATGCCTGCTCTGATACCAATTGAAATTCTAGTTAAGCAGATCACTAAGATGTCAGACAGGATGTCGTGACACTTGATCTCTGCTACTCACAAGGATTAAATAAGAACAAAATAAACAACAGAAAGAAAACAACACACAAGAATTGTTAACCCAGTTCGGTGATCAACAACACCTACGTCTGGGGGCTACCAAGCCAGGAATGAAATCAACTAAGTAGAATTAGTTCTAAGCTAAACTCCATAGGTTTTCAAACTCAATTTTAAACCCATTTGATCCCCCAACCAAGATTAAGCTTTCATTTTAAGAAATCCCCAACCAGGGTCATTTGACCATCAACAAATCCTCAATAGAATCTAAACCGCATGGCATCTGAAATTTCAACTCTTCCCTGATTCCCAGCCAGAGTAAATTCTTTTGAATTCCCCAACACAATTTGGATCTGCTCCTAGATTTCAATACTCCTCAGCAAAAGTTAGCCTCCTCTTAGGCTTCATATAAGAATTCCCCCAGTGGAGCCAGTCTACCTCAATCTTGGGCTTTGTACAAGATAGAAAAAAACCCTCCTCAGTAGAGTTAGTTTCTTTTACCTTCAACCTTGGGCTTTGATCAAGGCACACAAAATCAACATCCCCTCAGATGAGACCATGAGTCCACTCTGTAGGAGGACACTTCCTTTATACATCACATATCAAAACAAACAATCAAAACCTTTTCCCAGATAATTGCTGTAAGTAGCACACTTGTTGATTCAAAATCCAAGCTGGAGTCCTTCCCTTATCCTGGTTAAAATTTCTCTTTCATCTAACTGCTATAAGTGGCAAGCCTCTGAACACATACATCCAAGCCAATGTCCCTCTCTTAGCATGAAAGATTCATAAGGAAAAAGTGGCATTGCTCTATACTGAGTTAAAGCTTTCTTCCTTCATAACATCACCCTTATAAAGGAAATTATGGCATTGCTGGATTCTACATATCCCAGTTAAAGTAATTCTCCTTTATAATCAATTTCTCAACATTTGTGATGAATAGGTGAGATATTGTCCCTTTAAAGATGACAAATTATCTCTCAGTACCCTTTTAGCTTCAATCTTGGGCTTTGAACCAGACACAAATACTCAGATAGCTTCAACCTTGGGCTTTGAACAAGACACCAAAACATCTTTCCTCCCATAGAATAGGAGGAACTACGATTGCTCTGATTTCCCAAATCTCTTTACGGGAATACGTAGGCATAAGATTCTGAAATCTTAGCGAGCACATAAATCAAAAACTTTAGGTCCAATACCTTCCCAAAAACAACAGAAAACCCGAAAACAACAAAAACAATCTCTCAATCCTCCAAAAGGAGAAACTTTCCCAATCCACAGCAGATAAACATAAGAAAGCAATTCAAATTAACAGAGATACATGCAATAAAGAGTTTATAACCAGACCCCGATCCTCGATCTCTTAGCATTTGTTAAAGAAAACATTTGCGTGCAAGGTTAGTTTTAGATATCTTCCCTTTCCTTTCCAGCTTCATAGGATAAATAAGAAATCAGAAAGTAGCACTCAATTCCAACATTGCGGTAAGGTGGCCGCGTCACCAACAAAAATTGCACGCTACAATAGCCACGGTGGCCTGAGTCTGTTTATGTTTAAATGTGATCGGAAGTGTTATTTCATTTAAGGACCATGATGTTCCCTCTCATTTGGACCTTTGGATGCGCATACATTGGCCTTTTGACTTAGATCTTATGGTTGTGTTATTTTGTGGATCTGATGCATTTTTTTTATTAAAATGCACCATGCGCCATCAGTTGAGGAGTGTTGGATCTTCCACGTCAATTAATGAGGTCAAATCCAACGCTCCTTGTTTTTCCAACTTTATTTCTCTTTTTCTTTTTTCATTTTAATTGTTTTTATCTTCTAAAATTCATATTAATTTCATTTTTAGTCCAAAAATTTTGAAAATAATTTCTATAATTCTCTTTTATTTCTCTTCATCTGGTTTTTTTTGGAGATTTTTATTTTATGATTTGCTATTTTTCTTTGATTTTCTCGTTTTTCCTTTGTTTTAATTGGTTTAAAAATGCTTTTATGCTTTAAAAAATTCTGAAAACTTTTCCATATGCTTCTTGATTTATTTTTGACCTTCCATAATTTTCTGGGCCATTTATTTGGTGATTTGAAGGACTTTATGGATTTTCTCTTTTATTTTCCTTTTAAAAATGATTTTAAAATTCTTTTTGATGCATTTTATTTCATTTTATTGCATATTATATTTGTTTGACCTATGTTGACTTCTGTTGGCCTTGGATCTTGGTTGATTTGACCATAAGTTTCATCAAACTCAATGGATCTTGGGTGTTGATGGAGTGAAAACCCTAATCCACCAAAATGAATGATTGATTTTGATGATAACTTGATTAATGTCTTGATCCAATTTGGTTTTCCTTCTATTTTGTTATCTCCTTCTATCTTCATCTCTTTCTATTTCGTTTTCACCTTTCCTCTTGACCAATTGGAAGATGTGTAGTCCATCTTGTTCATGAGATCTTGATTGGTGCTTGATGAACTTTCATCATTTCAAATCTACCATTTGATTGATCATTGATCAATTGAGGTACTTTGGATTGATGCATAAGTTTTTCCTAAGTATCATGAAGGGTTGATTGATGTAATGGACCTATCTTCTTTGACTTAGGTCTTGATCCACCTTGTTTTGACTTGTGATACATGTTTTAGGAGTATGATATCTTTATCATATCTCTAACATGTTTGGTACATAAATTGTTGTTGGCCGGCCTCCTATGGTATGTTCTTCCTTATAGATTGTGCTACGATTGCTTAACATAGCGCTAAATTTGTCCCGAATCAGATTATTAATTCTAACACTAATGTTAACCATATAATTGTGCTAACATTTATTTTTATGTCATTTAATTTTATGCACATTTATCTTTAAGTCATTTAATTTCTTGCACCATATATATTGCTTTATTATTATCATTATCACATCATATTGCTATTGTTTATGTTTATGCCTTTTTCCTTTTGTCCACTTGGACTTTCTTTTTCTTTCTTAAGACATTAATAACGGCTTAAACCATTAAAAGAATCTTAATGCTTCCTTGGACTATTTGGTTATTATCCCTTGCTTGGATGATGGACTTATGGACTTAGAATTAGGCTTTTTGCCCTATGCTTTAGAGTTATGACTTGAGACCTTGGAATTCATCTGGTACCTTGACCTTGGTTTGACCTTGTGGAAGACTTGGCTCTGCTACCTAATCTTTGGCCTTGGTTTAATTTCTTTTTTATCTGATGCTTGGTTATTTCTCTGCTTATCTGGTTGCTTATTGCTTAAACCCAAAGGATGGGATAGCTTGGTATCTTGGTTAGATCTTTCCTTCCATAGCTTTTATTTTATGCTTTAGGGTGGTGTCTTCATCTCCTCCCCTTCTTAGATTTTCAAAATCTTCTCCCTTTTTTCAAAACCTTCTTGTTTTTAAACTTGAACCACTTTCATAATAAACCTTGACTTTGTCAAGTGATTTTCAAACTCTTTTTCTTGAATAAAGTGATAATAAATCTTAAGCATATCAAGACCATTTTCAAAAGACTTAAAAAATACTTAACTCATTCAAATCATTTTGTGCCCTTTGTGCACTTTTTCCTTTTAAACTTCTCATAAGGTTTAGACACGAATCATTTTCATAGTTGATATGTAATTCTCCTATCTCCATAGTGATGATTAAGTGTTGATTCTTTTCCACTTGAGAGAGCTAGTGGCATACTTATTGATTTTAATCCAAGTTGGAGCCCTTCTCAATAGTGATGCAAAGGTCCATTTTCATACACTTGTGGGTGACTAGTTGAGTGTTCTCCTTAAAATGACAACTTGTCTTCCCATTTAAAATCAATCAAAACAAATCTCTTTTGTTATTTTTACCACAAACTACGAGGTTTTGATCCTCTATTGTACTTTATGGGTACGTAGACATGAGGCTCAGGAAGTCTTGTCAAACACAAAAATCATAAAAAATACTTCTCTTCTCATCTCCACCATCTTTTGCAAACAACAACTTTTTAAACCAAAACTAGATTTTCAAGAGGTTCCTACAGAGTACTATAGATGTTTTGGGTGCTAACACCTTCCTATTTCATAACCAACCCCCTTACCCTTGTCTCTGTTTTTATTAGTTTTGTTTTAAAACTTCTTTGTGTTTTGTTCGTTCTTTTCCCCATTCCTTTGGAAAAATAAAAGTGTGGCGGCGACTATTGCATTACGAGTTAAGTTAATCAATAGCTTAATCTGAAATTTTCCTGCTACACAAAGCAGTAGACATAACTTGATCAATCAAATGTCTTCTTTTATTCTCAGGTCTCAAACATACAGTCCACAACATAACAGTAGCAGGAATGTGCACTATCTTGCTCCAGTCCTTCCATACGTCCTTCTTGCATCGCTCCTCTAATGTTGGGCAACCAAGAATGTTCAGAACCTCTAGAGAATTGAGGTGTCAAATAGTAGTAGGACAGTGTCTACAAAGAGGGACTTTTATTTATTATGTTTTGGTCAAAAATCTTAACATTAATCAAATGTTTATTTTGTAAAAAAATGTTTCTAAATTATATTTTCATTTTATATGTAAATGAAATTATAATAATTATTAAAAAGTATATGTTAAAATTTTTGGTCGAGAAATTTACCGAATTTTAAATTTAAATATTTATATGTAGCTTTGGATTTACATAGAAGTCAATTGAACAAATGAAGGTTATTAATATATTTTCTAAATTTTTTGTTTTGGATCGTATTTGTTTTGGATCGCTCTTGTAGTAGTGTGTTGTAACCATGCACGCTCTATTGATGATGAAAATAAATACCTACACCACAAAATTTTAAAAATTATTGACATATATTGAATCCCAAAATGGATAGCTAGCTAACTTTTCATTATATTCTTATACCATGTAGCTTTGGACTAAACATAGAAGTCAAGTGAACAAATGAATATTAGAAATTTATGTTTGTTTTTTATGTAGAGAATGGATCAAAGTTTGATGTATGATAGAGTGAACTCCGATAGGTATGTGATAAGTGCAAAGTGTACCTATTGGTGTAAATGAATTTTGTTGCACTTATCGTTACTTTATGTTAAAATTCGTTGAATAAACCCCACTTTATGTGTAAATACGTTTACGTTACGTTTTCGTGTGTATATTGCGTTTTCTTGTAAATACCGTTGAGTTTAATTGATTTTGTCTCATTTTTTGTAGGTAACTAATAAAGGCCATCGTGCCATATTCTTGTAGAGCATTTAATAAGCTTTCCAGCGCTTCCGACCGTGCGTAAATCGGAGCTACGATGCAGAAGTTGTGGTCAAATAAGGGGCTGTTTTTCTGTCATGTTCGCCTAGCGAGTGTGACAGCGAATGTTCGCTCGGCGAAGGCTGGCGAAGGTCCCAGCGAAGGAGGCCAGAAAGAGGTAGAGGAGAAAAAGACCAATGTTCACTTCGCGAGCGTCCTAGCGAGCATTCGCTAGGCGAATAAAACGTTCGCTTAGCGAACTTATGAAGAAAGCAAGGGGCGGTTTAACTATTCAGAGGCACTTTAAGTGCCATTTTCGTGCATTCGCCTAGCGAATGATCTGTTCGCCTAGCGAGCAGTGTAGAATTTGAAATGTATATAATTCATTTTAGTCACTTTTTATGTGATGGTTTTTGGGTTTTCTTGATCCCATTTCCATCAAACTTCATTCTTTGGTAGGTTTGCTTAGAAAACAACTATGGAGCATGCATACGGATGAACCGGGGTGGATTGATCATCGAACGGCTCTGACAATCCGCGAGACGTTTGGTTCATTTCTCTTTTTCTTTGTGTTTTTCTTTATGGTTGGGTTGTGTATATGTATTAACTATGATCTCATGTATATTTGTCGCCCATGGCTTTGTATAAAACTTGCTTTACAAATATTTATTGGTAATTGTCTATGATTTTTTCTTTATGTGCGGGGTTTGGGTTGCGTTAGACATAACCTTCACGAACGTTGATTAGGGATGATTGTCTGTTAGTTTCTGGACTTTAGAGATAGATTTAGGAGCTAACAATCTTCGATAGGCGTCGAAGCTTAATGCCTTCCGTGTTTCGAGGCTTTGCTCGCGAGAGTGATGAAGAGAGTGACATGGTTGTTATCTCAACTTTGCGTTAGACATAACCTGTGTTGTGAGCGATGCTGGGTGATATTGAGGAGTATTGTAGGTTGAGTATAACTGGTCGGTAAGTTTAAGTTTGTGAGGAGTGATTTGTATGCATTGCCGGACGAGTTCTTCTCTCTGAAGAATGATTTCTGTTTATATTTTAATATTTACTTTTCTGTTTTCTTGTTTGAAACCATTCAAAACCAAACTCATAAACGCGAGAGATTTTCGAACGGCGTTCTTTCCCTCGAACCGATCTCTATGGATACGACATAAATCCCGGAGGGAATTCTTCCGAAAATAAATATTTTTGCTTGCTTGCTACTATTCTGCAACCAACAAAATGGCGCCGTTGTCGGGGATAGGTTATGATATTGAATCGCATTGCGATAGTTTCTTTGTTTTTGAGTTTTGTATATATCGTATATATTGTCTGTTTCCATTATGTTTGTTCAAGTGTTGTATACATTTTGTTCCCGTAATGTTTGTTTAAGTGTTTGGTTAGGGCACTTGCTTTTGGTTTGCGCGGTGAGGCATCACTATGGCATGAAGGAAGGAAGTTACTAGCTAAGCATTGTAAAGGCGTCGAGCTTACGACGTAAAACAAGCATGGTGTATTCTTTTCTTTTGTTGTTGTTTAGCTTAGGTAGTGTGGTGAATATTCATTAAACAAGTTGTACTCGGATTTTTCGTAAAAATCTCAAATCTTCACTTTACAACTTGTTTAATGAATTTTCTACCGGTTTGTCAGTTTGTGTATATTAATAGTTTTTGTGTTTGTCAATGAACTTGTTTTGAGTAGCTTGAGGAACTTTTGGTGATGTTCCACGTTTGATTGTTTCAACTCGCAGATGTATGGTAATGATCTTGTTAAGTTTTGTACACGTCCGAGGTATGTATTTATCGCTTTCTATACTTTAGCATATTCATGATACTTAGGTTTTTTACAACTTTCATGCCATTCATTCTTTTGTATACTTGTTCTTGTTTTGAATCAGTTTAGTTCCCAACCTTTTTGTGAGGTAGCCTTCTATTTGTTCATATATGCTCAGAGTACCAACATTCTTGTTCTAACTGGATTTTATTATGCTTAATCTTTTATTTGTGTTGATTATATGAAAGCATGAAAAGGATCAAGGCATTTTGTTTCATTTTGAGGACAACTACCTTAGCCAAATAGTCAATTCACCTTGTGAGTATGTGAGAATTCGTAACCCCTTTGAGCTTTTTGATCCATGTTTCTATTTGAACTTAATGCTTGTCTATGAGTGTTTAGTTCACTTATTTTTGAATGGATTTTGTTTTTTCTTGGACCTCAACTTTGTGTTGTTGTATGGATTTTTTTCCTTGCCTTAGAAAGTAGGGAGTATTCACATGATGGTGCGGTTGAATTCAAGTTGGGGAGAGGATGATTATGTACTCATTGGTTGGATTCTATGCGGATTGAAAAAGAAAAGAAAAAAATAGAAAAAAGAAGAAAAAGAAAAATCCTTGAAAAAGGAAACAAAAAGAGCTTCAATAATTGTGCTAAATAAGCATTGTGTGTTGTGTAGCACTTGGGATTTTGTAAGAAGTTGGTTGAAATTTTGTGTGTGAATCTTTGTGAGTTTTCACTCCCTTAGGTTTAGGAAAGTTTTTGTTTCAATTACCTTTAGAAATTGCCCCTTGTTTGTTTACCCGACCACACTACAACCTTGAAAGTCCTTGTGATTCTTGCCTTTGTATGTTCAATATGATTTTTGGATGGTTGCATAATTTAGTCTATGGTTTGCATGATTGTTGTGTGAGTGAGAAGAACCTCATTGTGTGTTTTTCATCTACCGATGATTGTTTTTTTCTAGGTGTGGTTCACAGTTGAACTTGTGTTGTTTTAGAATTTTTGGCATGATTTTTGTATTTTGCTTTTGTTTCGAGACTATGTTGTCGTTGTAGTTTAGTGGTAAGTATTTACTTTGTGTGTACCATTTTTCATTTGAACCATTACATTTGTTTTCCGTTTTTCAAAACTTGTTGATTCGTGATTCTTTGGTTATCACTCGGTTTCATTGAGTTGTTTGATTTTTTGTTTGTGGACAAACAATTATGTAAGTTGGGGAGAGTTTGATAAGTGCAAAGTGTACCTATTTGTGTAAATAAGTTTTGTTGCACTTATCGTTACTTTGTGTTAAAATTGGTTGAATAAACCCCACTTTATGTGTAAATACGTTTACGTTACGTTTTCGTGTGTATATTGTGTTTTCTTGTAAATACCGTTGAGTTTAATTGATTTTGTCTCATTTTTTGTAGGTAACTAATAAAGGCCATCGTGCCATATTATTGTAGAGCATTTAATAAGCTTTCCAGCGCTTCCGACCATGCGTAAATCGGAGCTACGGTGCAGAAGTTGTGGTCAAATAAGGGGTTGTTTTTCTGTCATGTTCGCCTAGCGAGTGTGACAGCGAATGTTCGCTCGGCGAAGGCTGGCGAAGGTCCCAGCGAAGGAGGCCAGAAAGAGGCAGAGGAGAAAAAGACCAATGTTCGCTTCGCGAGCGTCCTAGCGAGCATTCGCTAGGCGAATAAAACGTTAGCTTAGCAAACTTCTGAAGAAAGCAAGGGGCAGTTTAACTATTCAGAGGCACTTTAAGTGCCATTTTCGTGCATTCGCCTAGCGAATGATCTGTTCGCCTAGCGAGCAGTGCAGAATTTGAAATGTATATAATTCATTTTAGTCACTTTTTATATGATGGTTTTTGGGTTTTCTTGATCCCACTTCCATCAAACTTCATTCTTTGGTAGATTTGCTTAGAAAACAACTATGGAGCATGCATACGGATGAACCGGGGTGGATTGATCGTTGACCGGCTCTGACAATCCGCGAGACGTTTGGTTCATTTCTCTTTTTCTTTGTGTTTTTCTTTATGGTTGGGTTGTGTATATGTATTGATTATGATCCCATGTATATTTGTCGCCCATGGCGTTGTATAAAACTTGCTTTACCAATCGTTATTGGTAATTGTCTCTGATTTTTGCTTTATGCGCGGGGTTTGGGTTGCGTTAGACATAACCTTCACGAACGTTGATTAGGGATGATTGTCTGTTAGTTTCTAGACTCTAGAGATAGATTTAGGAGCTAACAATCTTCGATAGGCGTCGAAGCCTAATGCCTTCCGTGTTTTGAGGCTTCGCTCGCGAGAGTGATGAAGAGAGTGACACGGTTGTTATCTCAACTTTGCGTTAGACATAACCTGTGTTGTGAGCGATGCTGGGTGATATTGAGGAGTATTGTAGGTTGAGTATAACTGGTCGGTAAGTTTAAGTTTGTGAGGAGTGATTTGTATGCATTGTCGGACGAGTTCTTCTCTCTGAAGAATGATTTCTGTTTATGTTTTAATATTTACTTTTCTGTTTTCTTGTTTGAAACCATTCAAAACCAAACTCATAAACGCGAGAGATTGTCGAACGACATTCTTTCCCTCGAACCGATCTCTGTGGATACGACATAAATCCCGGAGGGAATTCTTCCGAAAATAAATATTTTTGCTTGCTTGCTACTATTCTGCAACCAACAGTATGGTTTGAAATATTAATTTGTTAGTAGAGTTGAAGATTTTGTCAATAAAGCCATGAATCGACCATAATTTTTAAACTAAGGAGGTGTTGCAGTGAGAATCAGATATCAAGATATTATATTAACTTGAATCATAAAACATTGAATGTTCACCACCAAAATTTAATTTATCCAAAGGAAAGGGAAAAGATCGAATAAAACCCTAATTGTGCAATGTAACAACAATGCAAAGAGGTCTAAAGGTTTGGGGGTTGGTTATATTAAAGGGAAGGTATTAGCACCCTAAGTATCTATAGTACTCTATAGGAACCTCTAGTTGTATTTTTGTTATGTTTTTGTTTGTTTTCTATTGATTGGGAATGTTCTATGGGAAAAGACCTAGAGGTTTTACTAAGTATGCTCGCCAAAACTTAGCGGTCTTGTACCTACGTATCCTTACAAGGATGGAATCAGAGCAATCGTAGTTCAGCTTAACAAGGGTGAAAAACACTTGATAATGATCAAGGTTCCAAGGGGAAGGTAAGTGTTTATTACAATAACACTAACATAGAGTTTACAAACTCTAACCTAAAGCTAAGTTAAAAAGGTTAATGAATCTAACAAGGTCAATAGGGAAATTGAGGTAAGGCTAAGCTACCTATGACATAAAGTCAACAAAAAGACCTTTCCTTTGGATTTGGAAACAAAAGATGACAAAGAAGGATGAAGGCTAACAAGCTAACATCACTTGGGGATAGCTTGACAAAGTTAAAAGTAATATGAGTGAATATGGATGAGATGAACAAGGATGATATTCAAACATGATATCAATTGTAAGTAACAAAGAAAACATTCAAACATGATGTTATTCAAGGAATCATATGAGATAATGCAAAGTACAAATGCACATGGTAATAACCAAATACAAAGGTAGATGTGACAACATTTAAAACAAAGACTTGACAAAGTCACAAAAGATCAAGGTAACAACAATGAACAAATATGTAACAACATCCAAGACATAATAAATCTACAAATAAACATGGTAACAACCAAGGTAAAGATAGATGTGACAACATCTAAATAAGACTTAACAAAGTCATGGTAACTACCAAATACATGAAGGTAAATGTTACAACATCTAGGACTTAACAAAGTCATAAACAAAACATGGTAACAACCAAAGTAAACACGTATGTCATACCCCAAATTTTGACCACCAATATTTCCCATCATTGTGTAGATCATCACCACAATATGGATGTACCTTCATGCATCATCAATCTCCTCAAAGATGGTTGAGCATTCACCACAATCAAGAATTAGGGTTTCAAGCCCTCTCAGAGCACTTAGACAAAGGATCAATCAAGAAATGACATGATCTTAAACTTGCATAACCTCTCAAACACCCATAAAGGATCAAGAGGAATCCCACATCAAGAATCAGGCACAGGAGTGCAACATTCTAAGTGGATCAAGCCTCGAGATCGCTAGTGTCACCAAATTAGGGTTTTGGTCGACCAAGGCCTCCAGATGAAAATTTTCTTATGGACATGAGCCAATGCTTAAAATCACAACCCAAGATACTCCAAGGGACCTCATGGACCCAATCATTAAGTCAATTTAACCTTAGGGATGCATTTACCAAAAATCAGGAATTAGGGTTTCTTGACCTAATTCACCCCTAAGTTGACTTTTGGAGCAAAGTATGAGCCAAGACCTCAAGACATTATTTGAGGGCCTCAAATACATCACATTGATCCATTTGCAACAATGGATTGATCCAAGAAGCTTGATTCACAAGTTTCAATTTCATCTGGACCACAATTAGGGTTTTGAAGAAAAAGTCAACTGTACTTTTGACTTTTGATCAAGGCATGCTCCCAAACCTTGGGACATGATTCAAGACACCCTAAAACACCTATGGAATCCATCCATTAGGTTTAAATTAGGTCAAGAACTTGATTGCACAAAGGATCGTACAGTTTGGATTTCATCTGACAAAAAGTCAACTGTGCACAAAATCAAGTTTGACTTTTTGGAATTTCTCACAAATATGGTTCCCCTAAGTTAAAATCAATGTTAATGTATGATATTGATCATCATTCATTAAGAAAAACCAAGGAAAGTGAGGTTTCTTGCAAAAGGGGCAACCTTGAGAAACCAAATTTTTTCTAAGTTATGGAACAAAAGTGGTTTTTACCCAACTTTGCAAGGTCATAACTCCCAAACCACAAGGCCTTTTTCTCCCATTCAAAGCTCAAATGAAAGTCCATCGGACATACTTCAAATATGTCAACTACAAGAAATTCCAAATCTCCATGGATTATGAGTTATGGATGGAGCAAAATCACTAAAACATGAAAATATCACTTTTTCCAACACTTAGTGAAAATCTGCCTAAGTTAAAAACAGTCCAAAATTCAAAATGTAGAGGCATTTTTCACTATGATCCAAGGGGATTCAGAACCATATGTAAACATCAAAGTTGAAGTATGTTATCCCATCTTTCGAAAGAGTACAAGAACACTCAAAGATTCCATGTGAGCAGGGAGATATGATCCTCCCAAGTTGCCCTGCTGCAATTGTCATCAAGACAGATTTTGAGACCTTTTCTTGCACCACACGATTTCCACTTACAAGTTTGTCATCTTGCCAACTTTGTCATCTTCCCAAATCAATGAGGATCAGATTGAATCATATCAAACCTGCAAAATTAGGCCAAGATGCTTCAAAGTTCATCCTTTGGCATGATGAGTCTTTGAACAAAGACTTGGAATTCAAAGTGCATTTATGTGCAATAGTGCATATTCAACAAAGCTGGTTTTCTTAGTCAAGATTCATGCTTAAACAACATTAAAAACATCTGAGGAATGTGGAATTGGTCAAAACATATCCTTGTTGCTTGGAGGGGCCAATTTACCTTGCATAAGAAGAAATGCCACCAAGCCAAAGCCATTGAATGTGATCTGATCTTGCAGCCATTCACTATTTCTCCAAGAAAAAACTTGATCACCTATAATAGAGGTCACATTGCCTCATCCAGATCACACCAAAACAATACTACACTTGTTTTCACTCTCTTCTTGCTCTTGCTCCAAATTTTCACATTTTCAAAAGTGAGAATCATGAATTTCAAAACCAGAGCATTTCTGTCCAAACCAATGATGTAAACACCTCACATATATCATGTGTAAATGATTCAAACACTAAAACAACATCTGTAACATCAAAATCACAAAGTGGTAGCCCATTTGCACAAAATCCACCATCTGCTGCAGAAGGGTTCGAGCTAATCAAACCAAAGGGCTTCCAACCACTCAAAGTATTCAAACATATTCCTTGTGGTATAAGGAAGCTGTCCAGATCATCATTACACATCTGTAACACCTCCATCATCAAGCTCGATCACCAGCTGCAAGAGGTAAGCCTTGAACTTTCAAACTCATTAATGCATGCATCATAAACATGTTTTCAAGTTACCATTATGTTTCTGGATGCTCGTAGATCATTTTCCCTCAATCAATTGCCATGAATCAATCGTGTATAGAATTTCATATTGGTTTGTGAAAATTAGGGTTCATCTGGTTCGTGCATGATAATTCTCTCCACACTTAATTTAAATGAAATTGAGTAATACCATCTTGTTCCTTGTTCAAAAGCGAGCAAGTTTGATGTTTACTTCATCCAATTCCATTGAGAAACAAGAGAGATTGGATTGATTCCACATCTGGTGGCAAAGCGAAGAAGATGATGTTCTTCGCGCGTTTTTTCAATTTTTCAAATATTTTAATTATTTAATTAATTTTGATGTTTATTTAATTGATTCAAAAATTAATTTCTCTCTGAATTTTAATGTTTTTGAATTGATTCTTTTTTTCAAAATTCACAAAAATGTTAAATTATTTTAATTTACAAATAAATCCAATTTATATTATTTTTTTAATATAGTTAGAATTTTTGTAATTAATTTCATTTTATTTGTTTTTAAACATTTTAAAATGAAATTCCCACTTTAATCTTTTCATTCCAAATGAATTTCAAACTTTCATGTGAATAAACATGATTTTTCAAAATACTTTTCAAAGTTCACAACTTGTTTTTAAATATATTTGGTATTTTATATCATTTTTTATTTAATTTCCTTTGAAAATTATATCTTTTAAATTCAAAATTAGGGTTTCCTCTAAATTTTGATTTTTCAAACATTTTTCAAACACTTTGGGCCTCTAATAGAGTGTAAGACCCAACCCCCTTTGTACATACATTTTTTTTGGGCTTCAATCATTGTATAAGACCTGATATAATTTTCAAAATAACGGTGCAATCACTTTTTTTAATTTGGGCCTCTCTTTGAGTTGTAAGCCCCATCTCTTGTATAAAAATAAACTTTGGGCCTCTTGATAGAGAGTAAGACCCATCCCTTTGTAAATAAAATAGTTTTTTGGGCCTCAGTCATTATATAAGTCCTAATACGTTAAAAATCTCGGCGCAATCGCCATTTTCAAAAACAATTCATCTGGGCCTCCCCTCGTGTCGTAAGTCTCATTCTCTTTTCTTTTAACACTCTCTGGGCCTCTAATAGAGTGTAAGACCCAACTCCCTTGTACATAAATAAATTTGGGCCTCAGTTATTCTATAAGTCCCGATGTGTTTTCAAAACTGCGGCGCGATCGCCTCTTTCAAACCAAAGTCATCTGGGCCTCTCCTTGAGTATAAGACCCAATCTTCTCTTTAAAACAACTTTCCCCTTTTGATTTAGGTTCAAATTCATAGTTGTTATCAAAACTTTCTTTAATTTCTTGAACAACTAACCATACAGCTGTAACAATGGAAGCTTGCTCACCTGTAAGTTTTAAACAACTTTCTTTTACATACTTGTGTATATATATATATATATATATATTTGTTTGTAATGCTGGAAGCTTGCTCACCTGTAAGTCCTCCTACCTTCTTTTACATACTTGTATATATTTCATCTATATATATATATATATATATATATATATCTTGCTTGGAGTTTTCCCCGACAATTAGGTCTAGGATTAGATCAAACCAGTGGTCACTCTTTCAACACAGTCAAAACTAGTTCCCCATAGGAAATTCCAGATACAGACTTGCCTCCTCTTGGGCTTATACAATATGGAACAGAGAGAGACATTATTCCCAGTGAAACTTTTCTCAAGACTGTCACTATTAGAAAATTGTCAAAGAAATTCATTTCCCTAGAGAGGATTAATTCCCGGTGAAACCTCTCTTGAATTTCTTCAAACCCTAGAACTGTTCTCTAAAGGATTAATTCCAGATGAAACCTTCCTTGAACTTTTCTTAGGTTTGGACTCACAGGCTTCCTAAAAGCATCCCCAGCCTCCTCTTGGGCTTTGTACAAGGACCCTCAGGCTTCTTAAAAGTTCTCATGCCTTTTCTTGGGCTTAATACAAGGACCCGAGACATCTTACAGGTATAGGACATAACTTAGTCATCCTTTGTTAGAGCAGTCACTACTACGAAAAACTCATTTAACAACGATTGGGAATGACATATAATGACGCGGGCGAAGGCGTTGTTATGTAGATTGTTGTTGTATCTTCGATGTTTCTACAACGGTCTGAAAACCGTTGTTGTATTCTAGAAAACGCGCTATATATTGCAACGGTTAGTTGTATCAACCGTTGTGAAATATATTATTAATCACAACAAATATTAGTTTCAACCGTTGTGAAATATATTATCAATCACAACGGATATTAGTTTCAACCGTTGTTACATGTACCCTTAGTTTATTATATACAAATGTATATTGCTTGTTTTACCATACACCTAGTTAAAGAATTACAACCATTAAATTGGTAAGGAAATATATAATCTGAAAATTAAAATATTCTTGAAAACCAACTTAAACACACCACTGTTTTTCGAATTGCATCCATTTCATTCAGCACATTGAATGTTCCTTAACACATAATATATGATTCAATGGTCTGATTCACTCTACTCATCGATATTTTTAATTATATAGTTTACCTCTCCATCGCCCAAAATCATCGCGATTTTATCATCATAACAATCATGATCATAAAAACCGTCGTGATATTATTAACCGTTGCACTTCCCAACATATGAACGGTTTACAAAAAAATATAGTTCCAGAATATGAACGGTTTACAAGTTATCATCATTACAAGCATTAAACTATTAGTCTTTTCATCTTCAACCTCATCTATAAATAGACAATTTTACATATCTAAATAATATATTCTTCGTAACAATGAGTTCAACAAATGAGAATCCTAGAAACCTCAATGAGGAACGTCAGGCGCCAATCCAGGAGGTGGTCCAACCAGCAACTGCCAACTTCAGGGATGCCTTAAGGGTAAGGAAGGATAAGAAGAAAAAGAAGAAGAAGAAGAAGAAGAAGAAGAAGAAGCCGAAGAAGACGATAAAGAAGAAAATGAGGCCTGTATATTATGATTCCGATGAGGGGAGTGAGGAGAGATGTCTAGATTATGAAGATGCATTTTATGCTATGGGCTCTGACAATGATCTTGATATGTAATATGTTTATCAATGTACTCTCAATAGAATATTAAAATAAAATTATGTGTATATATGTTCATCTCTTACAGTTTTATTTTTAAAGTTATATATATACTCTATTGCACTTAAAAATATTAAAGAATACATTGCTATGAATCAAAGCGTGATACATGTAGTACAACGGTCTTCTAATACAAGCATGTTAAAATGTAAAAATATGGAGAAAAAAAATATAGAGCTGGGAATCGAAGCTTGTTACACAGCTTGTATTACAACGGTTATGTAATACAACCGTCGTTAAATATGGCGTTATAAATTTTGAATCCTGTTACAACGGTGGGATACGAAACCGTGGTAAAGCTGGCGTCGTTAAATGGGATTTTCGTAGTAGTGAGTCTTTCCAAAGAGTCAAAACCTCAGACCAATTTAGGGTTGATTCTCATCCCTTAAAACACCTGCCTCCTCTTGGGCATCATACAAAGATAAACCTTTTCATACCAATAGACTTGGAAAGTCTCATCTCCTCAAGGTAAAGGAGAAACCCTGATCATTTCATCAATCACCAACAGAGTTTAAACTTTTCATTCCTAAACTAGTAGGAAACCCATGTGTCCGCACGGGTTCTGGTGTGGACTGCGCATACGTCACCAGTTAGGTTATGAAGAAAAAAAACGAAAAAAGTAATATTTTTGTTTTGACACTATTTAGAAATAAATTTGAATAAATAGTAAAGATGATTTCGTTTAAAAATAAATTCAAATGAAAATAATAAGTTTTGTTTTGACATTATTTATAAAAATATTATAATCAATAGTAAAGTTTTTCCCGTTTGTAAAAATATGAGAATGAATATTTTTATTTTGTGACAATGTTTATAAAAAAATTGGAATCAGAAAATGTATGTTATTTTGTTTAAAAGAATTAAAATGTTTCTCGAAATAAATTATGTATTTTTTCCCGTATATAAAAATTAATTGGTTTTTGAAAGTATTTATAAATATATTTGAATAAATGGTTAAGTTTTTCCCAATTATAAAAATATTTAAATTAAAATATTATTTTTGTTTTGACATAAGTTATAATTATATTTGAATCAAAAGTAAAGTTTTTCCCGTTTATAAAAGAAGTTTATAAGAATAATATTAAATTTAAGTTTAAATAGTAATAAATGTAGAAGATGAAATGTAAACCAAAATATGTAAAATAATATGATTTCAAAATAAGATAAATATTTTATAAGAGAGAATACAAATTTAGAGAATCAAGTCTATATTTTATATTATATTTCGCAAATTGTTTTGATATATTTAAAAAAATGGTTGATAAAATTCTATTGTTCGAAATTTGGATTAGTAACGTTGATCCCGTTTATAACAATAGTATTTTTTCCCGTATATAAAATGTTTTTCCCGTTTGTTTTGACAATATTTATAAGTTATATTTATAAAAATAATAAGTAAGAGTATGAGAGTCAACACGGGTACTGGTGTATTACACGTGCGTTCACTACACACATATGTTTCTAAAATATAATAAGAATAAAAAACAGAAAGACAATATTATTTAAAAAAACATATAATAAATTATATTTGGAGTATAAAGTGACTCTCAGGGTTAATGATTTGTTTTTACAGTTGGACCAAAAAATATTTTGTATTGTTTCATCTACTCAAAAATCAATAAATATTTATCATATATCATTCTTAGAATGAATATTTTTTATTATATAATTGACCTAATAATATTGACAATTTACAATACAAAACAAATGGCCTGAAATTAGTACCCGTGTGTTCACAAAAATCAAATAAATTTGAAGTCAATGTCTTGAATAAATAAAAGTATAATCTCAAACACGATTAGTAATTAATATTTGAATCAGTAGTATTTTAAATTCTAATGTTGACAAACAAATTGTATGATTAATAAAAAATATCATACAATTTTGATACTATTTATTCATATATTATTTATGTTTCGTTCTATTAGTATTTATATTGAAGTTCATTTAATTCATTTAAATTGTATGATTATTTTGTACCAAAAAATTTCGTATGATTATTTATTTAATTATATAAATTGATTATCTTCTGTTTATATACATTTTAAAAATTTGACGCCAATAAAATGTGTGATTCTTCAATCAACTCATAGATTAAAAACTCTACACTATTTCATGTATTGTAATAAACTATCTTGTTCCCGTTTATAAATATATAATTGTTTTTTTATGCGTTTCTCATATTTAATATTAAATAATCCTTTAAGAGATATTAAAAAATAATAAGGTAAATTATGTATCATGACAATTTAGATTAATACTTTAGAACATAAAATGTTTTCACCTTTTGCATAATTTTTTTTTGTTGAAAATCCCATATATATATAGGGTTCATATCTTATGAGAATGTCATTTTTATGTAAGAACATGAGAATGAATCTGAATCACTATATTTTAAATTAAATGGTGGAGATTATGTGTGATTTTTATTTTTCTCTCTCCTCCATTATTAAAATAAATGATGGAGGAGAGAGAAAAAAATTGACACATAATCTCTACCATTTATTTTAAAATCTAATGGTTCAGATTCATTCTCATGTTCTCACATAATAATGACATTCTCATATGATATGTTCCCTATATATATATATATATATATATATATATATATATATATATATATATATATATATATATATATATATATATATATATATATATAATCATACTTTTAAAACTCACATATATTTTATAAATGTATGTTCCTTTTTTATTCTCATGTTCTCACATAATAATGACATTCTCATATGATATGTTCCTTTTTTATTTTTGATTCAAATCAAAACTAATTAGTAATATGAATTATGATTAAAATAACCATAATTAAAAATAAACACAATCTCTATCCAAAATAAGGTGTGGATTTTGACTTTAAAAAAAATATGAATGTTATTTTTGTTATAAAATGATTTAGACAACAAAATTAATCTGTATAATAATATTACATCATATGTATCATGACAATTAGGAACAAAATTAATCTGTATAATAATATTACATCAACAAAATTCCAAAATAGCAAAGTGTGTAGAACGTAAGTTTTACTGTGCAGACCAATCGTTAAGCGGTTCAGTGGCTTCTTCTGAAACTTCTTCTCTCTTTCCCACGATTCAAACTCATTTCCTGTTATTTCTTCAAAGAGCCTCACAAACCCTGATCATTTCATCAATCACCAACAGAGTTTAAACTTTTCATTCCTAAATTTCCCCATCTAGGATCAGCTTACTATCAATATAACACAATCAGAACCTCAAGGCATCTGATATCTCAACTCCTCTATAATCCTCAGTAAAAGTTGATTCCCCATTTTGGACCTGTCTCTGGATCTCAATAATCCTCAGCAGAAGACAGCCTCAATCTTGGGCTTTGTACAAGACAGATAAAAAACACTCTCTTGTTGAGTCAGTCTCTTTTCAGCCTCAATCTTGGGCTTTGTACAAAACACCTGAAATATCCTCAGCTGAGTCAATCATCCTCTTTTTAGCCTCAATCTTGGGCTTTTTACAAGACACATATAAAATCTCCGTAAGCAGAGTCAATCCTCTTTCCAACCTTAATCTTGGGCTTTGTGCAAAACAAATCATACTCTCCCACAGAGTCAATCTTCTTTTAGCCTCAATCTTGGGTTTTGTACAAGACACATACACATATTCCCCAGTGGAGTCAAAAACCCCTTTTTTAGCCTCAATCTTGGGCTTTGTACAAGACAGACAAAATATTTCCCCAGAAAAGTCAACTTTTAGCCTCCTCTTAGGCTTTGTATAATGATCTCCCCAAAAGAGTCAGTCTCTTTTCAGCCTCAATCTTGGGCTTTGTACAAGACAGATATAAAATTCCCTAAATAGAGTCAACCTTTTAGCTTCATCCTTGGGCTTTGATCAAGGCAGATACATAAAACCAAAATCCCCTCAGAGGAAATCAACATTTCTCTCAAGGAAGATATTTCTCTGTATATCACAATATCAAAACAGATAAATCAAACAAACCTTAATCCTAGATAACTGCTATAACTGGCACACTTATTGATTCAAATATCCAAGCTGTAGTCCATCTCTTATCTTGGTAAACCTCATTTCATCTAACAACTATAAGTGGAAAGCCTCTGGATTATTTACATCCAAGCCCATGTCCCTCTTTTAGCATGAAAGATTCCCGAGGAAAAATGGTAAAGTTTCCCCCTTCAGGACAAATCCCTCATAAAGGAAATTATGGCATTGTTGGATTCACATATCCCAATTAAAGTAATTCTCCTTTATAATTAGTTACCCAACAACTGTGATAAACAGATGAGATATCTCCCCTTAGAGATGACAAATTCTCTCTCAGTCGAACCTTTTAGCTTCAATCTTGGGCTTTGAACAAGACACAAATACCCTTTAGCTTCAATCTTGGGCTCTGAACAAGACACCAAACAAATTTCCTCCCATATAATAGGAGGAACTACGATTGCTCTGATTTCCCTATTTTCTTTAATGGGAATACGTAGGCATAAGATTGTGAAATCTTAGCGAGCACACTAATCAAAAACCTTAGGTCCAGTACCTCACCGAAAACATCGAAAAACGCGACATCAACAAAAGTACTCTCTCTCAAACATTCCCAAAGGAGAAACTTTCCCAATCAACAGACAAACACCAGTAAATAGAAAACAGTAGATTTGCTAAACAATCTATGGATAACCATATATAGGATGGGTAATTGACAACTCCCCATTGTATAACCTGACCCCGAACTCCCCAATCTCTTAGTATTTGTTAAAGAAAACATTTGCGTGCAAGGTTAGTTTTAGATATTTTCCCTTTCCTTTCCATCTTCATAGGATAAATAAGAAATCAGAAAGTAGCACCCAATTCCAACCAATGGCGATAAGGTGGTCGCGTCACCGACAAAAATCACACGCTACAACGTATAAACAAGAATCCAAGCATACATATGACATGGTTCTAACAAGACCAAAGTGACAACACAAGCATCATGGATATAAATAAATATCCAAATCAATCATGGATATAACAAAATTAACATGGTATCATGGATGAAAAGTTTAATGTTACAAATAGTCAAGGTATGGATTATGGTTTGCTAACACCACTTAATCATGAATACAAGACAAACATGAACAATTTGTAACAACACTTAATCATGAATACAATTTAAACATTCAAACATTGATAAGTCATGACAATGCTTAAACATGGATACAATTCAAAGGTTCAAACAAGCATGGATAAGTCATAACAATACTTAAACATGGATACAATTCAAAGGTTCAAACAAGCATGAATAAGTCATAACAGTACTTAAACATAGATACAATTCAAAGGTTCAAACAAGCATTGATAAGTCATAATAATACTTAAACATGGATACAATTTACAAGTCATGGTTCAAGGTATCAAGATCACAATCATGGTACATGTTTAAGGTTCATGGTGATCACATTCAAAGGTTAAAACAACACAAAAGTTTGAACATGATAAGCCTACAAGTTAGGAACTATACAAGGATATGTTGTCAAAGTTTAAGGCATTTATGAACACAGAAATTAAGGTGGACAAGCACAAGGATTACATGTATGCAAGTGTTCAATAAGGCATGACAAAATCAACGAGTATCATGACAAAGGTCAAAAGACAAGTTTCAAAACCAAACATGGAAGAACAAGTCATTTATACATGGAAAAGAATGCATTTAAGTACCATAAACTTGGGCAAAACTCAAAGGATCAAGTTATCAACATCACACAAGGTTTACACATGGTGTATTATATTCACAAGATTCAATATGCACAATTAGAATCAAGGAACAAGTCATAAAAACACCATTTAAGGACTTAAAGAAAACCTAAAAATATGTCTAACTTAACTATAAAAAATGTATGAAAAATAAATAATTTTGTGAAATTTAAAATGGAATCATAAAATAGGCATAGTGAAGAGTAAGTGTGCAAAAAATCAAGCCAAAACAATGTGTAGTTTATGAGTTATATCTAAATGAAATTGTGAAAAAAAAAACATAAAAAACCAAGTGCCAAAAAATATGGAAATGGCCCTCCAAGGGCTTGAACAAGCGCCCTGAGGGTTCCATGTAAAAGGATTACCATTGGGCCAGTTGCTTGGCCCAGTCAGAATGTGTACACATGCATATATAAGTAAAAAAACGCTTCAGAATCATGAAAAACAAATAAAACAAAAGGAAACTGGGGCGAGGGGGATTCGAACCCCAGTTTCCATGGTCACAACATCACAAACACGCATGCACAAGCCATTAGGGTGGCGATACTTCCAGTTACTAAAATGGAATTAGCAAAATATATATTAAAGTCACATGATAAAATGCACATTACCGCGTCAGCTTTATCCTCAACCTCACGCTCTCTCCTTTCTTTCTCTCTCTCGTGCCCTAACCTTTCTCATAGTTTTTCTATATTTTCTTCCATTAATATCTCACTTGTTTCTCAATCATTTTACAAACTATAAAAACCAAAATCACTCCATTTTTCACAAGGATTAAAATGGTGTAATTTTTATAACCTAGAACTTAATGACTAAGGCCCACGAAGGTTGTAAACAGAAGCAAAACTGTAGGTTTCAAACATTGAAAACTTCATACATGAACGTGATCTGATGCAAGCAGTAATATGAACACACTAAACACCCCAAGCTCTACATTTTTGCTTCAAAAAATATTCAGAAATGATGCATGGAACAAGAGGTTCAAAGTGTAAAAACCATACCTATTTGGAGCAAGGTCCAATGCCCCTTCGTAGTAGCTACAGAAACAAGATAAAGCTTCCAATGACTTCCTTGATCCTTGGAGAGAATGTTTGAATGGAAGACTTTGTCAGAAACTTCTTGTATCCTTCCACACGAACCCTTTTGTAAATATGATGGTGAAGATGGTGTATGATGATGTGGATGATTCAAAAGTAGTTTGAGGATTTGGATGGGATATATGTTATGTATATGAGATGTTTGGATGGTTAGTTGAGGGATAATTCAATAGAATTGCAAGTTGTGGCTTTTAGGTTCTTGAACTTGCAAAAATGGTGTTTTTTTGCAAATTCTGGTAGGGAGAGGAATTGCTGAGGATTTTAGAGTGATTTCTTGTGTCCTTTGAGGCTTAGATGAGGCCTCTATTTATAGGTGAAATGGAGGGAAAGAGAGCTGATTAGAATGTAATGTTATGGAGTTTTGGCTTGGTTGAAATCAAATGGTATGGTTTCATGAAAATGTGAAGTTTCAAGGCCAAGTACAAGGGTGTAGGTGGTTGAGAGGTTGCTTCTGATCCTTTGCAAAAGGTTTATATAGAAGCAATAATCACAAAGCTCAAGGAGAGTGGACTTTGTGATTAAAGGTTCTTTATGCAAGTGGAAGTATGATCTTTTTGGCAAAAACTTCCATAAATGGCATGATCACTTGGATAATGGCTCAATACTTTGTGTAATGACTCAAAAGTTTGGGTGATCTTCTGATTCAAGATAGATTTGCAAGCTACAAGACCTGTAATCAAGGAATTTGTAACATGGAGTTGGTTTTGCTTCAAGGTCATGACATGAAGTGACCTAAAGTTCATGTTTGGAAGGTCAACGTTTCCTCTTCGAATCTCCTAGATCATGCATGGGAAAAATTAGTTCTCGGACTCTTTGGAAAGCTTGAAACATGCTCTACAACTTTCATGTTTTGAGTTTTCCTTGAATCAAATTAGATCATGGTGAAAAATGGCTCTCAAGTTGGTTACTTTTACAAGGCAGATTTGCATAAAAAATTTTCTAAGTGTTGGAATTCACATTTGAATGAAACACCAACTTCATGGCTTCATAACTTGAAATCTATGCATTTTTTGGGAATTAACCCTCAAGGAAATAGTTATAGTATGTAATGAACTCTTCAAATTGGTCTTTGGAGAAAAGAAAATGGATACTTGGATTGGAAGTTATGGCCGTAAGTTGGACAAAAAATCATTGTACTTCCATAACTTAGAAAAAAATTCAATTTCTCTTTTGTTGCCCTTTTTGCAAGTAACCTCAATTCTCTTGATTTTTCTTGATCAAATTCAATCATCAAACATGTTTCCAATGGAAATTGACTTGAGAGGTTCATATTTAATCAAAAACCCTAAAGTCAAAGGTTTGACTTTGCAGTGTTTGGCTTGTGTGTCAAATGAATCTCTACTTCTTGATCTTCAATGAATTCAATCTTCTGAGTTATTTGAACACCATGGGATGACTCAAAGTATGTATTTGAGTGTCTTGAATCATGTCTCAAAGCTTGAGACCATGCCTTGGTCAAAGTCAAAGATGTAGTTAACTTTGTTGAAAAATCCCTAATTCTTGGCCAGATGAATTTGAATCTTTAAAGAACTTGTAATGAAGCCATTTTGCACTTGATTATTGATGGAGGGGAATCTCTTGAGTGTATGAGAACTTGATTGCTTGATGATCCATCCAAAACTTTGACTGTTCAATCCCCTTGAGCCTTTTAGGGCAAACCCTAATTCACAGATGAACAAAACAAAGTCATATCTTGATAATTGGTTAGCTATGCATGATTGATTGACCTAGAATGTTATGCAAATGATAATGAAATCTAGGGGTAAAATTTCGGGTATGACAGTTGCCCCTATTTAAATAACTTTACTCGATGACATGAGTGATGACAATCCTCATGAAATCAATGTGAAAGGTATTTAAATATAGAAAAATCAGAAATTTTGCCCCTAGATGCAATGGCATGTTATGCTATGGACAAAAGAACTATTCTGACAATGCTGGGAAAAATGTTGACATGCAATGAATTTTTAGCATGATGATTCATGATGGAATGATAACTGCAAAATGCAGACAATGATGAAAGTAAAGGGTAAATTCAACAACAATGGGTAACAAACTCACTGGGGGTGACAAAATACTAGGGTAGCAGAAACAAATTGGGGACATCTAAAGTGGTTAAGCTATAGGTTCAGACATGACCGGGTGACAATCTAGAGTATAACTGACAAGCAGACTGGTCTTAGCTGGGGATAGAACCAAAAGAAGTGATCCACTGGGGATTAAACTAAACATAGAAATGATCTTCTAACAAGAGATCAAACCAAAACATTGGAGTTTCTAACTAGAATACATCCAATCTGCTGGAAATTTCATACATGAATAAGTCAAACATGCTCTTCAGGAAACATCAGGGAAAGAACATGGTATTTAAACTCTTCTATATATGCCAAAATAATGGGATTTAGACTGCAAGCAAAGGTGACAACCAGCTTCTAGCGGGTCGGGGCCAGTAACTACTGGACTTCAAAGGGGATGTTAGTAGCAACCAAACTTCCGATACCAAACACAGTTGGATGAGGATGCCAGTGACGACTGGACTTTACAGGGGACTGATGACAACCATATAAACAATATCAATAACAATTAGATTTGAGCACGCCAATGACAATTGGACTTGCAAACAGTGCCAGTAACAACTTGACTTCACAGGGAAACTGGTGACAACCAGATAAACAATACCAATAACAATTGGATTTTGCAACGAGTGCTAATAACAATTGGACTTTCATCGGGGATGCTAGTAACAAATAGACTTTGGAGAAGTGACTGGTGATAACCAGACTACTAATACCAATAACAATTGGGTTTTGCAAGGAATGCCAATAACAATTGGACTTTAAAATAAATGTTGGTAACAACCTGACTCAGAATGAGAGGATCAATGACAACTAGACCTCGGGAAGGAATTAGTGACGACCAGATTACTGGTACCAATAACAATTGGATTTGAAGAGGGAATTGGTGACGACCAAAGATCTTAACAAAGATGTCAGTAACAACTGGACTTGGGGGAATTGGTGACGACCAAAGATCTTAACAAAGATGCCAGTAACAACTGGACTTAGGGTCAAAAGATGGCTACAACCAACAACAAAGACCTAGGTTAATGCTAAATGCACATGATATGACATGATGCGGATGATCATGATATGCAAAAGCTGACTCTACGGAGAAACATGGAGTTTGGAAACTCATGGGGAATAGATAACCATATCCACTTTTCTGGGGAAGAAAAGAATCATATGAAGATCACCGAGGAATGGAGGAGTCCAGAGATTCATTGGAGAACAAAGATCCACTTCACTTGGGGAAGAAAAGCCAGAGAAATTTACTAGGAATATAGGGTGACTCCAATGGGGAACAAAGGATGATTTCCACTGGGGAACAAATCCTCAACACCAATAAACATGTATCACATGATGGACACTGGGGAGATTCTCTTCGATCTTGATACTCACTCATGATCAACGGATCAATCCAAGAGTATTGTCAGTTTATGCTTTAATGGGGATTTTTGTTGAAATGGTCTAAAAGTGCTTCTGCAACCTTAAGACTTCTTGGGAAACAAAATATTTTCTTTAAACCCTTCCACAGGTCAAAGCAACTTTATGTTCTTTCATTATGTTTTCAAAAACGTTTTCAATTCAAAACCTTTCACTTTCAAAACCTTTATTAACAAACAAATGACATTTTGCATAACAAGGAAGAGTAAAGAAAGCATAAATGACAAGAATTGAATTGGCAAATCTGATTTTATTCAAGGATGGTAGCTTGCAAATGACAGAGCTCCATGGAGTGTTACAATTTGAAAATGGCAATAGGGAAAGGTTACATTGAATCCATTGATACTACTAGCCCTAATAACTAAGATCTCCCAAAACCTTGCTTCTAACAAGAGCGGATGGATTTAAACTTCTGCTTTAGTCTTTTGCAATGATAAACACCATCTGGTGGAGAGAAATGCCTTTTGTCCCTAACTTTTCCCTAGATCGCCCTTTCGGGTTTTCAATCCATCGGGACACTCATTTTTTCCTAAGTCGCCCTTTCGGGTTTTCAACTTAGCGAGCTCTTATTTTTTAATTTTCATCCCTAACTTTTGCCTGGATCTCCTTCATAAGTTTTGATCCACCAGGATACCCATTGTTGCCTAAGTCGCCTTTTCGGGTTTTCAACTTAGCGGGTTTTATTTAGGCATAATATTTTCTGACTCCATCAGAGTTTACAGGGTGCGCAAGCTCTTCACCATCCATTGTTGTGAGAATTAGTGAACCTCCTGAGAAGACTGTCTTCACAATAAACGGCCCTTCATATTTGGGAGTCCATTTTCCGCGCATGTCTTTGTGAACTGACAATAATTTCTTAAGTACGAGCTCTCCTTCTCTGAATTCTTGGATACAGACCTTTTTGTCAAACGCCTTCTTAATCCGCTTTTGGTACAATTAACCATGGCATATCGCAGTCATACGTTTCTCGTCAATGAGGTTCAGTTGATCAAATCTCTCTTGGACCCACTTGTTTCATCCAGCTTTGTCTCCATTAAGACTCCCATGGATGGTATCTCTACTTTAATTGGGGGGTCTGCATCCATCCCATATACCAAAGAGAAAGGGGTTGCCCATGTTGAAGTTTGCACTGAAGTTCGGTATCCGTGCAAAGCAAATGGTAACATTTCATGCCAATCTTTGTAAGTTTTCACCATCTTTTGCAGGATTTTCTTGATATTTTTGTTTGCGGTTTCAACAGCTTCATTCATTTTCGGACGGTAAGGAGAAGAGTTGTGATGCTCAATCTTGAAACTTTCACACAGTTCTTTCATGGTTTTATTGTTCAGATTGGTCTCATTATCTATAATGATTCGACTTGGGATCCCATAACGGCAAGTAATCTCCTTCTTGATGAAGCGGACAACCACTTATTTTGTCACGTTGGTATAGGATGCAGCTTCTACCCATTTTGTGGAATAGTCAACTGCAACCAAAATGAAATGGTGGCCGTTGGAAGCTTTAGGCTCAATTTCCCCAATCATGTCAATGCCCCACATAGAGAAAGGCCACGATGATGATAGAACATTCAGCAGTGTTGGAGGCACGTGTACCTTATCAGCATAAATTTGGCATTTGTGGCATTTTCTAGCATACTGGATACAATCAGACTCCATGGTTAACTAGTAGTATCCAGCTGTCAAGATCTTTTCAGACGTGGCATGACCATTGGCATGCGTTCCAAATGATCCTTCATGAATTTCTTGGATCAACAGGTCTACTTCACGTTTAACCACACATCTAAGCAGAACCATGTCATGGTTTCTTTTGTATAGTACATCATAACTGAGGAATAATTTAGATGCCAATCTCCTTAGAGTTTTCTTATCGGGGTTGTAGCATTAGCTGGATATTCCTGGTTTTTCAAGTAGTTCTTGATGTCATGGAACCATGGATTCCCATCAGTTTCTTCTTCGACTAATTGACAGTAGGCAGGCTCGGTCTTTTGTTTAATCCGAATAAGTGGCGCTTCAGTAAGGAATTGGACTTTCCACATGGAGGCTAGCATAGTCAAGGCATCAGCTATATGGTTTTCAGTCCTCGGGACGTGTCAGAAAGTTGCCTCATCAAAGTATTTAATCAACTCCATAATGTAAGCACGATATGGGATCGAGTTTTCGTCACAGGTCTCCCATTCACCCTTAACTTGGTAGATCACCAAAGCTGAATCTCCACATACTTCAAGAATTTTGATTCGTGGATCAATGGCTGCTTCAATGCCTAAGATGCATGCTTCATATTCTGCAATGTTGTTTGTACATTCAAAACATAGCCTCGCTGTGAACGGAGTGTAACCACCATTGGGATTCATCAAAATAACTCCTATACCATGCCCATTGTAATTAGAGAAACCATAAAACATCAACTTCCAATGGGAACCTGGCTCAGGACCTTCATCAGGACCTGGTTCTTTACAATCTTTCACTAAATGATGTCTTCGTCAGAGAAATCAAACTTCAGAGGCTCGTAGTCTTCGACGGGTTAATCTGCAAGGTAGTCGGACAAGACACTTTCTTTGATAGACTTCTGGGTCACATACTGGATGTCGTATTCAGATAACAACATATGCCAACTGGAGAATCTTCTAGTCTGAGCAGGCTTCTCAAAAATGTACTTTATTGGATCCATTTTAGAGATCAACAAAGTAGTGTGAAAAATCATGTACTGCCTAAGACGTTTAGCAGCCCATGCTAAACCACAACAAGTCTTCTCCAAAAGTGAATATCGGTTTTCATAATCAGTAAACTTCTTGCTCAAATAGTAAATGACATGTTCTTTTCGTCCAATCTCGTCATGTTGGCCCAATGCACAACCCATGGATCTTTCGAGAATAGTCAAGTGCATGAAGATATGCTTCCTTGGAACAGGCGGAATCAAGATGGGAGGCTCTTGCAGATAACCTTTAATCTTCTCAAAAGCTTGTTGACAATCAGAATTCCAATCAATGATCTGATCCTTGCGAAGTAGCTTAAAGATAAGTTCACATGTAGCGATCATATTAGGGATAAATCTAGAAATGTAATTCAGACGCCTAAGAAAACCTCTAACTTGCGTTTTAGTTTGTGGAGCTGGCATTTCTTGGATTTCTCGGACTTTGTCGGGGTCTACTTTGATTCCTCGTTGACTAACGATAAATCCAAGTAACTTTCCAGATCTAACGACAAATATGCACTTAGCAGGATTCAATCTCAACTGGTATTTTCTGAGTCGTTCAAACAACTTCAATAAATGATCCAAGTGGTCCTCTTCACTTTGAGGTTTTGCAATCATATCATCGACATACACCCCAATCTCCTTATGCTTCATGTCGTGAAAGAAGGTGACCATCGCCCTTTGATATGTTGCCCCTGCATTCTTCAGACCGAAGGGCATGACCTTATAACAATAAGTTCCCCAAGGGGTAATGAACGTGGTCTTCTCCATGTCGTCAGGGTCCATCTTGATCTGGTTATAACCGGAGAAACCATCCATGAAAGAGAAACCTGCGAAACGGACAGTGTTGTCCACAAGTGTATTAATATGTGGTAGAGGGAAATCGTCCTTCGGACTAGCCTTGTTCAAGTCCCTATAATCTATGCATATTCTGACTTTGTCATCCTTTTTAGGCACTAGCACAATATTAGCTACCCACTGAGGGTACTTTGCAACTGTTATAAAGCCTACATCAAGCTGCCTCTTGACTTCATCTCAAATCTTCAAAGCCATGTCTGGTCTAGTCCTTCGAAGTTTCTGCTTTACAGGCGGACATTCTGGTCGGAGCGAAAATTTGTGAACAAAAATGTCTGTGTATAAACTTGGTATATCTTGATACGACCATGCAAACAGATCCACATACTCTTCTAGAAGCTTGACCAATCTTTATCTGACGCCTGCCCCAAGCATTGTACCAATCTTGACTTCTTTCTTCACTTTATCAGTACCAAGATTAAATGTCTCTACCTGCTCTTGATGTGGTTGAAGATCTGTATACTCGTACTCACATAATCTTGCCGGTTCATCGGGAACCTCATAATCTTCCTCACATCTTCAGCTTGCTAGATGGGTGAATCAAACTTAGGAGTGAAAGTGGAGTCATTGGATTCAACATGGTTTTGGATCACTCTGCATGTTTGAATGATTTGATTTTATTAAAAGAACAAAGAAATGCAAAAGGAAAATGTTTTCGTAGTTTTGAAAGATTGCCATTTTCTTTAAAAAGTAAAAGCAAAAAACAGTAAATCAACAAGTGAGGATTTAACAAAATGTCTTCATTGATAATAATTTTGAAAGCATAGGGGGGCCCTACAAAATAGTCCAATAGCCTTGGGCAGAGCTATGGATTTTTTTTTTAAAACAACAAAAAGACAACAAATTACATTGACGAGGGAATAATCACTAGGATCTAAATTGCCTCCCAATTGTCTAAAGTAGCATCACACTGAAACACCAGGTTGCTCAAATCTTTATCTTCATCAATAACATTGACTTGAAAGCCCCTACTAACACACACTTCTTAGATAGTCTTTGGACGTCCTTTGGCAGAAGTAGATGCTCCATCATTAGTTAGTCTGTAACCCAACCCATAACGGTCCAGCTTCATTTTGACATCAATAACTTCTCCCAGCCTTCGGGAACGCCTTCTTTAATAGTTGATCTTGTGCTCTTGACAGATGCGAAAGATGGATTACCTTTACCCACAGGTTCCTCGACTTCCAAAAGGACAATATTGGCTATCTCGAGTGCTTGGAAAGAAGTTTCCAAGGCATCCACATCAGACTCAATGTATCGGAACGAAGACAGGTTGCTTACCATAAGTTCTTCCTCACCATGAATAATCACCAATTTATCATCAACAACAAATTTCATCTTTTGGTACAAGTTAGAGCTCACGGCATCAACAAAATGAATCCATGGCCTTCCAAGCAAACAACTATATGTTGGATTGATGTCCATGACTTGGAATGTGATATCAAACATATGTGGTCTAATCAAAATTGGCAGCTCCACCTCCCCAATCACTATTCTGCGTGAACCATTAAAATCCTTAACAATCAAAGAAGTAGACCTCATATATGCCCCTTTATAAGCTAGCTTAGCAAGCATCCTCTTGGGTAAAACATTCAGAGAGGAACCGGTGTCCACAAGCACTCTTGCTAAAGCATCATCCTGACATTTTACAGATACGTGCAACACACGGTTATGGTTCTGGCCTTCCCTTGGTAACTCTTCTCTGCTGAAACTGAGAGTTTTACAGACAGTAATATTGTCAACTACACCATCAAACTGGCCGACGGTAATGTGATGAGTGACATGGGCTTGAGCTAACAGCTTTTGCAAGGCACTTCGGTGAGCTGGCAAGCTCAATAGAAGAGATAGGATGGAGATCTTTAAAGGAATTTGATGAAGTTGATCAATGACCTTATAATCACTCTTCCTTATAATCCTCAAAAACTCAGCATCTTCATCATTCAAAACCACTTCTTTGTCTTTAGCGGGCACGGTGGCAACAACCTCTTTTGGCGGAGCCTCACTGAATCGGAGAGTATATATGCGACCACTATGAGTCATTTTACTTGCCCAAGCTATGTTGGTTATGTCTTCATGAGCACTCTTCAAACTTTCTTTTGGAACAACCTTCCCATACTCTTGGTCAATCACAGTCACATCATACTTCCAAGGTATTACTTTGGTATCTTTGAAAGAGAACGAACTAGGCTTTTGAATAATCACAGGCTTCGGCTGACTAACTGGAAGAACAACCACAGGCTCTGGCATGTTGAATATTGGCTTTGGTATATTGAAAACAGGTGTTCTAGAACTTGACTCGGGCAAGTGAACACAGGCACTTTATCATTTGAATCTGGTAGGTTAAAGATAGGCTCAATCACAAACACTTCATCTTTCTTCAACTTGTTACTTACTTGCAAGAAATCATCATCAATCAGACTTTGAATGTCCCTTTTGACCAACATACATCCCTTATGACTGGTAACACAATCTTCACACTTCGCATGGCAAACTTTGAGTAAACCTGCTTCTACTAGCTTTGCATGGAAAGCTCGGAGAGGGGTCTTAATTTCATCAAAATCAAGGATTAAACTTTCATCAGATGCTTCATCAATAGCATTAACAGCCCCATGAGCGGGCAAATGATTATTTTTGACATTGGGTCCAGAATCACCAAATGATAGGATTTTCTTCTCCATTAGCCCTCTTACAATGTGTTTTAGAGCATAACATCCTTCTAGATCGTGGCCTGGTGCGCCTTCGTGGAATGGGCAATAAGCATTGGGATTGTAGTGAGGTGGAAGAGGATCGGGAGGTGGACCCAAAGACCTCAGAGTCACCAACCCTCTTTGTAACAATGAAGGGTATAGCTCGGTATAAGTCATAGGAATTGGAGGAATATGAGGCCTACCACCTTGTCTTCTATTGGGAACATTTTGGCAGGGAGCTTGATTCCTTTATTGTTGATAAGCTGGAGCGTTGGGCGCTCGTTGATAAGTTGGTGGAGCTTGAACTAGTTGATAAACAGGAGTTGGTTGCATAGGCTGATATACATGAACTTGCTTATTAAATGAGGGAGTGACTGCTGCCACATACGGTTGTTGGGCGAACTAAACTGGTTAAACTGGTTGTTGAGCATAACTCTGTCGTTGCTGTTGTTTCCAAGACTAATTCTTTCTCCTACTAGTCATCACTGTGTTTATTTCCCCTTCCTTTTTCTTGTGGAAACTGCTAAAAGACTTCTTAGCATTGTTGTTGTTGGTGTTTGAACAGCCAGCTGCATTAGTCATTTTACCATTCTTCAAACCAAGTTCCACCTTAACACCCACAGCAACTATATCATAAAAGCTAGCGGTCACACATCCAACCATCCTCTCATAGAATTATGGGCGCACTGTGTCAACAAACCAATCAGCTAATTCCTTTTCGGTCATGGGAGGTGAAATTTCCCATGATCAGGATATCGGTTATTTTGTTATTTTGATGATTTGCTTATGCTTATTGTTTAATTTGAGTTCCCTTATTTATTAATCATCAAACACATGCTAACGAAGGTTATCCATGCATTTATTAAGTTGACTTTGTGTCTTAGCTGTGTGAATTGATTCAGTAGCTTTCCTGACTTGATTCAAAGTTTTTTTCTCTTCTGACTCGAGTCAAGGCTTTCATGAATTGGTTCATGAAAGTTCCTCAAAAGTAGATTTAGATTTTGTTTGCGTAAATTGAGTCAGAAGCAGTTTTGAATCGAGTCACAGGTTTGGAAATTCCAAATTGAATTGATTCAGTCAGGGCCGCGACTTGATTCAGGATGCTAATTTGAATTGATTCATTTTGGATTCGACTCAAGTCAACTGCCCTAACTGAATTGAGTCATGGGAATTCTGAATCAATTCATGCAGTTCATTTTTATTCATTAATTGTGCATTTTTTCTTGCACCTATAAATAGGGGTTTCATTTCCTCATTTCTCAAGAGATCAAATTTTTTCGGTGAGAAAACCTTTACAAACACAACTTCTTTCTCTCTCTCAAATCTTCATCATAATTATACCCATGGAAATCATTATCTTGTGTGTGTGTGTGTGTGTGTGTGTGTGTGTGTGTGTGATTAATGGTAGGGAAACATTAGGGATCTAATTTTTCATTGAAGTGTGCAGATTTTGCAAGAGTTATTTTGATCTTGGAAATTTCAAGGGGTTGAAATTTCTTGAAGGAAAAAGAAGAAGAAGTTTTTCTCCATTGTTGTGGAGTTTTTCTGTGGATTTGTCAACTTGTTGAAGAGAAGGATTCAAGGCTTGGATTTCAAGATTGGGTGAAGAATAGGAAATTCGTCAAGATAAGAATCCATCAAAAGTTGAAAATCAAGATCTTGGGCAAAGATCAAGTTAGCGGTGGTAGCTAGTTACAAGCAAGTTCTTACAAGAAGCAAGGAAGAAGATAGATTGGATTGTTATAGTTTGTCTTTTTGCTTTTGTGAATTGTTGTAACATGAACCGAATTCTATATTGTTTTAATGGAAGAAATAACTCTTCGATGGTTCTCCGTCGAAGACTAGATGTAGGTGCCTGCGAGGACGATATCACTGAACTAGTATATATCTTGGTGCACTCTCTCCTTCTCTCCCTCTCTCTCTCTCACTCTCTCTCTCTCTCTCTCTCTCTCTCTCTCTCTCTCTCTCTCTTATCGTTTAAAATTGCATGCCTGGGTTATCTCTTTAGATTCATAGCATTCATAGTTTTTGATTTGTAAAAGTTTAGGTTTGATTAGATTTGTTCTTCTAAAGGATCCTGTTAATTGATTATTGTAAGAGAATTGAATTTAGAATTGCCTCTCAAATTGAAGAATAGTTAAAGTCTATAAGCATCTCGTTGAAACTTTAACCATTAATCAATTCATTTCATTTTACCTCTTTACAAACATTTGGTGTAAGTATAGCATAAATCCTCTTCCAATATCATAAAAACTTTTCAAAACAAATTTTCACCATATCTGTTTCCGCTTGCGTAATCTGATTTTGTGAAAATGAGGGATTTATTAATTGTCCATTCAACCCCCTCCCCTCTAGACAAATTACTCTATATTCAAACTAACAAGAGGTTCCACTTGAGATGCGGGTTCTCTCCATCGCTGAGCGTATTCTTTGAATGACTCGGAACTCTTTTTTGACATACTCAATAATTGCCTTCTATCAGGAGCTAAGTCCATGTTGTACTTGTAGTGTTTGATGAAAGCATCTGACAAGTCTTGGAAACAGCAGATACGGGATTGATCCAAACTCAAATACCATTTAGAAGAAGCACCCTTCAGACTGTCTTGGAAACAGTGAATCATGAGTTTATCATTGTCAACATGGTTGCCAGGTGGCACCTTCGTATTGATCAAATTTTAGGGTCTTGAACTTGGTTGGAATAACCAACCCAGCTACGAGGCACATCCCCCTTGCAGTAGCACCAAAGATTTGGTCACCTTCCATTGCTCTTAATCTCTTTTCAATGGTCTCAACATTCTCCCTAAGCTTCTCATTTTTTTCATCTTCATATTCAGACATGTCTGGCACATCATATACTTGTTGGTGTTCATCAAAGTAAGGTTGAACATAGGTATGCACGGCAATCGGTGCAAAGGTAGGAACCACGTGAGGGACCTCGGAAGTCAAAGGAACGGCTTGCTAAGTAGTTGGAATTGTAGCAGGTCTAGGCACGAAACCTGGAGGAAGACCAAATGGCAGTAAATTTGTTGTAGTAGCTATTACAGGCTGAGGGTCTACTGCTGGATTAACAATCTCAAAAACCACTGCGGTTTGGGTATCCATCTTCGCACGTATCACTTGTAAATAATGTTAATATAAAGTGAAGCTATGTAGTATTTTTTTAAAGATAAATAGTAAGAAAGAAATCATTATGTTGTTCAGATAGGCATAAAACATCGGGATCAAGGTCAGTTCTACAAATTCCTTGTGGGTTAGATGCACGCCTTTGTTTGAGACCGAGAGCAAATTAATTTAAATTCAAAGTTCTTAAACAAGTTGTTAGAAAATCTGAATAGGAAATCTTAGGCTCGGGAAAAGGATAACTTCAGGCTTGTGAGATATGTAAATATGTTTTATGATCAACCTTGTGTCAATGTTTCTAGTGCCCCAGGAATTTTAATATATAACTTTCATTGAGAAAGGTTGTGTTTATCTGCCATAGAATGAGTGTTTATGTCCATCTTAATGTTTTGTTAATTTGGCTGACCTTATCCTTTCTTCTTATTGACATAGGTAAAATTTCCTTCTTATGTGGCAGGTCTATCTTATCACCCCAATAAAGAAGTTTTGTATTAGGAGTGGGGCTTGAATTTTCTCTTGAAAGTTGCATCTTATATGAATTAGTGTTTTCTTAGGTTGGTATTAACATCATTTCCCTGAACCTTATCAATGTGCTCATCCTTTTCATCATTTTGCTAATCATTACACTTATCATTATACTCATCATTATGCTTATCATTTCTATTTACTTCCAAGTCATTTTGGTGTCATTCCAACAGGTTCTCAAAAGAGTCACACATCTTTGCTTTTTGGACCATGAGTGATGTGATCATTAACTTCACTGGGTGCAATGGGAAAGCTACTCTCTTTTCTAACACCTTATTATTTTCAATCAAAACATCGTATGTTCTCTAATCTCAATGTTTGGTTTTCATAATAGTTCTCTAAGTGATGATCTTATCAGAAGCATACCTTTCGATTGTCTTTTCTTTAGTAACATTATGAATATACCCTCTAAACTGCCAACATTGATATGAAGAATTGCATACACAAGTGCAACAACTCTAGAAGAGAGACAAATTCTCATATCCCAAGTCCACAAAAACTAAAGCCCCATCTCTCAACCAAGATCATATCATATCATGGTTCATTCATGTTTATATCAATGAGAACACGAGCAAAGTTCCATGTTGTTCTCTTCTTTGTGGAATCATCCATATATAAGGGTATATTGATGCCAGAAGTCATAGCAAATAAGTTTGTTCGCATCCAATATTCTTGTGCCAATCCACACATGTTCAACTAAACTTGGGCATTGGTGACCTTCAAATTTTCAAGTTTGAAGTCAAATATTCAGACAAATTTTTTTAGAAAATAGGGCTTAAGATTCCTCGTGCCAACTCCAAATTTTGTTGAGGATGTTCCTATTTTAAAACTATAGTTTGTATAGTAGACACGTCCAAGTGATGTCATCTTCTAATGAGTGAATGGTGCTCAAACTTTGATCAATTTTTCACGTAAATCATTGGCACAGAGGATGGGTGTGTTTCCTTTGGTTGTGATTAGTCTTCTATGTAAGTTGTTCTTACACCTTTCGAGTTTGGCCTAATACGAATATTTTTTTATCTTTATCGATAACTTATTTCCTTTAAAGCAAGGTTTAGCCAAGTTTCTTAATGGGATATCACAAGCATTTTCCAAGGCATGTGCGAAAGTTTTCTTTTGAATTCAGAGCGTATGTGATGCAAATAAAGATAGGTTATTATGAACGTCCATGGGAGGTCATGATGTTGGTGTGTAGTGTCGGCAATAGCCATACATGGAAAGGTTTTCATGTAAACCCTAGCAAAAAGTGTCTATTTTCACTTGTATCACACTCTCTGTTTTTATTTAAATAAGTAATTTTTATATATATTTAAGCATTTTATTTATTTTTTCCATAACATCGTTGTTTTATTCCCATCTTTGTGCGACACATATTCAATCAATGATTTTAGCATCTTTTATATATATATATATATATATATATATATATATATATATATATGGAGGCATGGATATTTCAAACACTTCAATTTATCATATTTGTAAGTATTATCATGTATGTATGCAATTTGTCATTTATGTTATTAACTTAGGCGTTGTTCGCAATTTCATCCTTTTTGTATTTAATGGAATATGTACCATTGTTGATTGATATAATATTTGGTATTGATGCAAAAAATGTAGTTTGTATTTTATATATGACTTTGTTTCTCAAGAAATCGGTGCAACAAAAGATCCTAAATTTGAGACTTTCTACACCAAAATATTCTCTTAAATGAAGGTATTCATGTGTGGATGGCGACTCAAAATCAACCTCCACTACTACAAATAAGTGATTTTACCTCGGTTGAAAATGGGATTTTACCTTGGTTTGGTGGGCGAGGTAAAGAAGGATGTTATGAAAAGTGTGTCACTTGTTTCCCTTAGTTGAACTGCCAACTGAGGAAAAAAATTGTATTTGATCATAAGTTTGATCCCCAACAATAGCATTTTTTTGGATTTTCAAATTTGCACAACTTTTTACCTCGATTGATCCTCGAGGTGAAATACCATGCATACATAATTTTTGTTTTAACTTCTTTTTTATAATTTCAATTTGTAAAACATCAAATTTGTTGAAAAAATCAAAATCATCATCATCAACAACAACAACAACAACAACAACAACAACAACAACAACTGTTACAACAACAACAACAACAATAGCAACAGCAACAATAGCAACAACAACAACAGCAAATACAACAACAACAACAACAACAACAACAACAACAAGAGCAACAACAACAACAAGAGCAACAACAACAACAATAGCAAAAGCAACAACAACAACAACAACAACAACAATAATAACAACAACATAAACAACAAAATAACAACAACAACAATAACAACAACAACAACAACAATAACAACAACAACATCAACAAAAATAATAACAACAAAAACAAAAACAACAACAACAAAACAACAACAATAACGACATCAACAATAACAATAATAACAATAGCAAAAATAACAACAACATCAGCAACAACAGCAACAACAACAACAACATCAGCAGCAACAACAACAACAACAACAATAGCAACAACAACAACAATAACAACAACAGCGACAACAATAATAACAACAACAACAACGACAACACCAACAACAGCAACAGTAACAACAACAACAACAACAATAACAACATCAACAACAGGAACAACAACAACAGCAACGGCAACAACAGCAACAGCAACAACAACAGCAACAATAACAACAACAACACCAACAACACTAAAACCAACACCACCACCACCACCACCAACAACAACAACACCACTACAAACAACTACAACAACAACAATAACACCAACACCAACACCAACAACAACAGCAACAAAAACAACATTAACAGCAACAACAATAACAACATTAACAACAACAGCAACAACAACAACAACAACTACAACAACAACAACAGCAACAACAACAACGGGAACACCAACAGCAATAGTAACAACAACAGCAATAGTAACAACAATAACAACAACAACAATAACAACAAAATGACAACAACAACAACAGTAACAACAACAACATCATCAACAACAGCAACAAAAACAATAACAACAACAACAACAATAGCAACAACAACAACAATTGCAAGAACACTGATTCGTGAATTTATTAATGATATTGCACCTTGTCATGGTCGCCTAGCAAGCAGCCAGCGAGGCTGGCTCGCTTCTGGTTCGTCCGGCGAACTCCAAGTGAGCCCCAGACAGAACTGAAAATGCATCATGGTTGCCCGACGAGCAGGTGGCGAGGTTGCTCACCTTCTGTTCGCCAAACCTCGCCCGACAACACTAGCAGAAAAGCAGGTCGCCCCGGGCTCGCCTGACGATGCTGACAGAAATCAGCTCGCCCGACAACTCAAGCATAATTCAAATTTCCAGCTACGCATAATGAAGGTAAACATGGCCAAAAACTTAAACCCACATGTTAACATAGCATCCAAACACCCAAATAGACATGTTACAACATCATTAAGCATGCAATTCATCAATTACAACATAAAAACAACATTTATTTCAACTTCAACATAAAAACCTAACCCATCAATATTCTCATATTTTCCCCCAAAAGCTACATCATCTAATGAAACTCACTTTGACGATGAAGAAAATGAGATGGAGTTGATGATGATGAATCCATAATTTCTTCCTCAATGAGTTTTCTTACCTTCTTCCCCATTTCTCTTCTCTTTCTCTTTTCCTCTTTCTTTCCTTACTTCTTACTAACTTCTTCTTCTTTTCTTCTCATTCATAAATATATAATACATATATAATATAATATGATTCAAAATACTCCAATTGATATTTTGTCATCTGACACCAATTGACCAAATATTGATGTTACCAAAATATCCTCTCTTGCACTTATTAATATTGGTTTGTCTCTTTGATTTATAATTACTCTCTCTTCAGAGTTCATTAGTTACTCTATTGGTCATAACTAACAACAGATAGAGTACATAGGAGTTCATTTGATCTCAACTAACACTCAATTGAGCCCTTAAGGGAATATGAGATATTACAATCATCAACAACAACACCAACAACAACAACAATAATAAAAACAACAAAAACAACAACAACAACAACAACAATAACAACAACAACAGCAACAACAACAACAACAACAACAACAACAACAATAACAACAACAACAACAACAACAACAACAACAAAAATAACAACAACAACAAAGAAACAACAAAAACAACAACATTAAATATTTTACTTGACACAACAATAATAACTACATTGTTAAATTACATCCATGCTTTCGTAACTAACATTAAATATTTTTAACAAGAAATTATAAGAGAATAGATTATATTAAATGAATCAACCTTAAAACATTTTCATACTCTTGCAATCCATATTTGATAATGGTGTTGTATTTCATGCAACTGCTTTCATCATCACTATTTTTATTACGTTAAGTTTGAATTTCAACATTTTGCATCCGTGATGGATCGGTGTGGCATTGATGAATTCGCAACATCTTAACCAGTGTTACTTTATAAATGGACGACAAAGATTTGTTACTTAATTATTTCGTCAAATTGGTCAAAAGTTTTTCCCTCAGTTACTAACTAAAATGGAGTTGTTGGAGTAAAAAAAATAAAATACGCTAAAATGTAGTTGTTGGAATTCGAAATGGGGGCTGATCAATATTTTTTTCCCTCGCTTGCCAGCTCAACTGAGGTAATGGTCATAAACAAAAATAGAAATTAAAAAAAAAAAAAGATGCTAAAGTGCAGTTGCTGGGATTTAAAGGTGTGTCCCCTAAATATATTTCCCCTCGGTTGTCAGCTCAACCGAGGTAGCAGGTCATAAACAAAAATAAAAATAAAATTAAATATTCTAAAATTCAGTTGTTTGAATTCAAATATGTGTCTCTTGAATACTTGTTCCCTTGATTTTCAACTCAACCGAGGGAATAAGTAGTATTTTTAAAATAAAAAAAAAATGTGGCACGCACATAGTTTACACCTCGATTGTTCCTTGGCTGAGGTGAAAGATTTTTCATAGAATGTTTTATTTGTAGTAGTTCTCATGAAAATCTTATATTCTCTGAGGAGGTTCTACCACATGAAAATGCTCTTTAATGGAACTTTAGCATTAATTGATCACGACTAAGAAATTATCGGTTTTTGCTTGATGGGCAAGGAATAACCTACTTATTAATTTATCCTATAAACTACCGAGGCCCGTGTATCCCATTCTGAATTAATAGTATTTTGGTTGGATACAATTTTTCACATTTCGACAAAAAAAAATTGAAGAGCATTTCGACAAATTAATAGGGAGTAAGTGATTAATAAATTTTAATTTAAAACAAATTATTTGAATCTTTGTCATAACAATTATTAAATTGTAAATAATTTTTCTTAAAAAATAGTGATTTTAATTTCGTATAATATTAAATGTTTGGAAGATGAGCTTACTCAATGACGTATTCAGACTTTTGGGAGTATCTTAAATAGAAAGAAAGAAATCAGTGTGCGGCTAGGAGTAGGGGTGTTCATGGGTGCGGATCGACCCACGAATCTATAGACCCAAATCAATCCAACCTATAAATTATCCAAACCCATTTATTTACGAGTATACCCAACCCAACCCATAACAACCCATATAGTTTTGAGTCGGATATCGAGTTTGAGTTTTGCAACCCGCAGACCCATCGACCCAACCCATTGATGTGGCTTTAGTAACTTTTATTATTTTTATTTTAAATAAAAATATAATACTAGTATCTCGCTAATAACCATAATTTTTTCAAAAAAATTTATTCTCCGCCAATAATACTACTAGAAGAATGAGTTTACGTAATTCTAATATTAAATGTTCTTTCTTATTTTCTGTTGTATCATTTCCAACTTACCTATTTTATGGAAGTAACGTGTCTTGTTGAATTTTATACTAATATCAATGTTAGGTCGTGTTGATGAATTTTATAAGATATTATATGATGCGTTTCATCGAATTTGAGTATTATAGATGAGTATGATTGTATTGAGTTGTGTGTTACACGTTTTTAAAATCGACAAAAAGAATCATAAAAAATACATATCTTTTATTTGAAACGCAACCCGCGAACCCAACCCAACCCAACCCATAAATTAACGGGTCGGTTCGGGTCGGTTTTGACAATGAAATTGCGGGTTTGACGAAGAACCCAACCCATTAAAGTTTGGACGGATTAGGCCAAATCCGGTCCAACTCAACCCGCGTACACCCCTAGCTAGGAGGCATTCAATTCGAGAAACAACTTGGATGCTCTAATCGCTTCTTAAATAAGTTAGAGCTAACTTTATAGCGTGAATTAGCTATAGTTTTACAGCAAGAAAAAGGTGGCTTGGTTTCAGAGATCCAGAACAAGATGGATTCAAGATTGAGATCATAACACTAAATATTATCATCTTAAAGTACTCAATAGGAGACACGTAATAATAAGATTGTTATATTTCGAAATCGTAATGGTGAGTGGATAGAATATGAGCGGAAACTTAAGCACATGGCTAACTCACATTATGAAGATTTATTTGTGGATAATGAGGTTGTAGGTAAACAGATACAAACTAATTATATGTATCCAAGTATTCCTCCTGATGAATGTACAATGTTAAGCACATCGATTTAAATGAATGAAATGAAGGAAGCTCTTTTCTCTATGAGTGCTTGGAAAGCTCTAGGTCTAAATGGCTTCCCAATAGCATTCTACCAAGTGGATTGGGATGTTGTGGGAGAGCCTTTGTATCAATTTGATACAAATATTTGGAATAACCTATAATTTCTTGAAGAATTCAATGTTAAAGACATTTATCTCATCCATAAGGTGACTAAATTGAAGTTTGTTAACCAATTCAGGTCAATATCTCTCTTTAATGTCAATTACAAAACTAAGAAAATGGTTAATAAGTTGAAGCCTTTTATTTAAAACTTATTTATCCATTTCAAATGGAGTTTGTTCCAGGGAGCCATATAAGTGAGAATATTGTGATTGTTCATGAAATGCTTCATAGCACGGCAAGGATGAGAAGTAAAGTTGGTTTATTTGGGATTAAAGTTGACCTAGTCAAAGCTTATGACCGAATAAAATGGTCATCCATTCATCATGGGTTGACAGAGGTTGGTATTCCAACAAAGATGCTTTTTTTATAATGTATTTTGTGACCACAGTTAGGACTAATGTGATGTGGAATGGGAGTCGCTCTAATTACTTTAAGCCTAAATATGGTATTCACCATGGCGATCCATTATCACTACTTCGATAATCTTTCCCACATAATTTCTGAAGAGGTAGATAATGATAGTTGGATCCCGATGAAAGTTGGTTGCAATGGGCCAAATATATCTTATCTTATATTTTCATATGATATTCTTTTGTTTGATAAAGCCAATCATACCACTATGGTTTCAGTGGTAACTTCTTTAAATAATTTTGTGCAATGTCAGGTCAGAAGGTGAATCATGATAATACTTGGATATATTTCTCTCACAATGTAGATCTTGATAATATAATGGCTTTGATAAACCATTCTAGACTTCAAGAAGCACACTATTTGTAAAATTATCTTGGTGTTCCAGTATTGGGCAGAGCTCCAAAGAGAAATGATTTTCATTATTTAATGGAGAAAGTCAAATCACGTTTCTCTAATTGGAAGGCCCAGTAGCTTTCTTTGGTATGAATAGTAACTTTGTCCAAGGCAGATATTCAAGCAATCTCGGTATATTAAATGATATCTATGAATATTCCCAAAAGTATTCTTATTGGCATCGAGAAGATACAATGATCTCTTCATTTGGGTGATAATGAGGAATGTCGAAAAGCACATATGACAGGTTGGAATATATAATTACTCTTTTGAAAGATATAGGAGGGTTGGGTTTGAGAAATTTGAAGTACTTGAATGATGCTTGTCTTATTAAATTAGGATGGGCTTTGAATATAAGGGAACAAATTCTTTGGACTCAAGTTCTTAATGAAAAATATGGTCGAGGTGGCATTATGAATGGGGAAGTAATGACGAGTCCAACTGATTCGGCTCTTTAGAAGTCTATTGTGAGTTTGTGGCTAAATCTTCAAGATTACAAATTTCTGAGTGTTGGAAATGGTATAGATATCCATTTTTCTGGATGATGAGTGGTTGGACGAGAAGACAAGATTGCTAGATGTGGTTGACATGAGGCCTAAGAACGTTAGTACTTGGAGACTATGTGATGTCAACACTAATGAGGGCAAGTGGAATTTAGATATGATTCGTGAGGTGCTTCCAAATAATGTTGTTCAACACATTATTGTTATATTTCCACCTAGTATGGAGAATAACAGTGGTGTTTGTCTTTGGCTAGGAGATAGATTAGTATTAGTAGGATATCACTTAAATGAAGATGTCCCAAATTGGAAGAGAATTTGGAAGTTAGATGTTATGGAGCGAGTGAGCGTTTTCATGTGGCAAGTTTTACATGATGGGATTCTTACTAATTGGCGGATGGCTAAGTGAAATGTAATACCCCGTATTTTACTAATTTGGACTTTAGAGACTTTTTGGACATTTAGTAGTATTATTTCTAATACGAAGTTTGTTACTTATTTTCCTTCCACTTTCCACCATATAAAAAGAAAAAGATAGTAAGAAAGGGAGAGAAAGAAGAAAGAGGGAAAGAAAAGGAAAAGAAGGAGAAAAGAAGGAGAAAGAGGAAATTGAAGAAATCCAAGAGCAAATCATCATCCATTCATCCAATCCTTGCCCAATCATCTCATCCTCCTCATTTTCATCATCTATACAAGGTGGGTTCTAGTTAGTACCAATTTTTAGAAGTTTTGGAATTGTTTGGTTTAGGTCAAATTTATGGAAATCGATGTTTTAACGGTTAGAATTCGATATAAATTGAAAGGAATGATTAATATGCTTGTAGAAACATGTATTGATGTTTGCTTTGATGTTTTGGTGTACTTTAAATAAATTGAAAATCTTAGGGTTTATGGAAAATATGTGTTCTTGATGAGAATGAGGTTTTATGAAAGCTTGATGATGAAACCATGGTAGAACATGTTATATACCTCTGTTTGGTTGTTTGAGACTGATGTTGAGGGATTGGGAGGTTTGGATTTGAACTGTTATAGCAGGTTTTTTTTCTGAGTTTCGCTGAGCGCGCTTAGCGCGCAGGAGCCCGCTCAGCGCGGTGTTGAATTCCTGCAACCCCTCCAAACTGAAGAATGCGCGCTTAGCGTGGGCAGGGGCACGCTTAGCGCGACCTGGGACTTGGGATTTTATTCCTTAAACGAGAAAATTCATAACTTTCGACTCGTTTATCGGATTTGATCATTCTTTATATCGATGTAAAGCCAAGGAAATATTCTATGCAATGGAGATGGAATATGTCGATTTGACTGACCGATTAAATAATCGAGAAAGTTCCAAAAGTGATCTATTTATGTTTTAATTGTTATATATTATTCTACTATGCAATTGTGACATGTCTTGCCTATCCTAATATTGTTTAACATGATTGTAAGTGAATATGCATGCAAATATGAAAACGCTATAGGAAGAGTGAGGAAACCTCAAACTTGAACTATAGGAGAATCTAGTAAGGAACTAGAAATTGTAGATAACTCTAGATGGCGATGCTCGGGCACGTGTTGTTGAAAGATACCCCCTGCCGAGTATTGGCCTAGTAGAGAGTGAACACTAGTATGGAACATGTGGTTAACCTTTGTGGTTGTGAAAAGGCAAGAGAGGACTTAAGGCGGTGTAGTCTTGTGATTGTCGAATACAATCGTATTGTTGTATGTGATCATGTAATCGTAACCGAAATATTTTGAGTGTAGTTTCATGGGTCTCGAGCTCCTCTGAAACGGGTACACAATTACTTGGTAGGTTTGATTCCCTACGTGTAGTACGATTGGAACCTATGCTATATGTAGAGACTTGTGATGGTTAACAGGCCATGAGAAGTGACGGTTCACGGTTAACAGGACGATGATCCCGAATCCAATTCGTATGCCAAGTAACTACAAGGATCTATGACCCAGTTCGCCTTCTAGACGTAGAAGCGGACGGGAAGATGAGATGTCTTGGTATGGTTATCGATTAGTGATGTTTTGAGTTAATGAACTCATGTCATGATTCCATATAGTGTGAGAACTAAAGTGTGAACTCAAGGGTCCTTTTCCCTTTTCCCCGGACTTGAGTTAGGATTGTTAGAACCTTTTTAATCTGAGAGAATCTATAAGATAGGGAACTCACTGAGATTTGATGTATCTCACCACACGTTGTTTATGTATTTCAGGCGCTTCAGGTTCCGAGAAGGGTAAGGATAAGGTCGTGTGATCTTTTCCTTGCTTGTTGATGGCTAGCTTCCGTAGCGAAGTGTATTTTGGGATCGTTGTTGATCTAGTTCTTAGTTTTTATCGTTTGAACATCTTGTGTATAATATGCCTTAGGTTTTTGTACTTTGTACTTTAGGGAATTTATTTGTATACAATGTGTTAACCAGGAGCTTATGTGTTTCAGTACCAAACACTTGGATCTATATATAATATTTATGCTTTGATGTATGAGTTTTATATATGGATGTTACAGTTGGTATCAAAGCAGGTCGTATCCTTGACCTAGCCATGAAATAGTATAAGTATGTCTTTCTGTTTCATATACGTCGTGTCGCCATTGGTCTTAAGTGTTATATTTATGGCATTGAGCTTGATCAACTTAATCCTATTTGTATGACCTTTAGGAACATGACTGAAGGACGTAGAAATACTCGTGGTAGACCCCGCACCACTCCTGAAGGGACGAATCCGCCGGGCGGCGACGGCAATGCTCCTCTGTATCAGTTTATGCAACAGATGCAGCAGCAACAGAATCTATTCATGCAGCAAATGGTGCAATAAATGAATGGAGGTTTGCATCCTACGGTGGTTGCTCCAGAAGCCGAAGGTGGGAAATTCCGGGATTTTATCCGCATGAATCCCCCAGAATTTCATGGTGGATTAGATCCCGTGAAGGCTCACAAATGGATTTCTGGTATGGAGAGGATTTTCTTGATAGTCCAATGCAGCGAAGAGAACAAGGTGTTGTTCGCTTCTCATTCACTGAAGGGTCCCGCTATGAGATGGTGGGAGAGCGCTTTGGCTTTGATGGCTATTCAGGAAGTGCCTAAGGTTTGGGAGCAGTTCAAAGTTATTTTCATGGAGAAGTATTTTTGCGAGCTTATTGAGGACTCAGAAAGAATTTGAATTTCAACAATTGAGACAAGGTAGTATGACTGTGGCCAGTTATACTGAGAAGTTTGAGGACATGGCTGCTTATTCTAGGAAGGCTATGTATGCTCCTGATGAAAGGTGGAAAATAGACCAGTTTTTGTTTGGACTAAAAGCTGAAATATCTCATAGTGTATCTCAGAGAGAGTTCACTACATATGCTGAAGTTTTAAGGCAATACTATATGGCCGAGCATAGTTTGAAGAAAGTCCAAGCTGAAGGTGTTGCTAGTAGAGTGAATCAAGGGGATCGCGGAAGATCCAAGCAACAATTCAGGCCTAGGCAACAATCCTTCAAAGGGAAACAAGTTCAAGATTCAAGGACGAGGACACCTCCTGTGTGTCGCACTTGTGGCAAGAATCATTCTGGAAGGTGTAGTTTAGAAGGGGTAAAGTGTTTCCAATGTCAGAAGGTGGGTCATCTGAAAAGAGATTGTCCTCAGAATAGGACTCAGACACAAGGAAGGGTTTATACCTTAGATGCAAGGAAGAAGAAGAGTGACAATTCCTTAATTGCTGGTATGTGCTTCGTTAACAGATTTCCTTGTTTTGTTCTATTTGATTGCGGAGCTACACACTCTTTTATATCGATGCAATGTATGAAGCGACTTGGGTTGCGGTCCGTTCCTTTGTCTCCTCCTATGGTGGTCACTACCTATCGCAGTGAGAATCGGATGTCAAGCTATTGGATTAACTTGAATCACAATTTTTGAAATTCACCACCGGTCTTTATTTTATCCAAAGGAAAGGTTTAAAGATCGAAAAACCTAAGAGATCTAAGGTTCGGGGGTTGGTTACGCCTAGGGAAGGTATTAGCATCCTAAACGTCCGTAGTACTCTACAGGAACCTCTTGTTAGTACTTATGTTATCTATTACTTGCTTGCTAAAGGTATCTGCTAAAGGAAAGACCTAGGGGGTTAGTATCTAAGTATACTCGCCAAGACATCGCATCTTATGCCTACGTATCCTGACGGGAGTGGAATCAGAGTACTCGTAGTTCCCCTCAAAGAGGGTAAGGAACTCTTGACTGTGGTCAAGGTTCCAAGGGGGAGGTAGTGTCTTTGGCAAGACATTACGTAGAGTGTGGTGACTTTAAAGTTAAAGTTAAGTTGAAAAGGTAGATTAAGTGTCCATGGCGGAACACATGCATGGGGTGCGGTGACTCCGATCCTAAGGCTAGGATAAAAGAGAGGGACCTAAAGTTAGGCTAATATGTGACATGGAGTCAACTGAGGGAAACCTTTCCTTTGGAAATAAATAAATAAACAAAACATAATGCAACAAGAAAGTAGATATCAAAGATCGGGACTTAATCACACAGCTGGATAATCAAGATTAAATTATGAATTAACTAGACGTTAAGTTGCATTCTACTCGACCTAATTAAACTAAAATTAATCAAGATTAACTAAAATTCTAAAAAATTAAATAAATAACTAACTAAATGATTAATCTTTAATAAATCTAATTAAAATCTAGTTACAGATTAAAAGCTAATTATCCTAGAATCTAATCCAAAATTAATTTAATAAATTAAAAACAAATTTATCAATAAGTAATAAGAACTAAATTATAAAAAAAACTAAAAAACAAACAAATTAAGAAGGGTGCAAAAAGAAACTGATGGGCCAGGCATTGGGATGAAGTGGCCTAAAGTCATTCCCAGGCGGGTCGCGGGTTGTGTGATTGAACCCGGTTTGGTTCTTACTGAAAAAACATATTGGGGCAAACAATGAGATGAATCCCTCACTTTCCCTCTCGACTCGCTTTCCCTTCCTTTTTCCTTCACTCCTCTTCTTCTCGCACAACACTGCGTATCGCCCTCACCATCATCTTTCATCGCAGCTTCCCCTTCGCGTTTTCATTCGCGCATGTAACACCCTCTCAGCTTCCTCTCTTATCAATCCAAACCCACGACCAAATTCTTCTAAATCTCATCCTAAACCGTAACCGGATTCGTACCCTAAATCCTAATTTCAGTACCTTTTTTCTCTCTCTCACAATCACTTCTCTCTTTCTCTCATATCTCTCGGTTTCGATCTCTCTGTGATCCAACAACAATGTATTTCCTCTCCCTCTTTACAGCGTGAACTCGGTAACTACACTCTCTCGCGATACTAATTGGGGCGAATCAGAACAAGGATTTTCAAGAACACGACCAATTCACAAAGGAAAACAACAATTGGACAACACAGTAGTTAGGCAATGTCGAAGGTGTAGTGAATTTACCTGTCGGAGTTCGTCCGACGCGTCTTCGGCGGCGAAGTTCGGTTATATCGGTATGTCTCGAATGCTCCTCTTCTCCTCACTTGTTAGATGCTTAGGTGATTCTGTAATGTATGTATCTTGACGTTCTTGATGCTGACTGCGAAATTCTGAATGCTGGGTATGTGTTGTTGTTTCAAACCCTCCCCTGAATGCGTATTCTTGTGATTGAATTTCTTCACTGATATTCTGTTCGTAAATTCCTAAATCATATGCTTTTGTGTGAAATTGTGTTGGCTGGTATGTACGGATTTGTGATTTTGTCTCTTGTGAAATGTTTGTGTACACTAATCTCTTCGACGCCTTCTTCTGCGTATGTGTTGCTTTTCTCCTTTATGTAATACCTCTGACTCCAATTTCTGTGTGTTTGTAGTTTTGGAGGACTTCGACGGAGACGTTAGAGAAGGATCGACCGTGCGGACTGAAGCACAGGTGGTGAGTTTGGTTTTGAATTTTGCGGCGTGTTCACAGGTGATTTGAGGATGGTGTTGTTTCAAGACAAACACACGTGAGGGAGAAATTGAGAAGCTTATTTTCTAGAAACTTTTTCTGGTTTAACAGTAGCAAGATGTGTATTGTGTATCCTTTTTTTGTGAATGTTTCTCCCCCTGTGAATGGTTTCTGGTGTCCCTTTTATAGGCCTTGCATTAACCGTTGAAGATTCACGTCTTGAAAAACCAATAAATGTGATTCTGAACATGTTGAGGATTGGTTTTGGAAAGAAATTAAGCTGCTGGGAGCATGGTTTCAAGCTGATAATGTTACTTCCTTTTCGGTACGAACATGTTTACAACTTGTCCTTTTTCAAATCAATTTTTGCTTTGATTACGTCTGGATTGTGTTGGGTACTTGTTAAAATTTTTGATTAATGTCTTTCTGTTTCTATTTCGACATATCTGTGTGCGTTTTCGGAAAGAATTTATACATTGTCTTGGACATGTTTGTGAGTCATCTTGGAAAGATCTGATTCTGGTCTGAAGATGTTTGATTTTCCTTTCCAAGTCCAACATGCTGCGACAACGCTTTGAGAGGTATTTGATGACAATGATTTCTTTCAATTGGTATCTGCTGGGAAATTTGTCATAATCTTTCCTTTTTGACCGCTGCAGGATATGGAAATTTACGGTGGCCTTGTTTGGAAGATTTGGCTAGCATGAAAATTAATGGCTTCTTTTTCATTTCTTTTAGGACTTTGCTCTTATTTCTTTTCCCCTTTTTTTGGTAACCTGAACATTGAAAAAAAATCTGAATATGAATGCAAGAAACGTGGTATCTACTTGATGGGATTTTGTTCCAAACAATGCTTTTCCATGCTCCCAATTTTTCTTGAAACTAGGCATAATGATGCGCTTAGGAATCTGTAGGAATGTTACAGCGTCATTCTGTATTGCCTCCACAATGTGAATCAAAAGATAGTATTTTGTATCAACACTTAAAAATGCATGTGTAAACAAACAATTCTCTTTTACATTTCCTTGAATTTGTAAATTTTCAAAGCGTGAATCTTCATGGCAACATGGGAAGAGGACTTGAAATTCTCATAGACCACCTTACATTTTGTACACATATCTTAAATTTTGAAATGCATGTAAACTCTAATTTTGGTAGCATCTTGAATTTGTAAGACCTCAAAATTTGAATTTCACATGAATCCCTTATTGGACTCGGTTCAAAACTTTAATCCAAACTCTCAACTTCAAACCATCAACAAGAAAATCCAAACTTTATTCTAAAAACAAAAATGATGAACTTGCACCATCAAAGAATGATTTGGATGATGACGAACCCGGCACACAAACCATGAAGATATAACTTGCTACAAAAATCACAACCAGTCCATAGACTACCATGCTCAATACCAATAGTAGGAAAAACCTAAATCTCTGGGGCATACGCTGAGCTTCTGAGAAATCTTGAAGAGAAATGACTAGTAGAAAACCTTAGGAACCTTTTGAACCAGAATTCAACGGTCACATCTTGAAACTCTGGACTGTGAGAAAAAGTACTATCTCCACTAGAAATTAAAATTCCTGCACAAACTTGTTAGTAATAAAGCATGCACACAAAGACCTATGACCTGAAGATGTTATGCAAGATGATGAACAAAATGGTGGAATCTTATGGTCAAAAATTAGGGTATGACACTACCGCCATGGATGAAATAGTTGAGACATTGTTGATGTGTGAAAACTGTGTTTTGTCTGTGGACGGTAGAGTTTTTAAGATTGATCTTATTTGTCTACCGCTTAAGAAAGTTGATGTCGTTTTGGGAATGGATTGGCTTTTTGCTAATTCGGTGTTTATTGGGTGTGAAGAAAAGCTCATCATCATTCCATCAATTGATGCTACCCCGAAAGATGTCTTAACAACTATTCTAGAAGGTACGGTTGGAATGATAAATTTCTTGTTCGAAGAAGAGAAATCTGTTCTTTTGGTTCTCACTAAGGAAGGGAGTAGCGACCTTCAAGTTTTGGATATTCCAGTAGTTTGCGAGTTTTCCGAAGTTTTCCCCGAAGATGTCACTTCTCTTCCTCCGGAGAGGGAAGTGGAATTTTCTATTGACCTGGTACCGGGAACGGCTCCTATATCTGTTTCTCCGTACCGGATGGCACCGCTTGAATTGAGAGAACTGAAGGAACAATTTTGGAAGAGCTTATGGCTAAACAGTTTGTTAGACCTAGTGTCTCACCGTGGGGAGCTCCAGTATTGTTAGTAAAGAAGAAGGACGGTGGGATGCGGTTGTGTATCGACTATCATCAGCTGAATAAAGTCACCATTAAGAACAAGTATCCCTTGCCAAGGATAGATGACCTATTAGATCAATTGAAAGGAGCCCGTGTGTTCTAGAAGATTGATTTGAGGTCGGGTTATCACCAAATCCGAGTGAAGAGTTCCGATGTACCTAAGACTGCATTTAGGACCCGTTATGGTCATTACGAATTCTTAGTGATGCCTTTCGGTGTGACTAATGCTCCAGCTGTTTTTATGGATTATATGAATCGGTTATTTCAAGCTTACTTGGATCAATTTGTTGTGATCTTCATTGATGACATTCTTATCTATTCCCGTACTCCGCAAGAGCACGAAGGACATTTGAGAATCGTCTTATCGATCTTACAAGAGAAGCAACTTTTTTCCAAGTTGAGCAAGTGTGAGTTCTGGATGTCTGAAGTTAGTTTTCTTGGTCACGTTATATCACAAGGTGGTGTAGCGGTGGATCCGTCAAAGGTTGAAGTTGTGATTAATTGGGAGAGACCGAAGAATGTATCGAAAATTAGAAGTTTCTTGGGTCTAGAAGGCTACTACAAAAGGTTTATCAAAGGCTTTTCGCAATTAGCGTTGCCAATGACTAAGCTTACTCGGAAGGATTGCCCCTTTGAGTGGGATTCGGCGTGTGAACAAAGTTTTATGAGTTTGAAGGAAAGATTGACTACAGCTCCCGTTCTGATTATTCCTGATCCTAGCAAGTTGTATGGGTATTTTGTGATGCGTCTAAGATGGGACTAGGAGGCGTTTTAATGCAAGAAAGTCACGTGGTGGCTTATGCTTCTCGACAATTGAAAATTCACGAGAAGAATTATCCAACCCACGATTTGGAATTAGCGGCGGTGGTGTTTACTTTGAAAGTGTGGCGTCACTATTTATATGGAGTACATTTTGAAATGTTTAGTGACCACAAGAGTTTAAAGTGCCTCTTTGACTAAAAAGAGTTGAATATGCGTCAAAGGAGGTGGATGGAATATTTAAAGGATTATGATCTAGAGCTAAGATACCATCCGGGTAAAGCGAACAAAGTGGTCGATGCCTTAAGTAGGAAAGTTTTGAGAAAGGCCGAATTGATGATGTTAGAATATTCGTTGTTGGAAAAGTTTAGAGATTTAAATCTTCAATTTGTGTGGACTCCTAATGGAGTGATTATGGGGAATTTGAATGTCAATTCTACGTTAAGAGTTGAAATTCAACAAGGACAATTATTGGATGAGAAGTTGCAAGAGATGCTAAGCCAACCGGGTTTTGTGCATGTTAGCGATGGAATGATTATGTTTAACCAAAGAATTTGCGTTTTGAACGATGCAACTTTGAAAAGAAAGATTTTCGAAGAAGCGCATAAAGGTGCTTTTACTATATATCCGGGTTCTTCAAAGATGTATCAAGATTTAAAGAAGGACTATTGGTGGTCCGGTATGAAAAGAGATGTTGCGGTCTTCGTGTCGGAATGTGCGGTATGCCAACAAGTTAAGATTGAACATCAAAGACCGGGTGGATTATTGCAACCATTAGAAATCCCAACTTGGAAATGGGATAGTATTTCTATGGATTTTGCAGTAGGTTTACCCCGTATGCAAGGTGGTTATGACTCGATTTGGGTAATAGTAGATCGGTTGACAAAGTCGGCGCATTTCTTGGCCGTGAAGACTACTTTCAAGGCAAGTCATCTTGCGAGGTTGTTTATTGCGGAAATTGTAAAATTGCACGGTATTCCCTCTAATATTGTGTCGGATAGAGATCCTAAGTTTACTTCAAGGTTTTGGAAAGTTTTTCAACAAGCTATGGGGACAGAGGTGCGTTTGAGCACGTCTAATCATCCACAGACGGATGGTCAGACTGAGCAAACGATACAAACGATGGAGGATATGTTGAGAGCTTGTGTGTTAGAGAGTAAGGGGAATTGGAAAGAACTTCTACCATTGATTGAGTTTTCTTATAATAATAGTTATCATGCGAGCATCGGTATGGCTTCGTATGAAGCATTGTATGGAAGAAAGTGTAGGACCCCTTTGTGTTGGGCGGAAGTTGGGGAAGATAGAATCTTAGGACCCGAAATTATCCAAGAGACTACGGAAAAGATTCGAATGATCCGCGAGAAAATTAAGGAAGCACAATATCGAAAAAAGAGTTATGCGGACAATCGAATGAGACCTTTAGAATTTGAAGAAGGTGACCATGTGTTTTTGAAAGTCACTCCTAGATTGAGACTGAAAGGACCGTTTAAGTCACGGAAGTTAAATCCGAGATACGTGGGACCGTATCAGATCTTAGAAAGGATTGGTGAAGTGGCTTACAGGCTGGCCTTACCTCCTTCTCTGTCGGAGATGCACGATGTTTTCCATGTATCTCAACTTCGGAGGTTTGTTCCAGATCCTCTTCAACCAATTCTACCAGATACTATTGAAATAGAAGCAGACTTAATGTTTGAACCTCAACCGAGCCGCATTGTGGGAAGAGAAACAAAAGTATTAAGGAACAGGGCATTTATCTCGTTAAGGTGCAGTGGGATGTAACGCATCCGGGCGATGCAACTTGGGAACTTGAATCGGAAATGCGAGATGCTTACCCTCATCTGTTCAGGTAATCTTTAAATTCGAGGGCGAATTTCTATTTAAGGGGGGAGGATGTAATACCCCATATTTTACTAATTTGAACTTTAGAGACTTTTTGGACATTTAGTAGTATTATTTATAATACTAAGTTTGTTACTTATTTTCCTTCCACTTTCCACCCTATAAAAAGAAAAAGATAGTAAGAAAGGGAGAGAAAGAAGAAAGAGGGAACGAAAAGGAAAAGAAGGAGAAAAGAAGGAGAAAGAGGAAATTGAAGAAATCCAAGAGCAAATCATCGTCCATTCATCCAATCCTTGCCCAATCATCTCATCTTCCTCATTTTCATCATCTATCCAAGGTGGGTTCTAGTTAGTACCAATTTTTAGAAGTTTTGGAATTGTTTGGTTTAGGTCGAATTTATGGAAATCGATGTTTTAACGGTTAAAATTCGATATAAATTGAAAGGAATGATCAACATGCTTGTAGAAACATGTATTGATGTTTGTTTTGATGTTTTGGTGTACTTTGAATAAATTGAAAATCTTAGGGTTTATGGAAAATATGTGTTATTGATGAGATTAAGGTTTTATGAAAGCTTGATGATGAAACCATGGTAGAACATGTTATATACCTCTGTTTGGTTGTTTGAGACTGATGTTGAGGGATTGGGAGGTTTGGATTTGAACTATTATAGCAGGTTTTTTTCTGAGTTTCGCAGAGCGCGCTTAGCGCGCAGGAGCCCGCTCAGCGCGGTGTTAAATTCCTGCAACCCCTCCAAACCGAAGAATGCGCGCTTAGCGCGGGCAGGGGCGCGCTTAGCGTGACCTGGGACTTGGGATTTTATTCCTTAAACGAGAAAATTCATAACTTTCGACTCGTTTATCGGATTCGATTATTCTTTATATCGATGTAAAGACGAGGAAATATTCTATGCAATGGAGATGGAATATGTCGATTTTACCGACCGATTAAATAATCGAGAAAGTTCCAAAAGTGATCTATTTATGTTTTAATTGTTATATATTATTCTACTATGCAATTATGACATGTCTTGCCTATCCTAATATTGTTTAACATGATTGTAAGTGAATATGCATGCAAATATGAAAACGCTATAAGAAGAGTGAGGAAACCTCAAACTTGAACTATAGGAGAATCTAGTAAGGAACTAGAAATTGTAGACAACTCTAGATGGCGATGCTCGGGGACGTATTGTTGAAAGATACCCCTTGCCGAGTATTGGCCTAGTGGAGAGTGAACACTAGTATGGAACATGTGGTTAACCTTTGTGGTTGTGAAAAGGAAAGAGAGGCCTTAAGGCGGTGTAGTCTTGTGATTGTCGAATACAATCGTATTGTTGTATGTGATCATGTAATCATAACCGGAATATTTTGAGTGTGGTTTCATGGGTCTCGAGCTCCTCTGAAACGGGTACACAATTACTTGGTAGGTTTGATTCCCTATGTGTAGTACGATTGGAACCTATGCTATGTGTAGAGACTTGTGATGGTTAACAGGCTATGAGAAGTGACGGTTCACGGTTAACAGGCCGATGATCCCGAATCCAATTCGTATGCCAAGTAACTACAAGGATCTATGACTCGGGTCGCCTTCTATACGTAGAAGAGGACGGGAAGATGAGATGTCTTGGTATGGTTATCGATTAGTGATGTTGTGAGTTAATGAACTCATGTCATGTTTCCATATAGTGTGAGAACTAAAGTGTGAACTCAAGGGTCCTTTTTCCTTTTCCCCGGACTTGAGTTAGGATTTTTAGAACCTTGTTAATCCGAGAGAATCTATAAGATAGGGAACTCACTGAGATTTGATGTATCTCACCCCACGTTGTTTATGTATTTCAGGTGCTTCAGGTTCCGAGAATGGTAAGGATAAGGTCGTGTGATCTTTTCCTTGCTTGTTGATGGCTAGCTTCCGTAGCGAAGTGTATTTTGGGATCGTTGTTGATCTAGTTCTTAGTTTTTATCGTTTGAACATCTTGTGTATAATATGCCTTAGGTTTTTGTACTTTGTACTTTAGGGCATTTATTTGTATACAATGTGTTAACTAGGAGCTTATGTGTTTTAGTACCAAACACTTGGATCTATATATAATATTTATGCTTTGATGTATGAGTTTTATATATGGGTGTTACATGAAATTTGAAAGAACCTTACTGCACTAATTGTGACCAATTTGAGGAAACAATAATGCATGTCCTCAGAGATTTCCCGTTAACTATAAAGGTCTGGACTTAATTGGTGAATATTGATAATCGTGGAAGATTCTTCATTGGAACAATACAACAATGGATTGAACTTAATTTAACTCAAGAAATTGGTCAAAATGCTGAAAATAAGTGGAGAGATATTTGGGCTACTACTTGTTATTGGATTTGGTAGTGGCGGAATAAACGAGTTCAAGATGGCAATTATAAAAGCATGTGGAAACTTTGGCGTTTTATCATCGGCCAAGTTGAATGGTATTATAATTCAAAAAACCTGTAAAGGATGGGTCCAAGCACTTCTAAATAAAAAAATTAATGTAAGTTGATCTTCTCTTATGCATGGGTGGATGTATTTAAATATTAATGGTGCTACTAAGATGGATAGACACCTTGCCTGTTGTAGGGGTGTTATCCGTGATAGCAATGGCAGGTGGATTGTCAGATTTACTCATTATTTGGGCCATACATCAGAATATATGGCTGAATTATGGGGTCTTTATGAAAGCATGTGCTTAACTAGAAGACTCAGTGTCGTTGATTTAGAAGTTTAGCTACATTTGATTATGGTTGTTCAGAATGTGAATGCTAATAATATTGGTAGTGTTAAAGAATGGAGTCTTATGAAAATGATCAGAAAGTTATTGAAGCTAAATTAAAATGTTTGAATTGCCCACATATTTCAAAATGAAAATATATATGCAAATTTATTAGCTCACATGAAATGTACACTTATTTATGATATTCAGGTGGTCGTGAACTTATGAATGTTCTTGTTAATAATATGAATGTTTCTTTATCTGTTTAGTTTCTCTTTAGTTTTTTTTACCTAGGCTTTAGTCCCATTCAGAGGTCTCGGAGGGTGTTCAAGAGAAACGGTGGCACAGGGCACCAGTTTTTTAGGGGCACCAAACTTTTAGAATGTTGTTGATACATGTTTGAATTGATAGATACATTATAACTACTTTTGTCATAATTTTATTGTAATTTTGATTTGGTATAAACTTTTTTTAACTTTTTTTACAATTATATATTTATAATTATATAACTTATAAATCTGATAAATAAAATTATGAATTAATAAAAAGGACATCAAATTCATAATTTCGACAAAGCATTCAAAATCTCGGGGACGGCCCTGGTCCCACTGTATCCAAAAATAACTAGATTGATTATGTTTGAATTACTCGTATAAAAGTGAACTGGATAATAAAAAGTTAAATGTAATAATTAATTATAAAATTACAATTTTCAAATTTTAATTATAAGTTAAAATTAATTCTAAAAATTATATTAAATTTTAATCAAGAATAATCAAATGACAAATATGGTAAAATTAATTTTATTTTTTAAAATCAATTTTAACTACTCAAAATAATATAATTAAAGATAGATGTTGGATTGAATTGAATTTGTTCGAAGAAGCATTTCAAATCGAATCAAACTAATTTAAATTACTCCGCAAACATACATTTTATAACATTTTCATAATTTTTTTTAGAATAATTATTATAAACTGTTAATATAAAATATTTTATACAGTCGATGCTTCACAATCCTTTACATTTAATACTTTATATATTATTAAAAAAAATAAAAAATTTATAAAAATTTAACTGTTAATTCACCGAAAATGTAAACTTTTTGTACATTATCTTTGCATTTCAATTAAATTTATATTTTTTCTCAATACATATGTATATATACTTTTTTGGATAATGAGTATGGATGAACGCGCATGAAGGGTAGTGGGACATGATAACAATACTCGGCTGATTTGGGTTGCCAAATCGAATATTGCTACTTTGTTTTGTTTTAAGCAAGTCAAAAAGTATTGGCACTTTCATAAATACAACCGACAAAAACCTTGGAGGCACCACTTTACTACTATTAAATAAAAATAAAAATAAAACATAAAGCTACAAAGACACACAAATGCCAAAATAGGTGAAGTACATGCATATGGAAAGTAGATTAATTAATTGTGTTGTGAGATTTGATGGAGAAAAATGTGTAAGAATAATAAGGGTGGAGAAAAATGTGTTAGAATAATAAGGGAGTCGGAACTCTTATATTATTTAGAAACAGGAAGATGGAATATTTTATAAATAAAAGAATTTATATATATAATATTTTAAGATTTTGAATAAATATTTTATGTCATTTTTATTAGTTTGATGAGTCTTTGATTTAATATTAATGTTTTTTTTCATGATAATCCATTAATAGTATTAGAATCAATGGTTTAAGTAAGAGATCAACTTCTTATATTAAAAGTCTTTTTGACATGGTGGTGGTCAAGCGGTGTATCCCGTGAAGTGCTCGTGATGTGGTAAGTGTGACAACGACGATACAAGTGTATATGACTAAAAGGGTGCTTCCTCTTGAAGGTAAGCATAGTGAATGAACTTACATGTGAGAGAGATTGTTAAGATACAAGGGTGAGTTGGAAGTCTCACATTGTTTGAAAAAGTGGATGTTGAACACTTTATAAATGAGAGGGTTCATATATCAAATGTCTTAAGGTTTTGTATGAATATGTGATGTCTCTCTCACTTGTTTAAGTTAGTCTTTGACCCAAATAAAATTTTGGGTGAATATATAGTGTATGTCTCACTTGTTTAGATGAGTTTATGATCCAATATAGATATTTCTCCTCATAATGACCCGTCAATATGATATTTATATAGTTATTAGACTAGTACGAGGTTCATTCAACTGACTTTGAGATGGATATCGACATCTCACTACACCAAAAGAAAAGTATTTAATTGCGCTTTTTTCAATCTTTAATAGCGTTGTTAAAGCTTCTGTTATTATATATTGATCACTATAAGCGCTTTAAAGCGATATTAAAAGAACTCTCTTTAATCGTGTTTGTATTTTGAATAGTATTTAATAGCACTTTTGTTCTGGATTGGGCCGAGGTCTCCCCCTCAATCGAGCAGGCCCAACACACACGTCCTGGGATGGCCCAACAAAGGCCTCTTAGCACGACAAATGTCGAGCACATGTCCACCTCAATAGTGTCGGGCACGCGCCACACCTCGGCGGTGTTCGGGCACGCGCGGCATAGAGCATCGGGCAGAGGCGCTAAGCCTCTCCGAGCTCGCTCCTCCTCGACACTCAGGTGCTCCTCCCCGCGAGAAGCCATCTCCTTCTACACATAAGAGTCCTCCCCGCGAGGACACGTCTCTCCCCGACACGCAGGACTCCTCCCCACGAGGACACGGTCTCATGTAACCACCCACTCCCGAGGGAATCGGTATGCCCTAACTCCGGAGATCTAGGAACGGTTACCCCAGGGCGAAGACCACGTGCTGGTCTTCACTACGCCACGTAAGCCCTGACAGTTACTTGGATTGGGCCTGGCAATCCAGCCCAGTGCAAGTAACCGTTGGCCCCGCGCTGGGGGCTCTCTTTAAATACCCTCTCACTTGAGAGGGTCAGGTTACACAATCTCATACACTCTAACCTCTTTCTATACTTGCTTTTACTTGTGACCTTTGCCTTACTTGAGAGTCGGAGTACCTTGCAGGTACACCCCCCCGGCCGTCTTTCAACCTCACCGGAGCTGAAGTCCATACGACGTTGCTGGCCATTGAATAACTGTCTGATCCAGGTACGATAAGTGGCGCCGTCTGTGGGAAACTCTTGCTTCCCCGTTTTTCCTTCAACGATAAACCAAAGCAATCCTCTCGTTCACAAGCATGGCCAATAACCCGTCTGCGAACAAAGCTCTGGACACCGTCCTCGCGCAACTCGAGAATGGAAACCATCGCGAGGACGCGGCTGCCCTCAACGTTGAGCAAGGCGACGTGAGAGACGGGTAAACCGCCTCCCCAGACTCCCAAGACACGGCTTACGACGCCGCCCAGCAGGAGGACCAGCAAGCCGTCTTTCAGCCAGTTGCTCCTTCGTCCAATGCAGATTCGAGCACTGTGGCCCTATTTGCCTTGGTCAACCAGACCAACCAGCTGATCGCACACCAGAATCTCAGAATTGAAGCACTAGAGCGAGGGCAGACACGACGATCTTCCCCGCGAAGAGATCGTCGTCCACCGTCGCCTCGCCGTTCTCCTTCCCCGCGAAGGACCCCGTCAGAAGAATCTCGAACTCCCTCGCCGGTGCGCTAGGGACGTCGACTGTAACACCCCATTTTAATTTATTTAATCGTCGTGGGTTATTTTAATTGTTTGGCCTGTTTAGGGTGTGTATAGTTGGGCGCGGAGGTGTAGTGTCCTTAACGGATTAGGATCAATAGAGTAACTGGAGAACTCTGAAGAGATCTATTATTAAATGAAAGAGACAGATCAATAATTATTAGTCCAAGAGAGTATTTTAAGGTAACCCTAATAATTGATCAATTGGGTTAAAATGACAAAATATTAATTGGAGATATTTTACCCTGTTGGATTATATTATATAATAAGTATTATATATATATTTGTTAGAAAAGAAAGAAAAGAAGGGATAGAAGAAGAAGAAGGAAAAGGGAGAAGAGGAGGAAGAGGAGAATTGAAGAAATCTCCGTTTCAATCGCGATTAATCAGGTAAGGGTGAGAATTTCCAATTATAACTTGATAGTATATGTATATGCATGTGTTTGTTTGGTTGGAATTTTGGGTGAAATGTTAGAGTTTTAATGTTTGTTAGAAATGGTAAATTGAGTGGAAATCATGATTTAAGGTGCCTAATTGTTAATTACATGATAGATATAGGTTGCTTTGTATGTAAATTGTAGTATGGTGATGTTTAGATGAGATTTGGAGGGGAATTGAGGGAAAACCCATAGCAGAAATTATGCAGGAAAATTCTGGGTTTTCGCTGCTCATACGCGTAACGGGCAAGGCAATACGCGTATTGGGTAGGTCAATACGCGTATGGCAAGGGTGAAATGAGGGAATTACGCGTATGGATCCCATTTGACACGACCTTCTGTTGAAACGTGTAATGGTACGCGTAAGGGGAAAGGCATTACACGTAAGGATGTAGGCATTACGCGTAATGGATTTAATGTGGAATCAAGATGGAATTTTTGAGAGAAATCAGTCTCTGCTCATACGCGCATCACTTTGGGCAATACGCGTATGGTGGGCGAGCAAGCTGGGCAATACGCGTATGGGTGAGGGCAATACGCGTATGGCCAGCGTGAGTGCAGAATTTTGCCGTTTCGCGAATTCTTTCCCGACTTTGCGTCCGATGCGATTCCTTTTGGTCTGAGAGGTTGAGGTAGGGTCAGAACTTGTTGAACCTTGGATTGGTGGTGGAAATAATTAGATAATTAACTAATTAAGGCCTCATGAAGTATTTTCCTTACTTTTGTGTATTGCGGTGAATTAACTTGACAGTGGTAGTAATACTAGTGTGATCGGGAGGATCGTGTATATGTATAACTGATTGATATATATATATATATATATATATATATGTGTGTGTGTGTTTGGTGCATAATTCTTGTTATTTTGTGTTATGTTGAATCGATTAGACAGTTGTGGTAATACTAATGTGTATTACGGTGAGTGTGTATCTCACGTGTGATCAGGAGGATCGTGAGAATGTATAATTTTATTATACATGTGTGTCGTGTGCATCATTTGTGTCGTGAATTTCATGATGTTTCAGGTGGAGATAAATCATTGCTCAGGAGGAGTGTATGTGATTTATCCGGACTCCAATGTGGAGTTTTTGTGGTGATGAATCATTGCTCAGGAGGAGTGTATGTGATTCATCCGAACTCCATTGTGGAGTGTGGTGGAGATAAATCATTGCTCAGGAGGAGTGTATGTGATTTATTCAGGACTCCTATGTGGAGTTGTTTTTGTGATAGACCATTTCCAAGTAGAGGTGTATGTGGTCTACCCGGATTCAATTATGAATTGGGTTCGATTGAATGAAACATGTTGTGTGGTACCACTTGCATTGAGTTGCATTGCATTATTATGTTTGGTTGTGTAGGATCATCGTGAGCCCAGTGGGGAGAATAACGATGTATCCGTGTTTCCTTCTGGAATTGGTGGGTTATTGAAGAACCACTTTTGATATGTTATTTTTATGTCATATCTGTGGATATGGATGTATGTGGTGGTTTGATGTGAGACATATATGTCATATCTGTGTATATGAATATATGTGATGTGTTGGTGTGTTTATATATATATATATATCTGTCATAACTTGTGTATATGAATATATGATACCATTGTATGCTATATGTGTTAGCAGGTGGGGTGTGGGTGAGTTGAAATTATATGTGAATTATATGATTACATATTATTATGCAATCTTGATTATGTTGTTATTTCTCACCCTTCTGCTGGAATAAGCTTTTATGGCATAGTGCAGATTAGCCGCTGTAGAGGCGTGGAGGCTAGTGGGAGAGGTAGATCTTCTCTTTATTTAGCTCGCTGGTGTCTGCTCTGATACGTAACACGAGAGTCGGGGGAAACGTTTTGTTACTGATGTTTATATATGTGAATATGAAATTCTGGTATCAGACGTGTGATGTTAAGGTGTGATGTCACAACAACACACTCTGCACAATGGACAGCAATAACAGTAAAATAACACCAAGAATTGTTGACCCAGTTCGGTTACAACCAACCTACTCTGGGGGCTACCAAGCCAGGGATGGAATTCACTACTTGTAGATATAATTTACAGACTCAACAACCCGTTGACAATCTCCTAAACTTATACTCTACTAATGACTTCCTACCTAAGAAACCACTTAGGTATGAGAACACCACTCAATCCCTTACAAACACTCAAAGAAACCACTTTGAGTACCCTTGATCTTACTTCACAGCTTCGATCAAATCACACAACTCTCTTTGCTTCACAGCTTTAGAGAGGACAAAAACTTAACACCTATTCAAACCCTAGAATAGTGTAAATACAAGCACTTTAAACAAACTCTAGACACTAAGCCTTCTGCTCTTGATCTTCTGAATGTTTTCTGTACCTTTTTCTTTGGTCTTGTGCGCTTTATATAGCTCCTGAATTGGGCTTGGACTTGTCATAATATTTGATCAGATTTGTTAATTAAAACTGAATCTTCAAAATAGATTTTATCCCCAAAATCTTTTTAAATCTTCAACCTTTTAATTCTCCAACAGACCTGCAATCAAATCTCCCATGTAACAGAAAATATCTATCCCAAGATATTCTCATCCAATTCCAGCTAATACGCGTACCCTAATAACCTGCTGTTGTTATTAATTCTGCAGGTCTGGTGTTACAAAATCACCTGTGTGACATCAGACATCCAACTTCAGCACTTAACTACTTAACACAGCCCAGTGTTAAGACTTCAATGTTACAACATCAGCACCTAGACATCAACATTGAATAACCTTTGTTTTACCAAAATTCCAGCCAATCCAGGAACTATCAATCTCCCCCTTTGGCTAATTTTGGCTAAAACAATCTCTGCACTCTGCAAACAACTTCTACACTCTGCACCTTCAGAGATTTCAGCAGCGGAATAATCTTCAATCATTTGAAACTTTACAATCAGCAGCAGTTTGACAATCTTCATAATCTTCATTTCTTGATCTGCTGCAGCACCATCTTCACTATTGACAACAGCCAATTGGTACTCCCCCTCTAAAACATGAACCAGCATCACAGCTGTTCAGTAGCTCACAATATGCAGCACTTTTCTCCCCCTTGATATCTGCTTGGCTGCACTCTTCAAATGTCAAAACTCCCCCTTAATATCTGCATCATATTAGCAGCATATGGTAATAATACTCTTGGCTATTTTCTCCCCCTTTTTAGCCACAATTAGGCAAACTTCATATAGAAGCCCTATTAACTATAGACAGTACACCCTAGCTCTCATTGTTAGCCTCTCAGTTAGTAAACAGGCAAAACAAATCATAGAAGGAAACTAAAACATAACCCGTGCATAAAACAGCACAATATTCAAATTACAAACCAAGCAAAGCAAAAACTAAACTGATACAAAACTAATATCTAAGGACAGCAGATAGAGATTAGTCTTCATTCGAGCTGGTACCATCAGCATCTTCTTCACCCTCATCTGACCTGGAGTCCTCAGTGTCACCATTGTCTTTCCCCTGTTCCAAGTCTTTAACCATTTGCTCAATCTTCATTTTCCTGTCGGTGCTGGTCTTGATAACCATGTCAAGATCCTTGCAGGTCGCCCTTTAATCTTTAATCAGTTCAGATTTTGTACTGACCTTCTTAATCCCAGAGCTTGATGTTTCAACAATGTCTGGAACATGGCTCCCAGCAAACAGTTTGGGATGCAAAGATAAAGCTGATTTCCTCTTATATGTTGTGTCTGAACTTGTTAAGATGCCTGGATGTTGGTTCATCATAACTCCACAGATGAGCAAAGGAAATCCTATAGGCAGTTTGATAGCATTAGTGGTGGCATGTCTTGCAGTCTGCTCAAACACATATGCTCCATAGTCAAACTTCTTCTTAGTACCCACAGCATAAATAAACCTCCCTAGTCCCACAGCTGTTGTGGTTTTATGATTGGTAGGCACCCAATTTGCAGCTCCAATTCTATGTAAGATAGCATACTTAACACTGAGTTTGCTAGTTGGCAGTTTCCCTTTCAAGGGCCCCACCTTAACTTGACCAGCAGTTATTTCCTTACAGACATCATTCTCAGTGGCTTCTAGTTCAGCAAATACTTGATCTTTTCTTCCTAGATATTTGTTTATAACTTCAGGAGAGAAATCAACACATTTTCCTCTCACAAACACTTTCATGTAGTCCACACTGCTTTTGTCTGAAATCTTCACAGGAATATTGACCACAAATTCCTTAACCAGGCTGTCATAGCACTCGGAGAACCCATGAACCGTCTTCATCAGACCAGCAGCCTTAATCACCTCTATGATTTCTTTGATCTCCATAATTTCTTTCCCAATCTCTCTCTCAAGAGCAAGTCTTCTTTGATAGATGAACTTCCACATCGACGCACTGCTTGCATAATGAAATGAAATGTTATCAACCGGAACCTCAGGGATCTTGTCAGCAATTCTCTTCAAGATTGTCTTTCTGACAGGGGTGATGTCTTGAACATCATCCTCAACATCATACTCTGATTCAGATTCTTCCATTAGCTTCCTTTTTCTGGGATTCACATCAACCTTACTCCATGCTTTTGTTGGCCCAACAACAGTCTTTTTCCTCTTCTCATCAGAAGCTTTCTTTGACGACGATTCAACCATCTTTCCTTTTCTTAGTCTCTTGGACAGACTAGGCACTGCTCTTCCAATGACTTCATTATCAGACAAGTCATCAACATCAATTACATCAGTAGTTTCAGCCTCCCCACTAAGCGATGTTCTAGCCTCCTCATCAACATCTGCTTCAACAGAAGTGGGTTCAGCAGATGTCCTAACATTCTCCTCAACATTTGTTTCTTCATGCATGTCTTCACTCTGATCAGTATCTTCAATAGTTGTCATTGCAAGTTGTTGAAGACTTGACTTACCTTCCTGTATGTTGTCTTTCTCAGCTGGCATCCGATTCAGTGGGATTGAAATTCCTTTGACAGGGATCCCTTTGTCTAGAATCTTTGAGGCAAGATTACCCATCCTTTTGTCTACATCAAGCTTCTCTTCAATAGTCTGAGACATAGATGATTTCGGCACAGTTTTATCCCCAAATAACACACTCGTAACTACCTTCTTTATTTCAAGATTCTTGAAAATAGTAGCAGGTCTCTTAGGAGTTAGTTTAGTGGGTCTCGAAGTACCTGATTCTGGGAGCATCACTGAGATAGATTCTATATTCAAAGCTTCTTCTGCAAATCCCTCTTCTGAAGAAACCCTAGCCTTATCTCGCGAAGAGCTTTGAGCGACAGATTTCTTTGATGGAGACGACGTCTGGTTTGACATTGTTCCCTTGAGGCAGTATGAGGTCAGATGATTCTTCTTGTGGAGGACGACGAATGGAAGGAAGAAATACTCTTTGATGAACCGTGATCTTGCTGCACTAGAGAATGATGGTCTGAGGTATGGCGCCAGCTTTTCAGTATTTAAAGACCAATTACTAATTTTCTCCCTCCATAAATACTTTCCTTTTAAAACACTCACATCAGAATTTGTTAACTTTGAGTGACCTTTCAGCATCCTGATGTCATAGTCTGATGTTATAACATCAACTACAACATTACTAGTTGAATCTCCTTCAAGAGAGGTCCATTGATAGCAGTTGTCTTTGGTTCTGGCACCCTTCATAACAATCTGATTCTGCTCATCAGAAACCACACACTCATGCTTAGTGTAGTTTACCTTGTAACCTTCATCACATAATTGGCTTATGCTGATCAAATTTGCACTTAAGCCATTGACAAACATAACATTGTCAAGTTCAGGTCTACCATCACCTTGCACTTTCCCAATTCCTGCAACAACTCCTTTCTCTCCATTGCCAAATATAACTTCAAGAGGGGGGCAAGTTCTAAATTCAGCAAACATGGATCTACATCCAGACATGTGTTTGGAACACCCACTGTCAAAATACCATGTTCCTTCTTTAGCCTCTTTGTCATCCAAGTGAGCCAATAAGCACTTCACCTTCTCCTTAGGTACCCATTGTTTAACAACTTTGGGCCTGTGCTCTCTCCATCTGTTTTGAGGTTGAGGGTATCCATGCAGCTTATAGCAAGAGTACTGCATATGTCCAAATCTTCCACAATAATAGCATCTCACCCTTTCATCTCTGAATCTTCTGCCATGATGAGATTGCCTATGCTGCCATCCATGATGTGGTCTCCTGCCCTGCCATCTATTCTGTTGATATCTTCTCCCATAAGATGGCTGAGAATGTTGTTTCCTGGATTGTCTCCCATGATGGTGTGGCTTTCTTCTTCCATATACATAAGGAACAGCATTGGTGTATCCATACCCATAACCATACCAGTTGTCTTGATGTTGAGACATCTGATGAGACATGTGCTGTTTGAACTGAGCAGCTTGCATGCTCTCATGGTATTAAAGGGGCATATACTGACTAGCTCCCTGTGGCTGCTTTCTCTTCTGATAGGGACCAGTCTTCTTCTCAATCTTCTTAGGTTGTGAAACATCAGCTTTCTTAGGAGTAGGATCCTGCTTCTTTAGCTGATGTTGAGATGAAGGTTGTGACACTTCCTTCTTTGACCCTGAAGTGCTTCCTTCTGAAGTTCCCTTGTCCTCAGCCACATAACCTATCCCAGCTTTATCTCCAGCAGCTTTTTCTGACTGAAGTATCTTGTCAAGTGTGTCTGTACCACAGCTCAGCATCCTAACAGACTTGGTCATTTGATCAAGATGAGCTCTAACTAGCACCACTTCATTTTCAAGATCAGTCTTTTCATTCTCTAGCTGAGCAATCTGTTGCTTGTGGCACTTGTTTTCTTGACAAATCTCAGCACTCTTTAAACACAGATCTTGGTAGGTGGATGCCAACTCCTCATAAGTTACTTCTCCATCACTAGAATCATCATCAGAAACAACAGCTCCTGTCAAAGCTCTCACATGCTTAGCTAACTCGCCTTCACTTTCACTATCAGAGTCAGACCAGGAAACTGTCATGCCCTTCTTCTACTTTTTCAAGAAGGTGGGACATTCTTTCTTGACATGTCCATACCCTTCGCACTCAAAGCACTGCACTCCTTTATCTTGGGCAGTTTTCTCTTCATCCTTCTTGCTGGTGTCAGAAGTCATTTTCTTGACATTAGGCCTGGAGTTATTATTCATTCTCTTGAATACTTTGGTGAACTGTCTTCCCAACATCACTATGGCCTGAGACAGATCCTCCTAGGATTCATATTTCTTCCCTTTCTCTTCTTCACCATTTGTCACCAGGGCTATACTCTTTGGCTTCTTTTCTGGTTCTTCCTCATTCAACCCAAGCTCAAAGGTTTGAAGAAATCTGATGATCTCATCTACTCTCATCTTGCTGATGTCTTGTGATTCTTCAATGGCAGTAACCTTCATCTTATACTTCTTAGGTAGGGACCTAAGGATCTTTCTCACAAGCTTTTCATCTGACATCTTCTCACCAAGAGCACTGGATGCATTGGCCAGCTCAAGAACACTCATGTGGAAATCATGAATAGTCTCATCTTCCTTCATCTTCAGGCTTTCAAATTTTGATGTTAAAATCTGAAGTCGTGACATCTTGACTCTAGATGTTCCTTCATGAGTAGCCTGCAAGATATCCCACGCTTCTTTAGCAACTTCACAGGTATTGATTAACCTGAAGATATTCTTATCCACTCCATTGAAGATGGCATTTAGAGCTTTGGAATTTCCAAGGGCGAGCTCATCTTCCTCCTTGGTCCATTCTTCTTCAGGCTTTAGCTTAGAGGTGCCTTCTTTATCTTTGCCAGCATCATCCTTCTCACACATGACAGGTGCTTTCCACTCTTTAATAACAGCCTTCCAAGCCCTACTGTCCAAGGATTTTAAGAAGGTGGTCATCCTTGGCTTCCAATAGTCATAATTGGATCCATCCAAAATAGGGGGTCTGTTGACGAATCCTCCAACTTCTTTGTCCATCTTTTCACCAGAAAGTAACTTCCCTAGATCTCACCCAGAGACAGACAGGATGCCTGCTCTGATACCAATTGAAATTCTGGTATCAGACGTGTGATGTTAAGGTGTGATGTCACAACAACACACTCTGCACAATGGACAGCAATAACAGTAAAATAACACCAAGAATTGTTGACCCAGTTCGGTTACAACCAACCTACTCTGGGGGCTACCAAGCCAGGGATGGAATTCACTACTTGTAGATATAATTTACAGACTCAACAACCCGTTGGCAATCTCCTAAACTTATACTCTACTAATGACTTCCTACCTAAGAAACCACTTAGGTATGAGAACACCACTCAATCCCTTACAAACACTCAAAGAAACCACTTTGAGTACCCTTGATCTTACTTCACAGCTTCGATCAAATCACACAACTCTCTTTGCTTCACAGCTTTAGAGAGGACAGAAACTCAACACCTATTCAAACCCTAGAATAATGTAAATACAAGCACTTTAAACAAACTCTAGACACTAAGCCTTCTGCTCTTGATCTTCTGAATGTTTTCTGTACCTTTTCCTTTGGTCTTGTGCGCTTTATATAGCTCCTGAATTAGGCTTGGACTTGTCACAATATTTGATCAGATTTGTTAATTAAAACTGAATCTTCAAAACAGATTTTATCCCCAAAATCTTTTTAAATCTTCAACCTTTTAATTCTCCAACAAACCTGCAATCAAATCTCCCATGTAACAGAAAATATCTATCCCAAGATATTCTCATCCAATGAGTCAACCACTCTCCACAATTCCAGCTAATACGCGTACCCTAATAACCTGCTGTTGTTATTAATTCTGCAGGTCTGGTGTTACAACATCACCTGTGTGACATCAGACATCCAACTTCAGCACTTAACTACTTAACACAGCCCAGTGTTAAGACTTCAATGTTACAACATCAGCACCTTGACATCAACATTGAATAACCTTTGTTTTACCAAAATTCCAGTCAATCCAGGAACTATCAGAATAGATATATGTATATATATTTTGGATAACTTGTACGTGGATTTTGATGTTATGAAATAACTTATTTTGTAAAACGAGTCAATTATGGATCGTTCCGTTTTAGTCCATAATTGAACTTCCCTTTTGTTGGAAAAAGTTTCTTATTATTGTGTATTCCATTATGTGTTATGTATCAAAGTTTTTAGCAGGTGGATTATGTTTTCTCAAATGTGGCATCCTTATTTCCGTCAAAAAAATTTTTATTCACTCTGATTTAATTATGTATTAATTATACGCTAGATGGGAATTGGGGTGTTACAATTGGTATCAGAGCAGGTCGGTCCGTCTGGCCAAGTTGTTGAGTCGGTGTGGCGTGATAGTTGAATACTGTCGATCTTGTTTGTTCCTTAGTACGTGATATGTGTGTGTGAAACACTGTCTGTGCTTTTTGGGTTTCTAATCATTTGTTTGCAGGTTGGGAATGAGATAAGTGGGGGAGAAGCTTGTGCTTCTCCAAGTTGCTTCAGTTGTGGAGCCTTGGCTTAAGTGTGTCATTGTTTGCAAGATTATAAGGGTTGTTTGGACAATGTTGTTTCCGATTCCAGAGGGAATGCAGAGGTAAGGATTGTGTTGGCTAAGGATCTGTGCCTTAGGTAGTTTTTGTGCACAAGGTGCAAGAAATGCTATTACGGTTTGGTAAAGACGGTCTATGCCCCATCATGATTGTCGGCTGTCTATTGACAAATTGAGGAACTGATCACCCTTAATCTCTTATTGATAGTAGACGGAATTATGTTGGATGGATTAGGCGTGTCTTTCCGGCTTAGATAGTGTGTGTGTGTAATGAATTGTTGGGAGTTAAGAAAATAATTATGGATTGTTTTGATGAGTCGATGAAGATTCTTATATCGGAAGATGAAGCGGATAAGAGGCTTTGGTATGTTGGCCAAGTCAGGATGTCTCTGAGGGAGAACAAGCGAGCGTTTTGATGGTTGCTCCTCAGAGAGTAGAGAGTGAACTTAAATTGGACGAAGGTGATTAGTTAAGGTTTATATCTGCTAAGTAAGTAGAAAACTCTTAGAAGATGAGACTAAGATGTTTGTGATATTAGTGTTTTGAAATTAACAGGGAAGCCACAGTGAAGGGCTGCCAGTGGTGTGTGATTTCCGAATGTGTTTCCGGATGGAATAACAAACAAGATGTGTATAATGGTAATAAGGCTATGGAAAGCAAAACTTAAAGTTTTGATGAGTTTTGAGAGTTCTTTTTGGTTGATTGTTGATACATGTTGGAATTTGTGGAATTTGGATTGTCCCTAGAATGAAACTGTGTATGGATTACTAATAGTTGAATAAGGTAACGATTGGGAATAAGTGTCCACTTTCGAGAATAGATGGTTGGAATCACAATTGTTTGGAACGTTTGATAAGAGTGGTGAATTTGTGTGAGTTGAGGCTTGGATCGATTCATGTGACTGGTTATGTTTGTTATCATTGAAATAAGTTGTTATTTACTCGATTAAGCTTGTATGTGAGTATGGACAAGTTTGGATGAGGGTTGGTTTGGTTGGGCATTACAATGATCAGTGATGTGGTTCGGTGCTCGTAATGCGTCGGGAATGATTGTGGAGTATATGAATCGTATCTTCCATATTAAATGGGATAAGTTCGGAGTGGTGTTCATTTGAGGGTATGCTGATCTATTACAAAATTAGAAGGAGATCATGTATGATGTTGGAGATCGAGTTGCAAGTGTTGAAAAGAAAGGAATTTTTATGCTAAAATATGCAAGTGAGAATTTTGGTTGAAAAAGGTTAGTTTTCCCGGATATGTTATTTCTGAGGATGGTATTGTTATGGATCCATCGGAAGTAGATGTAGTTCTACAATGAGAGGCTCCGAAGTTGGTTAAGGTGATTAGAAGCTTTTTGGGCTTTAGTTGGTTATTACCAGAGGTTATGGAAGGCTTTTCCAAGTTAGAAATTTTGTTATTTTAGTTGACTTGCAAAGGGTAAGTCGGTTGCTTTGGATGTTCATTGTGAGGAAAGTTTGAGAGGGCTAAAGTAGAATTTGCCTACGGCTTCAGTTTTAGTTCTGGGTGATCCTAATAAACTGTTTGTGAGGTATTGGGATGCGTATTTGACGAGTTTGGTCAGTGTGTTAATGTAAGATGGTAAATTTGTGGCTTATGCTTTACGACAATTGAGGATTCATGATTTCAAGATGACTGCGGTCACTTTTGTGTTGAGAATCTGGAGATATTATTTTTATGGTTTTGAGTTTGAGGCGTTTAGTAAATCAAAAGAATATTGAGTACCTGTTGGGTCGGGAATAAGAGAGTATGAGACAACGAGGATGGTTGGAATTCCTGATGAATTAAGTCGAAAATTTTTCTGCATGTCTGTGTTGAGGGTCAGAGGATTAGAATTAATTAGGCGATTCAAATACTTGTGTCTAGGGTGTGAGATAACACTGTAGAGTGGGAGGTTGGGTATGTTAGAAAGGAACTAAGATTTTGCTGGTGAATACTAGAGAGAGTCAGAAGTTAGATATGAAGTTGGTAGATTGGATTGTTACGAGTAATCAGAGTGCGCAGCGGAAGCATGATGTGACACATTTCATATATGCGTGTGTGACTTGTAAGAGTTCATAGGTTGAACATGGGAAACATGTAGGAATAATGAGACCATTGGACATTTCAGAATGGAAGTGTTAGGTGAAAGGTTTAAATATTAATCTTGGGCTACTAGGTAGATGGATGTTTTGGTTGTATGTTCGATTGGTGAATCGTAGCATTGTGGTAATATTGTTGGGTGACAAGGATGTTGGTATTATGGTTATGTAGAGGTTGTTGAAGTGATGTGGTGTCGTGGAATTTTATGTTCTTGTTTTTGTTGTTGCCTCGTTTCCATCGTGATGGTTCGAGTGCGAGTGGCTAATTCCTATGTGGGGAATTAGGGGAGTGTTATCTATGGTGAGGGTAACGATCTTGTTGTATTCTGGTTCTAGAGTGAACCTATGTGTTCGTAACTTGGGTATTCTTTGAGTCGTGAGTTAATCGTCAAATGCAGTGTATGGGCATTGCATCTTGTCGTTGTTGTTATTGCTGTTAGCAAGGTGGCTCGTCAGTTTGTGTTATTTGTGGTGTGCCTAGTGTTGGCATGATAGTTGGTTAGCCGGATGCGAGAGTCGTATCCGGAGTTATTTATCTCAACTACATTTTAGAGGAAGAAAATATTTTAAGTGGGGGAGAGTTGTAACACCCAATTTTAATTTATTTAATCGTCGTGGGTTATTTTAATTGTTTGGCCTGTTTAGGGTGTGTGTAGTTGGGCGCGGAGGTGTAGTGTCCTTAACGGATTAGGATCAATAGAGTAACTGGAGAACTCTGAAGAGATCTATTATTAAATAAAAGAGACAGATCAATAATTATTAGTCTAAGAGAGTATTTTAAGGTAACCCTAATAATTGATCAATTGGGTTAAAATGACAAAATATTAATTGGAGATATTTTACACTGTTGGATTATATTATATAATAAGTATTATATATATATATATATATATATATATATATATATATATATATATATATATATATATATATATATATATATATATATTTGTTAGAAAAGAAAGAAAAGAAGGAATGGAAGAAGAAGAAGGAAAAGAGGAGAAGGAAAAGGGAGAAGAGGAGGAAGAGGAGAATTGAAGAAATATCCGTTTCAATCGCGATTAATCAGGTAAGGGTGAGAAATTCCAATTATAACTTGATAGTATATGTATATGCATGTGTTTGTTTGGTTGGAATTTTGGGTGAAATGTTAGAGTTTTAATGTTTGTTAGAATTGGTAAATTGAGTGGAAATCATGATTTAAGGTGCCTAATTGTTGATTACATGATAGATATAGGTTGCTTTGTATGTAAATTGTAGTATGGTGATGTTTAGATGAGATTTGGAGGGGAATTGAGGTAAAACCCATAGCATAAATTATGCAGGAAAATTCTGGGTTTTCGCTGCCCATACGCGTAACGGGCAAGGCAATACGCGTATTGGGTAGGTCAATACGCGTATGGCAAGGGCGAAATGAGGGCATTACGCGTATGGATCCCATTTGACACGGCCTTTTGTTGTAACACGTAATGGTACGCGTAAGGATGTAGGTATTACGCGTAATGGATTTAGTGTGGAATCAAGATGGAATTTTTTAGAGAAATCACTCTCTGCTCATACGCGTATCACTTTGGGCAATACGCGTATGGTGGGCGAGCGAGCTGGGAAATACGCGTATGGGTGAGGGCAATACGCGTATGGCCAGCGTGAGTGCAGAATTTTGCCGTTTCGCGAATTCTTTCCCGACTTCGCGTCCGATGCGGTTCCTTTTGGTCTGAGAGGTTGAGGTAGGGTCAGAACTTGTTGAACCTTGGATTGGTGGTGGAAATAATCAAAAATTTAATTTAGGTGGATTAATTAGATAATTAACTAATTAAGGCCTCGTGAAGTATTTTCATTACTTTTGTGTATTGCGGTGAATTAACTTGACAGTGGTAGTAATACTAGTGAGATCGGGAGGATTGTGTATATGTATAACTGATTGATATATATGTGTTTGGTGCATAATTCTTATTATTTTGTGTTATGTTGAATCGATTAGACAGTTGTGGTAATACTAATGTGTATTACGGTGAGTGTGTATCTCACGTGTGATCAGGAGGATCGTGAGAATGTATAATTTTATTATACATGTGTGTTGTGTGCATCATTTGTGTCGTGAATTTCATGATGTGTCAGGTGGAGATAAATCATTGCTCAGGAGGAGTGTATGTGATTTATCCGGACTCCAATGTGGAGTTGTTGTGGTGATGAATCATTGCTCAGGAGGAGTGTATGTGATTCATCCAAACTCCATTGTGGAGTGTGGTGGGGATAAATCATTGCTCAGGAGGAGTGTATGTGATTTATTCTGGACTCCTATGTGGAGTTGTTTTGGTGATAGACCATTGCCAAGTAGAGGTGTATGTGGTCTATCCGGATTCAATTATGAATCGGGTTCGATTGAATGAACCATGTTGTGTGGTACCACTTGCATTGAGTTGCATTGCATTATTATGTTTGGTTGTGTAGGATCATCGTGAACCCAGTGGGGAGAATAACGATGTATCCGTGTTTCCTTCGGGAATTGGTGGGTTATTGGAGAGCCACTTTTGATATGTTATTTTTATGTCATATCTGTGGATATGGATGTATGTGGTGGTTTGATGTGAGACATATATGTCATATCTGTGTATATGAATATATGTGATGTGTTGGTATGTTTATATATATATATATACATATATATATATATATATATGTCATAACTTGTGTATATGAATATATGATACCGTTGTATGCTATATGTGTTAGCAGGTGGGGTGTGGGTGAGTTGAAAATATATGTGAATTATTTGATTACATATTATTATGCAATCTTGATTATGTTGTTATTTCTCACCCTTCTGCTGGAATATGCTTTTATGGCATATTGCAGATTAGCCGCTGTAGAGGCGTGAAGGCTAGTGGGAGAGGTAGATCTTCTCTTTGCTTAGCTCGTTGGTGTCTGCTCTGATACATAACACGAGAGTCGGGGGGAAACGTTTTGTTACTGATGTTTTTATATGTGAATAGATATATGTATATATATTTTGGATAACTTGTACGTGGATTTTGATGTTATGTAACAACATATTTTGTAAAACGAGTCAATTATGGATCGTTCCGCTTTAGTCCATAATTGAACTTCCCTTTTGTTGGAAAAAGTTTCTTATTATTGTGTATTCCATTATGTGTTATGTATCAAAGTTTTGAGCAGGTGGATTATGTTTTCTCAAATGTGGCATCCTTATTTCCGTTGAAAATTTTTTTATTCACTCTGATCTAATTATGTATTAATTATACGCTAGATGGGAATTGGGGTGTTACATCGACCACGCCTCGAGCGCCCCCAGCTGGCGATCTCCCAAAAGCGCCATCGTTCCCCGCCTCGGAAGGAACCCAGACCTTCCTCAACCACCAAGAAGAGCAAGACCACCAAGGAAAGGCCGAGGAACCGCTCAAGGAATTCCCTTCCGCGACAAGGACCTGGTCGACATCACCGATCCCCTTCAAGGTCCCCAGCCGAAAGAGACGGCGATGACCAGAGGACCCCCTATCCTGGGAGATCATGGACGCCCCAATTCCTGCGGGCATGGAGAAACCCCCACCACTGGGGACCTACGATGGCCTGGCCGACCCAGACGATCACGTCGAAAGTTTTGAAGCCATGCTTGACTTCAGAAACGTCAGAGGGGCCATTAAGTGCAGGCTTTTCCCGACGACCTTACGGAAGAGCGCCATGACCTGGTACAAAGGTCTGGCACCCGGGTCGATCACATCCTGGAAGCAACTAAGGCAACGCTTCACCAAGCACGTCACAGCGTCTCGTCGACACCCGAAGACGGAGGTCGCCCTAGAGAGCATCTTCCAGGGGAAGAACAAATCTCTCAGGAACTACATTGAGAGATTCAACAGGGAAGCTGTCGAGGTTCATATGACCAACGACATGAAGAAGTATTTAATCATCCATGGATTACGTTTTGGATCCAATTTTGCCAAGTCCGTGGGCCTCCGCAGACCCCGCCGTCTGGAGGACCTCCTCCAACGAGCTCAGTCGTACATCAAGCTCGAGGAGTCGGAGGCAGCGCAGATTGCCCTCGAGTCAAGTCACAAGGAAGGCCCCCGCGTCCACAAAGAAGACTCTCCTCCCCGACGCGGGGGAGAAAGGAAGAAGGAAGGCCACCCCCGGGACTCCCGCGAACAGAAAGGACCAGTTGGCCTGTTCATGGAGTACACGCCTCTTAATGCCCCCCGCGCGCGAATCTTCTCCGAGTGCTCCAACTCGAAATTTCTGAAAGGAGGCGTCTGCTTTCCGAAGCCGACTCCCCCCAAATCAAACACGGACAAGTCCAAGTATTGCAGGTTCCACCGGAGCCACGGACGTGTCACAAAAGACTGCATCCATCTCAAAGATGCAATTGAGATCCTGATCAAGGAATGACACTTAAAGAAATACGCCCAAAAAAATGATACTCCTCGCCCCAGCTCCCGGGAAGCCCAAAACGTCGAGGAGGTGACACCTTCTCCCGACGAGAGTCAGCTTCAGGTCGCCCTCAGCGTCACTCGACCCGAAGACTTTTTCGTCCCCGAAGACATTGAAGGCCAGGAAGCAGTTCACAACATGTGGGCGAACTTCCCCCACGAGAACCCCATCGCTTCCCGTAGCACCTGGGAAGGCTTCCCCAAGGCAATGGTCATCTCCGAGGGTGGTTACGAGAAGTTGTCTGTCGGGTCGATCAAGCGGAAATTTGACGAACTGGAGTCCGCAACATCGACGAAGACAACTACTCTCGAGAAGGTGCAAGGGAAATCAAACCCTATCACCTTCTACCTCGAAGAACTCCCCGATGGAGCGCCACTATCCCCCTCCTGGTCAGGGCACAGATGGCGAATTTTGACGTTCAAAGGATCCTTGTCGACCAGGGCAGCTCGGTCGACATCATGTACGCTCATCTGTTTGGGACTCTCCAGCTCGACGAGAGACATCTGACCCCGTACGTCGGTTCAGATCTGTAGGGGTTCAACGGAACCACCACCAGACCATGGGGCTACGTTGAGCTGATGGTCACATTCGGGGCCAAAGACACTGCTCGACAGGTGAAGACCCGCTTCCTGGTGGTCGAATGTCCATCCCTCTACAACTGCATCCTCGGGAGGACCACCCTGGCCGAACTTACAGCGGTGCCATCAACGGTCCACCTCAAAATGAAGTACTACACGGCCAGGGGACGGGTAGTTACGATGCACGGGGACATAGACGTGGCCAGGAGGTGCTTCGATGCTGCCATCAAAGGCATGAGTTCCATCGGCACCAAACCCAAGACCGGAGCAAAGTCATCCCCAGACATTGAACAGACGCCTCTCCCGCGCGTCAACGCGGTCGACCTCGATAGCAGGTTCCCGGGCGAAACTGATGAAGACGAGGCAGAAGACATCGACCTCCAGGCGGAAAACAACGGACGGCCTCTCCACCCAACGCGCCCCATCCCAGACGGAGACTTTGAGCTCGTGGCCCTCGGGGACGATCCAGACCGTAACGTGAAGATTGGAACTGGGATCCCCGGCCTGGCGAAGGAGCAGCTGAAGGAATGTCTCCGGGAGAACGCTGATCTGTTCGCATGGAGCGCCTTCGAGATGCCTGGCCTTGACCCCGAGGTGGCTTGCCATCAGATCGCAGTAGATCCGTCCGCTTTGGCCATAGCTCAACGTAGGCATAAACAGTCTCTCGAAAAAGCGGAGGCTGCTAAAAAAGCTGTAAAAGACCTCCTAGAGGTAAATTTTATTTCGGAGGCCAGGTACACAACCTGGCTGTCCAACGTTGTACTCGTCAAAAAGAATAATGGAAAATGGAGGATGTGTGTTGACTATACTGATCTTAACCGGGCTTGCCCGAAAGACTGCTATCCTTTTCCTAACATCGACCAGCTGGTCGACAATTCTGCAGGTTACAAACTATTATCCTTCATGGACGCCCACTCAGGATACAACCAAATTCCCATGGATAAGGTCAACAAACAGCACACGACTTTCATGACCGAGTCGGGCAATTACTACTACAACGTAATGCCCTTCGGCCTGAAGAACGCCGGTGCGACCTACCAACGGATGATGAACAAGGTTTTCCGGGCTGAAATCGGCGACATGCTCGAGGTCTATATGGACGACATGATCGTCAAATCCGCGGAAGAAGTCGACCACGCCGCGGACCTCAAGAAGGTGTTCGATACAACGAGGAGATGTTACATGAGGTTCAACCCCGACAAATGCACCTTCGGTGTTCGGGCAGGTAAGTTCCTCGGCTTCTACCTCACATAGTAAGAAATCGAAGCCAACCCCGACAAGTGTAGGGCTTTCTCTGAGATCCCTACTCCAGACTTGAAGAAGTCGATACAATCATTGAACGGGATGCTCACCGCCCTCTCCCGCTTCATTGCCAGTCTGCGCAATACGCACTCCCATTTTTCAAACTTCTTCGACAAAAAGCGATGTTTGAATGGAGCGAAGAATGCGAGCAGGCGCTCCTCCACCTAAAACAAGTCCTATCGCAACCCCCGGTCCTCTCATGACCTAAGAGCGGGGAGACACTTTTCTTGTATCTCGCAATCACGAGTGAAGCAATCAGCGCCGTCCTCATTCGGGAAACCTCGGACGGGTAGAAACCGATTTACTTCACGAGCAAAGCCCTCCAAGCCCCCGAGCTCAGGTATCAGCAGATAGAGAAAGTCGCATTGGCCCTCGTCACCGCGGCCAGGAGGCTATGCCACTACTTCGTAGCCCGCACTATCGTCGTAAGGACCGAAAAGCCTATAAGGCAACTCCTTGGACGACCAGATATGGCGGGAAGGATGCTCAGGTGGTCGCTCGAACTCGCCGAGTTTGACATCCAATACGAGGGAAGGAAAGCCCTGAAGGCTCAGGTATTGGCTGACTTTGTGGCGGAGATGACCATCCCGGAACCTTCGACCAACGGATCCCAAAAATGGACGATCTATGTCGATGGAGCATCCAGCCCGAAGGGAAGCGGGCGGGCATTATCCTCGAAAACGAGGAAGGCATCCTGATCGAGGTATCCCTCGAACTATCCTTCCTGACGTCGAGCAACCAAGCAGAGTACGAGGCTTTCCTCGCCGGGCTTCAGCTGGCCGAGGACCTCGGGGCCAAGGAGGTCAAAATCTTCACTGACTCCCAGCTCATGGCCTCGCAAGTCCGAGGAGAGTACCAGGCCAAGAACGACAGCCTCATCGAATACTTGACCTTGGTGAAAGAAAAGATGAAAAAATTTACCTCCGCGGAAGTAACTCACATCCCTCGCAAGCACAATACCCGAGCAGATGTCTTGTCCAAATTGACAAGCACAAAGAAGAAAGGCGGGAACAATTCCGTCATACAAGAAGTGCTTTCCCGCCCGAGCATCGACAAACCCGCTCCGGCGGCGGGCGTAAACGCCATTGGTGATAGCAATTGCTGGATGACCCCGGTATACGAGTACCTCACGGCGGGCATACTGCCCGAAGATCCCAAAGAAGCAGGGATGGTCAAGCGGTGGGCATGCTCATACACGATAGTCGAGGACAAGCTATACCGGCGAGGGTTTTCTATCCCCCTCCTCAGGTGCGTCGAGGAGACCAAGGTCCCCGGCATCCTCCAGGAAATCCACAAAGGAATCAATGCACAGCACCTCGGCGGGCGATCGTTAGCCCGTAAGGCACTTCGAGCAGGGTATTACTGCCCACCATGCAACAGGACGCCAAGGAACACGTCAAGAAGTGCGATAGATGCCAATGACACGGGGACATGCACCTCGCTCCTCCTAGCGAGCTCAAAATGATGTGCTCCCCATGGTCGTTTGCGTGGTGGGGAATGGACATCCTTGGACCTTTCGTCGTGGGGTCATATCAAAATAAATACCTCGTCGTCGGGGTGGACTACTTTATGAAGTGGATCGAGGCGGAAGCATTGGCCAAAATCACGACTTTCAACATATTGCGTTTTTACAAAAGAAACATCCTCGCCCGATTCGGCGTGCCTCAAGCTATTTTCACCGACAACGGAACACAGTTCACCGACAGGAACTTCCAAGACGTCACCAAACTAGGCACGAAGCAACACTTCACGTCGGTCGAGTACCCGCAAACGAACGGACAGGACGAAGTGGCGAACAGAGTAGTTGTAACGCCCCTGTTTTTGTTAAATTTATTTAATCGAGTTGATTTAATTATTTTTGTTTTTATATTATTTTATTCTTGACTTTTATTTGACAATATATTATATTTCATCGCTGTTTATGTTTTGTCGCGTTTTGAGAACGTTTGCGAGATATTTGAGCCGAGGGGTAAAATAGTCTTTTGGAGGGGTTAGATATTTTAGAAAAAATTAGATATTTTTACATAAGTGGAAATAGAGGGGAAAGAAAAAGAGAAAAGAAGAGAAAGAGAAAAGAAGGGAAAGAAGAGGGGAGAAAAGAGAGGAGAAGAGGAAAGTTGAAGAAAACTCCATTTCAAGCACGATTAATCGGGTAAGGGTGAGAAGTTTCGATTATATCTTGCTTATGTATGTATATGTGTTGTTTGTTGTAATTGTTTTGGTTGTTGCACAACCTTTACTTATTGATAATTTGTGATCAATTAGATAGAAATCGATGTTTTCACGGTCGGAAATCGGTATAAATCGCGTTGTATGATCACACCGTGTTTATGAACAATTGCTGATACTTGTTTTGCTATTGGAATTGATTTGGGATGAAAAATGGGATTTTTGGGATGTGGAATTCGTGTAAAACGCAGCAGAGAAATTCTGCATCTGATACGAAGCGTCGGGCGATGCTTTGAGCGCCGGGCGACGCATGTGTTGCGCCGCTGCTCCGCTGGGCGATACCCAAGAGGCGTAGCTTGTCACGCTGCTGACTCTTTTAAAGTTTTGGTTGGGGAATGTACGCCGCTGCTTCGTCGGGCGACGCAGAGGCGAAGGGAGCACCGTCGGGCGAAAATATGTACCGCCGGGGGCTCCTAGGGATTTTCAATAAATTTGTTTTCTTTGAAAATGCATAACTTTTGATCCGTAACTCGGATCAAGACGTTCTTAGTACCGTTGAAAAGCTAATGAGATGTTCTTTCTTATAAAATGGTTTTGAGACTAGTGGCCGATTTAATTGTGTCGGTAATTGGAAATGTGTCGTTTTGTCGACTTTTACCGTCGTAATTGTGTGTAATTGATGTGTTAACATGCGATACGCTTTTGATATATATATCGTATGACTTGTGTGCTGTTATATGATGTGAATGCATGTGATGAAATATTGTGATGATGGTATGTGGCCTTATGGCAAATAAATGCATTGTTTTGGGTTGATTGCAATGCATGATTATTGATGATGAGATGGTTCACATGGTTGCATATATGTATGCATGGGATTGTCATGAGTCATTGTATGCCAAGCATCATGATATGCATTCTTGTGATGTCGTGCGCCCTATTGGGTGTGAGTGGCGAAACGATTCTCGAGGGGATCTGCTGTAACGGTCGTGTGCCTTATATAAAGAGGGCCTAAAGCGACGTTATAGACGATCGTGTGTCTTATACAAAGAGGACCTAAAGCAATCGGATTGTGTGCCTTATACAAAGAGGACCTAAAGCGATCCATAAACGTCGTGTGCCTTATACAAAGATGACCTAAAGCGATGGGGAACATCGTTTGCCCAACGGGGAGTTACACTAAGTAACAAGCGATGATTCCAATAATTTCTGAGTGAATTAATGATGAGATGATGGATGGAACGGTACCGCATTGCATTTGCATAGAGTCGTTTTGTCGGTCTCTTTGTATTTGCATAAAATCATGAATGGATTATGTGTGGAAAATCATGAATGGATTGATTATGTGTGGGGAATTATGAATTGATTGATTATGTGTTGAGCTTGTGATAGCATTGGTGATTTGATGTGCATTGGTGATAAATGCATTGGTTAGGGATGATATGTTTTATGTATAGACATACGCTATGTTTTGTGGGGATGTTGTACATTACAATGATTGTATTACTTATCTATGATATGTTATATATGAATATATGTGATGTGGTGGTGTGTTTCCATATGTCATAACTTTGGTATGCATTATGTGTGAATATGTTATTATGTTGGATTATTAGAAATAAGTTATGTATCTGTGGCATGCTATATGTATTAGTATGTGATGTTTGTGGTGAGAATAATTATGCATGTGAATTTATATGTGTTTGCATATTATTATGCAATCTTGATTTAGTTGTTATTTCTCACCCTTCTGCTGTGGTTTGTTGCTCTATGAGGCAATTGCAGATTAGTAGTCTTGGAGGCTTTTGTGAAGATTAGTTCTCCATCCGTTTGTAAGTCTGTCTGCTCTGATACCTAACACGGGAGTCGGGGAACGCTTTTGTTATATATGTATACATTTGTTGGATTTATTTTGTATTAACTTTGTATGAATATTTTGATGTTATAAAAATAATTGATTTTGTAAAACAAGTCAGTTATGGATCTTTCCGCTTTATTCCATAATTGAACTTTCCTTTTGTTGGAAAAAGTTTCCCTTTTATGTTTATTCCATTTTGTGTTATGTATCAAATTTATGAGCAGGGATTGTGTTTGCTTTCTTTAAATGTTGCATCCTTGTTTCTGTCTAAGGATAAAAATTTTATTTACTCTGATTTATTTATGTATTATTTATTCGCGATGGGAATTGGGGTGTTACATTAGTGGTATCAGAGCAGGTCGGTCCGTCCGGCCAAGTTGTTGAGTCAGTTGGTGTGACATTTGAATACTGTCGATGTTGTTTGTTCCTTAGTATGTGATATGTGTGTGAAACACTGTCAGTACTTTTTGGTTTTTCTAATCCTTTGTCTTCAAGTGTGAGAATGAGATAAGTGGGGGAGAAGCTGGAGCTTCTCCAAGTTGCTTTGATTGTGGAGCGGTGGTTGCAAGATTGTAAGTGTTGTTTGGACAGTGTTGTTCCTGGTTCCGGAGGGAATGCGGAGGTAAGGTTTATATCGACTAAGGATTTGTGCCTTAGGTAGTTTGGTGCACAAGATGCAAGAAATTCTATTATAGTTTGGTAAAGACGCTTTATGCCCCATCATGATTGTCGGCTGTCTATTGACAAATTGAGGAACTGATCACCCTTAACCTCTTGTTGATAGTAGACGGAATTATGTTGGATGGAATAGACGTGTCTTTCCGGCTTTTATAGTAGGTGCAAAGAATTGTTTGGAATTAAGAAAATGGTTACAGATTGTTTTGTTGAGTCGATGAAGATTCTAATATGGGAAGATGAGACGGATTAGAGGTTTTGGTATGTTGGTCCAGTTGGGAAGTCATTGAGAGAGAACGATTGGGTATCGTTAATGGTTGTTCTCAGAGAGTAGAGTGTGAACTCAAATTTGATGAAGGTGAGGATTTGAGGTTTGGATCTGCTAAGTAAGTAGAAGAACTTTTAGGAAGTGAAACTCAGATGTTTGTCATGTTTGTGATGATAGTGTTCTGGAAATTGGCAGGAAGCCACAGTGATGGGTCGTCAGTTGTGCATGGTTTTCAGAGGTGTTTTTGGATGAAACATTAGTGTGTCGACTTGAAGAGGTCCAATATGGTTGGTAAAGAAAAGGATTATAGTATGAGGTTGCGTGTTAATCAGTGAGTAGTATGGAAACTTGCGGTTGTGTTCGGGATAGCTTGAGTTTTGAATTGTGACGAATTGCGAACGATTTGAAATTCCTTGATGGTATTACTTTTGTTATGGGTTGAGACCTCGTGTCAGCAGAAACCTTGAGTAAGTTGGGACCCTGTAAGAAGAATTGATATGGAATGTGGTAACCAGAGATTGTTAAGCTATTTTAGATAAATTGTTTCGAGCTCAGAATGAATTTTGAAGTTTGTATATGTTATGGTTGTGGAGTATATGAATCGTATCTTCCATACTTGTTTGGATAAGTTTATAGTGATGTTTATTGGATGATATTCTGATTTATTTTAAATCAAAGGATGAGTATGTAGTGTATTTGAGGATTGAGTTACAAGGGCTGAAAGAGAGGGAGCTTTCTGCTAAATTATCGAGTGAGAATTTTGATTGCAAGGGGTTAGTTTTCGGGGATATGTTATTTCAGATGAGAGTATGGTTAATGGACCCATCGGAAGTAGATGCAGTTCTATAATGAGAGGCTCCGAAGTTGGTTAAGGAGGTTAGAATCTTTTTGGACTTTAGTTGGTTATTACCGGAGGTTATGGAAGGCTTTTCCAAGTTAGCGTTTTCGTTACTTCGGTTGAATTGCAAAAAAGGTAAGTCGTTTGTTTGGGAATGTTCGTTGTGAGGAAAGTTTCAGAGAGCTAAAATAGAAGTTGTCTACGGCTCCAGTTTTGATTCGGTGTGATCCTAATAAACCGTTTGTGAGGTATTGTGATGCGGCTTTGATGACTTTAGTCAGTGTGTTAACACAAGAGGGTAAAGTCGTAGCTTATGCTTTACGACAATTGAGGATTCATAAAAGGATCTATATTATTCCAGATTTGGAATTGGTTGCGGTTGTAATGTGTTGGAAGGTTTGGAGGTATTATCTTTATGGTTCTAGGTTCGAAGTGGTTGGTAATCACGAGAATATTGAGTACCTGTTTGGTCGGAAGGAATAGAGTATGAGGCAACGAGGATGGTTGGAATTCCTGATGAGTTAAGACTTTAGCTGGAATTATCCTATTGGGGAGGTTAGTGTCGTGCCTGATGAGTTAAGTCGAA